>QLNU02014176.1:152630141-152712537 GCA_006491805.2 Dysdera silvatica
GACATTTGTTTTACTATAGAGGAACGGAAACTGGAAGAACAAGTGGTGTTGGCTTCTTAATCAACAAAAGAATTAAAGACTGTCTTCTGGAAGTTGAAAGTACATCAGATCGAGCAGCGAGGCTTGTTGTTCAACTAACCCAGCGATACCAACTTCAAATAGTACAGGTATATGCACCAACATCAAGCCATACCGACGAAGAGGTTGAAGAATTTTATGAAGAAATCAAAGAGTTACACACCAAAGGGAAACAACATATCAAGCTCATCATGGGGGATTTCAATGCAAGAATTGGACAACAGGAACAAGGAGAGACATCGGTTGGTAAATACGGATATGGGGAAAGGAATGAACGTGGCGATCAACTCATCGAATTTGCAGAAGCTGAAAACCTTAGCATCATGAATTCATTTTTTAAGAAGAAACCGCAAAGAAAATGGACATGGAAACACCCAAATGGGGGAACTAGTGAAATTGACTATATCCTGGCAAACAAGAAATCAATTATTGAAGATTGCAGTGTACTGAACAGATTTAATACTGGAAGTGATCATCGAATGGTGAGATGTAAAGTGCACTTAAATACTAAATTAGAACGACAGAAGCTCATTAGGAAACAAGTAAGTAAGAGGGTGGATCTAATGAAACTGAAAGTAAATACCGAGGCATTCAAGTTGGAATTAAAAAATCGCTTTTCTGCACTGGAAGGACTTATTGATGAAAGTGATATCTCAGAAGCAAATGAAAACATTGTTAAGACAATAGTTGAAACTGCTGGGGAAATTGGTGGTGTAACCTGTAAAAAGCACAATAGCAAATTATCTGAGAAGACGAAACAGCTCATGAAAAGGCGAAGAGATATGAAGGTGGACAATCGAAATACCAGTTCCAGGATTGAGTACATAGAACTTTGTAAAACTCTGCGCAAAAGCATGAAAGAAGACATAAGAAAATTCAACTGTGAGCTAGTAAGGAAAGCCATTGAAAATAACAAGAGCCTTAGGGTTGTTAAAGGAAGTTTATCTGTTGGGAAGAAACACATCATTGCATTAAAAGGAGAGGATGGCACCGTAACAAGAAATAGGGAAGAAATACTTAGAAGAGTTGAAGAATTCTACAGAAAGCTGTATGAGGGAAACAGTGGATTAAACGAAGACTCTGAGATAGTCGAAGGAACAGCTCCTAAAATCTTAAAAGAAGAAGTTTCATTTGCAATAAAAAATATGAAGAAAGGAAGAGCCCCTGGTGATGATGGTATTACATTAGATATCCTAAAAGAAGCTGGAGAATATGTAGAAGACATACTTGCAAAATTCTTTACCAAATGTCTTAACAGCGGTAACATACCAAACCAATGGGATTCTGCAACAGTAATTCTTTTGCATAAAAAAGGTGATAAAGAGGATTTGAAAAATTACCGACCAATTAGCTTGTTACCTGCTATTTATAAAATCTTCACAAAAGTGCTAACACATCGCCTGCAGAAAAAATTAGATGCAGCTCAACCAAGAGAACAAGCTGGATTTCGAAGTGGATTCAGTACAGTGGACCATATTCAAGTATTAAGAGAATTAATTGAAAGAACACATGAATATGAACTTCCATTGTGTGTTGCATTTATTGACTATGAGAAGGCCTTTGACTCTATAAAAACATCAGCAGTCATCAACTCTTTAAGATCAACAGACATTGAGGATGTGTACATTGACATGGTGAAACGTGTGTATAAAAATGCAAGTGCAAAATTTCGGTTACATAAAGATACCAAAACTATCAAACTTGGTAAAGGTGTGAGGCAGGGAGATACCATTTCTCCAAAACTTTTTACTTCTGCTTTACAGATGATTTTTCAGCTGATAAATTGGAATAACAAGGGAATAAAAATAAATGGTGAATATTTAAATCATCTGCGGTTTGCTGATGACATTGTTATTTTTTCAACGGACCCATTAGAACTCCAAGACATGGTACAAGAGCTCTCAACTAGAAGTGAAGAAGTTGGACTCAAGATGAACCTACAAAAAACTAAGATCATGTTCAATAATTTTGTAGAGGAAACAAAAATACAAGTTGACAACATTGAGCTAGAAATTGCTGATTCATATATTTACCTTGGCCAGCTGATTTCAATGGATGGCAACATTATGAAAGAACTCAACAGACGTATTAAACTTGGCTGGAGTGCATTTGGAAGAAACAGTTTTATCCTGAAGGGGAAATTGCCTTTATGTCTAAAAAGAAAAGTCTTCAACCAGTGTGTATTGCCAGTCCTCTCTTATGGATCAGAGACATGGAGTCTAACAGTTGGAGCAATACGAAAGTTACAGACAACGCAAAGGAGCATGGAGAGGTGCATGCTTGGAATAACTAGGAGAGATCGAAAAAGGAACACTTGGGTGAGAGAGCAAACTAGAGTAGAGGACATCATTGTTAAAGTAAAAGGGCTGAAATGGCGATGGGCTGGGCATATTGCAAGAAGAACTGATCAACGATGGACAACAGAAATTCTGAACTGGATTCCAAGAGACCACCGAAGACCTAGAAAACGTCCTCAAACTAGATGGGTGGATGAAATAAGAAAACAGGTTGGGGTGACGTGGAAACGAATGGCCCAGGATAGACTTGTGTGGAAAGCATTTGGAGAGACCTTCATCCAGCAGTGGATAGATAATGGTTGAATATGATGATGATATATATACACACATACATAAATCAATGAAATAATTTCTTTCAATTTACATTGGAAATAAGGGAAATACCCTTTTTTCTTTTGCCAAAACTTGAAAAAGGGTTTTGGGAAACATTCAAGGACTTTTCAAAAACCAACCACATTTTCGGCTGTTTTTAAGGGTTTCGACTTGTCAAAAAAAATTTTTTTTAAGGACTTTCAAGGACCATGGGAACCATATATACATGACAGATTTTGGTATAGACATGACTAAGTCCCTACCAGTTCTCCCTTCACCCCTTAAAGTGGTCACTTTATTCAGGTGGTCGGTTTACTAGGTTCCACTGTATATATATCCTCTCAAACATAAAACCACTCATACATATATCATGATATGTATTCATTGATGGTATCCTGATCTTGGGGAAATTAGCATGAAGGTGATACATTGCACAGAAATTACGGAAAATGGAAGAGTTGAAATTTCCTTAATTATAGAATAATTTTAGCGGAATTCCCCCAACACTTTCAGAAATTTTCTGGCAATTCTCGGATTTTATCGCCACCCTTCCTACAGATTTCAAAAGAATCCAAACGATTGTTATCAAGGAAACTAACAGAGCACTACAGTGAGCAGGAAACTAGTAAACTTTCTATGACGCGATTGGTAGTCAAACCTGAGTTAGTAGAACAATTGATGAGATAGTCCATCATACATCACCGCAGGTCTACTTTCAGCGAACCTTCATTTGCCAAAGGAATTTTACTCTCTTATGGCCTAGGACAACGATCCCCAGACCACAATTAGTCAGCAAACAGCCTTTTCTTCACATCATCCGGAGTCAACCCCGGATTAACGGTACGTTAGGTGAATGTGTTACCACTGCGGAGCCATTTGTATTTTGTCATACGAAGACCCACCATCATGATAGCATTCAATTTACCTTTTTAGGCATTGAATGGCATGTGATTTTGGCATAAACGTTTTCCAGGCATCAAGAAGTGCGAGTATACACATCATGAAGGTATTCTAACTACCAAAACTTTCCTAATGAAAAACCAATGGTGACGTTTGTGTTTTAAGGTATTAGGACAACTAATGCCATGCTGCATTGGGATCTATAGTTTTCCAAGGAATATAAACATCTGGTTTCTGGAGAACCACACCTTGAATTACGTCACATATTCTCCACCACCATAGAAATTGAACCTAGGTTAGTGAAACAATAAACACAGTATCACTATCTCGCTGCAAGCATTAACGTAGAGTCCTCAAAATTGTTGTGTGTGTGGAGGGGAAGCACATTTTATGTACATTTATACATTACAGTATATGTAAAATCGCAATTTATTTCAGATTATTGGGAATCAAGCCCACAGGCCCATATAACTTTACGCCTATGACTGCAAGACTACAAATTGTAATTAATCACGAGGAAAAGAAGTGCATATATAAAAATATCTTACTTGCTATTCAGTGATCTCCACGATGATTTCTTTGGCTTGAATGCTTTGGCCCAGCCCAAGTCGCTGGTCTGTTGTGAAAAACTGTGCAATAAAAATAAATAAATAAAACAAAGAGTAATACAAAACTCAAACCAGGGTGTCTACCCAAATTTTGTTTCAAACTTCCCTGACTTTTCCAGGTTACCAGACCAAATCTTAATCGATTTCCAGTCACTAATTACAGTAAACAACACACAACGCATTAAAATTTGTGTAAACAAAATAAGTTTCAAGACCATAAAATCCATTAATGACACCTCAAAGCCATTTATAACTCAATTACAGTGAATTTACAAATACAAAAAATGTATTAAAAATGCATTTCTTTACACTAAAAGTTTCATTAAATATTTTGCAACAACGCTTTCATTCGGCCCTTTTTGAGTTCATTATAAAAGAGTTTAACTATATAATCGCAAAGCTGATGCTTCATCTATTCCATTTAAATACAATACATCTTTATTTACTCTTTTGTACATTGCATATTAAAATTTCCAACAATAAAATAAATTTTTTTTTTAAATTCCTTTAAAAAGTAAAATATTTTTAACAAATGCACAAAAGTATGGGATAAGGATTAAACAATACGTCTTAAAAGACTCGAGCCAAGTAATAGCATTGGAAAAAAAAGATGAAAGAAGACTTCAACATGCATTGTCACCATTGCATCAAATTGTCCATCAACTTTTTGATATATAATAATACTTTAATTTTTTTTGAATAGTAAATAACTATTTATTTGTTTTAAACAATACGGTAGTGTTATGTAATTTCGTCTATACCTAGTTTTTTCACCCAATGTGTTTCCATTTATTTTTATGAAGTCTTAATTTTTATTGTTTTTAATTCTATTATATATTATAAGTGTACTATATTAAATATTTTCTATTACGTTTAATAATTTATATCGTTTTATTATTTCAATTTTTGATAATTTCTCTTTATATTTCAGGATGTCTATGAATTTATTTTGAATCTTCTGAATTTTCTCTATATTGGTTTTCCCTGTATTAAGCGTAAAGTGCGTATGACTATATTTTTGGTCACAGGGAATAACTGGTGAAGTATAAAATCGCAATTTTTTGGGGCGGCACTTTTTTGCCTTAGAACTTTTTCTGTATATAAAGTTTTTGAAAAAAAAAATGTATTTGGCTGACATGAATGTGACTCGAATAACATTCTAAATTTTATGGCTTGAAGAATAATTAATTTTCTGAAACCATGTGTGCGTGTAATTTTTGCCATTTTTTGACTCAACTACTTACTCCTTGTGACCACAGATGTATAAAGGAAAGGAGATTGGTATGACCAAAATCCCTTCACGGATTAGATAATTTAGCTAAAAACTTTTTTTTTCCAAGTTTTAGTTATATATTTAGCAAACATTTTCTCCTGAGAAATACATGGGCTTAATTTTCTATAAATTATATTTTATTTGGAGCAAAAATGAAATTTTTGGAAAAAATTTAATCAAAAGGATATTTTTCAAAATTTTCAGTGGGCAATATGGTATGAAAAGAATAATTCAGGAAAATTATTTTAATAAGCTATTTATTATAACAATGAATTTCAAATTTCCCTGATTTTGGCCTTTGTATTTCAAATTTCCCTGACCTTTCCAGTCAGGAAAACTTCCCTGACTTCTCCAGGTTTTTTTAGATCTGTAGACACCCTGTCAAACCCATGACAAAATTCTTTTGAATACTTACAATTTGCAAACATGTTCTCTGACATTCTCAGATTCGTTCTTGGTACTGCTCTTTGTATCAACAAGTGTAGAGTTCGTTTCCTTGGGCTAAAAAAATAAGGTCATTAA
Organism: Dysdera silvatica; assembly: GCA_006491805.2. Lineage (NCBI taxonomy): Eukaryota > Metazoa > Arthropoda > Arachnida > Araneae > Dysderidae > Dysdera > Dysdera silvatica. Next base: position 152,636,132 of record QLNU02014176.1, read on the forward strand.
AATAGCAATTTCTACGGGAAGAACGGAATGGACGAAGCATTGTTCAACCACTGTTACAATAATATCAGCATTGTTAAATTTAAAATTGTTCCAACATCTAACATTTTTTATAAGCGAATTGTGGAGAGTAGCAAATTCATAAACTAAGGCTTGATGCTACACAGTGTTCATATATAAATATATCAGTGATGTATTGTGATTTCAGAGTGGGCTATCTCCAATCATTCATTCCCCCCCCCCACTCAAACAAAGTCACAAAAATTCATGCACACACACATATATATAAATATATACACATCAAAGTTCTTTAAAGTATGTGCTACATATTTACGATAATGTAGATGGACTGTTTGGCGGGATTGGATTACAGCTAATCTTATGTGTATGCATCAACGTCCGTGCATTAAGACATCGAAGGATTCTTACACCACTAAATTCCAAACAGCATGCAAGGCAAAATCATATAAGGAAATAGTTTATTCAGAAGATGCACATACTAGCTGGCCAGGATTGAAATTACAGATACATCGTTGCATATATAGTCAGGTGAAAGTGGGCAGATCAATTTTACAATCCTTGTCATGCCAGACATTAGATCTGGTTGCACCGGCATTTAGAAAACAAGTGGTGCATTAGCCAGCACATATGATAGGGAACTATTGACTGGGTTTTTGTGAACATGGTATGAACCTGTTTTTCAGTGCTTCCAAAAGATGCAACTTGCAGTCAATTTACGGATTTATGATAAATTCCAGGATTTTATTTGTGGGGTGGGGGACGGGACTCCTACAAATAATATAAGAAAAGAAACGTAACATTTTAATTCAAGACTGGGATGGTAACCAATTGGGGATGGCCCATTTTATAAGTACTGATACACTGCTGAAATATAGGCTTATGATTTCCGAACTGCACACCAGGTTTTTCCGTCAATGATGTTATGGACATTTGGTAAGACCTGAATCTTGCACCATATTAACATGCCACAAAGTCTTCTTTTAGTTAATTTATTTTATTCATGGCACAAATTTGTGTATAATAACAGATATTCCATAACTTTTTGGGAAAAAATTAAATTTCATTATAAAATATTTTAATGCTTTTGGGTGAGTTTCTTATTCATGCAGTGTGTGTTTTACACTGCGAGGGCAGTTAAGGTCATGGTGTGTCAGGACCTACGGTTTTCTGAAGAATCAAAACCACAATTTGTTAGGGAACCAAACCCCAGATTAAGGTGATCAGGAAAATAGCAAGTATTCTAAAGTACCACTGGAATCGAACCTGGGTTTATGGAACGGTAGACGAATATGTTACCTCTGCATCATCACAGGGCCCTTGCTTTCATACAAGGGGTCACAGCAATTTATTTAAAGAACAAGGGAGCCATGGATCGAAAAACTTCAAAAATGGCTGATATTGGCCGTTACCGTTTTACTTACAAAAACACTATACAGTAAAACCTCTCTACAACAATATTATACGGACCGAGAAAAATTATCGTTGTAGAGGGAGTTATTGTTATAGGGAGGGTTCATTATACAGTAAAACCTCTCTACAACACTATTATACGGACCGAGAAAAATTATCGTTGTAGAGGGATTTATCGTTATATCGGACATCGTTGTAGGGAGGTTTTACTGTATTTTAATCAATCTCCAAGTACCTTGACCTTTCATATGTCAATTATGATGTGTAACTTTGTGTGCATCCTTTCAAGTTCAGTTTTAATTAATCAAAGGAGGGTTTATTTGTTTTCGATATTTTTGTAAATGCCGGGTGATTCTACATCACCATCAGGATCTCTGCAGCCTATCAAACTGGAACTAACAAAATAAAACTGCTCATAGAATATGAAAGTGCAACTGCAAAAAATTTTACTATCTATGCAATTAATACTGTAGCACTTCGAACAATTTCAACATGTGCACCCCTTTGTAGTACCTACGATTTCCAAGTGATGATTTCTCTACCAAGTATTCTTAGCCATAAAACCTCTTGACGATAATTTAGAATCCCCCTGTATGAAGACGAGTCTCCCCAAAGCAGAGACGCAGTATTTTAGCTACACATGAACATATTAGTAATATAAAATTAAAAAAGAACTTTTAATCCCCATCTTGTTTGGTAGACTTTTACGGTGAAAAAGTCATGCTATGTCGGGACCTACAACTACAGTTTTCTGAGAAATCTGAACCTCGCAACGGCTAGAAAACTAACCCCAGGACTACCGTGAGCAGTTAGCCGGAGAGCGCTTCTTTTTTTCTTTGGTACAGTCGGGAGTCAAACCCGGGACAAGAGTATGGTAGGTGAATGCCAGTGCCAGATTAAGTTTTATATGGGGGCCTAGGCCTTGGATTGAATGCCCCCCACCCCCACTAAAGAACATGGCTCTTGCGATATTTAGTGAATAAATCATGAGCTTTTTTTTAAGTTTACTATCTTCAGTAGCCAGATATGTTGATACTAAAAATATCTCAGACAATTGTAAATAAACAAGATTAAAACGATGCTTGAATTTAAATAGTACCAGATGCCTTCAAAGCCTTTGTAGGATCCCAAAATCGCAAGACGCTAGACCCAGATCTACTCAGCCTATACGTAAATCCGGAACTGATGAACATGTTAGTGCCATACCACTGTAGGGTCTCCAATCCCTATCTTTTTGAGGTGCTGCTACGAAGGGTAAACATACACAAAGGGTACATATGATAAAGTTGCTTGACATTCTGCAGAGTACAAATTCTACGGATAATTAAACATTTTGAGGAACACTTTCATATTCTGAAAGCAGGTTTCCTGTTTGAAAATTGTAGGCTACAGGAAACACGACTGTGATTTAGAAGCACGCCGCCTATGACTTCTGCATCAGGCAAGCACAGAACAAATATAAGCTAGTATTTTTATAAGGCAAAGACAGCAAAGGTCATGCTGCGCTAGAACCTACAGTTTCCGAGGAATCCAAACATCTGCAATGAGGGAAGCAAACCCTGAACCATAGTGTGGTGGCATGAGTTCTACGATGCCATTGAGAGTTGCACCGGGATCAACAGCATGTTAGACTAAGGTGTTGCCACTGTAGGGTAGTGAACCTACACTCATCCGAAGAATCTCAACCCCCAAACACCTAGGGAACCAACCCCTGGTCTACAGTGAGTAGCTGGTTGATAAGTATTCTTTTTATAGCAACGTTGGGAATCAAATTTGGATTAATAGCACATGGGGTTTGTTTGTTTGTTGTTTTACGGCTCAAAGACTACAATGGTCATGCTGTCCGAAACCTACTGTTTTCCGAGAAATTCGAACATCCGGACCTACAATTTTCCAAGAAATCTGAACCTCTTAAGGCATAGGGAACCAAACCCCGGACTACAGTGAGCAGTGCGATCTTTATGAGATCTCTGAGTAAGCGTTCTTTGCACTGTTGGGAGTCGAACCCGGATTAACGGCGCACTAGGCGAACGCGTTACCACACTGCGCCACCGCAGGGCAGCACATGGGGAGCCAAACCCAGATCACCATGCGAGGTGAAGGTGTTACCACTGCACTACCATGGGGACAAATATTATATAAATAGTAAAGTATTAACCACTAACGGATTAACAGTGGTGCAACCTGTGCCACTGCACTAGGAGTTATACAGGGGGCAAAACGGCCTAAAGACCCCAAAGTGCAAACACAGCTAAATCCAATTTGATTACCTAAGTGCTTATTCTTAAACTTCATTAAATCAATGTTAATGATTTATTTCTCTGACTACAATAAGCAATTATGTCTACTTCCTCCACACGTTTTCTGAAAAAAACACGTTTTTCGATAAGAATAAATTTGTTAATAAAAAATGAATACTGTGTATGGATTCTTCGTACAATATGATATGACATTGCAAATAATGAATTAGTAAAGTAAAAATTACATCAAACTGGATGATTTCCAGATTATTTAAACTCATGCAAGGCTAAAACAATTTAATTTTTGACTCATCAGAAAAAGTACTTGTGGTTTAGTTGCATGTTATTTGTTGTAAGGAAATTTTAATTGTTATCGTGGCTTTCCGTCTTGTAATAATATTCAATATTTTGGTAATAAGATTTAGTAGTTTATTGAGAGGATCCCTAGAAATAAAAAATCTGTGCTACAAAAGACATTACTTTGAAAATAATCAATAATATTAACAGGTCCGGGGGGGTGGGGCGCTAAATTTTGGGCTTGCAATGGGTGCCACATCTGTGGTATTAAACGTGATGGGATGTCACAATGAATCTTAGATCAGAGGCTGGCAAAATATTCAGTGTGATGAATGCATTCTTTCATTTTCATTCTTCTAAAAGAATGTGTTCCGAGGACACCTTCTTTAGAGTCGTTCACTCACTTATAAAGAAGGAGTAATTCTTCTTTCCAATAAATAAGATATCCCTCTCCTATTTTCTCGCTTTAGCTTCCTGTAATTCTCAATCCCTACACATCTCAATTGTAATTTATAATGGGATAGTGGTAAATTGATTATACTTACGAAATGGAGGAGCAAATGCTGATATAACTTAGTGGAATAAGATTTGAAGGTTTTATTGCAGATGGTGCACATCCACTTCTTTTGACAGGCAGTCTCGTAATGATATGTAATTCCACCTAGCGAACTGAAACATTTGCCACAGTGCTAAAAAATTAAAAATATTAAAAATGATAATCGACAGTCACAAAAAAAAAAAAGTTTAATAACATTAAATTGAAATAATAACCTGCATATCACATTTAACTTTTTTATTCAGTTCTAGCTGCTCTTTCCATGCTTCGATTAAATTCTTTTTTGCTACTTTTTTTTCAGATTTAGGCACTTGTATGTAATCTTGGAATGCTTCTAATTTCTTGCGAATACTCAGTGCCCGTTTCTTCACGTTTGCCGAAACAGGGCATTTTATGGAAATGCTTCCGTTCATGGTCACATGACTAGCGCTACAATAAATTGACGGACATTTTTAATTCATCCATCATTTGAACAATACTACACAAATTATATAATACAATTTCAGTTCACTTTAAAATTCAATGCACGACATAACTTTCAATTGATATAATATTATTTCCAATTCGATACATGGTGGAACTTTAAATTTTTTGGAAAGCTGGACTTACAGTTTAGCGAGAAAAACAAATCTCAGCCCCACATCAAAACACAAGACCCCACGCTACAACAGGACTCATTGTGTCACCCTCCCAATAAGTGAAACTGCTCCTGGCTGCTGCAAAAATTGGGGTGTCGTACACCAGTAACTCAAGAAGAAGTAATCAAGGCATGTTAAGTCTGGCGATCTTGAAGATCAATGAATGGGACCATCACGCTCAATCCAACGATGTCCAAATGTCATACATATGGCTGATCAACACCATCTAGCATATGAAGATGGTGTTTCTGAACCTACATTACTACATGATTCTGCTTTGTCTATGTGTAACCCATCCCTCTCAGAAGTTTGTACATACAGTGCTGAATCACCCTGTATATACAGGTACAACAGAAGTTTCTTGTTACAATGAATACTGTCACAACTGAAACAACTCCATTTTTACAAAATTAAGACCAATTCTTTTTTCAAATGTCATTAGAACAATGTATTAAAATGTTCGAATTAGTAAATAAATGTTTTAGAAATTTTATTTTAACGAAAAATTTCTCTTTGAAGTCAATTTTTTTTTCCAGCACTTTAAATGTAGAAAATTTAAGTGAAAGGAACATGATATAGCATTTTGTTTTGGAATGACACTAAGAGAACAAGTGCCATATGAATTGATTTTTTTTTTACTACTTAGTCTACTCCCGATTTCTCCTGTTTTTTTCTATCCTTTCCATTTAGGTTAGTCCTGAATTTTATTTCACAAAATTATTCTAGGTCAATTTAATTATTTTCGCATCAAAACAATATCTAGAGAGGGTGAGAAACACTTCCCATACCATTTTTATGTAATACTATTACGAATCCTGTTATAATAAAAATTTCTTTACAATAAAATATTTTAATGCTCTTATGGAGTTCAATATATCAAAAATCTATTGTTTATAAAATTAACTACCAAAAATTGGCATCTGCAAAATTCTTCTTTCAATAAAACATTGTTTCAAATTTATGGTAACAAAGACTGCAGAATGAGTCATCTGAAATAGAACACTTGAGTCTATTTGACCATGATACATTTATATCAAATTGTGCTATGATACATTCACGATACAGCTACTTTAAATTGAATCATGATACACATTTACATGCATGCCCAGAAATAAATAACCGTATTTTTTTGAAAAACACTGTTATTAAAAAAATTACTTTAAAGGATCCAAGGAACCGTTCAATGAGCAAGATTCTTTCAAATTAGTTTGGCGACCCCCTTTCTCTTTTTTCTGAAAAAAAAAAATCTTAATTATTTAAAATAGGAAACATTTGATTATTTGATCAGGGTTCCAGTTCCATGTAATGGATCATTCGAGAAAACAAAACTTCATTTTAACGATGTAACCATAACAACTTTACACTGCAATGAAACAAAAAAAAAACCACTGTATTGCAATTGGTGCTTCCATGTTATAGTAGCCCCGAAGGAAGTCAAGCGATGTACCATCAAGGTTGGTAGTTAAATCTTGCCAAACGTTGGCAGCCCTAGAAAACAGCACATGTTTAAATTATCACCATATTGTTTTCCTGTTAGTATTAACATTTTGTTAATGAAAGAAACATTTTTTTTGTCAATGAAGGAATGCTTTGAAACTATGCTCTGAATGTTTTTATTATTATTACAAGGTTTACGAATTCAATAGAATGCAGTTCCCTGATTATCTTATGTTTTTAGCAAGCAGGAGGGGGGGGGGAGGCCACCCTCTCCCAATAAGTATATACTGATTCAGGAAAATTATTGAGTCTCAAGAATGTTGGATGGTGATTACTGCTGATAGTGAGTTTGAACGACTCGATAGCTTGGCGACATCATAACTGTCATCTTCGCATAATCGTGGGGGCCGCTATAACAAAGAAGTACCTTGCAATTTTTTATACAGAACTGAACTTTCTTTATAACCTGTTCTGAGATTCACTTCCATTTTGGAAGTTCATATAAATTTGCTCTTTTACTAGGCAAGCATACGTTGGACTGCTGGCAACGGTTTTCTGAGCAATCTCAACTTATGTCACTTTGAAAATCAAACCCTGGACTACAGTGTGCAGAAAAACGGTGCCCTTGGAATCAAGCTTAATTGTTTGTACTTTTATGGCACAGGGAGAGCTAAGATCACCAGAAAGTTCAGTTTTCTGATGAATCTAAATCTATCGTTCAGGGAATCGGACCTTGGTAGATAGAAAATAATTGCTTATTCTACAGAATCATTGGAATCAAAGCCACATTAACAGCACGATAGTTGATTGTGAGTTTTAAGGCGCAAGGAGAGCAAGGGTCATGCTGCGCCAGGACCCGCAGTTTGATGAGGAAATAGAACCTCCCATGGCCTAGGGACCCAACCCCCAGATTACAGTGAGCAGTTAGTCAGTAAGCACTTTTTTTTAGGAGCACCGTTGGGAGCCAAACCTGGGATAGCGGCATGTTAAGTGAACACGTTACATCCGCCCCACTACAAGGCTTCATGATAGGTGAACGTTGTACCTTTATGACACCATGTAACATCATATAGCTCTAATAAAGGGAAGTTATTGATGTTCAACTGAAAAGGTTGTTATATGGTTGCAATTTTCTCTAACGCTGGGATGGAGTGTAAGGACGAAATACATAATCCTATCGCAAGCATGTATCCTTCTAATCTTTAATCCTCCCTCCCTTAGGAGGAAAATTGTATTTCGCACTAAATACACTACGCCAAAAAATATAACCACACTCCTTAGATTAAAAAAAAAAAATTTATATTTTGAATGATGTTACCCACTGCAAAATTTTTGTTTGAAATTGGGTAGGACATGGAACCCTAATACCAACATTGAGGAGGATGGATCTCCCCAGTCCCCCCTCACCAATGGCACCTGTGTTTTTTATACGCTGTTAAAAATGCTTATATTATGCAAACGTGGTGGCAGTGGACGGAGCGAGGCTCACAGATCTTTTGTTCACCATAAAAGGTGGTCATGAATTACTTGGTTACTATAAAAGTGGGTTAAAGATTGAAGAAGGTTAGGAACCACTCAGCTAAATGATAGTAATTTACAGTGTAATTTTGTCCTAGAGATCTGAAGTTCAGTGATATAGGAAAGGAAGGGAAGGGGCTCAAGCCCCCACACACACACATTGGATATCAAAAAACATTCCTCTCATTAATGCTACATCACATTACCTTATCTTTAAAGCTAGCTGAACCCTCCCCCATACCTCCTGAACTGTTTTGGTGATCTTCAGATGGTGGGTTTTATTTAGCTCTAGTTTGAGCTTTACATGTGTGGGTGTCTGAGTATCGTATCATCAAAAATCGTACTATGTCAGAGTCAGCATTATAAAACATAAACCTTACTTTATTACCATGCAGTGGTTATGATTTTACTCACAAAATGAAGTTTCATGTGCTGAAGTAACTTATTTGAATAAGTTCTAAAATTTTCATTGCAAATAGTGCAGATCCATTTCCTCTGACAGGCTTTCTCGTAGTGATACTGTATTCCACTCAATGAACTGAAAGATTTGCCGCAATCCTAAAATATAAAAGATATAATAAACAGCAGCCACACAAAGAAATGTAAATGTTTGGGTTGCAAGAACAACCAAGGTGATGTTGCTTTAGAACCCAGATTTTTCCGAGGCGTTCTAAGCTACATTGTTTAGGGAACCGAACCCTAATCCATGATCGGCAGAAAAAATTACACACATCATCTGGTACCACTGTATCACAAAGAAAGTGAATTATAACTACAATGATCATACCTTCTCACTGCATTTAATTTCTTTACACGATTCTAGCTTCTTTTTCCATACGATAAGTAATTCCTTATTTGCTCGTTTTTTGCCAGGTTTGGGGGATTGTATGTAACTTTGGAATGGCTGCAATTTCTTCTGAAGATCCGCTACTGGTTCCACACTTTCAGAAAGGGAGGTTTCTGGCAAAATTCTTTCACTCTTGACGATACACTCATTGATGGTTTGATCAAGGCTACAATAAATTAATTTTTGATTTTTTAATTCATTTTACATAATACCCTATTTCCAATTTATGCAATGTCATTCCCAATTTATATTTCTCTACGTTAGACTCCCAACTAACCAAATTAGCTAATTACCCAGATCAACTACTTATTTAGTTCATTCAATTATTTAGATCACCTAATTATTCACTTTGGTGGTTCTTAAACCCTTTTTCAACCCACGGAATCCTTCTCTTAGCACATACATAGCCATGGCACCCTTCTACAAATATTTCAGAAAGATCCAAAGAGACATTATTTATCACTATCTGAACAGAAACATAAAAATAAGCAACAAATATATCGGAACAATAGGTAAGTAATACTCTTCGACTGTTGCTGGATATTTGTAACATATAGTTAGTGAACACTAAATGGCTGCCATGGAGGGGGGGGGGGATTACAAAATTTCCAGATTTTCATGGAATTATGGGCGATGTTCCACAAATTGCTTGCGCAGCCCCCGAAAGTAGTGTTTCTCAACTGCTGGGTTGCGAGAGATTCTTCTGGAATGTCATTTCAGTTTTCTGAGCATTTTTCGTGAATAAATATTTTATTGTGAAAATATTCCGATGAGAATAATGGTCAAAAAAGCGCCAACCCAGGACACCTGAATAACATCCATGCAGCAATTGCCAGTGACCAATCCGTGTACTTTTAATTATATGAGTATTCATGTACGATCGACAATTTTCAGACATCTAAATCTTTTAGCATTCGAGAAAGGATATACAACTCACTGTGACAGGTCATGAAAATTACCTGCAAGCCGATTTCAATAATATGCGGTGCGTCCTCTGTTCTTAAAACTGAATGAAACAACACTTGTGTTGCAAATGACAATGACCAGTTGAACAAGGAAATGTACAACAAATGTGTGTGTGTTAATAGAAGGTGTGTACTAATACTCTTTATTATTATGCCATAATTAATTATTCATACTTACATTAGTTTAATGTATGACTTTTAAAAAAATGGACGATATTTATGAGTAAATTAGTCAAGACCAAGCCCTCATCTTATAAAAAGAGCATTTAATGTGCCCTCATGTTATAAAAAGACAATTTACCGAACCCTCATCCTGGTAAAAAAAAAAAAAGAAGAATTTACCGGGTCCCGGCCTTACAGAAGTTGGGAAGCACTACTCTAGAGGGTCGTTGTGGTAGCCTGGAGTTCTCCAGAACGCACTTTAAAAAACATAAACCACTGATCTAGTTCATCAAATTATCCAGATCACCTAATTATCCAGTTCATCCAATTGTCAGCATCACCTAATTGCTTGAACTTTGCTCCTTTATTTAGATGGTTATAACTCGACCCAGTGACCTCCCCCACCTTAGGTAAAAGAAGTGGCAACACATTTGCAAAATTACATCCAATTATCCATTTGTTTATGTTTTATGGTGCAAGGGCATCTAAGGCCATGATGTACCGGAACCTACATCCGTTTTCCCAGAAATCTGAACCTGTTACCTAGGAAACCAAACCCTAGACTACAGCGGGTAGAAAAGTGGCATGCATTCTGCAATGCCACTGGACTCAAATCCGGGTTAATGGTTTGACAGCTGAATGTCTCCAGCTCCAGTAGGGTATTGTAATTGTCAGGATTTGCTTTGGAGGAGGTCTGTCCGTTTGTCTATCAGTGGTTTTATGGCTCAAAGACTATGATGGTTATGCTGCACTGGGATCTACTGTTTTCTAAGGAATCCAAACCTCTTAAGGCTTAGGGAACCAAACCCTGGACTACAGTGAGCAGTACGATCTTTATGAGATCTCTGAGTAAGTGTTCTTTGCACCGTTGGGAGTCGAACATGGATTAGTGGCACACTAGGAGAACGCGTTACAACACTGCGCCACCACAGGGCGCTTTGGAGGAGAACCTCCAAATAATACAGATATTTCTGTGTACATTTCCAATATAACACTATTCCCAAAATGAACATAATACTAATAATCCGTTTCCAAATATTTTTAATGCCCAAAAATTTTATACAGTAAACTTGTTTTACAAAATGTGTTTCTGTTTAATTAGCACTTTATATAAGACACTGAAGAATGAATAATCTCTGAGAGTATTAATAGTTTAATGTAATCATTAATACAATTGCATTTATACCCGGAAATAAATTACGTTTTTGAAGTACCCTGTGATTAAAAACTTACGTCGAAGGATCCAAGGAAATGCTATTCGGGTAAGAATTTTCCAAACCATTCTGATTCAATTCTTCATTTTTCTACAAAAACAATAAGGTCATGTCAACACTTCCATTTACAAAAAATAAATAAATAACAAACATATTTAATTATTTAGGAAAGAAATATTTCATTGTTTGAGCTTTTGAGTATCATTACAATTGTTTAAAGAATAGCTGAGCCTGTAAAGTAAGACAATGTAATGTTTCAATGATATTAATTATGCATATCACTGAAAAATTACAATATCATTAACCTTCACAAAAGTTTTTTTTATAGAGTGAAACTTTTTTTTTTCATTCTATTAAATATGTTATAAAATAAGGCCATACAGCAGCCTCTGCTTTATCACCACTTCTGTCTTCAATAACTTTACATTTATATACCCCAGTAGTTATGTCCATTGCCTTCAGGTAAATCGGATTTAACTCCCAAATGAACTTATATGATGCAAATGTATTGTGGGGTGATGTCAGTATGATAAGAAGCCCTTATGTCAAAATGACTGACTATTCTATATCCGCCTTTATCTGGAGCAGTTTAAACTGCCAGATACTGAAATGGTTAAATAACGAAAATTGGGGAGCCTTAGAAAATAAACACAAAAACTTTATATTTATAAATATTCCATTTTTGTTTTTACTAAGCTCACTCATATAACACATTAACGAAGATTAAATTTTCTACTCACAAAATGATTTTCCATATGGAACAACACCTCATTCGAAAGGTCCTTGAAACTTGACTGGCATAATATGCAGGTCCATTTCCTTTTGCAGCTAGTTTTATAGTGATAGATCATTCCTTGGAATGAACTTAAATATTTATCACATCCCTGAAATATTAAAAAAAAAAAAATTATATTCAATTTGAAATCATAAAGCTAAATTACTTTTTATTAAAAAAAGAAAAATGTTCCAATTTGAAGACTTATGGTGGGCAATTTAAAATAGGTATTTCACGTACTCTAGGGTTTTAAATTTTGTTTTATGGTGCAAGGACAGGAAAGGTCATGCTGTTAAGAGACCTATAGTTTTCCTGAGAATCCAAACTTGTAAGGTCTAGGGAACCAACTCCTAGACTGCAGTAAGCAGTTTGTTAGCAAGGGTTCTATTATATTGGGTGAATTTACTCATTCTTCTCTGGCAGATTTACTCACTGCTGCTAAACTCGCTCAGTATAATAAAGTTGTCTAGCTAACTTGTCACTCGCTTGGCTAGTGCTTGTGAAATTGAGGAGTGGGCTACTTTTCACACACTACTCGTCCGGGTTTTTTCGAATTTGATTGGATGAAACAAACCTTAGAAAGAGGTGGGTGGAGTTGAAAGCTAGTTTAGAAAAATCACTGTTAGTAGTCGTCTACCGAGCACCTCTGCTACGCATTTTTACTGAGCGAGTTTTACAAGCTATGCGTAATCGAGACTCGTTGAACAAGTTGCAACTCGCTCACATGCTAACTAGTTTACAAGTCAGTGAGGAACGTATGAACTCACCCAATGTTATTGAGGCTTTGGGGTTCTATTTTGGCACTGTCGGGAGATAAACCTGGGAAAACGGCAAGCTAGATGAACATGTTATCACTGCAGGGTAATTTGAATTTCAAGTTTTGGGGATCTGTGACATCCAAAAATATACTTATGTCCAAAATTAAGGTTACATTCAATGTTATTTCAATGGGAGAGGTACATATTTTGCTCTGTAACTCTCGATGTGCTTTATTTATAAAAAAAAAAATCTTATTGCAGTAAAATTAATGGGCTATACACACTAGACAGAATTACAGCAAATCAAAACTTTTCACACATCCTATGAAGGACAATCAACGACCAAAAACAGTACAAAAATTCGTATTAAAAAAATCTAATAATTCTGCATATTTATGTGTGAAATTTTGTTGTTCTGAATCAGTTTTTTTACGAGTTTTCCCTTTCTACTTTCATTGTTTGCATCAGTTTTAATCGTATATTCTTCTTCATAGGAAGCCCAAAAAAATTTGATTGGTTGTAATCTGTTAAATGTTTACGGATCTTCAATTTTTTATAAATCATGGTGTCTACCCAAATTCTGTTTCAAACTTCTCTGACTTTTCCATCAAACATTAATCAATTTCCAATCACCAATTACAGTAAATAACACAAATGAATTAAAATTTGCATAATAAAAATAGGGTTCAAGACCATAAAATCCACCAACACAAACCCCAAAGCCATTTATAACTCAATTACAGTGAATTTACAAATTCAAAAACTATATTAAAAAGTGTATTGTTTTACACTAAAAACTTGCATTAATTAAATATTTATAACACTTTCATCCAGCCCTTTTTGTATTTATTATAAAAGAGTTTAACTATATAATCGCAAAGCTGATGCTTCATCTTCTATTTCATTTAAAGTGTGTATGAATATAGACTATTTAAAGGAAAAGAGATTTGTATGATCAAAATCTCTTACAGATTAAATAATTTAGCTAAAAACACTTTTTGTTTTTCAAGTTTTAGTTATATATTTGGCAAACATTTTCTTCTGAAAAATATATAGGCTTAATAATTTTATATAAATTATATTAGTTTTGGTGCAAAATGGTAATTTTTGGAAGAAGTTTAGTCAAAAGTACAAGTTTTTCAAAATTTTCAGTATGCAATGTGGTATGAAAAGCACAGTTCAGGAAAATTATTTTAATAAGTTATTTATTATAACAATGGATTTAAAATTTCTCTGACTTTTCCAGGTTTCCAAATCCGTAGACACACTGATAAATAAAGCACATCAAGAGTTAACCCTTTGCACTCGAGGCCTTTTACTCTCGGGCGAACCAGCAACTCGAGACGTTTCTCGATGTTCTTGGTGAATTTCTTACCTCTAACTTAAAACGATTACACTGACAAATTAATGTATAAAACTTTTATATTTTAACATTTTATCTATCTTTACAGGTCTAAGAAGATAATTTCTTAAATATTAATCTCTGTACTGTTGCTTAGTATGATATTTTACAAAACAAATGCCAAGATGCATGCCCAGTTTGTCAGGACAAGTATAGCAACAATACGTTGTCTGATGTCGTTTGCCAGATGCATTTCGTCGAGAGCAAACTTTGCAATCCTTCTTAACTCCCTAAAAGGTCGACCATCAACAGCAAGGCTTGGGTCTCCGCAGACCCGACTACAATTTGATATCTCCAGCGCAACGCACACATGCCACTCCTCGGTAGAGGAGGCTATTCAAATGAGGTAAGAGCTATTCAAATGCCAGGTCTAAAAAGACTCAGGCTTGGCCGGGCGAGGGCTAATGCCAAAAACGCAGTCCAGTCCATGCTTGTGGATTAATTTGAGATAAAAAAAAATCTTGTCTCCATTTGAAGGGGTGTCATTCTGAACTTTCTAAGATTGTACCCAAAGAGCTTAGGAACCCACTCGAAAGAAACTAAACATAAATAGTCATTGCCGCACATCGAGTTTCCAAGTTAAACCAAGTAGTGAGCGAGAGTCACCTTTCAAGTTCCCGCATCAAACCATGTGGTAAGCGAGAGTCACCTCTCCAGTTTCAATATCAAACCATGTGGTGAGCAAGAGTCACCTCTTGAGTTGCGGCATGGAATCATGTGGTGAGCGAGAGTCAGCTCTCGAGTGCAAAAGGTTAAAGAACAAAATATGTACCTTTCCCATTGAAATAACATTGAGTGTAATTTTAATTTTGGGCATGAATGTATTTAAAAGGGGTGCTTGGTACAGGAAAGGATAAGAAACACTGATCTAATTAATGCTTTTAAAACTTGCTGAATGTATCTCAAGTTTCTAACATTTCATGTCAAGATTTATCACCAAACACAATTTGCCCTTCATCTGTTCAGGCACTACCATATGATCTACACCATGCACAATTAAGATACTTTCATATATATATGAACTACTATAGAGGAACGGAAACTGGAAGAACAAGTGGTGTTGGCTTCTTAATCAACAAAAGAATTAAAGACTGTCTTCTGGAAGTTGAAAGTACATCAGATCGAGCAGCGAGGCTTGTTGTTCAACTAACCCAGCGATACCAACTTCAAATAGTACAGGTATATGCACCAACATCAAGCCATACCGACGAAGAGGTTGAAGAATTTTATGAAGAAATCAAAGAGTTACACACCAAAGGGAAACAACATATCAAGCTCATCATGGGGGATTTCAATGCAAGAATTGGACAACAGGAACAAGGAGAGACATCGGTTGGTAAATACGGATATGGGGAAAGGAATGAACGTGGCGATCAACTCATCGAATTTGCAGAAGCTGAAAATCTTAGCATCATGAATTCATTTTTTAAGAAGAAACCGCAAAGAAAATGGACATGGAAACACCCAAATGGGGGAACTAGTGAAATTGACTATATCCTGGCAAACAAGAAATCAATTATTGAAGATTGCAGTGTACTGAACAGATTTAATACTGGAAGTGATCATCGAATGGTGAGATGTAAAGTGCACTTAAATACTAAATTAGAACGACAGAAGCTCATTAGGAAACAAGTAAGTAAGAGGGTGGATTTAAAGAAATTAAAAGAAAATACCGAGGCATTCAAGTTGGAATTAAAAAATCGCTTTTCTGCACTGGAAGGACTTATTGATGAAAGTGATATCTCAGAAGCAAATGAAAACATTGTTAAGACAATAGTTGAAACTGCTGGGGAAATTGGTGGTGTAACCTGTAAAAAGCACAATAGCAAATTATCTGAGAAGACGAAACAGCTCATGAAAAGGCGAAGAGATATGAAGGTGGACAATCAAAATACCAGTTCCAGGATTGAGTACATAGAACTTTGTAAAACTCTGCGCAAAAGCATGAAAGAAGACATAAGAAAATTCAACTGTGAGCTAGTAAGGAAAGCCATTGAAAATAACAAGAGCCTTAGGGTTGTTAAAGGGAGTTTGTCTATTGGGAAGAAACACATCATATATATATATATATATATATATATATATATATATATACATCAGCTTTCTACTGAACGTTTACAGTTATGCCATAAATTATTTTCCTAAACTTTTTCATCTGACTTTGAAGATGTAACCTTTAAAAATAACACCAGTATATATTTTGCACATTTTCCTAGTTTTTATTTTTTTTTAAAGTGTTTGGAGACACGTATAAACATTGCCATATTCCAAATTCTTTACTTACATCAGAGTGCTACTGAATGCAAGATGAAGAGTATGAAAGATGAGCTGTTTCTTGAACCATGACTATCTCAGTACATCTGTAACTTACGTTTCAAAGAAGAAATTATTGAATGTTATATTTATAAGAAATTTTGTCATATTTTTCTTTTAATTCAACGTAACTGTTACTTCTTGATACAGAAGGCACAAAAGTATTAATCACATATTTGAATCTGCAGGGCTCCCCAACTCCCATTGGAGAAAAAGATTCCCTGACTTTTCCGGCAATATTCCCTAACAGATCATAAGCAACTTTCAACGAAACATTGGTTGTAGGAAAAATGGTTTCACATCTATAGGGGATTTAGTTATTCAAAACAGAAGTTAAAATGGTTTTCCCTGACAATTTCAGGCTGTGTGGGAATCCTGATATGCTTACTCTCCTTGGCCACAATAAGAAGCCCAATAAGTTTTGGCATTCAGTTGTTTGTGTTTTATGGTATAAACACTACTAAGGTGATGCTGCAGCAGAACCTACAGATTTCCAAGGAAATTGAAACTCTTTTACATAGGAAATCAAATCCTGGATGCAGATGTGCAGAAAAATTCTGGCAGGAGCTGAACGTCCACCGGAACAAAACCTGGATCATTTGCATAGTAGATAAATGCATTTCCACTATACCATCATAGATAGAGCCCTGAACAGGCCTGTTTTTTTTAGGCCAGGCCCAAAACTCTAAAGTCGATCCATCCTTTTCTTACTCGGAGTATAGAGAGACCTAGATATACATGAGCATTTCTGGAGAGAAGGAGGAGTAATATGTTCAAAGGGAGAAGAGAGTTGGGAAGGGTGGTGTCAGGAGCAAGCCACTGCACTCACTCATTATTAGCCGGGGAGAGTTTGGAAGGGTGGCTGCTGAAGCAAGCGACTCATGACCTATAGGGGGTTCCCATTTTACTTGACGGGCCTACACATTTTCAAAACAAGTCAGTGCAGATTGGAACTCCAAACCAGAGACCTTCACAGATCCTGTTTCATTAAGCCAGGTTCGGTTTCTAGCCCGAGGCCAGTGCAGGGTTCTGATCATAGAGCAGAACTCCGACATAATTAATCGGGGCTCAATGTATTTTAATTTACATAAAGTTAAGTCTGCTTTAGCTCTATAAAATTTTACACTGTATGTAAAAAAAACAAAAAACAACAACAACATACCAATCGGTCACATTTAATTCGTTTATTTAATTCAAGTTCTTTTAACCACTTTTCCTTCATTTGCTCATCGATTTCAGCTTTTCCTGGAGTACTGATATATATTTTGTACTTCGATAATTCTCTCTGGATACTGGACGTTGGTAAGTACTCAGAACTAATGTTTCCCGCAGTAGATTGCAAAGAATCACTGAAGGATCGAGAAGCTCTGAAAGGAAATGACGAGTCCTTATCACTGAATGTAAATTTAGTTATTAATAAGTAGGCTAACTTACATAACTTAATTAACAAACTATCAGTTTAGACAACGTAAGATTTTTGAAAATGCAAAAGATTAATAATCGTTAATTTAGCAGTTGCTTTAATTGCCCATCCCCTAGAGTTTTACACAAATATTCAAACTTACGATAGAATAAGCCTATATACAGGATTTCTTTTTTAAATGAGGGGCATGATCACTGGTGTATGCAGAAAGTTCATAAGATGTGGGGTTACAGGGCTACAATTCCATATATATTCATATGTATACATACAAATTTTCATCGCAATGGGGAGGGAGATTACGAGCCCCATCGACCTCCCTAGGTACGCCAGTAGACGTGATATAGAAACAAATTTCTCCTACACACGAAATTCTAATTTGCAGCTAATAAATTACTAAGCTTTAAAAATTCTATGTAATTTTCGACACCCATGTTAGAGTTCAAACCGGAGCTTTTAAAGTATAGTAGAAAAAGAGACACCATCCTGGCCTAAAGTCGAACTAGGGTTCCTCTATTAGATACAGAGTGCCTTAACCACTGAGGATAGGAACAATGCTCCTTTTCCCTGTATATAAGGTTATAAGATATTATTACCCCTTTCAGGGCTAACGAAACTGCCAAATAATGGACAACATACAAAGCCACCAGGGTGAGGTTTTTGTAATCATTTGTGGGGAATTTAATTCTAGGTAATAATTTTTGACACCCGTGCTTAAGCTCAAATTAGAGCTTTTAAAGAATACAAGAAAACGAGATGCCATCCCCGTTTTAGAGTCGAACCAGAGTGGCTAAACCACTAGGCCACTGAGGACACAAATGACACTTCCTTTCTCCGTATGTAAGACTGTAAGGTATTATTACTCTTCTCAGGATGTCTCTTTTCCTCCTATACCTTGAAAGCTCTAGTTTGAACTCAAGCATCCCCGCGTGATCGCTGCAATTCATTGGCAAATTATGTTCAATCAAAAATGATGTAAATAAACATACAGCGTTAATCATGGAAGTATTGTTAAATGCAAAAAATAAAGGCTTGATACTATGATTAGACTCTACAGCCTTGAACGTCTCCTTATGTTTAACAGTCTCAGAATGCAAAGTAATATCGCGTTTACCACCGTGAGTAATGCTTATGTCTTTACGGCAACACGTGCAGAAAGCATATTTTGGCCCCAGTCTTGATTTTTGAATAAAATTAAACATCTTCATACATTCGGCTATAAACGCTTGGTAGTACCTTTTATTAACGGTCGACATCGTTAACGTTTTCAAAAACAAAACTTTCTTTCTGGAGCAAAGAAATACCAGATATGTCTAACACATGGCTTCCCTATAAAGAGTCACGTGCTTGACCAAAACCTTAACGGTGTAGCGCATTCTTTCTTGCCTTCCCCAACAACTACAAATACAGATGCATGATTTCGTTGTGCAGGGGCATCACTCTACGTCATAGCTGGAGCTAAAATCCTACGTCATGCCACACCATCAACGGCAGATGAATTTTTCCGATACTTGCATTTATTATTAAATATGCACATATGCGCAAAAATTTAAATAAACATGCATCAAGAAAAATAGGTATTTAATTTTTTTAAAAAAAATCAGTATTTTAAAAAACACTGGGGGATTTTAGATGAAATCTCCGAAAATTGGAAGAAATCGTTTTCTGACTGAAAGATCTGAAGACCGATAAAAAATCAGAAGCCATCCGGATAAATCGGAAGGATTGGCACCTATGCTATTGGAAGTCAAATTCAGGTTAATTGTCAATAGATTAATGCATTACCACTATGCAACCATAGGGCAGTAGATTTACATTTTTCCAGGAATCAAGGTATAAGGCACCAACCTTCGGACTACAGTGTGCAATTTGTCAGTAAGTGTTCTTTTCATTTTGGTAGCATTGCTTGCTTGTTTGTGGTTTTATAGCTCAAGGACCACAGCAGTCATGCAGTGCTGGGACCTACTATTTTCCGGGAAATCCGAACGCTTGGACCTACAATTTTCCGAGGAATCTGAACCTCTTGGACCTACAATTTTCCCGAGGAATCTGAACCTCTTAAGGCCTAGGGAACCAAACCCCGGACTACAGTGAGCAGTGTGATCTTTATGAGATCTTTGAGTAAGCATTTTTTGCACCATTGGGAGTCAAATCCGGGTTAGAGGCACACTAGGCAAATGTGTTACCACATTGCTCCACCGCAGGGCTTTGGTAGCATTGCAAGTCAAACCAAACCCACATTAAGTTACCACCGCAAGGCTCCTAGAAAATCAAAATCTAGGCTATGGGTCAATAGATAAAACTGAAAAATACTGGCTAGAATCAGGGGTCAAAATCAGATTTTTCCAGTGGCAGACAAACATGTTTGCAATTACGCCATTACAAAGCATAGGTAGATTAAGCAAATTTTCCTACACTTTTTTTTTTAAAAAAAAAGGTACTTCACAAAATATTATGTAGTCCAAATTCTTATCATTTACAAAAGTAAGAAAAACATACCTAGTGGAAGATCGGAGAGTTATTCTTGAAGATGATTTACCATCATTTTGAACAAACACTTCGGGTGACTTTACCTATATAAATAGTAAAATCTCTCTCATATATATATATATATGCATACACACACACATATATGTTTATTTTTTTAAGTTCACAACCTTTCTCCCCATGGTTTTCTTTTATTTTAATCACTTTTTTTACACTTAATGTTTAACATCCTTTCGAACATTTTTGTTAAGGTGCTATGCTCATTTTCATTTATCAATCCAACAGGTAAAATTCCAAATTTTTTGTCTTCCACTTCCTGATCTATACATTGGTTCTTAAAAACCTCTTCTGTAGCATCTCTAACACTTTTAGATTATTTTCCTTTAAACACTGGTGGAATACCCTAGATGGATGATTCAATAATACTGAAATGCAACGGAATGTCCACTGAAGAGTATAACCCAGAAACAACTATACCGGTGATAGGAAGACTCAAAAGAAAGAGGAAAAAGAGAATACATATACTTAGTAATGTTACGTAAATGGCAATTTCTAACTGTTATGTAGAAAATCAAACTAAATCGAATGCATTAAAAATCCTCAAATTTTATGTTTATTTATTATATTACAAATATTTTTAATGTTTCCTTGTAACGTAAAATTAGGTTGTTAAAATAATTTCAAATTATATTTTATTCTTCGCATAGTAGAAGTGGCTTATATATTCTTCTAAATGGCTGGTAAAATATAAGCCTTACCAGCCATCATGGCTGGTAGAATATTTTCACTTTGAAGAACGTTGGTTAGACACATGCATTCTATATTTGTTGGAAATCGGGGGGAAAATATTAGTGTAGATATATCATCCTCATACACAGATTTCAATGTATTTTAAAAGCATGCAACAAGCCATTTGGAATGTGTCCAATGGCTTAATATGACCTTCAGACAATGGACAAACTAAGCATGCTGGGAACTCGCCTCAGCCCAGTAAACTTAAAGGCTTATAACTGCAGCACACAAAAGGATCCAAGTGTATTTATACAGTAAAACCTCCATAATTGAGATTCCCGAACTAAGTACACCTTCATTTGGTGGACACTCTTCTAATTCTCAATTCTTGTAATATTCTAATACTCCCAAATAGTGGACAGGTTCTCAAATACCGATGTGTCTGCTATTCAGAGGTTTTATTGTATATTGAAAGATAGCTGTTTCAGAAATTAAATTATTTTCAATGGCTATGACCAAAAGATAAGTGCTGTGAAGTGTAATCAATTTTGAATTCATAGTAAATCTTATTTTATTATCAATCAAACTTTAATAAAATATGTAAGTAATGTGTGCTGTAATAACCATTATGCTGAATTGTTACGATATTTTTAGTATGAAGCACCAATAAAATTAATTTAAGAGACGAGAATTCTGTTTTAAATGTAATTGAAAATATACATACTTCATGATCATTATTAATGTCATTTACGGCAGGATTTTCACCAGAACATTGACCCATATCTGGCAGCTTTCGCTTACGAGTTCTAAAACAAACTTTAGGAAATTCGACATCATTTTCCACTATTGCTTCTATAGATTCTTTAGCCACACCATTCTCACTTACTTCTTGAGTACTTTCAGTTTTTATTTTACTGGAAAATGTATCTTTAGCCTCTGCTTGGAAGTCTGAACAATTTTCTAAAGAACTGCTGACATTTGAACATGTTTGTGCCTTTGTTTTCCCTTTAAAATGCACCCCTCGCTTTTTGGAAGTCTGACTTTTGGAGGACCCTTTCTTCTTGCCTGGCATGGCTTTACAATTATCAATGTAGCAGCTAAACTAGCCTAATGTAATTAAAAAGAAAAAAAATAACACAATATTGTGTGAATTATCAAAAATTTCATCAGTACATGCAACAGTATACAGAGAAAATTTATAAGGTTACAAACGTAAAATTTTATACAGACATATAAAATGCAAACAGCAACGTAGAGCTTCCAAATTTATTGAGGGACAGACCAAGCAGAAATTATATGTTTTTAAACATTACAATATATGTAAAATTGCAATTTATTTTAAATTACTGGGGGAAGGGGACTCTAACCCCACAGCTCTATGCCTATATATGCGGAACTCGTATAAGGGACTCTGCGCCAGCCCTGAAAAATCTTCATATACATATATGTTAACTTTAAGTGACTAATATAGAATACGGTAAATCTGCCAACTTCTGTGCAACTCTGCCATAATTTTGTCAAGTACAGCAACTATGGTGCAATTCCACCATTTTGAAAAAGCAATTAATTGAAATTTTAATATTATAACAAATATTATACTTACATGCATCAGTGACGGGTCAGTGAGGGGAGACTCCCACACCTCCGCTTCGGGCTACACCCTCACTGCCCATTTAGTCTTCGAGTTGTGTATGCATTAGTAAAAAGTTGAATCAATAAAATTAAAAAATAAATGTTTACAATAAATTCCATTCGCCAAGCTCCTTTCATTGCTAAAACTGATGCTATATTCTTAAAACTAAATTCAAAAGCTGTAAACACTGCGCCTTCACGTAAATCCCAGCGTATGCACACTAGCCCATAGCGGAAGACCAGAACGCCCAATGTGCAATCCTTCTGAGCATATGCATGGACTTTCCAAAAATTCCTATCAGTGTTTCTATCCAATAATAGTTATTAGCTAGAAAACTAACATCTGACGAAAAGAGAAAATAGCGTAGAGGAAATATTTTAGAGAAGATATTTTACAAAAGGTATTTTAGAGGATATATTTTAAAGAAGATGTTTTAAAGAAGGAATTTTAGAGGAGGTATTTTAGAAGTATTTTAGAAAAGGAATTTTAGAGAAGGCATTTTAAAAGAGGTATTTTAGAGGAGGTATTTTAGTAGATATAGCTAATATTTTAGAAGATCTAGCTATTTTTTTGCAGATCCAATTTATAGAGTATTTCGGCATTACTAGTACGTAAGCAGCAATGCAACATGTTTGCATTTACAAAATCAACGCACATGCACAGAAGGATTGCACACCAAGCAGTCTCCAGTTATTACAGTCATTAACATCGATAAAAGGAAAACAAGATATATTCACGTAAAAAAAAAACATTAACAGTCATATTAAACAGCATAAAGGTAGGAAATATTCTAAACACTATAAAACTTGTAAACGTTAAACTGTCATGACAGCTAAACTGTTATGACAATCGGGGAACAGCAACCCAAGGTAGTTAGCGCGCTTTTGGCGAAACGGCATTTATTGTAAACTCCCATAAAAAAACAAACTTAAATATCTTGCGTTTTTCCGCCACTACTACTACACTAAAACATTCCTTCATTAACTAAGAAACGTGTTTTTCCAAAATGATGAAGTCGCGATAAGCATTCCCGGCCGTAATGGCGACATTTCAAAAAGTCGCCAACATTTACCGTATTCTGTACTAGCGCCAATTTTAATATTACAGTCGAACCTTGTTAAGACGAATTAATTTTAATACGAACCGTTTTCTGAAGTCCCGTCAGATTATATAACATGCTATTTTTATCGGATAAGACAAATTACTGTTAATACGAACAAAATTTCTGCTTCCCTTGATGTTCGACTGCAGTAAATATATATATATAACATTATAATTAGCCATATATAAGATATAATGTTAATAACATTATAATCACACAAAAGTACAAAATCACCGTGTATTTTAAAAATGAAAAGCATACCTCCAAGCACGTTGTTTTTACTCGTTCAAATCATACCCACGTGTGCAGCTCACGGCAGACAGTGTTTCCAGATTTTAAAATGAAAATGTACCACGTGGAGCTCTGAAAATTTTTACTTAATACTACGCTTATTTCTAACTATACTACACACTTTTCTATGCCGTCCGACTACAAGATAGCTAGAATAGAAGATATTTCCATCAGAACCTTTCTTCGTATTGGTTGATTTCGATACACCTTTTTGACGTCATCGGTGCGGAGCGAACAGATGCTGTTCGTATACATACCTCGAAAGATTAGATTCACGTTCTGAAAAGTGTTTTTATCATACTTTTTTGCTTTTCGTTCAAATAAGACATCTGTTTTTGCATGTATTATAGCAACGATTCTTTTACTTTTATTAAGCACCCGACCCCTATTAAATCCTTCTTTCATGATTATTTTAATCTAATCTATCTAATTTTTTAAATCTTTTTTTTATGATTTGTCTGGAATTGAAAATACATAAAAGAAAAAATATTCAAGTTGCTGAAGCAGGCCCTTAGCCAGACACTTGTTACATGGGGAGGGGGCTTAAAATTCTTTAATATTGGTGATGTATTTTATTTATATATTTGATACTAAATATCTGTACAATAATTTCTGCCACCCACGTATTAATTACAGCTCAAACTAGAGCTTTATTCGTTTTGGAGAAAAAGAGACGCTTTCCCCATCCTGGATTCGAACCAGGGTCCCTCCGTTTAGCCCGGAGTGTCTTGGACCGCTAGACGAATGAGGACAGGAAACAACGCTCTCTTTCTCCGTATGTAAAGATGTTAAGGTATTATTACCCTCCGCAGGGATAACACAATTGCCAAATATGGTCAACACAAGAAAGCCTCCGGGGCGAGATTTTTGTGATTTTAACTCAACAAAACTCACAAAATCTCTTACATACAGAGAAAAGACGGGTTTAGTAATTTTAAGAATTTTATTATTCCCTCATCTGAAAAATTTCACCACCATGCTGAAGTTAAACTTTCCTCCTACTTCTTATCTGAGCGGAAAGGCAATGGAATTTGTAAGCGTACACGTTTAATTATGTCCTAAGGCGCGACAAATGTTGTTATAGCTGAATTATAGCCACCATCCGTGTTAGGAAAACCAAAGATTAGTTTTACTGTGCTAGGCTGGCAATTGATTGAAGTTCAGTTTAAAACAAACACTTATTCTAAAATTCCACATAATTTTCTCTCAGCGACAGAAATGGGTCTATCATTGATAAACTATCTGTAATAGACAACACGCAAAATTTTTTAAGTGCTGTCCAATATCTTTTGTAGGCATGTAAGGGACCTTTTGGGCCATAAAAATGCTATTACATGATAGAAGATAAAGCTTAACTGATATAGGGAAACACATTGTAATATACCGTCACAGAAATTGGGCTACATAAAGTATATGATTTAATGTATATCGAATTTTTCTACTTGGCTGTTAATAATAAATCTATTTGTTTTGAAATACAGGACATATGATTTTTAAGCGTTAAAAAAAATTTAAGTACACATTTCTTCACTTCAGGCGCATGCTTATTCACTTTAAGTGGCATAATTTAATGCACATGGATATTTTGAGGTTCTTTAGTGCATAGTTTGAGATCCTTTAGAGTATATTTTGAGTCTTTTTATTGTATATTTTGTTGGTTTTTAGTGCATATAATCCGGGCTCTAATTATCAGTGTCCAATATATCACAATCCTTGGATATTTTGCTATTCTTTAATAAAATTTTCTATTTATTGTTTTCAGAAACTTTTTTTTTATTTTATTTTCATATTATTATTTTTTTTTTTTCTCCTTTAGAACTGTATCGTATTGCAGTAGTTTAGAAAAAGATTTTCAAATTTCATGTATGTATGTATTAAATTTTGTTACAGACCATATGTAACAATTTTATTCAACACTTAATAGTTGAATTTAAATTTTAAAATGACAATTACCCACACGGAGCTGAAGTATTCGGTGATTATGATAGAAAACGCCATGGTGCATAATATCATATATCGTGTTATAGGCCCGCAGTCGCGAACGCCATCTAGTGGAAAATGACACCTAAGAGTCCGATGATTTCACGAAGTTGGCTCACCTGTCTTCTTGCATCATGCCCGAGCCTCGCATGTTCTTCGAATGGCCCTGTATTTATCCATTTATGTTTTATTCGAATCCTAGGAAATACGTACATTGCCTTGAAGCACAGGCGTAACTCGTGTTTAAATATAGCGTAAACTACGTGGAGGGGACTAAAAAAACAAAATTGTACCAGAAAAAGCCCGATTTTGCCTTTAAAAAACTGGGCACGGGGGGCAAGTGCCCCTCTTGTCCCCGCTTGTGTCTTGGACCACTAATTTATATTAAAGTAGTATCAAATATACTACATATGGCATCACTTAAAAAAAAGGCAACCCGATGTTCAGTTTTACCACATTACTATGACCTAAAAGATAATATGTATTGCATCATTCCGTTTTGTTACACGCAATGTGATGCAATTTAGTGTTTTTTTCTGTAGCTATTTTTATAATATTTGGGGTCACCGACAATTCCATTTAATGATGCAATTCAATAATACTTAACTGTAATTCGAGTTGAAGAAATCGCAATACCATGGAGGATTGATTCTATTAAAACTTGCCATGGACTTAACCAACGCCCCCTATAACTGATAGTTATAGGGGACGTTGACGTAACACGAGGCGGGCTTAGCCAAGTGCAAATTTGGAAAATACCTTTGTGGGGCGGATAGAAAACACGGTTTGTACCCCTTTCTTGCCCCACGAATATTTTTCAAGTGCTGAAGCAAAATCAAGCTCGTAGTTTTTTTTAAATAATTCTCGTAAACATAAGACGAAACACTTTTGCATCGAGTTCTTCGGACTTTATGGAGGGCGGGGAACGCAAAATCTGAAAATCAATTTGGAGCTTTTGCGTGAAATTTTTAGTCGAGTTTGGGTAAATAATAATAAGTGTAAATTTGTTATTCGGGGAGCGGGGCTCCGGGTTTTCCCTTGGACTCCGCTTTTTTAGAAAAATACAAATAAATGTCATATGTCCAACATTGAGGAAAGAGTTATAGTCCTCCCTTGACCTTAAGGCTAGGAATTCCAATAAAATTAGCATGAAATAGAGTATATATAACCGGACCATACGTCCTGTTTTTAGGTAGCCTAAAACGTAGCCTTAGGGTCCCGTTGTCCCCGAGCATAGTTTCGGGAGCCGAAATGTCCCGCTTTCAGAAAGAGAGAAACCCTAGTAGCGCGGCGACGAAGGGGCATGCGCAATACGTCCCACACACATGTTTAGTTTTTTCACGAAAAGTAGTCCGATGGTACCGTTAGAATTTACAGGAGCTGACGTCACAGACAGACTAGCCGATTACAGCAGAGGCGAGGACGTCTTTTCAGAACTGGTTTTTTAGCGAACGTTTGTCTGCGCCAAAAACCAATTCTGAAATGACGTCCTCCCCTCTGCTGTAATCGGCTAGGCCGTTTGTGACGTCAGCTCCCGTTATTTCTAACGGTACCATCGGACTACTTTTCGTGAACGAACTATAAGTCGGTCAGAAGCCTGCAAACTCGCGCATCTTGCTTGACAATTGATTATTATTTTTTAACTAACGTGTTGTTGTAGTCAATTTAATTTTTTTTTATGTGGCACCTCCATTTTAAGAATGCCCACACGCAAGCGCACTTTTAATGTTAACTTACAAAGTACCAGTTTATAAAGCAAAGAAGTACTCCATCGGACATCAGTTGTGAAAAGCGTTTTACAGAATATAGCATAGTTCATAGAGGTGCCAGCGATATTAACATTTAAGATCAGAAAAACATAAAAATTCCGATCCTAAAGACAATTTGGCCATGAAACAAAATACTCCGTTTCTTTCCCACTCTGTTCGTAATTTAATGGCAAAATTGCAAAAAAGTGGCTGCAGTGATGTTGATAAAGAATATATGGAAACTACAGCTGCAGAGTTCTATAAAATAAGCAAATAATATTTGGAGAAGTGAACTTTTTTCTTTGAAGGATTAGAAATATTTGAATGGGCAAATTTAATCAAAATACCTACGTAGGAAGAAATTCAAAGTTTAATAGACATATTGATTGAAAAGGGATTTATTAATTGTAACGAACATGCAGAAGTATTTCATGAGTATATTCACTTATAACTACATTACACTGCCAAAAAGTGACAGGATGGAATACCAGGAATGTTTCAACTGAAAGTCATTATGTGGAATTGTTCAGACACTTTCACACCAATAATTTGAATCAGATGAACTTTCATATGATTATTGAATATAGTTTATGCCTGTTACGCACTAATGCACCAGTAGAAAGGATCTTTTCTCTTATGAATAAGTTAAGGAAGAGCGGGAAAACATAGTTGCAAGGAAAATAAAAAATTATAGGAAACAAAACGAAATCTTTGTAATTTTTAAAAAGAAATCCCTGAAGAGGCAAGTTGAAATTCCCGGAATTTATGGAAATCCTGGAACATAATTACCCCTATTAATAAGTTAACAAAACATCCTTATTTTCATGTACATAAAGACTATTGCATTATTGTTATCTGAATTAAATTTTACATTATTTATTCCTCCTATTAAACATGCAGTGTGAAGATGTTCGATGCTTGTGGTTTTATGGTTCAAGGACTACAATGTACATGTTGGGCCGGGACTTACTGTTTTCCGAGGAATTCAAACCTCTTAAGGCCTTAGGAAACCAAACCGCAGACAACGGTGAGCAGGGCAATCTTTATGAGATCTCTGAGTGAGCATTGTTTGCACCGTTGGGAGTCGAACCTGAGTTAACAGCACAATGCATTACCACACTGCACAATCGCAGGGCTGCAACGTTAAGAAGGAAGTCGAAAGCAAAAACATATGCCTTTCATGCATAGGAATAACTTAGGGGGGGCTTTATTTTATGCTTAAATATAGCATAAACTTGGGGGGGGGAGGACAAAAACCCAAAATTTCATGGGAAAAAGTACGATTTTGCCTCTTTTCTAAAAAAATTGGGGGCAAGTGCTACCAAGAACATTACATCTATGCTTTGATGTTAAGGCTTACTGTTAAAAGGATACATTTTTGTTTATTACTACATAGCAATGTATATTAAAAATTAACAAATAAAATTGAAAAGGGGAGATGGATTCTAAAGAGCTATTACAGATTTGTGTGAGAGAGAGAACATTATTTTGTCTTTTATTTAATGTTATTCTTTTTCCCTTATAATTATGTAATAGTCTTATAATCTATCACACGGTTCAGTTTTGTTAATTAATATTTATATCCTTATTGGAATCATGTTGTGTTATGTGCAACTTCA
Source organism: Dysdera silvatica (assembly GCA_006491805.2). Lineage (NCBI taxonomy): Eukaryota > Metazoa > Arthropoda > Arachnida > Araneae > Dysderidae > Dysdera > Dysdera silvatica. The sequence goes on from QLNU02014176.1 coordinate 152,665,694, forward strand.
TAATGATGAGTTTATCCATTTTACATGTTTTTGTATGTTGCAGCCAATGTTTTTCATCTCTAGATTATCATATTTAGATATATTATTATATATATATACACAACTACTTATACAAAATTATTGATTACAATATAAATTACATATGACTATATATAATAAATTTTTAATATATATTATACATACTATAAAAAAATCTAAAAACCCACATTAGCATCTCATTTGCTTGTCCGTTTATAATTACATAATAGTAAAAAAGGGGAGGGGCACAGGTATTGTTAGCGTGGGGGGACCCGCCCTCCAATATTGGTATTAGGGTTCCATATCCCCCTCCAATTTCAAACAAAATGCCTTCTACTGGTATATTGTCCTTTCCAATATTTTTATGCTGTCGGCACCAATGGGAGTGGGGGTAGATAAAAGGTCAAGAAACTCTTTTAGGAGTTGACAGTCAAAGAAGTTTGGCAACTCCTGGGTTAGATGAATGTGTTATCATTTCACCACTTGCCGCATTTCTTGCATTGTAGACGAACATGTGATCTAGGAATTTTAAAACTAGTTTAATAAGTTAGGGGGTCATTGGGAGAATACACAGTAGCTGTTGTTATTGCACTAATAGCGAAATGAGGAGTCAATTTATGAACTTGATATGAAAAGAGACAGTTCTTAGTTTATTTCTAAATACAGTTTTACATTTTAAAATGTGCAGGTGTGTGTGATTTTCCCCCAATTGCAAATTGAACATTTCAAATAAATTTCTCTTAGACGATAAATTGTTTTTTATATATGAGATATTATTGTTTGTTTGTTTGGTTTTACGGCTCAAAGACTACAGTGGTCATGCTGCGCCGGGACCTACTGTTTTCCGAGGAATCCGAACCTCTTAAGGCCTAGGGAACCAAACCCCGGACTACAGTGAGCAGTGCGATCTTTATGAGATCTCTGAGTAAGCGTTCTTTTTGCACTGCTGGGAGTCGAACCCGGATTAGCCGCGCAATAGGAGAACATTGCGACACACTGGCTGGCGTTTATCATATTATCTTCAAGCATAGCAAATCCACGGCGCGTACACATTCCTATACATAAAAAAAATACATTAACGTTATCATCAGCTGCGATATGGGAAAAATTTCCTGTCTTTAAATTTCTCTTATTTTTTAGTCCATGCCAGGGACGGACTGGGTCCTCTCCAAGGGCGCATATCTTGGATTATCGGAGCATGTGAGTCCTATAGCCCATGAGTGTGTACTGGCTCAGTTCACTCCTGGTCTATGTTCCAATTTTTTTTACAATTCAATTAAGATAATACAAAACAAATACATTCAAATATTTACTTATAGGCTGCTATCCATATTTTGACTTTTCAAAAGCTAAAGAAAGAAAAAAGTCGATAAAAAAGAATAATCCTCTTTGTCTATATTAAAAATTTTAAACAATATATTTTTTTATTTCCACAAATATTTCTTTATAATTATTTTTCAGTTCTAGCATTTGGCTTATTACCCATGTTTGAAACTATTGAATTAGTTTATTATGCAACGATATCGAAGATTACATACTGCATCAATTTCACTCATAGCAGAAAGCTAAAACAGAGAAATTGCATGTTTTTGTAATGAAACTGATTACGATGAGGAACCATTGTCTTCAGCTGATTCACTATTGTTCTGCGCTTAGATGGTGCAGTATAGAGATGAGATAGGATCTATATTTCATATTGTTTTCCGGCTTTGGCTCATCAGACAGATACAACCGAAGTTGAAAACTGACTTTTCAATATCGAAATTCCCCAAGAAATACAATTATGTGATTCATTTCCCAGGATTATAGAATACATGTACATGAAAATTCACAGGAAATTAAATGTCATAGTTTAAAATTTTTTTTAAAATTTGAATTGAACGTCATAAAGGGTTAAAGATATACTTGAAGTTTGGAGCTCGGGTTCAAATTTCCACAAAGTACTTTGGGATTAGGTGGGCTCAAATTACAAGCCTTCGGACTCGAGTCTCGAAAAATGAGCTTGAACTCATCTCTAATACAGTGGTAAACTGTTTGCCTAACACACCATTATCTCAAGTTGAATTCCCAATGATGCCAAAAAATAAATGCTAACCGAGTAACTGAAGTCCGAGGGCTTGTTTTCTAGGCCATAAGAGGTCCCAGTACAGCATTACCCTTATGTCCTTGCGTCACAAACCCAGAAACATTAATGTTCTCAATGATTTGACTAGTCTCTAGTAAGTTTTTTTCAAAGCGTGGAAAAAATAATGCGCAAGTTCAAATAATAAAATTCTTTTATTTCTAATGTGTTTGTCCAACAGATTTTTTTTTTCATTATGCATTCCTCTAAACCAACTCATACAGAACAGTTAGGAAGAATAAGAATGGCAACAGAGTAAACACGCATGGGAAAATTACTACTACTGCAATTAACAGTGAGACCTGAAAATCAATATATATGATATGGGAGTATATCATATTCTTAACATTTGAAAAAGTATCACCAATTTTCCGTGATGTTGCTGCTCCCCACTTCCCCGTAGAGTCCATGTAAACATTGCTAACAAATGCCCAGAAACAGCACCGTGACAGGATTTCATTACGAGGTTTACTAAGTAGCCACATTAATGAGTAGTGTCATATATACTAACTCACGTCAGTAGATTTTCGATATTAACAACAGCTATCATTATTGTATTTATGGAAGACCTTTACCTTACCCTTTTTATTGTCGACAAACAAAAACTGCACGGACAGACGGACAAATCAAAAACAATAGCGGATTGAAAAGCTATTGAAATCTGCTAATAAATGCTAATGATTACATTATTGAAAAAAAACAACAAAATTGTTGCTTCATTTCATGTAAGGATATTCAGTGGGAGCAGCAACGTGGTGGAAAACTGGCTACACTTTGAGGCTTGTGCTCCCTTTATTCATTATCAGTGCTCGCTGGAAATCAACAATGATTAGTTTGGGATAAAGTAGTTTTCTTCCCTTTTCAACCTTTGTGAGTAAGAACTACCTTTAGATTTAAGTCCCTCAACGACTTTCCACATTAAAGAACAAGACTGTGACACACTTTTGACTTTAATTGGCAAAATTTTGGTAGATTTATACTTTACATTCAAAGGTTATGGAAGACCTTTCACGAGTAAGATTGTGTCAGCTATGGGCACCTATATGGGAGGGGAGGGCTTGAGCCCCCTAACTGCTGTTTAAAAATTTGATTTACCCAAATTTGCTATGCATTTATTTTCAAAAGTTTTACAGTCACATTTTAAAATAAGGTACTTTTTAGCTCATTACTAATTGTCAAGCAGTATCAATTATTTTTGAAGTACTTTAGTACCTTGCACATTTACCAGAATGTTCGACAGATTTAAATGAGGTGGCAATTTTTTTCAGCCCCCTCGCCAGAATTCACATGGGTATTATTGGTTACAACCCTTCCATTTTAACCTGGTAGGTAATAGGGGAGACTACTTCAAAGAGTAAATTAAAAAAGTAATTTGAAAGTGGAAGGTGGGGAGACTTCCCATATATTTTAATGTGGATTTGTTTGTTCGGATTTTTTATGGTGCAAGAGCATTTGGGCTATAGTGCACCAAACGTGGTGAAATCAGAGACTGTTGTAAAAATCAGTTCTCTGTAAAAAGTGAAAGACGCGCGTCACCAGCATGGTCATTTAAAATGTTAGAGAGATGATTTTAATGTGGAAGGCCATGTTTAAAAAAGAATAATACACATTATAGCAATAATTATTTTTGTTATTACAAGTGCACAAATTATTTATTTTACACAATCACAGATTTTTACATCTCATTTTCTTAATGTGTCTAATTAAAGAGCACTTTAGGGTAAAAGTTTCGCAACATTTATCACACCGGAATGGTTTCCCGAACATATGTGAGAGTTTATGATTATCTAAAGTTTGTTTCTGAGCAAACGTTGTGAAACATACATCACAACAAAATGGTTTTTCACCAGTATGTGTCATTTTGTGTTTTTCTAAATTCGGTCGCTGCGAGAATGCTCTAAAACAAATGTTACACTCATATGGTTTTTCACCTGTATGTATTCGTTCGTGTTTCTTTAGTGTGCTCGACAATGAGAAGCTTTTGCCACATATGGCACATTTATGGGGCTTCTCACCTGTGTGGCTCCTCATGTGGTACGTTAAGGTATACTTTGCAGCAAAGGTACTAAAACAAATATTACATTCGTATGGTTTTTCGCCAGTATGTTTACGCATGTGGATTTCCAGGTTCGTTCGTGAAGACAGCATTTTGAAGCACACTTCACATTCGTATGGAGTAGGGATTTCACTAGTGAGATTTGTATGTGATTTCCGATGGGTTGCCAAATGGTACTTTGTATAAAAACTTTTAGCACACAAATCACATTCGAAACTCCGTTCTTGAGTATGCCTTTTCTCGTGGTGAATCAAATATCGCTTTAAACTAAAAGATTTGGAGCATACTTCACATCTATAAGGTTTTTCCTCTGTATGTGTTCTTTTATGCCATTTCAGGTAACGTTTGGAATTGAATGTTTTGCCACACACATTACACTCAAAGGCTTCTTCAGTGTGCATTACTGCATGTTTTCTGAGTGTACCAATGTTTTCGAAACTTTTCTCACACAGGTCACAGTCTAGAGACTTTGGAATCGTGTGCTCCGTTTTATGGGATTTTAACTTTGACAACTCTGAGAAGTTTTTGGAGCATATGCTGCACTTGTATATTTTCTCATGAGTGTTCTTTTGATGTGTTTTTAAAACTCCTTTTGTGTAGTATCTTTTGTCACATAAACTGCACTGAAAAATTCGTTCATTTCTACTATGTGTTTTGGCATGTTCCCGCAAATACTGCTTCATGCTGAAAATTTTCAAGCACACTTCGCACTGAAAAGGTTTTTCCTCCGCATGAGTTTGTTTATGCTGATTTAAATGGCTGCTACTATCAAATATTTTTAAGCACACATCACACTTTAACGGTTCATTTAAAGAGTGAAATTCTCGCATATGTTTTAATAAGAATCCTTTTTTCACGTAAGTTTTATTACAAATGTGACATTCAAATGATTCATTTTCAGTTTCCATCTTTCCTTCACAGATCAAGTTCCTTTACAAAAGATATGCAAGCCAAGCTGTCAATCTGAACTATTTAATGACCAAGTAAAACGAAAATCGCACAAGGTCTTAAATCTGAAAATTTCCACCATGCACACTAACAGCTTTAACAGGACCTGTAAAAAAAATAAATGATAAGTAAGAACTACACTACATATATTGACAAAGTATTGAAACAAAGGATTGGCTCGGATGTTTTAAGGCACAAGGACAGCAGGGGCATAGCAATTTTAAAATTATGGGGGGAGGGGGGCTTCAGCTTAAAAAAAAGAATTAAGTGATTCTGTATTAAGGTGAAGAATGCATTTTGTTATCCAATTGGGGTGGGGGAGAGGCTTGAGCCCTTTCATTTCTTATGCCACTTAAGGACAGCTAAGAACATGCTGCATAAGGATTCAGTTTTCTAACAGAACCCAACTTTTTCTGTTAAAGGTTCCCCTGCTCCAATTGAAGATCAGCCCTCCCCTGAAAGTGCTAGCTACAAACAGGGGTGAAATCTCACTTTTGTAAAGTAGAATGCAAGATGTCAGGTTCTTGCTACCTGTAGAATTTTTGTTCAATATGGTACTTTTTACAAACGAATATACTTTATTACAATTCATCGAAAGTCGAACAATTAATTTCTTACAAAACACATACACCACTGCTACTGTTCATGAAAATTTTTTAGAAAATTCAAATAATCAGACCCGCAGTCTCCATGCAAAAAGGTTACACCTAAACTCAAATACTATAATTTTTCATACTATAAAAATATAAATTTCCAGACATTTTTAACCAATTAGAGAAAGAAGTGAATCGCCCCTTTTTATTTCCTCAAACTGCTAACCTTCTGCTCACCCATATTTTAAACATAAGAAGAAAATGGTTTTAGCATGTGAACATTATGCACTGATTATGAAATGCACCTATATAAACAGATGTTCAGTTTCTTTATATAATTTAATTTCTGCTTTTTCGAAATGGCGAAAGCCAAGCTTTTACCTTTTGATTGACCCTGAACATCTATACATCAACATACGGCTATTTTTAATTTACAACAATCTCTCACACAAATATCATTGTAATTAATGATTATTTTGTGGTTTCGGCAAATGCTCAATAAAACTAAACACATTCTGATTCCCATTCTTTTCTGTTTAACATTTTTCTCTATCTCGAAAGTTATTAATGGGAAATTTTTTTTTTATCGAAATTGGGAGGTGCTTACAGATGTCCTCAATTTTCCCACTAAAAGATTCAACATAAACTGTTTAAAAGAAAGCTCAAACGTGCATTCCAGATTCCGACAAATGTAGCACCATGCCAAACATTCTCGTAGGTACAGCAAAACAAGAGACCTATGTTTCGATTCAAACTCCAATCTTTCCTTACAGCACAACAAATTTTTGGGTAAACGTAACAGTGGAAGACGATAATGTGTAGCTATGCCAGACTTCTTGTATGGCTCCAGTAACAGGGTTAAGCAATAGAAAGGCTAATTTCTCACATGTGACAAAGAACCGATCAACCACAGTGAGAAGGTCGTCTCAAAACACCATTCGAATAATATTTTATAACTAAAGGGAAAGACATTTCGAACACGATTTCCCACCTAGTGAGCATGCGCCTATTCTTCACAATCTAAATATAATCTTATCACCGAATATAGTTGCCCTTGCATATTTTTGTAAACCCTGTATCATACGTATACTTAGGTGTAGATATACATAGTGAATAAACATGTAAAGGAATATTACCAGAAGCATTCTGGTTTATTATTGTGTCTCATACTATTATGCTTTGGCACCAGCATAATAGTATTGTGTCCCGTACTATTATGCTGGTGCCAAAGCTATGAAAGCCATTACATAAACTCCAACGTAAGTGATAAAACATCATCTCACTAAAGCCTGAGAATACAGTGTCACATGAATTATTAGAGGATATGATATCTAAATAATGAGATTCAACAGTAGTATAGCATCCAGTACATTCATACAGTTTGGGTGATTGGTATGTCATTAGAAATCAAAGCGTACAATGCTCACTATTTACTTGTGTGTTTTGGTGCAAGGACAAGGTCATGTTGAGCTGGTATTGAACGTTCATGAAAAGGGTAGAATCATGTGGGCTCACAAATTAGAAGACCACAGAAACTTTTTCCTTCTGAAATAACTTTTATATTTTAAACATGGAGACGGAGAAATTGGCATTAAGTTAATTAATCAACGTTTTTGTCAAGGACTGTCAAAACACTTCTACAGTTGATTATATACATATTCGTCAATATCTCCAAGGTATCTATATACAGGGTTTCACTCACATTGGAATAAAAGATTCCCTGACTAACCGCAAGAAGACTTTGAACTGAACATCGGTTTTAGGTAAAATAGCTTCACAGCTGATTGAAGTTTAGCTATTTGGAACGGAAGTTAGGAAGGTTTTCCCTAACTTTCCCAGGTTTGACAACAAAATTTCATTTCCTCTCTGACTTTTAGGGATCTTCTCAAATTTCCTAACAATTCCCAGTATGTAGGAACCTTGCACATATTGGTCAATACTTCTAAGGTATACATATGCATTAGGGTGTTCCATTTTTCCGAAGTTGCTATTTTCATGTCAATTTGTTCATCCCCTTGGTTCTATTCCTCTAAATGATCTGTACATCAAATTTGGGACGAATCGAATAATATATAGGGGTTGAACACTTTTGTAGCGTTCAGCTGCTTTTGCTAGGGCGATGTAGCATGTCTACACTCCACTTCTTTTGGAAATTGCAGTGCACTAATTCTTTTCTCTTATTCAAGTTGTGAAAACAAATACTAGAAAGGGAATTTGGTTACTTGAAAAGATGCCAAGTGGTTAATTTCTGGGGACTCAACTCCCCTCTAGAAAACAAGTGCTAGTAGTCTTCATCTACCATCACAAAGAGATGAAGGAAACGCTCTCTGATGCAGCAAAGTCCACAAGTATAAAACTTTAGGAAGTGTGGAAGAAAGCAAACATCCCTGTAATAACGGAGGTAAATATTAGAACTCATATTCAGAAGTTATACAAGGAATTCTAAAATCTGGGTAAAGAGAAACCAAGGAAGAGTAAATATGAAGTGGCAGATTTAGAAAGGTGATCTTGTGGAACTATTTGATATTGCCTGGAAAGATACGAAGACAAGGCAGAGTGTATTGCAAGAAGATAAGATATCCCTTAAATTCACAAAAATAGAATATAACGATTAGATGTAAAAAAAACCTAGTTTTTCCAGGGGAAGACTTGAGCGATTTTGTTACTAGCCATACAAAAACATTCTTTGGATTATTTGGGGTCAACGAAACGGAAAAATATTGCAGGGATGGGCTAAGAAGATTCATCAATGCCCTTAAAGTTGTAAATGACATTGAAGAAGGGGTATTACTCTAATAAAGAAATTCAACGAGTCAGTTAAGAATAAGCAATTCCTGTTGAAAACTGTTGGGCACCACAGAAAAGTCGTCTCAAAGCGAACCAAAATAGCAGTTTCATGGTACAAGAACTAATATAAATAACATGAATGTTATTAAGTTGTTCCATAAAAGTCTTGTTTGCAGTTCAGTTTTGTTGAATGGATTTGAAAATAAGAAAATAAAAATAATAATCGTTGGAAATCTTGTTCCTTTAGCTTATACAGGGTCTGTCTGGAAAGCAATGTCATACATTTTATTGTGAAGCGACTGTTTGCAGCGTGCTCTATCATCCACCAAGATCGATGGTGGTGTAAGTCAACTACCGAGCGTGTGCTTGCTCAGTTGTCTCCAAACTCTCAGAGGTGAAGGACAGGCGATTTCGTAAACCTCGGTTTCGTCTCTTATACAAGTCGCGATGCAGCACTCACTGGAACAAAGATACACGATCAAGTTTTGTGTGAAACTCGGCAAGTCTGCAGCGGAAACTTTTCCAATGGTTCAACAAGTCTTCGGGGATGAGTGTTTATAACAAAGGCAAGTCTATAGGTTGCACAAGGCGTTTTTGGAAGTGCCGTGAAGAGGTCAACAATAAAGCCTAGGCTGGACACCCATCCAGCCAGAGTTTAATTCGTTTGCTGGCCATTAAACAAACAAACACTCATTCGACGGTCACACGAAGGAGTGTAAATTATATATTTTGTATGCACAGAATATACATGTTGGTCTAAACGGTACTTTTGCCGCTTATAAGGCTCTAGCAACTGTAATTTTTGAAGCACTGCAATGAAATCTGCGGCTAAGACTTTAAAGAATGAAAGTTCCACAGGCATACAAAAAAGAAGCATTTGTGCTCTTGTGGTGACAAAGCATATGAATTTCGGAAAATTTACCAATGGCAAAATTTTTTTTAATAAACCATCATATACATTCAAAAGACTAAAGGGCATGCCCATATCCAGAGGGGAGGGTCTTATGGACCACCCCCCGAAATTAAATTTTTAATGGGACTTGGCTACGGCCTTGCATGCTGTGATTGTATCGATACATGCTGTAAAAATTTTTGAACCCCCGAAATTAAATCTTGGCTACGGTCTTGCTCAAAGGGCTGCTTCTCAGAGGTTTTACTGCACACATATAGTAGTAAAACCACTGAATAGTGGATACTTTGGGATCTATCTCCTATTCGGGAGAATTAAGAGATATCAAACATTAGGATTGTGGGCGAATTGGAAAAGTATCCACTGAAATTTCACTATATACACATACACAGTAAAACTTCCTTGACACATCTGAATATTAGATACTAATCTAATTCCAATCTGTGTTATGCCCTAACACTTCCAAATAGCGAATAGATTCTGAAGTTCTTAGGTGTGTGTGTGCTATTTAGAGATTTTACTGTATTAATCACTGACATAACTACTCCTCAGGTTTGGTGGGGGGGGCATCAATGCTCCATACATAGCATTCGTTAGTAATTTCCGCTTTTCTATGCACAGCTGAGACTTACACTCCCAGTTAAGCCAATGGGATTAATATACAGTGATACCCTGTTAGCATAAATTTGTGAATGGGCATTCCTATTTAAGGGATACTTTTCCAATGCCCAACCCCAGTCCTTGTCATCACAGGCGTAATCTAGGGGGGCAGTTCCCCCCCTTTTTTTTTGGAAACAGGCGAAATCTTACTTTTTTCCATACGATTTTGGCTTGTTTCTTGGACCCCCCTCTCCCACAGTTTGCGCCATATTTAATCCCTAAGTTACGCCTATGCTTGTCATCACATAATCCTCCCGAGTAACGGACACCTAATAACGAACAGATACTGAAGTCCCGAGGTTATTCAGAGATTTTACTCTATTACGGAAGACGATATTAAATGAATATTAAATTACCTGTATTTTATTTCTTAGTCGAGAAATAGAAAGCAGCTCACATAGCTGTTAAAATTCCAAAACTTAAAAAAAAAAAAGAAAAATTAAAACGAATTCTAACACTTCACAGGTAAATAAATAAAACACAATTCTCAAACACACACAACTACGAACTGAATAGTCTATTCTTTTCAGTGTTCCTAAAATTTTTAACTATCGTGATGATGATGTTATGTGATAACATTGTGCAAAAAAATCAAATTTTGAAATAAATAAATAAATAAATAATATACATTTTACGTTTGCCATTTGTTGATTAAATTTTATTCATAATTTGATACATAATTTTAATTACACACACACACACACACACACACACAAAAACAAAAAAAACCATAGAGGCCGGTAAACCCTAATCTATTATATTTCCACAATCTTTTAGACAAGTTAAGTCAAGTTCTTAAATTCTAACGAAGTTCTTGTAATTCTAACAACCCGAGAAGCAGAGGGAATCTTATCAGTGTGTTTTGTGTTTTGTTGGTAGAGCAAACTTCAGCTTGTTGTTTTGGAAATTCGGAAGTATTTTTTTTTTCATTCCTGAAGATTTTGTTTCAAAATTTTTTGCTGCTGGGTGCAATAAAAACTTTGATCAAAAGCGTAAAATATTCTGACGATTTGATTCTCTCTCATATAGATGCTTTGATGTAAGTATTAATATCTATTCCTTTTATTAGTTCATTATCTTATGAAATATTTGTAAATGTGGTAAAATACACGAATAGCGACATTTCGGAAATTGAGAATCTTTTGATGATTCAGAGATCCCTGTAATTCGGGAGTATTAGAGCATGACAAGCATTGGCAGTGTCTGATTTCGTAAATTGCCGCTCTACTCACAAGCTGTTTATTACCGGCCTCTTCCCACCTTCATTCCATACAAAGGAAGGGATACTTCCGGGGAAATAAATCAATCTGTCCTACTCTTGATTTTGTATATGCGTTCGAAGTATTTTTTAAAATTTCGTTCCCGTGCCTAGGTATTTTTGGTTTGTTGTCTTGTCAGTGGGCCCCAAGGTTTAGAAAATCAGTTTGGATACACCTCCTTTTCCAAGTTAGAACAGGGTTCGTATGATCCTTAAAAGGGCGCTAGTACAGATACTGTTCCATTTCGTTTTTAGTGGGAAGTGTTTCCAACACACTTGGCAACTTTGTCCTGGCTTGCCGCCATGTTGCTTACATCACGGTACATGCTCTGCCCCTTTCCCTCCTCCCAGCCTTCACCCCTCCCCTCTAACCTCTTCATGTTCTTTCTCCTCCCCCTTCCCCTCTCCACCTCCCAACCCCTGTTTTCTTGGCAGTCTCTTCCTACTCCCCCCTAACCCTCTAATCCCTTTCTCCTGTTCCTTTTCTACTCCCTTCGCCACTTAACCTTTCTCCTCTTTTCCTCCATCTCTTCCCCTCCCCCTGCTCCTTTTTCTCAGTGCAGCGAACAAAATAAAAACGGCATACTAACTTTTATTCCTTTTATCTGTCAGATAACTTCACCTCTTTAACTACACAGTCATCCACGTTAGGCCTAGCATACCAGCACACCTTGCAAATCGGGTCCTTCTACTCCAAACCAAATAAACCTTCTCCCACAAACCAATCCAACAACATTCCTCTTCCCTTTCAACCGCAATTGAACAAAAAAATCCATATTGAAATGTTCCGACATCTTTCCAATCGCTACAACATTTCCATGACACTCAAAAGAATAACGAAGCAGCTTCAAAACGGCTTACCACCGCCACAGAGAAACACCGTAAAATGCCCCACCTTGTGTGACATCACATGTTAAAATCACTGATGTCAAAACTCCGATTACAGCGACTTTCCTTCTCATTTCTAGGGGAAAATTGAACTTGTGGGACGGTATCTGTACTACCATCCTTGAAAGTCCTTAATTTTTAGGAAACTTTTTTGGTCCTTCAAGGTCCTTAATTTTGCCCAAATCTGCAAGAGTCCTTTTGTTCTATTTCTCTAAAATATATTTTAGTTTACATTTTTATTAATTCTATTCTTCTCACAGTATGAATCAACAGAAAACGAACGTGAAATTCACACCATGCGTGTTGTATGCCATTTGCGAACGTTAGGAATATGCGTAGAGGAGAACTCCCCCTAGAAACTTGCTTGAGCATTTCTTCAGAACTAGAATGACCAGTGCAATTCACCCCCTCCCTCTCCGAAACCTAGATTTAAAGCGAAGCGCCTTAAGCACAGCAGCGATCGTATGACTCCCCCCCACCAGTTACGCTGTATATTTTGTGATTAGATATTTTTGTTGTGAGAAGTTTTACTTTGTACTATGTGTATATATAGTGTTCCTCCCAGCCATTTTTAGAAGAGCGAATGGTTCTACCTGGTCTTCAAAGTTAAGCTAGCTACCCAAGAAAATATTTTGCGATGGAATATTGTGAAGGGGGGGCGGGGGGCATTCATGATTACCTTTTATGCATTATTATAAAATAACAATATTTTATGAATGATTTATTTTATGGCTATACTACACGTGTGTCCCCTGTGTGATTTGTCGCCTTTGCGTGGCAACCCTGCCTTCGGAAACCTTCCCGGATTATGTCATCACCTGTTCGCTTCCCGGCCGCCATGTTTTTTTAAGGAGTAATTACCTGTTATACTGTTTACTGCTTATTATACTCTTTTCAGATTTTTTTAACAAAAAAAAAAAACTTCTGTCTTTAAGCATTGATTTTTTATGGCTTTTGGAATCATTTCCTCCACTTCCTCTTTGTGACACCGTCTCCACATATACTCTGCGTAGTATGAGTCAAACAGCTTTTCAGCACTGACATTAGGATGCTCTATGTTCCCACCTACCTTCTGCGAAATATGAGTCCAACAGCTAGTCAATACCAATTTGCGAAGTACGAGTCCAACAGCTTTTCATCGCCGACATTGTGATACTCCACATTCCCCTCATCTACCCACTGCCTCCTCTCCCCCTTTTCCCCACATACCTCCTTAAATCTCTTCTCCCTATACCCCTCTCCATCCCAAACATACCATCAATTCCAATCTGTTACAAAAATAAAATTTAAATGGTCGCTCATCCTATCCCTACAACTCACAAACCACCACCGTCACAAACCGACGATACGACACTATAGCTACCATGCGTACATTTTTAACGCTTCACAAAACTTTCCCTCCCTTTTAAGAGTATAGCATTAGTTTTGGAGACGAGTTGGCGACAAAACAGGGGATTCAGCTGTAGTGTCACCTATTTTATTTGATGACAAAATTTTTTATTTTTCCACTGTTTGAGGAAGGTAGTTATGTTTCACTGAATCCTTTCATAAGTTTAAGTTAAGGCAAAGTAGGGGGTGCTTTTAGGAGGAGTGCGGATTGACGGAATTCTGCAGTAGAGACAGAACCTGAAATTAGCGGTTGTTAGTCATATTTTGCACCTATAAATTTCGTTTTGATGACAAAGATTTTAGACCCAGTTGCGATTCTTGACGCCTAAGTTTTTCAGTTTTCGTTCATATGACGTAAATTTCGATTGCTCAATCCTTTATTTTTCCTTCTACCGATCTCATCGATACATGTCGGAAGATCAGAATCATTGTTGCTTTCATTAGGGAAAAACACACACACTGTAATCTAGTGGGCTGTGACCCATTATGATACTTCGACTCCCTCCTCTAGCGTTTCACTAGCATCTTAATGTAGCTGTTTCGGCCTATCAGGAAGGAATAGTTTATGTTTAGCGATATTCCTTAGTTTTACGCTCAGTTCCGATTTTTAACTTTGCTATCAATTTTTGATCACGAAGACTACGCAAAACGAAATCAGTAGTAAAGTTTCTTTGGCAAAGTGTCCACATATGCATAATATTTTAAATTGTGATTATGTAAGATAGAATCTGAATTTATAAATAGACGTGTTAGGCATAGTCTGTATCCAAGGCACTAACTTTTAGGAGAGCAAAATTTCAAAAGATGGTAGAGGGTTTTTTTAATTGCAGTCTTTCGTTGATTCGCTTTCACTGGAAAAGCTTTCATCCTTTTCTCCCCCCAACCCCGGTAGTCAAGATTTTTTTTGTAGTCATATAAAATAAATTTATGCATAAAAATATTTTGTTTTCATAATAATGCACAGAAGGTAATTTCAGACTTCCCAAATTCTGCGATTTTGTGTCGCAGTCGCATTTGAAGACGAATTGACGGAATTCTTATTTTTTCTAGCAGAAAATTCTTAATAAGCGTTTTCCCCTTACAATTTTCGTTATATATTTTTGGGGGGTGGGGGTGTGATCCCAGATTTATGTGTGGGCAAGTACCCAGAGCATAAAATTTTAGAAGTTGGCGAACTCTTTTTTATTTTTCAGTGCAATCTTGGTCCATAGAATTCTGTTGATCCGCTTGAAAGCGTATCTCCCTTTTTTTTTTTGCTGAATTTGAAATTCTGAAAAAATTCTTGAAACCAACCTTCCTTCCACAAAGTAAAAATTGGGAATAAAAATTTCATTATCTTATAAAATAAATTAATTCGAAGAAACATTGTTATTTTATCTTACAATGTACATAAGGTAATTAGCCCCCCCCACATACTCCACGATTTTCTGTCGTACTCGAGAAGCCGGATCGATGATTTGTATTTTTTCGTTTTAGCATAAAATTCCTTGTAAACACTTTCTATGTTTTCTGGGAATATTAATTTAATTTTTTGGGCGAGGAAGGGGTGTCGACGTATAGTGTGTTCATATAAGGCTAGACCGCATTTTAAAAAGTAAATTTTTAATAAATGTTTCTTCAAATCTCATGCTTGTTCTGTTTATTGTCATCATTACATGTCATGTTATGTGTGTGAACATACATACCATAATGCTACGTGAACAAAATGAATAATTTTGAAATTGTTAAGAAAATCATTTTGGTAACTAAGGAAAAATTGTTGGTGCCATTGATTATTAACTTTGTGTTCCTAATTTCAAGCCATGAGTAGCGATTGACTACAACATAAAAAAAGTAACTTTTTAAAGATTTGCACCCTTTTGTAACGAATCTGGGTCTTCTTCCTCCCCATCTTATCCTGGATAGTGGAGATGTTCTGTTTGATTCAGGGCCGTAATTAGATGCTTCTTTACATGGGTGTTGTCTTGGAATTCGTTAATGTTTCGATATATTTTATTGACATATTTAATAATACTAACTATCTAAGCCAGTGGCTCCCAACTCAATTTAAACCGCAGACCAATTGTGTAAATCAATTGTACCCACGGACCGCTTTGAAACATTTCCACGAGTTAACTGCAAGACCTTTATAAAAAAGAGGAGCCGGCTCATTTTTGGAGGAAATGTGTTCGTAAATTCGTTTTTTCGGAAAAAAAAGAAAGAAATAATAAACAGAAAAACAAAAATAACATCTAATGATAATACAGTCAAATCTCGTTAAGACGAACATGCTTAAGACGAATTACTTTTAATACGAACCGTTTTCTGAAGTTCCGTCAGATTGTAAAATACTACAAATATACCATCAATTTCATTTTTATATTTAATAATAATAATTTTTGCAAGTATTATTTTTTTAATTATGTCTTTTAAATAATGATCCATCTTGTGGACTACTTGGAACTGCTTCATAGACCACCAGTTGGGTAACCGCTGATCTAAGCGGACTAAAAATTAGCATTAATGAATACATTTCTTAACAAATTTTGTATTGAGTAAACGTTGGACCCTGCGGTGGTGCAGTGGTAACATGTTCATTTAACGTTCCGTTATCTCGGTTTAACAGGGGGTTGGGCCAAAAGAAGTAACCAAGAGACCAAAAGAGCTTTCCCTAAAACAGAAGGATTAGCTGTGGATACCTTAACATTTGAATGGTTTAGCCGTGCTAGGTTGAAGAGCATTCCTTTGTCTGGAACTTTAATTCGAGAGAAAGCCTTAGCAATTGCGCAAAAAATGGGATTTTGTGATTTCAAGGCTTCGGGTGGCTGGCTGGATAAATTTTGAGCCAGATACAAAAATGTATGTGATAAAAGCTCGTCTGTTGAAAACGAAATTGTTTTTGATTGGAAAATGAAAGTTAAGGATCTTTGCAAAGGTTATGATGATAAGAACATTTTCAACTGTGATGAATCTGGCCTCTTTTTCAAGCTCTTCCTGACAAAGGTATGAATCTCAAAGGCAAAAAATGCAGTGGAGGAAAGATTTCCAAAGAAAGGCTAACTGTTACGTTATGTGTGAATAGACGAATTTGAAAGACCTCTGATCATAGGTAAAGCTATGAAACCACGATGTTTTAAAGGGTTAATGTTAATGCATTGGACGTACAATGTCGGGCAAATAAAAAATCGCGGATGAACAAAGATTTAATGATTGAGTGGTTGTTAGGCTTTGATAGAAAAATGCAGCGAGAAAAAAGAGAAGTGATTTTAATTTTAGATAATGCTTCTTCTCATCCTGACATTGCTTTGGAAAATGTCAAATTAATTTTTCTTCCTCCAAACACGACTTCTGTTGGCCAGCTCTTGGACCAAGGCATAATTAAATGCTTCGAAACTTACTACCGTCAGTGCATTGTAAGACACCTTTTAGCAAAAATGTAAGACACTAAATCACCAAGCTCTCTTTCAAGCAGTGTAAGTATCTTAGACGCAATATTGTGGATTTGCTCTTCAGTAAAAAAAAACACAGCTGCAACTATGGGTCCTTGTTTTGTAAAAGCAGGAATTTCCATCACCAACAAAGCCACTACAGAAACTGTTGATGATGACATTATGAAAATCTTCCTTGAATCTTATGAAGATTACACGTTAATAGGTGAACAATTATCAACTGAAAATCAATCCACTAATGTTGATGACCTAATTGATGATGTCAGAAACTACAATACAGAACTGGATAAGGAGCTAGAAATTGCTGAAAGCGAAGAAAATATTATGAAAATAGTGTCTAAGAAAGAAGCCATTTAATGCATTAGTAAATTAAAAAATTATTTTTTACAAGAGAATGATCCAGATGGTCTAAAAAATGCATTCGAATTAGGAATTCACGTGGAAGGGAAAATTGTAAAAATGTATAAAAAGCAAACCAAAATTTCAGACTTTTTTTCAAAATAAATTTGTAATGCTGTACAATTAAATGAAATGGATAATTAAACAGAGAGATCGTTGTAAAAGGTGGGAGTTATTTATAAACGTAATATGCACTTGTACATATATTTACTATAGTTAATTAAATCAAGCTCCATAAATGTTAAATTTCAACTGAAAATTTTTACGTATTTTTGTTTTTTTCCCCAATAATGGACACTTCTTAAAAACGAACACTTTTCCGTTCCCCGTCAGTGTCCACTATTGAGAAGTTTCACTGTATACTGTTAATAAAAATAATACTGGGGACTACTACAAATTACGTTGCGCGGACTAGTAGAGATTAGGTAAATCTGCCAACTTATGTATAACTCTTCAGCAACCCTCTTTCAGTGAAAATGTGTAAGACGTTACCATTGCCAAATTTTTCCAACATTGCCAAAAGTGGGTGGCAACAGGCATATCAACCATCTGCCATGCTGAAAACGTTTCCGGAGGTTTTTTGGCCAGCATAATTTTCCTGAATTGGTGAACGCCCTGTGGGGGGGGTGCCTCTACATCAGGGTTCGAAATTAGTGGGTGCACTGTGCACATGAAATTTTATCCATGCATGTAAATTTTTAATTCAGGTGCGGGCAGTGCACGTAACTATTCAAAATTATGACTATTTGTGTTTATATTTCAAGAACAATGACCTATGGGTACAGTCAGCTTTGTGTTAGTCCCTGGATATTATGCTTTAATTTAATTTTTATGTAAGTTGCAATGTATTTTAGTGGCCATATTTTGACTTGTCCCATCTTTTTTTTTTAATATAAAATATTTTCTGATTTTTAGATTTTTTTAAAATGGCATCTCTCGAAAACTTGAGGAATGTGCCTTTGTCCCGTACTGGTTCAGAGTCAGAAGAGGATGGGGAAATTGGTAACGAAGATCCAATGAAAGAAAAGACTGATGATAATGATAGGTGAGTTGTTCTGCTAATAGTGATAATCACATTTCGGAACAGTGAATTATTTGTGAGGAATAAAGCCAACAAGTGTAGAGGACCATTGGCCATGCATGCCGAAATTCACAAGTGTAAACATGTAATTTGAAGATAATGTTTATATATGATCTTCAAATTTCACTATGAAAGATGAGTAATAAGACCACAGGACCCTGTTTGTTCCATGTTGTAATATATATATACACAGTAGAACCTGCATGAAGTGACCACATTTGGGACTAGATTGCAGTGATCACCAAAGACAGGAGGTCACCATACATAGTAGTCTCTGGTATGGGCAAGACGATCTCTACCAGTTCTCTTTTATAAAAATTGGTCAATTTACCAAGGTGACCACTTTATCAGGTTCCACTGTGTATGTGTTTCTTATTATGTAATTAAATCTACTAATATATATACACAGGGGTAGACAAAACTCAAATAAATCCAGGAGCCAACAGCATGCAATGTATATATATATAGAGTGGTGTAGTCAGGTGCCAAGTAAAATTTTTCAGGTGCCTTGGATTTGTCGGCCCTTGTATATATATATATATATACATACAGTGGAAGCTGGCAAAGTGACCACCTTTGTAAAGTGACCATTTTTTGTATAAGAGAATTGGTAGGGGCTTAGTTTTGCCCATACCAAAGTCTGCAATGTGTAGTGATTACCTGTCTATGGTGACCATTGCCTAAAGGTGGTCACTTTAGGCAGGTTCTACTGTATTTGCGCTTGTGAATTATGGCAGACATTGGTCTTGTTCCAAGTTGTAATAAATACGTATCTGTTCCCACTTGTATGTGTGTGTCTATATAAGTCTTGATGAGAGAGAAATCGAATATAATGAAGATTACAGTTCAGTTGGGAGAGCATTCAGCATGCAACTGAAAGGTCCCAGGTTTGAGTCCATGTGGTTTCATTGCTTTTCTTTCGCGTTTATATGTGATTTTTAAATTACATTCTATATATTTTTGCACTTGGGAATTTCTGCAGTCATGATTTTATGTAGTAATGAATATATACACATGTCTGTATTTTTTACTGTATGATTAAATCTACTATTTATATATAGAGGGCTTACGTAATAAGTACTTTCACCCTTGGCGAGTAAGAAATGTTTTCCTACTGAGTTCCTATTTTATTTTTTTTTTATTTTTTGAGACAGACAAGTACCATTCTTGCCTGGTGAATACAGTTCACCGAAATTTGTTGAGCCTTATATATACAGGGGTTAACAAATCATGGTGAACTGTACTCACCAGATGAGAATGGTATTCAGCTATCACAATAGGAAAGCTTGGGAAACTAGTAGGAAAACATTTCCTACTCCCCATCTGCGAAAGCCTAATTACTGATGGCGACTTGGGTTTTGTCAAGCCCAGAATATAAATTTGAAGGGAAAGAGTACGACACACTAATGGGGCTCCAACCCAGGAATGAATCAGTAATTGCAATAAATTGATAATTAGTATCAATTAATAACAACATGGAAAGAGTAATTAATTGCTGTGCATCCATTTTGTGCCAGAATATTAATTATTTATTATTATTTTCATAGCGAGAGCTTTAAAGAAGATATTGATGAGGATGACGATTCCTTAAATATTAAACCTCCCCAAGCTGCTTCCAGTGTCATCAGTGATTCAAGCGCTTACCACAGCAGTAGGAAGCGGAGCCGGCATTCTAAGAAGCATAATTGTAAGTTTGTTAAATATTTCAGTGTGATTAAAAAATAGAATAACAATTTCGAATTTTGGTAGGTGAAAGTTGCTGTTGATTTGGTAATGGGAGGTAAATTTTCACAAGTTGTGACTTTCGTTTTTATGGACGAGAGGTGGCCCTTAGTGAGATCTAAGTGAAGCTAATTCACCAAAACACATTAATTTATTGTCTGTATTTACCAAGATGCCGGTTTTTACCTCATTCAGTAAATAAGAAAGAAATTTATAGTAACCTTGGATTTTTGTGAATTGGCTTCACGCAGCTTCACTTAAATTTTGTCACTGGCCGCCATTGATGGACAGCGAAATTGTCTGAGTTAATAAATAATGATTACCATGGGGGAAACAGTGCATCTTTAGTCTCAAAATGTGGACAGTTCCTTTCCACCATATCTTAAAGCTTATAATAAGCTTATAAGCTTAAAGTTAATAATTTCGACACCCACGTTTGAGCTCAAACTAGAGCTTTTAGATATAAGAGAAAAAGAGACTCAAGGTCAGCGATGATGTCTCTTTTTTTCTCCTATACCTAAAAACTCCAGTTTGAACTCAAAAGTGGGTGTCAAAATTATTAACTATAATAAATTCCCAACAAAAACTTGCTCCGGTGGCTTTGTGTGTTGACCATTATTTGGCAATTGTGTTATCCCTGAGAAGGGTAATAATATCTTACAACCTATAAACCTTGTTTTTTGAAATGTGTTTATGTTGAATTTATTCTTTTCTCGAGATGTATTTTACATTTTGCCATATGTTTCCAAAGTAAATAAAGTTTGAACAAAAGTGCTGTGTTAAAAAAAAAAAAGGATTTAAGCTATTTGTGAAAGTTTATTGTAACTTTCCACGAAAGCATCAAATTTATTCTCAAAGTATTTTGTATAAAATACTATAGTTAATATTGAGTGCACAAGGAGAGGGAAGTATGGGCTGCAGAATGAGATCTATTTAAGTTCCATACTTTTTCTGAGAAATTAAACTTTTAGTAAAACTTATCCATTTCTTTGTTCTGGATATAGTGCATTTTGTACTTAGATTTGGTATACATGTACTAGATCAGGTGTGGGGGGGGATTTTTGTAATGAAAACTATTAAATTGATTCAAAATGTCTAAAAATTTTGATCCACAGTTAATAATGTGTTCATGAAACACAAATTATTCAGCATCATAAAGGACTGACAAAAAGTTTGTAATCAATTCTGACAGGCATTTGTACTGAGGTTAATAATTAGGTCATAGTAATAACATCGTTAATAGGATTTAATTTTTGTTGTTATATAATAAATAATGGTTCATCTTTATTTGTATCTTTGTCGAATAGCGAGACGAAAAGATAGACATCGTAGTCGTGAGCGAACTTCTCATCGAGATGGCCGCAATCAATGGAGTGATTCTGGAAATCGGAGAAAACGACGAGACAATGAAGGACGGTCAACTCGCCACAAAGATGAGGGTGCTCAAGAGAAACATCGTGAAGTCCGGAAAGTCGTAGAGTCTCGCGATACCTTTCGAGAAAACCGTGAGACTTTGGAAGTTGAAATTCATAGATCCGTTGTCAACGTTCGGGAATCCAGAGTTAAGATTGAATCGAAGGAGGTTAAAGAAACCTTTGAGTGTGTTGAACGAAATAAGAATACACCAGAAAAGAGCAAAGAGGAGCCAGCGTAAGTGATTTCACTGTAAAATATATTTATATATATATATATTAGTGTTTCATCTAGAAAAAAATTAGGGCAGGACGCATGACCTGACAAAACGCCTTTTTTTTTGTGGGGGGGGGCACTTATAATGCACGGATACTCATGAAGAACATCGCCGGTTATGTCAGTTTTAGTGCTACTAAATCCTTTAAACAACGTCTTAATTGATTTAGTTCCTATTACTGCTTTCTTTATAGTTTTTGTTTGCAGGTAATTTTTTTTTAAATCCCGAGTTCAGTATATCCGAAAGACGAGAGGAAATTGCGCATGATTGCAACCTAATGGCAGTGTTGCCAGATGACAAGATTAAAAAATCCTGACTTCATACAAAATATTAAATTAATATAACTATAATTTAGTTAAACAATATCCTATACTATATGACAAGTAAGAGTAATAAAATAGGG
Source organism: Dysdera silvatica (assembly GCA_006491805.2). NCBI lineage: Eukaryota > Metazoa > Arthropoda > Arachnida > Araneae > Dysderidae > Dysdera > Dysdera silvatica. The sequence continues at coordinate 152,688,046 of QLNU02014176.1, forward strand.
ATGTAAAACATGCTTAATTTAGTGCTTAAAGACAAACAAATTGATTTTAACAAAAATTTGACCTGAAAAATAGGTGGAACCGCTAACGTTTGTCGGAGTAGTCCGTGGTTGAAAGTCTGCAAACCTGGCAACAGTGCTTTGTTTACAAATATTCGTCAGCAATTTCATTTTGCCAAAACCATCAGTGTTATTACGGAAATGAAATAATGAAGTACAAAATTTTTATAAATCAACAAATTTCGTCACGCGTTTTGGATTCTGGTGTGGGAAATTGAATTACCATCGGAGAAGGATGGTGCGTTATTTTCCGAGGGTTGGGTGGGACATATGGGCACAAGGGCGGACAAGTTGGAGGACAGGGCACTTAATGGTTTGACAGGGCATTGCGCCCTTCTATTTCGCTTTAGATGAAACATTATATGCACATATTTAATTTTTTTTTTATAAATGTTTGACAGTGATTGAACTCCTTCCTCACAACTTTGAAATTTCAAATGGCATTTCATTGTCCCTTTACATTTAAGATAGCACCCCCATTCTGGTCCCTTTCCAATTCAAAGAGCAAACTAGTTATAGAAAAAGAAATCAATTGTATATTTCACACGCCAGCACATGAAAGTGTTCACTTCAACGGCAACCATAAAACGCCAGTGTAACATACCAAAGTAGATGTTTGACCTAGTTATAAATCTTCAACAGTTAATAAATAAACATGTTCATGTAACACCTAACCATTAGTAATTTTTCCATTAGGCTTAAAGATAGGCTGGAAGAAAAGAAGATGGAATGGCGAAAGAAAAGATTATCGTATTTGGAAAAATGCAAAGGAGAGAAGCAGAACAAATTTCGTATTGAAAAATCATGGTCGCAAAGAGAAGGCGAAAAGCAGTGGTCATACAGAGATATTGAGAGACCTTGGCACCAAAGGGACATTGAAAAATCATGGTCTCAGAGGGACGGTTAGTATTTTTTTTTAATTGAAATATTTTAATATGTTTCATCATTCTATTTTCAAGCTTTGGGAAGAAAATAGCTTTAATAATGCTCTGAAAAGTTGTTTTAACGCAAGAAATACAGATTTTTTGCAAAATTTTGTCAGGAATTTGTTAGTATACCTCTGTAATAATGCAGGTGTTTCTGGGGTAGAATTGATTTGGAAAAAAAAACTAACATGTTGTAAATTATGGTTAAACACACAACATAGTAACCTAACTGATATAAAGTGTCTAGAATGTACAAAGAGCGAAATTTGTTTTTCTTTGACAGCCTTCTGTATCAGAGTGGTTTGGTCATTTGTAAGTTAGGCCGCAATTTCATGAGCGAAACGCTGTTATTTAAGCCATTTTGCACCTAAAGCTATCTGGACAGAGGGAACGTAGAAACATAATTATGTTACAACAAATCTTGTTAGTAGGGTCAACTACTGAATGATTATATATCCCCTATTATACATGTTCCTACTGCTTGACCCTATTATATATGCTCATAAAAGGGGAAATGATTGACACCCGTAGCTCAGTTGGTAGAGCACTTGACCCGGAATCAAGTGGCCGTAGGTTCGAATACCACCAGGTGCTGGAAAACCATTCCGTTCTTTACGAGTGATTTAACATCTGTTCTTGCAACATCATCGGCTTACGTAAACTTACTGTGCTAACAAAAAATACAAGACGAGCCTGTATCGGGACTAGGCTTCAATGCCGCTCAGAGTCATGCTAGTAGAAGAGAGTGAATGAACGTTGTTTTGATCACATACTACCTAGCAACGTGATGTTGTTTTTTACCGTTGCTACTATTTTACAATACTGAGCGCAGTGTTACAGAACAATGGCATATCTTTTTAAATTTTTTCCCCAGAACTTTGCACTGCTCACCGTAGTCTGGGGTTTGGTTCCCTATGCCTTAAGAGGTTTGGATTCCTCAGAAAACTGTAGGTCCAAGGGCTTCTGATTCCTCGGAAAATTGTAGGACCAGAGGTTCGGATTCCTCGGAAAACAGTAGGTGCCGACACAGCATGATCATTGTAGTTCCCTGAGCCATAAAACCACAAACAAATTTTTTCAGAGCTGTGCTTTTTATCTCTTCACACTGCATGACATATTGAAAATTTTGAAAACATACTTTTGACTAAACTTCCTTTAAAAATTGCTTTCCCCCCCCCCACAAATTTGTATAAAATTATTAAGTTCATATTTCTCTCTGTCTCGAGAAAGCATGTTTGCAAACATAACAAAAACTTAAAAAAACGAAAGTAGTTTTTAGATAAATTATTTCATGCGTGAGGAGTTCTGATTCTTTTCCTTTATTTATATGTATATATTGTCATACATAATTTTTATATGGAATGGTGCAAAGCATGCTTACTTAAAGATCTCGTAAAGATCGCACTGCCCACTGTGGTCCGGGGTTTGGTTCCCTAGGCCTTAAGAGGTTCGGATTCTTCGGGAAACAGTAGGTCCTGGCACAGCATGACCATTGTAGTCCTTGAGCTGTAAAACCACAAAGAGACAAAACATTTTTAAATGGAATAAAAGCCAAGGCTCCAGTTTTCATCATTATGTAGTTGAATTCATTTTTATAACAGACTCAAGGAGACCAAATGAAAATGTTATTTTACTGTTCAATTGTTCTAAGCTTTTAGTCTAAAGAAGTGTATTTTTCTTCGCAAAATTTGTGAATTCGCTGTGATCAAATTATAAATGGCTTTGGTTTGTCCTCGTGGATTTTATGATTTTTAAACTTGTTTCAATTATGCCAATTTTAATACATTGTAATATGTTTGCTGTAATTTGTGACTGGAGAACGATTAAGGTTTGCTCCGGAAAACCTTGAAAAGTTAGGGAAATTTGAAACTGAATCTGGTCAGGCAGCATGTAAACTATTTTGTTGGTAATTGCATTGTTCCTAAGCAGGGGCATGTTCTTTTTTAAATGAAAAAAAAGTGGTTCTGAAATGAACTAAAAAGAGAGGGGAGGAGGCAAAAAGGCTTGGGGAAGGACTGAGGAGTGTCTAAAGTGCTTGTGAAATTATTGAGAAGGGGGCTGTGGATTGATTGAGGATCGAGTGTCAAGGGGTATTGAATTGATTGAGAAATGTATAGCGAAAAAAGGCTGGAAGGTTTAAGAGTTCCCACGTGACCTCGGGAACCTGAAATTGTCAAGGAATTTCAAATCGTCTCTGAAAGTTAGGGGGAAAACAAGTTTTTTGGTCAATGGAAAAATCAGTAAAAATCTAACTTCTGTTCTGAATAGTTAAAGTTTATTTGAACAGGAAGCTATTTTCACCTAAAGCAGAAGTTTAGTTCAAAGTTTTGTTTGTGATTAGTCAAGAGAAAACCTGCAAAAGTCAGTTGGAACTTTTTGAAAAGGAAGTCGCAAAAGAATCTGTGGAATGCTATAGGATTTGTAAATTTTTTACGTCATTTTTTTCACAAGACAACTCAATTAATGATTAATGTACTTTTTGCATTGTAAATTATTGTATAACTAATAATGATAATTATTGTATGTATTGTAAACATATTAGATTTAGTGCCAAAATTTAATGTATATATGCACACAAAAACATGCGAATCTGATATTCTTTATTGATAGGTTATGTTCCACAAGCTCGAGATTTGCGGGAGAAACTTCATGAGAAGGAGCGAAATGAAATTCGTGAGAAGCAGATCCAACAGCTGCGAAGTCCCATTAAAGACCATGAAGAGAAATCGTTAATAGTTAACTCAAGAAAAGAACAGGACTTGCCAATTATACAAGGTTTCAAACTATATTTTGGTGTGAATTTTTCATTTTGGCTATAACGATAATATTTATATTCTCACATGATGCTAAATATATACTAATTACATAATTATATTTAACATTTCATCATTTTTCTAAAGTGGCTGTTTGTTTATGGCAAATCAAGTTTATGATGTTAAAGTGATTTAGTAGTTAGAATTAGATTTTGCTTTTCTCTGAAGAATTTTGCTTACTTCTAACTATGTGCTGAGGTGCTTAAAAATCCCGATCTGGGGGGTTATATTAAGAACTCTGTCCCATCTTAGTTCTTGTTCGTTGTTGTGGGATATGAGGCGAAGAAGCAATAATTAGCTAACCATTGAAAATGGAATTTTGACTGGGTTGGGATCGTATCCATTACTGGGATATATAAAAGGACAAAACCCCCACATTTTGGTATTTCAGTGTGTGTCACACACACGCACATGGTGGGGCTATTAGTGTGTGAAGTGTCATCCTTTTTTTCTGTAGTTTCTGATTCAATTCTAAAAAAGGAAAGACTGGTCTGCCCGGAATCCATTCCAGATGTCTTAAACATCTTTCAAAAATAGCTCAAGTAATTTTTATAAGCGGTAGAATTTGTAAGGCATAAGGCAGGGGTCTTCAACCTTTTTCAGTCCAAGTGCCAGTTTTGCTTATTCTTATTCTCTCACAGGCCACGCTAATGTACCAGCAATATTAGGATTGAACAAAGCATAGGGGGTCGGGTCACAGGTACGATCCCCCTGGATTTGCTTTTGCTTTAGATCTCTGTATTGGTTTGCCCCTCCCGAAAATATTTTCTAGATCCACCGCTGTAACTGAATATGCATATATTACAACGTAAAATACACATGGAAGCAAAACACATTTATAGTACTTTTAGTTATTAATATATAAAGCGAAATCAAACCTTTTAGTGAGATTTTTAGCAGTGTTTATTTTTGAAAGACTGGCTGATCTTATTTTGACAGTGCAACCGTAAGAATGTTTTTTAAGGTGGATGTCGGTTATTCTGGTCTTAATTTTTGATTTTACTACATCTTGAAAAGAGTTGTTCGCAGACGTGTATGTTCCCGAATAGTGATATCGTTTTCGGAGCATGCAGTCGGATGGTTGGGAAGATGTTCTTATCGATGTATTTAGAATAGAATTTGATGAGTCCTAAGATGAATTTTATTTTAAAATCACTGTTACACTGCAAATCAATAAAACTACCTTTAATATCGATATACGCAAGAAAATTAAAGTACAATATGGTTGAGGGAAGATTGCATGTTTTGTTCTCTAGCGTTTTAAGATATTTATACTAAATATGAACAGAATACAATAAAATACATAGACTTAAGATTCACAGGGAGCAAGAGTGTATTTTTGTGTGAAACAATTTGTATTTTTTCATGAGCCAGCAGTCGCATGTGGCTCACCGACTGTTAGTTGACGACACTTGGTATAAGGACAGCAAAGGCCATGCTATACTGTGTAATCACCATAAACAAAGGAAATAGATATTTTCTATTCAGTGTTAGACATTATATGTGCTATTAGTCAGCATAATATACAAATATAATAAGGCCTATAATGTATCAGCATAATAAAGTGCTTTAATGAATTCTAATCGTACTAATTAATAATATTTTTTGCAAAATAATAAAAATCTGAAACTGGTTGGTTTCCCTAATGCTCAAAAAAACCGGTTTACACAAACAGTACGCATATTTCTCTTTGGGATAGCAATGACCTTCAAACGTAAAAAGGCCTAATTTCTTTTCCCAGTTGTTGTTTACTCAAAATGTATGATTAGTCACAAATGGCCGCACTTCATACCCAGATAGGATTGTATAAAGTTGCAAAATGAACGGATTTTTGATTGGAGTCTGTTCAAACAGGAGGAGAGGAAGGGTGGGTAGTTTGTCTCTCCATAAAATTTGGAAGAGAGTGGGTCAGAACACAAAGATGAGTAGGGGGGGCTTAGAAATTATTAAGGAAAATTCTAAGTGAACTTGGAAGGGACTCCAATTCAAGCAAAGTCACACTCGAAACTGGCATCGCCCCAGAATGACTGGGAGCACCTTTAAAGGAGGTAAGTAACACAGGACAGAAAAAGACAGAGGGTTATTACAAATAGTATATATCTGTTTACGTACTTGCATATGAAATAGAAATGCACCCCTCTCAAATATAAAAAGACATATTTTTATCTCAATGGCAACCAGCCGTAGCGTACGAAACAGCATCGTTTTACGCCATTGGTTATGAATGAGCTCATATAAATTATGTAAATTTTTGACAATTTTAAGTAACGTTTATTCTTTTTTTTATTAGATTTAATATATTAAATTTCAACAGCCTGATTCGATTGGTATGATAAAACGGCTTGCTATTACATGAATTATCGTGTAATTTTGTATGTTATTTTGAGTTTTACCCAATTTAGAAATTATTGTCTAGCGCAAGATGAGAATGAGCTCATGGATGCTGATGATAAGGAGGACCAAATCAGCGGAAGCGATCAACCCACGGACGAGGAGGAAGTGGAAGAAGAAGAGGAGGAGGAAGAAGAAGTCAGCGATGCTAGAAATGAAACGGAAAGTGAAACAGAAAGTAGCAACAGTGAAGATTCCGAAGGTATGTTTTTCATTTTTCATTGTTATTTGTTGTTTATTAAAGATGTATTGCCCATCATAGTTTCATGCCAAATTCAGGCAATGTGAGAAGCAGTGCCAAATCAACCTTAGTGTAACAGGATACGTTTAGCAGGGCAGAACGCCCACTCTAAGCAGGGATTAGAGTGGAAGCAAGAAAAAGTAGGACAACATCAGGTCTGCATGTAGCCAGGCGGCAATTTGGCGACTGTCGTGTGCACAATGAATTTTTTTTTTTAAAATCAAGGGTGGGTAATCTATATTGTTGCTATATAATCATTAAATTTTTTTGTCGGAGATTTTTCTTGTCATCATGTGAGAATGTTTGAGAAAAAGCTTATGTTTAATTCTGTAAGCCTTTTTTTCTTGCATTGAAATAAAAATGGCTACTGTTTTAAATGCTTTTCTGTAAGCTTGCTTCCATCTAAATTTTCTCTGGGCCTTGCCTTCGGCAAGAAGTTGTAGTGGCATAGATATCTTTACCTTGCAAAACATACAAGTTTGAATTCTGTCGGTACTGAGCTTTTGCCAATTTTTACAAAGCGTTTTTCATGTTTTCTGCTAATCCATATTCCAAGGTCTGTTACTTGACACAACTTCAGATCGTTTAGAAAACTGTAGGCCTTGAATCGGGACCTCTCATTTAGTATGACCTTAGGTGTTCTTGCATCTTGGATGCTTGAATATATTGGTTAAATGTAGGTGCACCTTGAATACTTGAATGATTGGTGCACCTGTGAAGGAAGCTCTGATTTGGGGAATGGAATGGTCCCTCATAGGTGAATATGGATGCATGCTGTTTGTGGAAATTTAACATCTGCCCTTGTAGAGTTAATGTTAAATGGCAAGAATAACATAAAGAAAAATTAAATAACAATATAGACTCTGTAAACCTGCTGCGGGCTATTGAGTCTATCTGCTCATCGCAAAAGTAACTGCAGCATTACGTTGACATCAAAAGGGATGCGCAAGAGTTGGGCATTCAGGAGTGAATTTGTTCTGTCATTTCCGTAAATTCCGGGAATTTCAACTCGCCCATTCCGGGATTTTTCTTTTAAAAATTCAACAATTTCGTTTTGTTTCCTATAATTTTCCAATATTCCTTTGGAAGTCAGTGTCTTTACCGCAAATATGACGCAACCTTTCAGGGAATTTTCTTGTATGTTCAGGAAATCTAGTTTGGACTTACAATAACCGCAGCTCAAGTTAGCCGCATATTTATGTTCCCCTGTGCCCTGAGGTGGCACAGTGTAGTAACGTGTTTGCTTAGTGCTCCGTTAATCCAGATTCGACTCCCAATAGTGCAAAGAAAGCTGACTCAAGAGATCTCATAAAAAATCGCACAGCTTATGGTAGTTTGGGGTTTGGTTCCCTAGGCCTTAAGAGGTTCGGATTCCTCGGAAAACAGTAGGTCCCGGCGCAGCATGACCATTGTAGTCCTTGAGCCGTAAAACCACAAACAATGTTCCACTGTGCGGTGCATGTTCTACATCCATGTTTAAGTTGCACGTGCGGTAGGTCGACAACACACCATAAAACACAAATGAATAATCTAGTGCTTTTAAAAGCTGGCAACACTCAACTGAGCAATCCTGGTTAGATTACAGCGAATGTCCATCTTTTTTTTTTCTGCGGACTCCATAGTCCAGGATTTTGTTTCCTGGACAAAAAAGTTTAGATTTCTTGGAAAACTAGTTCCTAAGTTAACATGGCCTCAGTCTAACTGTCCTTGTGAGAAAAGAAAAAAAACCTTTGTTTAAATTTAATTTAACATGCAAAATGTTTAATTTCTTGACCGTGTACATTTTTTTTTGTTGACAAATGATTTAGGTTAGTTTCATACCTGTCACTAAAAGTAAAATTTTATTGTTCTAATGCAAAACAATTATTAATGAGAATTATTAAATTCATTAATAAATAATGAGAAATCATAGAAATATATTATTTGTCTTTCAGAGAGTAGTCATTCAGAAATGCAAGAAGAAAAAGGGACTGATGACGAGAATGAAGCTGGAAAATCCTCTGAAGGTAATTATACAATAAGATGAAAGGCAATGCTTACAAGGAAATGAAAGTAATTTACTTTCAATTTCGTCCAATTAATTTTCTTTCATTAGTTACCTTTAAATAGTTTAAATTTCATTTAATTATCCCCAATTTTATATTCCATTAATTAAACTAATTGAACTGAATTGGAAGAAACTGATCGTGTGTAAGCAAATTGGAAGTGATTGTGTGCAAACTGAATTGTAGGTAATTTATTGGATGATTAATTGGCGGGAATTGATTGAACGAGAAAGTGGAGATAATAGAATGAATCTGAATTTTTATTGTCATATGAGCAATTAGGTTTTTCTTGTCATAATTTATTTGAATGTTTTAGAGTTTATTTTATTTTTTTGCTTATGAATACTGTATTTATTTCAGTTTAATTTATTATTATATTTTATTAGTTTTTCTTTTTGCATGTGAGATGCAGCCCATGTATGTGATATTTTTTGAATTAATTAGCACGGTGAAGTTGAGCTTTGTTATAACAGAAACTTGGTTATATCGTAAAATTCAGAAGTCCTTCTGGGAGCCTTATAGAAATGTTATTTTGCCCCAATTATAACATCATGAATTTTTACAAACCCCTGATATAATTTCAACATAAATTATCGTGTACTTTAATGGGGTTGTTTTGTACTTTCTGTACACACACATTGGAATTTTTTTTCCTATTCTGACTGACCAGCTCTTCCTTCAGAAGGTTTTTACTCTGCCCCATCCTCCCAATTGTATTTATCCATTAAGAATGAATAACCTGGAATGTTTTTTTGATCAAACACTTGGAATGTTTTTTTGATCAAACACTGCGAAAGCAATAATATATGCAAAATATGACTTTGAAAGCCCTTAAAATATTTTCCTTTGCTTACACTTTACAATAATCATGCTTTTACCCCCTTTTGAAGGAAAACGAAATGAAGTCACCCATTTCTTTTAACAACAAAACACAGATAGTGAACAAGTGTGCACTTCATTCTATTTTGACTTTGTGCATGCACTATTACTCTACAGTCAGTTTGAACTTTTCAAATGACAACTAATTCTTGCATGCATTAAAAGAAAGAAAGAAGAAGGAAAAAAAAGACATCAAAATAAAAGTATACACAAGCATATTATGTGCAATAATAGTGTCATTATGAAAGTTAATACTATATATCAACATTGTACCAACAATAATATATACCATACCTATTAAAATTATTTTAATTACTATTTATTAAAATTATTTTAATTATTATTTATTAAAATTGTTAAAATGTCAAAATTTTGTGGGTTGCTTGACTGACGTTATAGCCAGGTTTCACTGCAGATATATGCATTATTGTACATATCTTGCTTGTACTTTTCTTGCTTTCATTTGAGAAGTGGGTATTCTTCTAAATCCTTTGTCTCTTGAATGGCATCCCTGCTCTTTTGCTACTTTATTTATTACACATACTTGTGTAATTTTTGCTGCTGTTATGGGCTTTTATTCACAATAACTGCTTTGTAGAGTAGAAGTAAACTATGAAATTTATTATTATTATTATTTGAGGGTTGCAACAATCACATTTTTGTTTTTTTTTCCTTTTTCCAGAGGAGAAGATAAAAAACTGGATGTCGAAGTCAAAGATGAGGCGAAGTCGCAAGCAAAATCTCTACCAGAAGTGACTCCTTTACCTGAAGCGCCTCCTTATAACCCCGCCATACAAGGCTGCCGAAGTGTCGAGGAATTCAACTGTTTGAACAGGTTCGAAAAGGGAACCTACGGTGTTGTCTACAGAGCCCGTGACAAACGAACAAGTACTGCTTATGTTAAAATAGTCAGTACTTGTTCGCTTGTCACAGACTCTGTAGACAAGCATACAAGTACTGTCTATGATAAAATATATAGCGAAATCTGCTTATAACGATATTCCCTAACGTGTATGTTCAACATTGTCTATAAAGTATCTTATGTTCGACTTTGTCTTTCCTGTGGCGGTGCAGTGTAGTAACTTGTTCACCTAGTGTGCCATTAACTCAAGTTCGACTCCCAACAGTGGCAATAACGCTTACTCATAGACCTCATAAATATTGCACTGCTCACTGTAGTCTGGGGTTTGGTTCTGTAGTTCTTGAGAGGTTCGTATTCCTCGGAAAATTGTAGGTCCAGAGGTTTGGATTCCTCGGAAAACAGTAGGTCCTGGCGCAGCATGACCATTGTAGTCTTTGAGCCATAAAACCACAGACAGTCGACTTTATTTATAACGATATTTCCCCCCGATCCTTTATGTATTGTTATAGTCAGATTTCACTGTGTGTGTATATAATCTTTATCATTAACGAATATTAAGGTTAGGAAAGAAAAAAAGCGTTAATCAGAAAGATTCGGTAATCGGAGTGACACACACACACACATATATATATAAATTTGTATTTACTTTGTTGTTTTTTAGTTTTAGTACTTATGTAGGTGGTGCATTGTGCGCTGTTAATCCGGCTTTGACTTCCAACCGTGCCCAGAATGCTTACTCAGAGATCTCGTAAAGATCGCACTGTTTAATGTAGGCTGGGGTTTGGTTCTCTAGGACTTAACAGAAAAACTGCGGCTGAGGTCAAATTGACCACTTGTGAAGTTTAAACTCAAATATCTTTTAAACCTTTCGTGTTTGAAAGCTAGAAATTCTTGACTTTTCCTAAAATATGTTCCTAATAGCATATATAAAGTTTTAAAAAAATACATTACAGAGAACCGTAGTTATAAGCATATGGACCTAGAACCGCGGAAGCGATCAATTTCATCGCGTTGTCGTTTTTTGTGTAAATAATTATTATAATAATCAATTAACAAGAATAATATGATGTATAAAGTAATAATAATAAATATTATATATATATGAGACTGATTAATAATGTGTAAGAATTATGCAAACATTGTGAAATTATTCAGATTTTTTTTGTTTTAGCTCATTGAATTTCAGCGTATGAAACGAGATAATTTGGCTTGATTATCAATCAATAAATCAGTTTATTTACATATACGAATGAATTAGATACATCAGAAACGTTATTAATCAATTGTTAACATTAATTACTAACTTTATTAACCAAATATTAATGTTATTCTATCAATTCGTGAAATCGAGAGGAACGTAAAATAAAATATATGGCCTTGAACAGCACTTGCCTTCCGCGTGACCAAATATAAACCACATGCAAAATAATTGCAATGGATGAGAAATGTTAGCTGTAATCAATGTCAAATAACAGCCTTGAAAAATTGCACATAGCTTTTTATATTACTGTCCAAGTTTACTTTACTGAAAACTGATAATAGTTAAAATTTTATTTCTGTTTTTATTTTTTTGCAATTTTATAACTATAAATTTAAAAGTCCTTTCATTTTTCATGATATAATTCCATCTCAAGGAGAAGGGGCGATCGCTCCACTGCCCCCCTTGGGTTTGCAATGGACGTAAGATTATTTCTAGTTGACGTTATGATCTTAAAGAACAATCCCCCCCACCCCTAATTATAGTTTTCTGGAAAGAAAATATGTGCTAAACTTTTTATTTAATTGCTAAAATTAACCTAATTATTAAAAATATTAAATGAATATTATTGGAATTTAACCTAAATATGTTAATATTGTTGAAACAAAAACAAAATTGCGTTTATTTATAGTTTTTTAGGAATATTCAAGGGCAGTCAAAATGACCGCAGTCGCAGTTCTAATTCCTCAGAAAATTGTCAGTCCAGAGGTTTGAATTCCTCGGGGAAACAGTAGGTCCCGGCGCAGCATGACCATTGTAGTCTTCGGGGCATAAAACCACAAATAAACAAAACAAACAATTATTTATGTAGGTGTGGAAATTTCAGATAGCAGTTATTCGGTTTTAACTGAAATGATTTTAACCTCTGTGGAATTTTATGTTATTCATTTAACACAAATAATCGTGAATAGAAATTAGTTAATAAAGTGGTCTACAGAAATTAAGATAAAACCGGTCGGTAGCAGCTAGGGTGTCTTAACAGGTCAAGGAAGTCAAGAAAAGGGCACTATATTGATGTTGTAGGTCACGGTTTTGATGAATTTTTACTGGTTTAGTTATTTTTACGTATTTTTGTCATAGCTTGGCAATTTTTATTTATTTTCAACTATTTTTCATAATATTTTACAATGTTTATGGATTTTTAGCTATTTTTTATATGGCTATTTTATCAGTTGTAAAAAACAGGGAGAGAAACTTTTTTCAAGGTCAAGGAATGTACAAAAATAGTCAAGAAAAAGTCAAGGAATTGGGTTTCTTATTTTTAGTAGACACCCTAGTAGCAGCTATTAGGGGAAACTAGTCAATAGAAGTTAGTTAAGAAACTAGTTACAATCAAAAGCATCTCTTTAAGTAATTTAAGAAAGTGCACAGCACTGCCTTATTACAATTATTAGATAACATTGTCGGGTGAGGACGGTAGCTGTTTCATGGAATTTTAAGTGAAGGTGGGGGGGGGGGGAAGGAGGGCTTTCCTGTGAAGGGTGGATCGATGAAATTCTACAATAGGACGACTACAGTTAAAAAGAAAGTAAAAAAAAGTGCTGCCTTTTAAGAATTTGGCACCCAGGGAACTTAATTTGCCCCTTTCTAAATTTCAGCCTGTCTTTTTCCCATCCTAGTGTTGATCATAGAGACTCCAGTGAAGTAAATGCTTTAGAGGCCAATTGAATCTGCCACAACATATTTCTTTTTATGCGTGGTATATGTTCAACATTTAAATGATTAGATGGGGTTATGTTGCGATAATTTAACGCTTTGTTCAATGTGCTGTAAACGGAAAAGCTTAAAAGTCACTGTGTGTGAAGAAGATATCAAAGCAGTGCAATTTATTTGAATTGTATGCTTTCATTTACAGATGAAATTGTTGCTTTGAAGCGTTTAAAGATGGAAAAAGAGAAGGAAGGCTTCCCGATCACGTCTTTACGAGAGATCAACACACTGCTCAAAGCGCAGCATCCGAATATTGTTACAGTGCGAGTAAGTTTGATTTATTTTTAAAAATGGCACCTTACAGTGGCGTAAAGGTAATACGCTGGTTCGTCGTGCCGTTAACTTGGTTTTAGTTCCAGTTTTGCCACAGACTGTATGAAATTTAGAATTTTAATGCCTACCAACAGCACAACACTGTTGTTAGTTGGTGTAGAGTGACCTTTATTGACCTTGCATCATTAAAACCCAATCAAGTAAAAGCAACGATTTTAGATGTTGTTTGAGAGTTTCGGACTAACCATAGGGCTGTGCTCAGTTTACTACAAACAAGGTAATTAATGTGGTGCCAGATGTAGTACATGGGCATTAGGATGTTTCATTTTTCCGAAGTTTCTATTTTCATGTTAATTTGCTCATTCCCTTGGCTCTATTTCTCTAAATAATCTGTATGCTAAATTTCAGACAAATTGAATAATATATAGGTGTTGCACACTCTTGTCAGGTTCGGCTGTTTTTGCCAGGGCGATGTAACATGTCTGCACTCTACTTTTTCGGAAATTCTAGTTTACCTTTTCTCTTTTTCAAGTTGTGAAAACGAATATTAGAAAGGGAATTTGGTTTCTTGAAAAGGTGCCAAGTGGTGAATTTCTGGGGGATCGGCTCCCCTCTAGAGAACTAGTTCTAGTATTGTTCATCTGCCATCACAAAGAGATGAAGGAAACGATCTCTGATATCGCAAAGTCCACAAGTGTCAAACTTCATAAAGTGTGAACGAAAGCAAACATCTCTCTAATGACGGGGGAGAATGTTAGAGCTCATATTCAGAAGTTATACAACGAATACTAAAGTCTGGGTAAAGAGAAATCAAGAAACACGAAAACAGCGAATATGAAGTGGCGGATTTGGAAAGGTGATATCGTGGAACTTTTTGATATCATTCGGTAAGATGTGGTGACAATGAAGAGTGTTTTGCAACAAGATAAGACATTCCTTAAATTCACAAAAGTGGAATGAAACGATTAGATGTAAAAAAAAACGTAGTTTTTCAAAGGAAGTCAAGATTCAAAGGAAGGAAGATTTTGGTACCATTCATAAAAAAACATTTTTTGGATTATTTGGGGTCAAAGCATTGGGGGAATATTGCAGCGATAGCTTAAGAAGCTCCATGAATGCCCTTAAAGTGGTAAATTACATTGTAGAAAGGAATAACGCTCTAATAAAGGAATTCAACGAGTCAGTCAGGGATGAACAACAGAAACAATTCCTGTTGAAGGTTGTTGGGTATCACAGAAAAGTCGTCATCAAACAAACCAAAGCAGGAGTTACATCCTACAAATTTATCTAATATAAATAACATGAATGTTATTAAGTCGTCTCATAAAAGTCTTGTTTGCAGTTCAGTTTTGTTGAATGGATTTGAGAATAAAGATAATAATCGTTGGAATTCTTGTTTCTTTAGCTTATGTATGTACTATATATATATAAAAGTGTGCAACCTCTAAATATAACCCAATCTTCCTCAAATTTGTCAGATACCATTTTTATATCAATAGGACTGAGAACGTGAACAAAGTCAACAGCAATGTGATCTTTTAATTTTTACCCAATAAAATGAAACACCCTAATGGGCATGCATTGTTATCCCAAGCTGATGTTCAAGTGATAGAAATTAAAAAAGAATTTATGATATTAGTAATTCAAAATAGCAAGGGCTAACAACTTTTTTTTTTTTGAGGTGGGATGGTGGGTGCACTGCCATTTGACACCTTTGCCGTAGGTATAAAAATTCCTCAACATGGCTCTTGTCAGTTATATTTCTGTGAATAATGGAAACATGTTTGTTATTCATTAACGAGACAAAATTAATTTATTTCATACGTTTGGAAAATGTGATATATATGACTTGGGCTGAACGAATATGGTCACTGTTATGTGATTTCATTTTAGTAGTTAGCAAACAGGAAATCTCCCCAATTCGCATTTGGTTGATGGGTTTTCTTTATAAAGCAGACGAGTGTGGGTCGACCTGATTCGTTGAGGCTTGTGCATGTTCATTATTCCGGTTTGTAGTTTGGGGTTTGATTTATTTCCTCAGTGATGGGCCTTTGAATTTCTTAGAAAACTGTAACTTCTGTTGCAGCATGATCTTATCTGTCATTTGCGACATAAAACTCAAACCAAAAAGAAAGCGTTTTGAGCCACCACTAATTTGCTGCTGTGCTGGCTAGCTTAACAATAATTGAATTAAACTTCTTTAAATATCTTTAAGTTGTAAAATCTTAAATTGTGTTATTGCAAATATGCTTTGCTATTGTTCTATTAAACTATTCTTCCATTTGTCCTGATCTCTAATTTTCTTAATATAGTACAAAGATTGGTGTTTAACTGTTTTTTCGCCACTACTTACAGGAAATCGTTGTCGGTAGCAACATGGACAAAATATATATCGTCATGGACTATGTAGAGCATGATTTAAGAAGCCTCATGGAGACCATGAAACATCCGTTCCTCCTCGGTTAGTATACTAAACTGGTTTTTTTTTACAAATAACAAAAATAATTTAATGTTTCTTTTTACAAGTTATGTGACAAGAAAAGGGATGAAACTTTCTCTCTCATCCAACAAGTTATCGCAAGTTTTTTTTTTTAAAGAAAGGTTTATTGAAATTTAATCTGTATCAGCATTTCCCCATTTTTTTGTTTTCGTTTCACAGATAAATTATGGTCATACACCACCATAATTCGGACTTTTTTCTTCTTTGATCATGTTAGGTAGCTTAATTATTGTGACATGATTGTTACAACTAATGTATGCTTATCATGTTAGGTCATCATGTCATGTTAAAGCTACGTCATTATTGAAATTCATTTATTTATTACCTCTCTATAGGAGAAGTCAAGACACTAATGTTGCAACTGTTAGAGGCTGTAAATCATCTTCACGACAACTGGATTCTCCATCGCGATCTAAAGTCATCGAACCTGTTGCTGAGTCATAAAGGAATACTGAAAGTACGTGGTGAGTTTATGTATATAGTAAAATATTCATGTTTGGTTTTTTCTGGTATTATTAATTTATCGGCATATGTGTTGACCATTGTTTAACACTATTCACGTTCGGTGCAGTGTGGCTGTAGCTGTCTTAGCACCTTAAAGTGCAAACGAACATATAGGTTATTGTCATGTCATATTGCTAAGACAGAGGTCGACAACAACAGGCGCAGTATAGCCCAGATGCTCTTGCGCCATAAAAAAGCCAAACAATCAATCAATAAGAGGTTGACAACCTTTCTGGGATGCTATACCGAAGTAATACCGCAGAGTCATTCTGTATGTCAGCGAAATCATTCACCAAATTGTGAATTTTTATGTTACCATCCACTTATTAATGCAAACTGAGTAGATCTTTTGATATGTCCCTGTTACATTAAAGCGATTAATTTTCTTGAAGATGATGATCTACGTTTGATGTACAATTTACAACAGTTCCACTCTATAAAGCACAAACAGCGTAATCCTTTTTTTTTCTGTCATGAATCCATATTTTCTAATCCAAGGGTTTTGAAATGAATATCTATTTTTTGTCTTTTTTTAATAACAGATATTTTTACAACGTTAATTACCCATACTCAGTGGTGTAGCAATTTAAAAATTATGGAGGGATTTGAGCATTTGCCCTTCTAGGCTAGGGCCAGGGGGACATGCCTCCGAAATGCAATCAGATTTTATTATATTGTCGATGTGCACAGGTGTCATCAGCGGTGACCATTCACATAGGCAGGAATTTATGCCCCCCCAATTTTTTTTTGTCTAGAATCGCTACTGGTTTGGAGTAACTTTAAAAAAGATCATACAATTCACACCATCAAAGAGAAGGATATGTCGTAATATCCATATGGGGGGGGGTCTTGAATATCATCCTTTCCTATGTACATGTTCATACGTGAGTGATATGAGTAATGACGTAAGTGATGAGAGCTTTAGATGGGGCAAAAATGAAGTTTTGGATGGAAATATAACTGGAAGTTATTTAAGAGGTTACTAGTTTAATATATGAACTTTAATAATTAATGGAAAGGTATTTATTAGTAGATTTGGGACTGGGCCTTTGTCTTACAAGAATTTACCATGCCGCAGCCTCGTGAAGGTCAAGAAGCACTACTCTAGACAACAAAGGTGTGGATTCTTCGGGGGAGGGGGGAGATATGTCTGTTAGCACAATGCGATCACAGCTGTTCTTGCACACACACAACAAAACAGAAGAATTTTCAAGCAATTTTAGCTAAATGGTGGGGGGAGGGGAAAGGTTTGGCACTTGTGTACCTTTTCTTTTGTGTTCCATGCATGAACAATATATAATAATGATAACATAGGTAAACTTTGCTGTGATTGGCCAAATATACTCCAGTTTCTAAATGCTAAAGTCAATTTTGTTTTATTTCTTTATTAGGTGGGAGATTTCGGCTTAGCCCGAGAATATGGATCGCCTTTGAAACCATATACACCTGTGGTAGTGACATTGTGGTATCGAGCACCTGAATTGTTGCTTGGAGCAAAAGTAAGTTCTATGTCGTAGTTCACACTTTAGAAAACCCGATTCAATATGGGGATAAAAGGAGCGCCAACTTTGTCAGTGCTATACCCCCATGCATTATTGGGGTCTTGTAATTGGAAGTGAGAAGGAAAAATTGCGGCTAGAGGTGAAGTCAAAGAGAAATGCCGGGTTTTCAGGTAATCTGAAATTGTCAGGGAATATGAAATGTACTCTAAAGATCTTTTAAATATGAGATTTTTTGGTCGAACTTGGGGGGGAAAAGTCAAGGAAAAACTTCTTTACTTCCTGTTTTGACTAGCTAAATCTTCCATGAACGTGAAGCCATTTTTCCTGCAACTGAAGTTCAATTGAAAATTACTTGTGATTTGTTGTGGAATTTTGTCAGTGAAGCCAGGAAAAAAACCTGGAAAAGTCAGGGATTTTTTTTTTCTCCAATGGAACCTTGAAAATGTGCATGTGAGACGAAAGGCTTTAATTTTTAAGTACAGACTTTGAAATAAATTGAAAGTGTTTGAACGATTGACTGAAATAGGTTTATAGGGAGGTAGGCCATATGATTCAGGGAATGTAAATGTTGTTTGGTGTGCAGTTGGTGATGGATTGAGAAAGGTGGCTGCTGAAGACAGTGCTGCGTTCTCAAATGGAGCTTACTAAGAACAAGGTTCCTGCAGGAGCATGGGAGAGGAATTGGAGGAGAGGTAACCAAGAGTCGTCTTGCTAAGACCGAATGTGAAAGAATGTGTGGTAAGATGTTACAGCAGCCAATGTAAACTGAGGTCCTTAACAACCAATCAGGAGGGAGTAATGGAAGGTAGAAGGAGGGTGGGTCTTCTGGGGAGGGAGGGGCTAATTAGTGTCAGAAGAATGGCTGATTCTACAGGCAATGGACCATTTGCTTTTGGGGCCCTGTCCAAACATGGGAAGGCAGTTCTTTGTATGGGAGTTGAGATTTTTCCTGTTTGGATACCACCATTCTTTGTTGACAAAAATTTATCTCCAGTAGTCGTTGTGGGATTTTTAGTTTCTTTTTTGAGTGTTGGGTCTAGTTTTTGATGGGGATCCCAGAGTTGATCTCAGAAATGGTCCAGTTTCTTGCAAGGAGATCAAAGATGTGTGCTTGGAGGGAGGAGGAGGTGTCCAATTCTTGAAGGTTATTGTCATAAATCCGGTCAGAAAATTCACCAAGCGAGGTTTTCTTCGCATCTAGTGAAATCATGGAGTTTTCAGAGGAAGGATAACAGAAGGTTGAGCCTTTTTTTTTAATTTTTGCAGTGTGTTTGCCTGATCAAACAAGGCATTAATGATGGGGAGTTGACTCTAATTGTTTCCGTGATTGGTTGGTTTTTAGGTTTGCAATGGAAGTTGGAGATTTTTCATGATTCGGTGTTTGGTTAACACTAGATGGGCAGTCACTCTTGATGATCATCAATCCACATTTAAAACATTTTTAAACGATTTCAGGGTGGTGGAAGACTGATTTTGAAGGAGCTAGTGGTGATGGTTTCAAAGATGGGCTTATTTAGTTCAATCATCATCTTTTGAGTTCTGTTGAATATGTTGTAGTCTCCTAATCACTTCTCTCTGATTGGATTGGATTTGGGCGAGACAAATTTCTGCAAGTAATTGAGGAAGGTAAGATCTTCAAACTCAAATGGTGGACCACGGACTCTTACCCAGACATTGCTTTCGGTTGCTAAGTAAACTGGGTAACCTCCTTAATAGAAAGGCCAGAATCTAAAAGTTTATTGTTAAGGGATACATCTTTGAGCATGCATGAAACCAAGATTGATTCCTGGGTTTTAGGGCAACAAAGCGTTTTTGGATTTCCTATCACCGTGTAGATGGCAATGAAGATCTCAGAGTTGTCCAGGACGATTCTTCTAAAGTTGACTCATACGGAACTTTTTTTTTATAGATTTTATCCATCTGGGGGAATACACATATATATAGGGGACGTCTTAACTGATCAGAACTCAGCATGCCATAATATTGTAGAAAATGAAAGCTGAACTTTTATATTGCTGTTTGCTTTTAAATGCATTCTGTAATTTAAATTGTTTATGTGTATGTGTGTATATGGTTTTAATTATTATTTTTTAGCAATATTCTACACCCATAGACATGTGGTCCGTTGGTTGCATCTTCAGTGAGTTTCTGACGATGAAGCCTTTGTTCCCTGGAAAATCGGAGATTGATCAGCTAAATAGAATATTCAAGGTATGCATATGTATTTTTTTTCTTCAGAAGTTCAATTATAATTCTTTTTTAATGACCATAGTCGGTATAGTCTTTGATTATTATATTTAGCAGTTTTTAAAAGAATTTTAAATACCTATTTTTCTTGATGCGTATTTATTTAAATTTTTATGCATATGTGCTTATTTAATAATAATAAATAACTGCAAATATCGGTAAAAAAGTCGAAAAAATTCGTCTTCTGTTGACGGCGCATGCGTGGCGTGACGTGGAATTTTAGCTCCAGCTATGACGTAGAGTGATGCCCCTGCGCAACGAAATCGCGCATCGGGATTTGTAGTTGTTCGGTAGGAAAGAAAGAATGTGCTACATCCATAAGGTTTTAGTCAAGTACGTGACTTTGTTTAGGGACGCCATGTGTTAGACATATCTGGTATTTCTTTGCTCTGGAAAGAAAGTTTTGTTTTTAGGTGTTTTTGAAAACAATGTTAACAATGTCGACCGTTAATAAAAGGTACTACCAAACGTTTAAAGCCAAATATATGAAGATATTTAATTTTATTCAAAAATCAAGACTGGGGCCAAAATATGCTTTCTGCATGTGTTACAGTAAAGACAAGAATTATTCACAGTGGAAAACACGATATTGCTTCGCATTCTGAGACTGTAGAAAGACATAAGAAAGCGTTCAAGGCTGTAGAGTCTAATCATAGTATCAAGCCTTCATTTTTTGCATTTAACGATACCTCCATGATTAATGCTGAATGTTTATTTACATCGTTTTTGATCGAACATAATTTGCCAATGAATTGCAGCGATCACACGGGGATGCTCTTTCGGAAAACGTTTCCTGACAGCAGTATTGCAAAACAATATGGATCTGCAAAGGCCAACACTTCTGCAATTATGAAAGAAATGTCTGCAAAGGAATCCTCATCACTTGTTGAAAATTTAAGGTGCTATCCATTTTCAGTTGCAACTGATGGAAGCAACGATGTTGATTCAAAGCTGTATCCAATAGTGGTAACTTTCTTCGATCCTTTATGTGAAAAAATTGTGAATTGTCTTTTATCTATGCCATCTTTGAAAGAAGATGCTACTGGGTTAAATATTGGAAATCTTCTGGTAAGTGCTTTACAATCTGAAAACTTTCCAATTTCTAATTGTGTTGCCTTTAGCTGTGATAATGCACCTGTTATGATAGGAAAAAAAGCAGGTGTAGCAGCAGTGTTAAAGAATCATCACCAAAATATTGAAATTATGGGCTGTTCCTGCCACCTTATTAACTTAGCAGCTGAAAAGAGTGCTGCATGTTTGCCATTTAAAATCGATGAAATTTTGGTAGACATTTACTATTACTTACAAAAGAGTTCGAAAAGAAAAGATAGGTTGAAAATTCTTCAAGAATTTCATGAGACTGATATAAAAAAGGTACTAAAACACGTTAGCACTTGTTGGTTGTCTGTTGTAAAGTGCTTAGAGCGTATAATCCAACAGTGGCAACCTTTGATCAGTTTTTTTAAGGAAGAGGCCATGAAAACGTCAGAAGCTATTTCATAGCAACAGGTGACTACATGCATAATAAATTTCCTTTTGAGTTAGAAGTGTTACATCATGCAGAGGTTACACAAATATCGAATTTTGAAAATGCATCATTTTCCAGCTTAAAATATTTTACAGAAAAATTTCCTGTTCTTTTGTTCAATAATACAGAAGATAAAGCTGTTGATGCTTTACAAACAGAATTCAGTGAGTTCCAGGCTTTCGAAGTTCCACAAACTGTGAGTAATGAAGGTAGCATTGATGCACAATGGGCAGCCATAGGTAAAATAAAAAATGATACTTGTGAATTAAAATTTAAACGACTTTCTCAGGTTATGCTGTCAATACTTACGATCCCTCACAGTAATGCAGCATGCGAGAGAGTCTTCAGTCAAGTGAAGAAAATTAGAACTGACTTCAGGTCAACCATGTCTGATGACACATTGGAAAATTTACTAATAGTTAAATGCAGACATGTGAAATGTTACGAGAATGTATTTGACAAAAAATTTCTCGAAAATCCAAAATCTTGCACTACAGCATTTGTAAATTCTAAGAATTAATATTGCGTTTAATACAGTTTAATCCTCTATTATTATTAATTTAATAAATACTTAATTTCCTCATTGTGCCCTTTTTTCATAAATTATGTATGATTTTGTTTAATTAAAAAATGGTGGCCTGCCCACGCGCGCACGATTGACTACAGATTTTTCACTTCTAGAAGTTGGCACCTATGTCACTGTGTTTGGTTTAATTTCCAATAGGCTTACATTGTATTAGCATGTTGTGGTTTGGAAGTCATTTTGAGCCAGATGTGCACAATGTAAGGCCCGCAAACATCTCATGACTACTAACACGGGTTGCGAAAAAATCATTTTATGTTAATAAATTTCAAACAATTTATGGGAGAAATTTACCAAAAGTGACTATGAGAATATCGATGAAATGAGAGGAAAAAGGGTTAAAAATAAATGGATTAGTTGAGAGAAAATATAATGTACGTATCCCATCAATTTTTTGATGATGAGTTTTTTATTTTGTCTAGTTTGGTACCTGTGTTATGTTATTTTCAATGTTTTTACCAATTTGGCTTTAATTTATTTTTATTTTAAAACTGTATGCACATTCTCACCTTGTTTGGTGCAGGTTGATCCTTGTTATCCTTGTACCATGAAAACACAACCCACTAACCAACAAAAAAGATTAGAATTTAACTAAATAAGTACGTTGTAAGTAAAACTCTAGGGAGATATTGCTCTTTCCTTATAAATCGAATGTAAAAAATGAGATAAGGAAAATAATGAGGTTTTGGCTACGATTCATGATGTAAATTGCCATTTGTTCGTTTGTTGGTCATCTAAAATTATCTGTCGTATCTGAACTGGTGTCAAAATCAACTGTTTGTTGTTTTGGCTATATTATTAAATTCCCCCCCCCCCAGGACTTGGGCACATCGAGTGAGAAAATTTGGCCCGGTTACAACGAGTTGCCTCTGGTGAAAAAAGTGACATTCACCGATTACCCTTATAACAATTTGCGGAACCATTTTGGGCACACCTTTTCAAATCAAGGATTTGACTTACTCAATAGGTATAAAGCATTCCGCCAGCTTTTTGTTTTCTGATTTGATTTTTTTTTAAAGCATAATTTTCAATGATTTCCTCCCTTGTTTTTGTAGGTTTCTGACGTATAATCCAGCGAGACGGATCACAGCGGAAGATGCCATTAAACATGACTTTTTCAAAGAGACACCTAAACCCGTCCAGCCCTCGATGTTTCCGACATGGCCAGCTAAAAGTGAAC
Organism: Dysdera silvatica; assembly: GCA_006491805.2. Lineage (NCBI taxonomy): Eukaryota > Metazoa > Arthropoda > Arachnida > Araneae > Dysderidae > Dysdera > Dysdera silvatica. The sequence continues at coordinate 152,711,545 of QLNU02014176.1, forward strand.
AAGGCCACAGAAAAGCACAAAGTCCCAAACCACCTTCTGGTGGCAAACAGTATGCCCGCCAAATGGTTAGTCTATTATTTAGCTACTCCCAGTTTGTGCATGGAAGCAGAGGTTTTTCGATGTGGAATTAATTAAATTAATCGATTTAGTTTAATTAGGAATTGAGATAATTATCGGGACTTAATTATCCCGCAAACCTCCGATTTAGTGATGAATAGTGAATTGAAAGTGGCACTGTATGTATGAAGTTAAAGCCATGTCAGCTGTATCTCGGGGGTGGGGGGGAGGTCAGAATATCGGGACATAAATCTGAAAGTGTTGCTGGATCGAGACCCTCAGATTTTGATTCCACCCTGACCATCATTCCTCAAAAACTCTAGTCTGAACGAATAATAGTGTGCTGTTAACTTGGGTTCAACACCCAATGGTGCAAAGAATGCTTACTCCGAAAACTATTTCATAAAGATTGCACTGCTCCCTGTAGTCTGGGATTTTCCCTTAGCCTTAAGAGATTTGGATTCCTTGGAAAACAGTAGGTCCCGGTGCAGCATGACCATTGTAGTCATTGAGCCACAAACAAACAAAACTGAACCAAAATGTGTCCTTGCTATAGTTCAATGGTATCGTAATTGTCTGGCATGGAAAAAAAAAAAATAAATGCTTACCAACTAACTACTCACCGTAGTCGGGGGTTGGTTAAGACCTTAAGAAGTTTGGATTTCTCAGAGAACTGCAGGTCCTGGTGCAGTATGACCCTTGTTGTCCTTGCACTGAAACAAACTAAATCAATAACTGTGGATGTCTGAACTCAGTTGCACTATCCACTATCAACCACCAAGACACTGGAACGATACCCTCTTTCCTTGTATATAACATGGTTCCCATGGTCCTTGAAAGTCCTTGAATTTTTTTTGCCAAGTCAAGACCCTTGAAAAGTACTTGAAAACTGGCAAAAATGTGGCTGGTCCTTGAATGTTTTCCAAATCCTTTTTC
>QLNU02014176.1:152726872-152741067 GCA_006491805.2 Dysdera silvatica
CGTTTTGTTCCAAAGTTGGGTGTATACGAACCAGCTTATTGCGAGTGTTCCAAAAATATCGATTTCAGAACGATAGGCGATGTATATTCTACATAAGCAATATTTATACCAATTACGAAACCGATGTTCGGGTGATTTAAGTAACTGAGAATTAGCTAAATTCCCATTAAGTTTGTTAAGCATTTTTCTAATATGAAGCCTTGAAAACAACAATGGTACAAGTCCATATTTGCTTTAAATGAGATACGAAAAGATTTGCGTCAAGTGAACTACCAGTTTCGTTTTTGGCCAACAGTAACTTGGTATCACCCTGTAACCAATTAATTGCACAATGGATATATACCAAGGTTGCAGACAACAAGGTAATCCCAGTGAATGGACTTAACTCAAATATTTCATGTTTGTGATTTATATCGTTGTTGTTTTCAATCTCCCATATATAAAATAGTCTACCCTTATTAAAATAAATAAAATGCCCTAAGGTAGCTAAAGCTGTGTTTTTACACTGAAGTGCCAGAAAAATTGGCACACCTACCTAATATCGTGTAGCCTCCTCGTCCACGCACGCAGAAGTGCCACAACACGACGTGGCATGGACTCGACTAATGTCTGAAGGTATCCTGGAGACAATTCACACCAGGAATCCTGCAGGGCAGTCCACAAATCCATAGGAGTGCGAGGTGTTGGAGATCTCTTCTGAACAGCACGTTGCAAGGCATCCCAGATATGCTCGATAATGTTCATGTCTGGCGATTTAGGTTGCCAATGGAAGTGTCTAAAGTCAGAAGAGTGTTCCTGGAGCCACTCGGTAGCAACTCTCGATGTGTGGGGTGTCGCATTATCATGCTGAAATTGTCCAAGTCCGTCGGAATGCACAATGGACATGAATGGGTGTAGGTGATCGGACATGATGCTTACGTACCTGTCACCTGTCAGAGTTGTCTCTAGACGTATCAGGGGTCCCATATCACGCCAACTGCACACGCCCCATACCATCACAGAAGCTCCACCAGCTTGAACAGTCCCCTGTTGACATGTAGGGTCCATGGATTCATGAGGTTGTCTCCATACCCGTACACGTCCATCCGCCTGATGCAATTGGAAACGAGACTCGTCAGACCAGGCAACGTGTTTCCAGTCATCAACAGTCCAATGGCGGTGTTGGCATGCCCAGACGAGGCGTAAAGCTTTGTGCCGTGCAGTCAACAATGGTACACGAGTGGGCCTTCGGCTCCGAAAGCCCATATCAATGATGGTTCGTTGAACAGTTCGCACGCTGACACTTGTTGATGCCCCAGCATTGAAATCCGCGGCAATTTGAGGAAGTGTTGCACGTCTATCTCGTTTAACGATTCTCGTCAGTCGTCGAAGGTCCCGTTCTTTCAAGGTCTTTTTCCGGCCGCACCGCTGTCGGAGATTTGATGTTTTACCGGATTCCTGATATTCACGGTATACCCGTGAAATGGTCGTACGCGAAAATCCAAATTTTGTCGCTATCTCGGAGATGCTATGTCCCATCTCTCTTATGCCGACTATAACGCCATGTTCAAAATCACTTAAATCTTGATAACCTGCCATTGTAGCGGCAAGAACCGATCTAACAGCTTTGCCAGACATCTCTTGTCTTATATAGGCGCTGCCGACAGCATCGCGTTACGCTGATTGGTTGCAAAGCTCCGTTATTTGCATACGCACGCCTGTACCAGTTTTTCTGGCACTTCAGTATATTATATGCCCAAGATTTATTGAAACTCTTATGTATTTTATTTCATATAATAACATCAGTGTGCTTTAGTGTTTTGTGTAATTAGAATTATTATGTAATAAAAGTAATTTAATTGTTATAAAATGTATATTTTTAAATTATTGCGCAATGTGATATCTCCTGAATTAATTTTAAAAACTTCTTTTGCGAGTGAAATTTCAGAAACCATTTCTTATTACGACTTTGAGAAAGCTGTTAACCCTACCTTTAGCGCAGTATAGCCCAGATGCTCTTGCGCCATAAAAAAATCCAAACAAACAAAAAATATCAACACCGCACAATTAGCTTTTACAATGCAACTCTTTAGAAAAGACGAGGATAATATACTCGAACCTGCATGTGCGGCACGCTATACAGCGCCCCGTACAAAATGGAAACACAACATTTCTCTCGCTAAAAAGTCTGGGATGGATATAACATGATATATGCCTTCTCATCGCCAGAAATTAGAGACATTCTTGGCGGTTTTCCATCCATTGGCGATTGCTATCGCAAGCGGCTTGAAGAAAAGGTAAAGTTCTCTGTTTCCTATGGAAACTCTTTGCGTTTTCGAATAATATTTTTTTTTATGTATACCAAACCCTTTATATTTTTCTAAATTTTTTTGAATTTCTTCTAAAACACTACATTTTTCTAAGAAAAACAAAAAATCGTTAAAAAGCAAGACACAAACATTGGGCCCCTGACAATATCTAGGGCCCATGCAATATACGCCACTGATGGCTTATGATCCGTGAAAATACAAAATGTCGAATCCTCCACCATATGTCTGAAATGGCGAACAGATAGATATAAGCTTAACGATTCCCTGACAAAGATAATATAATTACGTTCAGCCTTGCACGATTTGCGGGAACAAAGGCAAATGACTGAGCCAAACTACCTTTACTTCGTTGTAGCACGGCACTGACCACCATACTAAGTGCATCCACTAAAAGCTATGGTGTTGTATTATCAACTGGATGGGCTAACACAATCTCTTTCGAACACATTTCTTTATAACACTTAAACGCATTTTCAGACTCGCTAGATAACTGCAAAATACCACATTGTGTTTTGTTTATACTAGCTCGTGTAAGGATGCCTACACCCTAGTAGAATTACAAAAGAATCTATGAAAAAAATTTAAAATGGCCAAGATTCGGAAGAGTTTATCTATAGTAATTTAAAATTTCAATTGCCAGCTATGAAATTCACAATTTTTTTAAAAAATGGATGAGTAATAGCTTGATTTAGTATTAACATTTTATCTGTTATTTATATTTTTTAAAATGGTTTTGAAGTAACGAAGTATTTTCTCACCTTTCCTAAAACTTAAATTCGATTTTGAATTAAAATGGATTTTTTTCTAATGAAAAAATTATGAAAATAAAGGCCATCGCTAAATTTTTTACCCCATTCTAGGTCAGAAAATAGACAAGAATCTTACACTTTTCCATGCCTTCAATGCGTGGTCGCTTCAAGAGAGAGAAATAGTACCTGACGGCCTCTGAATGAAGGTAAATTTAACATTGAGTTTATAGGGGAAAAATTCGTTTCGAGTTAAAAAAACAAAAGCAAAACCCGTCGTTAAGTGATATTGGTCGCTTAATAGAGTTGGTTGTTCAGAGAGATTTAACTCTACTTGTTTTATTTTCAAAATTCATGAAAATAACTTACTAATTGATAATCAATTGGGTATAAATAATCAATTAACAATTATTTGAATAAATTAACAATCACAACCAAATTAATAAAATAATAAACAGAAATATTGCATCCATAAATTACCTTATTCCTTGTGGTCTGAAGATAGATTTGGACATTGACTGGATTTGTTTTTGACGAAGTGATTTATTGATTTTGACAGTGACCAAATTCAGTCACTAGCAAAATCAAGAAACCATTTGGCCAACCTTTTTTTGAAACGTACCAGAAAATGCAAAATCTCTAAAGGCTATTTTTTATAGAAGCCGAAACAAAATGTCGAACGCAATAGGAATGAATCACAGGTGATGAGTTAGTTTTCCCCATTTGTGAAGTGATTAAAAGTTGGTTTGTAGATTTGCGAAATCCACCATCGTCAGCAGTTTATGAAGGCAGGTGAAATAGCTTGATGGATGTACTTTACGGGCGTCTCGAGCGATTGCATCAGTATCGTGTAAAGGAACATCCGTGTGGACGTTGGGAAAGGTGTGTTATTTAGTATGTGGTTTTCCAACCTACAAATACAATCAACATGTTTGGCTTTCCGTATTTATAGAGTACGACAAATTAAATTATTGCTGCATGGCCGACAGAACGGAAATCTATTTGCCATGGAAGCAGAGGATCTGTCTTTACGGAATAAGCGTCTTAGCAGTCGCCTTTCTCGTTTTTTGCTTGTATCAGCAAAAAAACTTGGATGTCTTGGGGTCGACGCAGATTATCAGCTACAAGTTAAACGAAGAAATCTCCGTGGAGGAGATCGTGGTAAAAGGTGCCAACGCCAAACCCAATCACCTTCTGTTGACACCGTTCATCGAATCGGGAGATAACCAACTGGGTCAAGAAATGGCGAAGGTCAGGGGTCATCCTGGTTTAGGGATGACCCAAAGTTATAGTGGATTTTTCACAGTGGATGCTATTACAGACAGTAGCATATTCTTTTGGTTTTTTCCAGCAATGGTAAGCGCTTTCAAAAATTTAAACTTTCAACATAAAAAGGACGAGGGGCCTGAGAAATTTATAATAAATTAAACATTAGTTATTATTATTAGTCTCTCTCTCTCTCTCTACTCTTTAATATTAGTTTATTAAATATTAAAACGATATTATTCAGTGTCAAATTTCACTGTCATTCAATAGTTTCAGAGCAGTATATGAAATATAAGCTTTTTCATTTTTGGTATGCAGCCGAACTTGTTCATAACAAATATCAGGTGACAGGAGAAATTTCTTCGCTGTAATCACTATTCGTTATAAACGTTATTCGGTACAATTGCGTTTATCAAAATTCTTTCCAAAATTCCTTCCAAAATAGTTAATATGCATAATTTATAAATAAACGTATTTAATTTACTACTGTTACTTTAAGGCTTTACTAGAAATTAATGTTTAATGAATAAGATAATTAAAAAATATTTTCGGTAACTTATGATATACTTAATATAAAAATCATGCATATGAATACAGCATAAGTTATCAATGTATGTAGTTAGTAATACATATATTTGCTTAAGAAATTTCAGCCCTATATTTCCAACGTTACGTTTAATAATGTTTAAAGCTAAGGGACCTAAAAAATAGGAGCTGGCGCAATCCTCCATTTTGTTGCCATTGTATCACATGATCCCATTCACTGCTGTGTTAAAGTTGAGTGATTTACAAGTGTGTTATTTTTAATAAAATAAGGTGAAATCTTGTGTAAATTGTTCAAATGACCCGAGGAATAAAGAGAATATTTAGTTGCAACAAATCCTGTACAAAGAAGAAAATGGATTATTAATTTTCCAATGGCAAACGTTGTTATGAAACCGGAAGTGTACAACAAAATGGCGGCTGATGCGTCAGCCTAGAATTCTAGGGGCTCTATTTAAAGCATTGAAAATATTGTCGCTGGAATCATTTCTAAAAAAAAAAAAAAAAATATATATATATATATATATATTTTTTAGTGTGTCAACTGCATTTCGAGAATTAGAGTAAGAATGCGATTGAAATATAAAGTTTATTTTGTAAGATTTCACATTTTAAAAGTTTTATTTTTAAAGTAAACAAAATTTTTAAAATCTTCGAATATAAGGGTAAACATGAAATTAGGGAGGCATAAATTGTTTCGTTATATCAATGAAATGGTTTTATGGCTTATTTCATCAGTGAAATGGTTTGATGGCTTGTTTCATCAGTGAAATGGTTTGATGGCTTATTTCATCAGTGAAATGGTTTGAGGGCTTGTTTCATCAGTGAAATGGTTTGATGGCTTGTTTCACCAATGAAATGGTTTGTTACATCCGTAATATTCCATACATATTATACATTAAATCAAACCAACCGAAATAATATGGTCGAGTTTATGGCATGTATTCACTTAATGGGTGCTGAGTGTCGTTTCTTTGTTTGAATCTCTCGGCATCCGCCGCCACACACCCCACTTCCAATATTTGGTGGGACAATACTAACAAGAGGGTACAATTTATCAGTTGGTGTAGGTCTGAGGCATCCTGTCACTATGCGCATTGCCTCGTTCACTGCAATGTTTCAGTGTCTGATATGTGAAGATGACCAATTTATGCAAAGAAATAACAATAATTTATTCTAAATTAATTAATGAATTGAGTATCAGGACCGTAAAAAAAGTATGACTGAGAGGTAGTGGATATATAGTTAGTTTAAGGTAGTGGTTCTGAAGTTTTGTAAATCGCACAAAACATTTTTTGACATCATATCAGGAACATCAAGTTAAAGGATTTCTAAGGGTTGTTGATGCGCTTCGATCTCGCTTAGCTTAGATGATTAAAAAGGTCATGACCGTATATCTATAGAAGCATGCAAGGGGATTCAAACTCTTCTCTGCTCTCCTTCTGGGCGAGGGGTTTTAAGCTCCCCCACCAGCTGTTGTTAAAAAATTTGGTTTACCCGATTTTGCTATGCGTTTACTTTTTAAAGTATAACAATGAATTTTAGGTGGCAGTGTCAATACATCTTATTATGAACAGATGAATCGACAATGTTTTTAGGAGAGAAAGTGCATGTATCATGTACGTATGCGTTGATCCGTGCGTCCATACTGTGCGTGTGATGCTGTAATAGAACTCATTGCCCATTGGCAAAAATTTATGTGAGTTTTTGATAGACTTTTGTATTTTAAAATGAGGTACTTTTGTCGCATCACTAATTGTTACGCAGTATTAATTACTTTTGTAATACTTTGTATCTTATGCATTTACAGAAATGTCTGACAGCCTAGGAAAAGAGGGAGGGAGGGCTAATGATTTTTCTTAGCCCCCTCCTAAAAGTACTTATATGAGCGTCCATACGTATATCACTGATATACGTATCAGTTTATTCATATTAATTTCATATTAGTCATATATACGTATACTGCATGTACGTATATATGACTGATTACAACATTTGGTAATAGCAATATTGTGTTGAAACTGTAAGAGGGAATGCTGATGAACACAGACCCAACTTAATACCGAGATTGCGTTCTCCAGCGGTGTGGATTCACTAGCGATGTGAGATTGCAAGATGTTTTAGTCGATTGCCTCGATTGTTTGAACATCTCGAAACTTCTCAATGGTTTTTAATCTGATTCGATGCATTGCGTCATCTTGCGTATACAACTGGTTCGATTTGTTTGAACTGGTTGTTGATTTGTTATCGCAAGCTAAGTAGAAAAAGATTTCAAACTAGGGACTTTTTTAAATGAGGATCACAATACTTTAATGAAAAGGCAGTAACAACCATTCAAATAATATTCTTATGTAAACACATGGATTCGAAACGAGTCAGCAGTCGAGTTATACGTGTTCATCCGAAGTCTACTGTGTATCGATTGCGATTCTTTCGATTATAAAAACTTCTAGTAATTGAATACCACTAGTCTGCTAAACGCCCTGATGCAAATGAACCGGTAATGTTTGACAGTCGGCTGATTTCCAATGAAACTGTCAATCAATGCAGATTGACTCTTCTTTGGTATTTATGCATTATAGCGACCCCAGAAATATATCGCCAAGATAGAGAGTAATTATCGCCAAAATGACGCGACTTATTCTTATATTAGCATCGTATTGCTAAGGTTATTTATATTTGTGAATATAGTATTTTTTCATGTTTTCAATATATTATGAATAAATTAGTACGTACCCTTTGTCACAGGGACCGAACGGGGGGAGACCCCCAGATGCCCCTATTCGTCGTTTCGCGACTTGTGTCCGTTCAGATCACATTCGATGTGTACAGCCTGAATCATTGAAAAGCTTGCAATCAGTATTTTGGCGATCTTGGTGTAACCTTAAAGTCGCCAGAAAATTTCGGGGGCCGCTATAATACGTAAGTACCCTTTTTTTTGTGTGTGTGTGTGTGTGGGGGGGGGGGGTTGGTAGGCCAAGAGATATATAAAATAATGGCAGATTATGTGCAGGCAGGATGAACAAAGCTTCTCGTGCCTTACTTTATCAATCAACTGTTCCAAATCAGAGTGGTGGGTCAACTCCTGAGTATCCAACAATAGATAACTGACAGTGGACGACTGGCGGGTAATAGCGTGACGATTGCTAAATCGCGATTGTAAATGAACATTTCGATTATTAAGTCCGTCGATGACTCGGTTGTAAATCGAAGTTGATTACGATTTTTTCGATTGCAAAAGCATCTCGAAATCGCTCATCACTAGTATATCATTGCAATGCTGGATGGTCATGGTGTTTCCTAGTACTTTTGTGGTATTATGAATATCTTGTGCTGGTTGCCCATTAAAGGAACAGTATTCCCATATACAGTGCGTTTGGTATTTTAGTGGACACCTGATATTTTTACGTAAATGCTAAAAAAAATACAAAAACTGCGAATTGGCTTTTGAAGAATGCCGAGACACCATAATGTCTTGTAGAAAAATAAATTTTATATAAATATATCGTCACATAAATGGGGAAAATGCAAATTTATATAACAAATGTTGTTTGTTAATTTAAGGGACACTATCATTCCTGACTAACAGATGGCAGTGCAGGCGCTAAAAAATTTGCATATTGTATTCTTTCGATGCGTAGGTTCGTATAAATACCCGTGTGAACAGGTTTGAGTCTGCGAAAACAGCGTTTGTAGTCATGTCAGAAAGGAAAATACTTACGGATTTCGAGAAAGAGGAAATTGTGGCTTTTAAACGAAATGGAAAATCCATTTTCAAAATTTGTCAGCTTATTCAGCGTCCAAGGAGTACTATAGGGGCCTTTTCAAAAAGAAACCCCAAAAGGATCCACCCAAAAAGCGGGGAGCGAAGCCAAAACTGAGTAAAAGAGATAAGCGGAACATTAATAGAGAGGCCAGTAACACAGGAAAGTCTGCTGCAAAAGTCCGAAACGACCTTAGTTAGCTCCTAGTTAAACGTTGGATAGTATGGAATGTGCTCTCTAATTCCAAAAATTTATCTTTTCGGAAAAAAAAAGGCAAACCACTTCTCACCCAAGTTCACAAACAGGAACACTTAAACTAGGCTCGACGACTCATGAAGTGGAACGATAAATGGTTGCAGGTACTTTTCACGGAGGAAAAGAAATTCAACTTAGATGGTCCGGATGCTTTTCAACATTATTGGCACGATTTACGGAAAGCGCCGCAATACTTTTCTTGTAGAGTTCAAGGAGGAGAGTCGGTGACCATTTGTAGTGTCTTTGGCTACAACGGTACTACGCCTGGAGCTTTCATCGGCAGTCGTATGAATTCCACCTGCTATCAAGAACTTTTGAATGAATATGCCCTCCCATATGCCTCATAAATATGTGGGGAAAACTGGATTTTGCAACAGGACAACGCACCGTGCCATGCATCTATCTCCACCAAAAGATGGATAAATTCAAAAAAGTTTAAAAGTATGATTTGGTCGACACGTAGTCCTGATTTAAATCCTATCAAAAACGTATGGGATTATATTGTTCGTCAAATATATGCAAATGGGAAGCAATTCACGTCGGTTAATGCCTTAAAGGACGCTATTGTGGAAACTTGGTATCAAATCGATCCTAAGTATTTACAAACATTGATAGAATCAATGGATTCACGTGTCTTTAAAGTTATACGCAAAAACGGAGGATATCTCGCGTATTAATGTACATAAAACACTCCAATTTCAGTAAGTGTCCATTAAATTTTCAAACAAGATTGAAAGCCTCATCTTGATTTTGTTACATTTATGAATGATTTAATAAAGATTATTAATCTTCCACTTTGCAGAATACTGTTTTATTGTAGTATCTTTATTTTCATTTTCAAATTTGGCATTATTTCTCACGATAGTGCACTGTTATCAAGTGTCCACTAAAATACCAAACGCACTGTATTACTCATATAACATTAGCAAAACGTAGGTAAAGTGCTGTTATTGGCTGATTGAATGCTCATCGTAATATAGATTTAAGAAATGCACTTTAGGACTTTTAATTATTGTTTAGAACGAATTTTGGTAATTTAAAAAAAATTCAACTAAAAATTTATTAAAATTTAAAGACCATATGGAAACAAATTAATACAATGAGGATTTTGAGGATATCGAATATTAGGAGTATGCATGAGTGTATTGGTGAATTAAATTTGGCTGGAGTGCACTTGAAGTAAAGGGACTTACCTAGGAGGTGAAATCAACATAATGCTTAAAAACAAATATGTTAAAATCAGTTTTATCCGTCCTTTCTTGTGGGTTGGAGAAAGAGTCTAATGAAGAAAGAAAAAGCAAAAAAAGAAAAGAAAATGGCACAAAGCAGTGGGGAATTTATACCTAGAATAAGCAGGATCGATTGAGGGGGGGGGGAAAGAAACACTAAGTTGAAAGGATAAAATATCTTTTGAAAGGAATGTGGTGGTAAAGATGAGGTGTTGGTAAGAAAGGGAAGACTTAACGATGAAAGGGATGTGATCAATGACATAAAATCGAATTCTTCATCTGAATCCTGAGAGACATCCTGAGATCAGGGAAACGCCATCCGAGATCAGGGAAAAGCCAGTAGGCAGGGAGGATGACTTGAAAAAATATTTTGAGGGGCTCCGAATGGGAAAATTTAATGTTCAGTCCAGTGAGTTAAGCATAAAGGATAACAATATATTTCACATGATATATTTTTCGCCTTACACGGTATTTTGCATTTATTTATTTAATGTCTATCAACTTTGGAAGGTCTTGGCCCATTTATATTTTTTGGAGCTGAAGAGACTTGGACCCTCTGCCTAAGGGTTAGCGCCCCTGCTCAAAGACAAGACGGACAGATGATATTAGATGGCAGGTTGGAATGATGTGGTGATGAATTGTTGACAACGGATGGAAGGAACTCGGGGAGATCTTTATTCATCAGTGGATAGGAAACAATTAAATATGATAATAATGATGCTTGTTATTCACCTGATGCTTATGTATCTCTTCAGAATGGTGATACCTCGTCTGGGATCATTGTCTGGCTGCAAGGAGGGCCCGGACAGTCGGCCCTTTTTAGTATCTTTAATTCTAATGGACCGTACAGAGTGAACAGCCAACTGGAGATTACGAAAAATCCCTTTACGTGGTGCGAAGCTTTCAACCTGCTGTATCTGGATAATCCAGTTGGCACAGGTTAGTCAAGAATTAGTAGTTAGTAAGAATTGTGCAGTGACGTTTCGATACTGCATTCGATACGATATTGGGTATCGATTCCAAAATCTATTAACAATATCGATCCCAACATACTATCGAATAAAATGTATCGATACTTACAATATCGGTGAGTATCGAATGATAATTCATTGTTCGTAAGTTGTCATACCTGTATATAAAATAAAAAATATAAATAAATCATACAAATAAAATTAAATGGTGTAAGATCAAATTTCAATATAATTTTTCCTGTAAGTTATTTATTTATTTACTTTCTATATTACAGTTTAAGGTTTTCATAACTTTGGTTAAACCATTCTACATCAGGCACATGGCCTAGAGAAAAGATGCTCTATACATTGATTGGTAATTTATCATTCAAAATTTAGAATTATAGAATTTGTATTTATATACAAGGTAGGACGTTATACAATCGGACCTTTTTAAGATGAACACCAAATGGAACCAAAAATCTGTTCGTGTTAACAGCAATTTGGTTGCTATCCCGTCTTATATATATATAATAGGTAAACATTCTAACTAGAATGGTAAAAGCATTGAAAAAGAGTTTAAAGAAAATTCGTTTTTGTCGTTATTCTCCAAAATAGCTTAAACTACTAGACTTACCAGCTCCCAAAATGGATAGTTCAAAGGACATGTGGGTGTAGGGTATAAAGTCCACTCTCCCTCCCATCATCTTGGTACTTGCCCATGTAACACGTGTGCGGAGAAAGAAGTCGACAGCATTAAGGGAATTATAATATAAGAAGTGGACAGTTCTAAACAAAGTGCGGACAATGAAGTTAACGTTTCTTAAAAAACGGAAGCTTGCATTAACTTCCTTTCACCTTGATGTTCATCACTGGTATAACAGATATTTATTTGCCTGTTTTGAAATCTAAATGTATAAATATATGGGTGATGTATATAAACAATTTAAACTTCTATATAATCTAGTAATGTTGTGTAACTATCAACAAGAAGAACACAGGTTCTTATACAAATAATTTTAATTCGCTCTACACGGTCCACGATCAATTCAATTCTGCATACAAATAACAATTCACTGTTTAAAAGAATTTCAAAGACTACCAATATTAAACTAACTATTAAAGTAAAGGTTTACAAATGAAAGTTCGTCAATAAAACAATAGCCCGTTTGGTGCAATAATCAATTTACGATTATGTCCGTAGATTCATACTGCTAGTTCTACAACAGTTCAAATAAAAAAATTATCCAAAGACACATTAACTTGTCGTCTTATCAGTCTCTGAAGTTCAATCCCCTAAAAAGGGGCTTCCTTCTTCTTATCGTCGTCCTTATGCCAGTAACAATTACAAGCTGCCTAGAAGATCATCGACACCACACTGAAGAAGTCGAACCACCCACCGGCGTCATGCATTGGAAGTTTTCCCCGGTTTTACGCCGTGGAAGTCAGTCTATCTACTGCAGAACATTAATACTAGCGAGATCTCTTCCAGTTGGCGGTCTCATCTCACTAGGACCCATAATGATGGCGGGAAGAACTATACAACCCCTTCCTGCATTAGCGCTATACAGCCAGACATACTCTCTCTATCAGCACAAGGGAATTGCTTATCGTTGAACGAACTCTAGGATGCACTGAATTTATCAGTTTCGACTAGCGAACGTCCGACTCAGTGATCTATATCTAGAGACCCTTTTTGTTTAATCGGCGAAAAGCATGGGACGGATTCAACATTGAGTCTTTCAACACCTCCCCCGATGGCTCTCATCCTAGCTTTTCTCTCACAAAGGAAAACTCGAAAACTCCAGGCGTAGATTGACCCCGTTCCGTTTGACACCAGAAACTGCGCTGAGACCTTTGTCTTTTCCATATTTATGCTTTCTCGCTTCGTTCTCGAACTCTCCACCCCACCAATGGATTTTCATTGGTCCATTCAATAACGGGGACAAGCATCTACTCGAAAATTGACTTCTTGCTCTGACCCTTCTGTTGGAGACACAGACGTGCCTTCTGCTGTCCGTTGGATTTGACTCCCCATACCGTATTCTGCATACAGCTTCCTCATGGAGCAAATGCTCTCCGGTGACCCCGGTCACCTGGCCAATCCGGCCACTTTGCCCACGGCCAACTGCGATGGCATGGCTCCGCCCTCGGACCAATTGCCAGTCCCCCTTTCTGCTACTGCAGAATGGCCAATCGACTATCTTTTGGAGCAGATGTCAGAGGAGGACTGCTCAAGGTTGGTAGACAAAGTCCATGCTACCATGGCTGTCCCTACTTCCGCGGGCTGGTCACCGGAAACATCTGCCCCAGCGCCCGCCAACGGTAACGCCTGGGGGGGGGAGACGGCTCACCTGCCACCGCAGTGGCCCCAGGCACTCAACCGCCAGTTGTACAGCTCTCCGGTAACCCCGGACAGCAAATTAGCCAAGCCTCTCCACCAACGACCTCTGGCACAGGCTCGGTTCCGCTTATGGCCCCGCCCGTGGGACCACCGCCTGGCTTCTACCCGACTCCTGCGATGGCTAACAGCAGCGCATGGGGAAAAGACAGCTCGCCGACCTTTGCCGAGGTCCTCGGACAATCCATGATGGAAACTGGAAACTCGGGCATGCCCCCGCGGGCTTCGTTTATTCCCGCGAAACGCAGGAAGCGGCCAGCCATTCCCACATCAGAACAAACCACGCTTGAACCGGTCTCCGTTCCGGTTATTTTCAAGGCGGTTAATGGTGGGAATCCCATCAACACGATCAACCCAAATGTGGTGGATGACACCATCAAAAGGGTATGTGGATCGTACCTGACCATAACGCGTCGTGCAAACGAACTCCTGGTGAGGGTGGCCAGTCGACCAATGGCTAGCCGGCTCCTGACGATCCATACACTGGGCAATGTTCCGGTTGAGGCCTCCCTCCATGTCAGCGTGGCCAAACCCAGAGGCCTAATCCGAGGAGTGGAGACCGCTGTCTCTGACTCCGCGCTGCTGGAGGCCTTGGAGGAATGCGGGGTGGAATCCCTCCGAAGGTACACATACTCCCGGGGTAGTGGTGCCACTGCGCCACTTGGCAAAGTTGTCCTTACCTTCGCACAGGCCCCCATGCCGACTAAGGTGAGAATTGGCGGAAAGGTGTAC
>QLNU02014176.1:152741167-152786573 GCA_006491805.2 Dysdera silvatica
ATCAGGAGGTTAAAATTTCAGCAGTTACACCTGTATTTAAAAAAGAAAATAGATATGAGATTGCCAATTACAGACCAATATTGGTATTAACATTTTTTGCTAAAATTCTTAAAAAGATTCATCAAAAACAATTTGGATTTATGGGGGCACATCAGTGGAACAGGCCATAATTGCAGTTATAGATTTTTACTCATTCCTTTCTGGATTCTAAACAAGCAGCAGTTGGTGTGTTTTTTGATCTGTCGAAGGCCTTTGATACAATTAACCATGAACGTTTACTATATAAGCTTAGTCTAGCTGGTATCCGTGGCCCTTTTAATACCCTTCTTAAAAACTACTTAACAAATAGACAACAATATGTCCACATGAATGGCTCCCGCTCTACACTATGTGATTCATTATGTGGTGTGCCCCAAGGATCTATTCTTGGACCATTATTATTTAACTTTTATGTCAATGATATTTTTCATCTACCAACATCCTTCAAATCAATTTGCTTCGCTGATGACACAAGTATCTTCTCTAAACATACTGATATTAACAACCTAATCACAATAGTTAATGAAGATATTAAACACATTATTAACTTCTTTAACATTAACTACTTAACCCTTAACAGAACAAAGACTAAGAGCTTTTTATTCACAAATAAAAAAAAAACATTAACTTAAATCATTTTCATCTTTGTATTAATGATGAAAATTTTATTTTCAACGGAAATTTTCTTGGTATATTTCAATCTAATTTAAAATGGGGCACCCAAGTTAACACTATTTGTATAAAAATTAGTAGAAATTTGGGAATAATAAGAAATATTGCATATTATTTACCCACTCCAATTCTTATTAATCTTTACTTTTATTTTATTTTCTCCAATATACATTATTGCTTATTAATTTGGGGCTGTAAACAAAATCCAATTTCTCGCGAATTACTGCTCTTCAGAAGCATTTTATTTCACTTTTGTCTTACAATAGTCATGTGTCTCACTCCTTTTATTCATCTTCCAATAATACTCAAATATTACTAATTGAAAAATTACTAATTTACAAGATCTATATTTTTATGTTTAATGCCATATGAATCGTTTTATATCTTAATCTTATGTCCTTAATCCCACCTGGACATAATCACTTCACAAGAAATCTAAATAATCTAATACCAGAATTCTCCAAAACAAATCTTGGATTGGTATGCACGGGTTGTATGGGCCCTAGGGTGTGGAACCCTCTTCCTGACAGAATTAAAATTTTGAGTTCACTCCCACTTTTTGAAAAATACATATATAAATATCTATTGGAAAACTGATTTTCTGTACAATTTTATTATCTTATTCCTGTTTTTATAATTATTATAATTTAAACAGTTATTTTGCCTTCAGCAGATGCGGCTCTGTGAGACATAGTCTCTATCCATAGCCAATATCAATTATATGCATGTTTTGTATACTGTAATCGATATTTCTATCCGCCCAAAATAAATTTGAATAAATTTTTTTAAAAGGGACTAATAAGAACCAAAGGCAGTGTTTTGCATACATCAGATTTAAAAAAAAATAATTGTTTCTTGAAATTTTTAAATAGAGTTCCTCAATATCATCGTTCAAAAATTTTTTTAAACATTAGTGCTTTTTCATTAAAAGTAATGATAAAAAATTAAATTTTGTAGTACATCTCCCTTCTCCCCAAAAAAGTATACCCAATAAGCAAGATATGTTCAAAAATAAAGTAAACAGTGTTAATTTTACTTTAAATAGAACTTATACATTTATAATGAAACCTCATTAATGGAGTAAATTCGAACTAAAAAATAAAATTTAAGTCATTAAATTATGATATATATATATTGAAAGTAATTTTTGTTTATTGACGAAACAGTTTTAATAAATCACATGTGTCAAAAAATTATACATTCAGAGGCTACAAAAACATTGAAAACACTGTAATAATTCAATCTAAAAATTGACGGACATTTCACATATACTCAAAAGATAATACGAGAAATGGCGACGATGAGGGAGATGCGCGCTTTAGAAAAGTATTGGTCTTCTACTAAGGTATCACCGGCCAGTGGAAACTTCGTAGAGATCTGAAACGGAGTATCCCCAAAAAGCAATTAGTGAACTGAATATCGTCTACAATGAGAAAAAGCGGATCAGAAAAGACCTGAAAGCGAAAGCAAGTTCAATGAGGAGTGAAGAAAGCCAAAATGGCGACGAACCCACGCGACAAACTCGTTATCGGAGCTATGCGGAGACAGCAGCTGCTCCATTGCCGGCAGGAAGACGCCCCGACCACCGCCCCACAACATCGGGATTTCCCAACGACGGAAAGCCGACGGTGAAATTCAAGGCCATCGTCAAACCACTGAAGAGCCAATCAGGAGAAGAATTAAAAAAGGTTATAAAAGAAAAGGTCGATCCAAGTCAACTAAAGATTGGAATTGAAAAGATGCAAGTTATAGGTAAGGACAATTTACTAATAATTTGTAAGGAAAAAAAACGATGTAACAAAATTATGCCAAGAGGTTAATGAAAAATGCAGCCAAGTACTAAGCATAAGCGAAAGCAAAAAATTGCTGCCGCGTGTAATAGTTTATAATATCCCAGAGGATATTAATGTTAGCAATGCAATGGAGGTAATTAAAATTCAAAATTCAGAAATTATTCAAGAGAATGATGGAATTCATATTCACGGGGAGGAGTAGCAATAGAAGAAATTTAATTATTGAAGTCACCCCAGTTTTGACAAAAAAGCTACTAGAAAGCGGAAGAAAATTAAAATTAAAATGGAGTATTTGCAATTGCGCAGATTATATAACAATTTTGAGATGTTACAAATGCAACAAATATAACCACCATACTAAAAATTGCGAAGCCGAAACCATTTGTCCTCTTTGTTCTGGGCCGCATTGTCTGAGGGACTGCAAAAGTCCAAAGCAGCTTAAATGCAGCAACTGCATTAATCATAATAGATATACCAAAGACGGAAACAAATTCAACACAGATCACGCAGTTATGAGTCGTGAGTGCCCTACATATAAACTTAAATTAGAGAGGAAAATAGAAAACATAGACTTCGGTGTCTGTTAGCCCTGTGCTTTCGTTCAAGTGCTTCCAAATCAATCTACAGAGGTCTATTAGGGCTACTCACAATCTTTGCGCTCTTATCAACTCCAAACAAATAGACATAGCTTTCTTACAGGAACCATATTGCATAAACAACAGAGTGGCCGGTTTCCCAAAAAATTATAAAATCATTCAAGCAGGGCAAAATCGTGTCAGAGCAGCCATTCTAATCATTAACAAACATATTGACACTATTCTCTTGTCTCAGCATTCAAACGAGGACATGGTTTACTTAAAAATTCTTACTAATAGTTTCCAAATGCTAGTAGCAAGCATTTACCTAGATTGCTACACAAACATCGAAGACAACCTCATAAAACTGGATTCCATTCCTCAACTAGGGTCAAACAACTTTTGCCTTCTTACATTAGATAGCAATGCTCGCTCCACATCTTGGTTTGACACCCTAACAAATTCCAGAGGAAGAAAACTGGAGACATTTCTATCTTCAAAATCACTATGGGTGATAAATGACAATACAAACCAGCCGACTTTTCAATCTCAAAACGGGGAAAGCTACATTGATTTAACAGTAGCATCATATTCCCTCCTGCCGTTCATTAATAACTGGGTTGTAGAAGATGAAGAAAGCTGTTCTGACCATAGAATTCTCAGCTTCACGATCTCAACATATCGACATAAAAATACCTCAAATAACATGGGACCGAAAAGCTATAGATATATAACAAAAAATGCAAACCGGGAGAACTTTGGTAAAAATCTCTTTTGCGAACTCTCTAATTTATTTTTTAATGAATTTCAGATAAATGTCCCTGTTGACCTGGACATTCTCGATACCAAACTCGCTTCCATTCTTGGAAGCGCAGAGGATATCGAAACCATCCTGGCAACGTTTAATCTTGGACTTACAAACGCTTGTAGAAAATCAATGCCAATTGTCAAAAATAATAATAGATATAACACAGGTAATGAGAAAACCGTTAGATGGTGGACAAAAGAACTAACTAACCTACGTAAAATTGCAAATGCAAAGAGAAGAAAATATCAACGAACTTACAATAATATTAAATTGCGAGATGCGAGAAAAAAGGATTACTTTGACTGGAAAAAAACAATATTCGAACCAAATTAATATCTCAAAATTACAATCTTGGAGAGAATTTTGCTCCTCCACAATAGCAGCACAAACATGGAACATATTATACAAAATAGTCTCCAACAAAATTAATCCTCAAACAAACTTACACACAATTAAGAATTCGAACGGCGATTATACAAATAACCTGAAAGATACCGTTGACGTCATTATGGACCATTTCGTACCTAATGATGGGGACGAGGCAGATACAAATTACCATAAATACTGTAGACAATTGATGAACAACGAAATGGACACGGATAATGATTTAAATTTTACCTTGCGCGAAATTACTTCGATAACGAAAGGCATGAACCCTAAAAAATCCCCCAGCAGCGATGGAATTTGTAGTGATATCCTTGGAAAAACCATCGAATTATTCCCTAAATTTCATGAAGCACTTTTTAATGAATGCCTAAATAGAGGTAAATTCCCGAACATTTGGAAACAATCCATCATTAGGTACTTTGAAAAACCTGGCAAGGAAACTTCCGACGATGCCTCAAAATATCGCCCCATAAGTTTGCTTCCTCTCAGCGGTAAACTACTAGAAAAGCTAATGATTAACAGGATTATGTATTTTTTAAACAGAGAGAAGCGCTTAAGTGAGAACCAATATGGATTCACAGCTCAAAAAAGTACTATTGATGCTGTTTATAGGGTAAAAGAATTTATTCAAACAAACTTACGGAATAAAAATGATGTATTAATGGTTTCTCTGGACGTCAAAGGAGCTTTCGATGCAGCATGGTGGCCCGCAATATTAAAGCAACTGCGTACCTTCCAATGCCCGAAAAATCTTTTCCAGCTGGCCAAAAGTTATTTTAGCGATAGAATCGCAACTCTTGACACGACAACAATCTCTGTCAGCAAAAGGGTTACCAAGGGATGTCCGCAGGGATCATGTTGCGGACCAGGATTTTGGAACATTTTCTTTGATTCTGTATTGAAGTTAAATTATCCTACCGGCGTAGAAGTGATTGCATTTGCTGACGATCTCCTACTTCTAATTACAGCGAAGACTGGGTTGGAGGTAGAAATGATTGGCAACGTTTGCTTAAACAAAATTTATGAATGGTCAATCAACAACAAAGTTATTTTCAATGAAAATAAATCAAAAGCCATTCACTTCACACGTAAAAGGGTAAACCACTCTATATCGGTTTTCATGGATGGCAAAAAACTTGAAATAGTAAATGATCTAACGTATCTTGGTGTACATTTTGACAATAATTTGAATTGGAACCTCCACGTCAATGATATTTGCAATAAAGCTCTGAAAATAATTAATTCATTATCAAAAATGGCTAAGGTCTCCTGGGGAATAGGATCACCAGCATTAAAAATTATCTATGAAGGTGCTATTGTTCCCTTGATGACCTATGCGGCACCTGCATGGATCACAGCTTTAGACAAATTATACAACCGAAGGAAACTCAAGTCAGTTCAGAGAAGCATCGCCATTAGAATAATCAGAGGTTTTCGCACTGTGTCCTATGACGCTGCTTGCTTGTTGGCAGGAATTACTCCGATCTGTTTAAAAATTAAAGGAATATCTGAAACTTTTCGCTAGAAAAACACAGAGTCACGATTTACCAATTCTCTTCAACAACTGGTTACATCCTGGTAAAATGGTTAACATATTTGATACGAATGATGTCAATCATGAATTCCAAGTATTTACAGATGGAAGTAAAATTAATAACTGCGTTGGATGTGCTTACATAATTTACAAAAATAGTCACGAAGTCACTAAACGAAGTTTCAGGCTTCACCCTCTTTGTTCCAATAACCAAGCGGAAGCAATAGCAAAGCCTTAGAAAAAATGGAAAACTCTATATTTAGTGATTCCACAAAAAACAGCCATTATTTTCACAGACAGTCAGATAACTATCGACTCTATTAAAAATTACAATTGCCATTTTCCCATTACGGAGAATATACGGCACCTCATATATAAATTGCATCTACAAAACTGGAAAATAAAACTTAAATGGGTAAAAAGTCACAACGGAACTGAAGGTAACGAAAAAGTGGATGCATTGGCGAAGCTGGCAGCCCAATCAGAAGATTTACCATTAATATATGAAAAAGTCCCTGTCATAGAAATAAAAAATATGATCAAAGATTCATTATCCAGCAAATGGGAGGATCATTGGCAACAAACTGAGAACGGAAGCCTCACAAAAAGATTTTTCCCTTCCGTCAAAGATAGGTTAAACGCAAATCACTTAAAAATCACCCATCAACTAACGCAACTCCTAACAGGACATGGAAGATTCGGTCAGTACTTTCGACGTTTTGGCATTCGAGAATCGTCAGCATGCTCCTGTGATGGAACTGTTGAACAAACCGTGGATCATGTCATACTACGCTGCCCAACTCTGGAAGCAGCTAGAATTGGCCTACTCAAGAAAACAGTTGCCCACGGTGAACTATGTCCATTAGAACTAAATGAACTGGTCTCGGAACGTTATTTTGGCGACTTTTTAGCTTTCGCTAAGAGTTTGGACATCATGCAAATTTGATTCTTCTGTGATCTTTCTTACTGATATATTGATAATTGATACTGATAATTGATTTTGTTGTTTTTGTACATACCTTGTATATATTTTTGTATGTGTATATACATATATATATGACGTAAATTTTATTAACAATGTAACATATATATGTCTTAATTGAGGAAATCAAAACATGTAATATTTTATGGTGCATGTTAAATAAATACTCTTTAAACACACACACGCACACATCCATCCATCCATCCATCCATCCATCCATCCATCCATCCATCCATCCATCCCATCCCATCCCATCCATCCATCCATCCATCCATCCATCCATCCATCCATCCATCCATCCATCCATCCATCTATTTATTTATTTATTTATTTATTTATTTATTTATTTATTTATTTATTTATTTATTTTTATTTTTTTTTCAATTGCCAACTAATGGTCAATACACAAAAACACTGGAGAGTGTTTTTTGTAATTTTTCTTGGGCGAATTTAATTATGGGTAATAATTTTCACATCCACGCTTTAGTTCAAACTAGAGCTTTTAAAGGATGGGGAAAAAAAGAGACGCCGTTCCTGGCATAGAGGTTAAACTAGGGTCCCTATTTCTGTTGGTGGAATTGCGGATTTGTATTGAGGAAATAAGTTTACAATGTAATGTATTAATTACAACTAATATTTGACCTTTAATGCTCGTCGGAAATTAATTTTGATACGCTTGAAAAATACCTTTCGTCCATAGATGGCGCCACTAGCAGAAAGGAATAAAATTGAATAATATGAATCATAATAATTAGTAAATGATATACTTATTTATAATTATAATATAATTATATACACACAATATCTCTAAGCTCAGACTTACGTCAAATACTTACGTGTATAGAGGTATTATATTAAGGGCCGTGAGTCGGAGTATCGAATACAGATACTTTGATGTTTGTCTCGATACTGCAATATTATCGAATTACCAATACCGCCAATATCGAACAAAAGTATAAATACCTACCCATATCGGTAGTATCGTAACGTTTCTATATGTGTGTGAGTAGTTGCCAGTTCCATACAGTTTTATTAACATTTAAAGTGTCCCATGCGTGTTTACATATTTACATTATATTCATGTTTTCTCAATGCAGGTTTCAGCTTTTCAAATGGAAATGGATATTCAAAAACTCGAGAAAAAGTCGATCAATACCTGTATATTGCAATCAATCAGTTTTTAGAGCTGTTTCCAGAATACAGAGAAAATCCGGTATTCATTAGTGGAGAAGGCTATGGAGGTAAATAAGTTGCATATGTGGTTTATCGCAATTGTCTGCTAATGAATTAGCCATGAACCAAGTTCCCTGCGTGTGTGTATGAACCTACATATGCAGTGGTTAAAACCTGTTTACTAAATTAGTGTTAATATATACTTGCGTTGTTCTGCATGAGCTCAACGACTTACTGAATGTTGGAAAATAGAATCGTAGCAGCCATCTTTAGACCAGAGGGTCCACTTTCCATGGAAGCCTTTCACAACCTTTCTACCTTTGTAGACCCTTGAACTAACATTTCTTGTAGGTGGAACCAGGGGTGGACATAGACTGTTATTTTGGGGGGTCAAGAACAGCATTTGCCATGGTTATGACGCCAGTGTCCGCCTTTGTGGGGAACCCCCTACATAAGATTATTATTTGTAATTATTGATATCCTTTTCTTGTTATTTATAAACTTGGGTTTTAAAGGAAATCAATGTAATTTTTCAGATATAGTAGAACCTGCCTGAAGTGACCACCTTTGGGACTGGACTGCAATGGTCACCATAGACAGATGGTCACTATATACGACAGAGTTTGGTATATGGACATCACTAACTCCTTATCAGTTCTCTCTTGTAAAAGGTGGTCCTTTTACCAGGTTTTACTGTATATGGTTTAACAAGAATTATAGTTTTGTTATTATGTAAGAAATCTATTGACAATATAGGGAAAAAACTGGATTTGAACTGCCTGTTTAAGAGCCCACTGTATTTCTTGTGGCACCCTTGGTGACATTTTGCGGCACACTAAGGGTAGGTGGCACCCTGCTTGAGAAACTCCGTTCCATAATATAACAAAATAACCTTTCTAGCAGAGAATTCCCTCCTCTTCAAAAAAGAACCCATCGGAACTTAATGCCATCTAATTCAAAAAACCTCAATGGAAATATGTGAAGATTACATTATATCTAACAATACAAATATATTCATGTGTTTTAAGCATTGTGAGGAGATATTCCGTGATGAAGAGACTGTATTAGAGTTTGGACGAGAGGGAGAGAGCTAGACGCATGTAAATGTCAGTTCGGAAGATGTATGGAATTATAAAGCGATTACGTAGGGATGAGAACGAACGCCATGTCTTAAGAGGATGATGGCTTTATACGATATCCAGAAGATGATGGATCAAGATGATAATCGCTCAAGAGATAATGAGGTACACATATGGGACATTATCATCATTAGTGTCATTTTGGGATCACCCATCTTATCTAAACTTTAATGATGATCAATACCTACTCGCATATAACACGATAATCGTGTGTTTACCTTACGTTATAAATGATATACATGTCGTATATCGGACAATAGTATTCCAAGCACTGTAGAGCCATTTGATAATACAGATTGCTCTAGATATATAACTTCAGACCAATAGTTGTGTTAGAAATTAACATTATTTAATCATTAATTTATACCGTAACCCTCTTTCCCTCCTCTTCCTGGTTTACTTACCACGTGATATGTCATTTCAATACAGTATTCCTACAGTGGCTTTTGTTACGTTATGTATAATACCATCAATTATTTTATAAGTTAAACTCCCCCTTTGTAGTTAATATTAAATACAATATGTCTATAACATGTGCAGATACAATCGAACCTAGTGAACGCGAACATGCTTAACATGAACTATTTTTAGTATGCGTAAACTTTTTTCTGAATCCCAGCCATATTGTATAGGAATTTCGGTATGTTTTTAACCACGAACGCGTGTTCTAGTCTTTGAAACTAAGCGAATTCCAAAGAAGGATAAAACAATGCTATCGTTTAAAGAGGACATACAGTGAAACCTGGTAAAGCAACCACCTGAATAAAATGACCATTTCTTATAAGAGAGAACTGATAGGGACTTAGTCCTGTCCATACAAAAGTCTGTAGTGTATAGTGACTATCTGTTTATAGTGACCATTGCAGTCTAGTCCCAAAGATGGTCGTTTTAGGCAGGTTCTGCTGTATTTTACTTTGATAGCTCTAGTGAGTTGGGGTGACCAGACCACTTTGACCAGAGTAGGGCAATTGCCTTGTTTTATTTCCACCATCCTTAAATTCGCATCGCGAGACAGTTGGAAACCGGTTCATTCTGGCGTGTATTTTATGCAGACCGATTTGGATTCCTTCAACGTTTAAATGTGAGAATGGATCGCAACGCTTAAAAGTCGCTGAGTTTAGAAAAAAAGCTAGAAATTCAAAATAATGTAGATTAAGTAAAGTTGAAGAAAACAGAAATTGCTGTAAAAGTCGGTATTCTAAAGAATACTTTATGGGCGGTTTTAAAAAATAGAGGAAAACACGGAGCCGCTTGTGGGGCTAATAAGTACATAACAATACAGTACAGAGTACATAATAATACAGTACAGAGTACATAACAATGCAGTACAGAGTACATAATAATACAGTGGGATATACATATAACGAGTCCGCATTTAGTGAGTTTCCAGCTTTAAAAAGTAAAATGTGGATTTTGTTTGGTACAGTGATTATGTGTAATAAAATTTAATCATATTTCGTAAACAATATTTTTGAGGACTTCGTATTTACCGAATAAAAAATGGTGCGAAATAAATGTAGAACATTTTAAAAGAAATCAAAATTTATAAATGAAAAAAAAATAAAAATAAAAGTGATTGAGGAATCCCTTTAAATGAGGCGAAAATGTTGAAATAAACTTTACAGAACATAAAACCGCATAATTTTTGAAAAAACATTTTGTTCATTAAATTTCGAGTAAACACAAAGCTAAACAATATTTTATGCATGTTGCATTCGTGTATATTATCCGTACAGATTTTATTTTCAAATTTGGAATTTGAAATTCTAAAATGGGTTTAGCGAGCGGCTGGATATAACAAGCATTTTCGTCGGTTCCAAGTTTTCCGTTATACAGGGGCTTTATTTTTATTATTTTTATTTAAAAAGAAATAGTTATTTCATCTTTGGTTACCGTATATTAAACTTAGTAATGCGATCCTACCTTTTACGGACAGAGCGAATTACTGTTAACACGAAACGTTAGCTGATTTTTAAAGTATTATATTTGTGGAAAAGTTGGCTGTCTATTTGACAACGCTGTATCCCAAAGGATTTTAGCGTAACGTGGTCCAAACGTGGCCCCTAAATCGAAGTTCAATAATGAAAATTACGCATTTTAAAAAGTTTTGATTTTGTGAATCTAAATTGTTTAACAAGCATTTCCCAATTAAAGTGTTAAACTGGTTCGCTCATCATTTCGTAATTCGAAACAATAAATATGTAATGTTTTCGTTCTTTTTGTAGCCAAATACGCAGTTACACTGGCGAATATGATTCATGCCAAGGGACGAGACACATCCATCAACTTAGTTGGTATAGCCCTGGAGAACCCCTTTCTCAGTATTGAGGTCCTATTCGAATATGGCCACTACCTTCGTAAGATGGGATTCATCAACGAAGGGCTGTTCATCGATGCAGAATACCATTTGAGGAAGGCAAATCAACACGTTGACCAAAAGTTGTGGTCTCAGGCAATGGATCATTTTGAAAAGGTTTTCGGGACTCCTTATGGGTATTATCCGAAAGGAGGAGATGTACTAGTTGAAAGCCATTTGCATGGCGAAAGCAGTGAGTGGGAGACATTTAAATACTACGTAACTCTTCTCGATGACATTGAAGTTCGCCGAGCTATCCACGTGGGTAATTTGAAGTTTCAAGATGGTGAAACTGCATATCAGGCATTACGTGACGATGTGCCAAAATCGATAGAGGAAAGCTTATCCATATTGCTCAATAATTACAAAGTGCTATTATACGGGGGAAATCAGGATAATATCATTCCTTATTCACTAACACTAAAAGTATTGGATAGAATCAACTGGCAATATTTAGATGAATACCAAAAATCCAAACTTTTGATATGGAAAGTGAATCCAAACGATCATGAATTTATGGGTTACTTCCGAAAAGCAGCAAACTTCTTCCAAATTTTAATCAAGAATTGTGGTCACGTGGTTGCCTTTGACCAACCAGCAGCCGCCTTAGATTTAATCAGCAGATTTATTACGGGAAGAAGTTTCAATATTGAGGACTTATAACATCATGTTATGTTTATCATATTGTGTTCCGTCTAATAATAAACGTAAATATGTTTATAATACTGTGTTTAGTCTGAAAAACGCAATGTGTTTACTATATTGCTTCAGTCTGACCAACACAATATGCTTACTATATTGTGTTCAGTCTAATAAACACACAATATGTCAACTATATTGTATTTAGTCTAATAAACAGGATATATTTACTATATTGTGTCTATTGGACTGAACATTCTTCAGCGATCGAGGTCAATCTGAACAAGCGATAGCGCTTTTAGGCAACCATCTTGGATTTGCTGAGTTACGATCTTCCAAAGGTGTGCTGTAGAATTGAGGGATTAAATAATAAGTGTACGATATTAAATTCTGATCTCTGTAGAGTAATGAATTTCAGTTGGAGTATTGAGGAGGGTTTGGGGGGGGGGGAACTTGAAGAATGAAAAATATCCATTGAAATAAACTATTTTGAGGCTAATAAAACATGCTATACCAGTTTTTTTTTATAAATTATATCTTTTTGCCCCTTCTAAACCTTTTTGTCCAATTTACTGGGCCCTTTGATCTCTTTTCTTTAACTCTTGGCACTTTTATCAATTTTCTTTGCTTAATCTATTATTATACTGCCCTTTTCAAAGATTTAAATAATTAAAGTTCTCTTTAAAAATTGATGGTGCCAACGCTGAAACAATTTTAGCATTTTGTTCAGGGTACAATAAATTGGGGGGAAAAAAATTAAAAGTAACTGCTTCAGATAAAGAAGTTTTGGCCGTTTTCAGCTTTAAACTCAGAAAATAACTATATACATGGGCGCCCATATGGAGGGGCAGAGGGGGCTCGAGCCACCTTATCCGTTTAAAAATTTGATTTGCTTTTGCATTAGAAAAAGCAGGGGATCTTTGGTTGGTACATAAGTCAAATATACTCTGCCTGCTCCTCCTGCATTCCCTCTCTTTCCATTTAGTCTTCAGTTCTTCCTCCACCCCTTCCTTTTCCATTTTTTATTTTGTCTGCCTTTCCTTTTAAATGCCTTCTAAAAGTACACCCGCAACGGCCAACTCAAAATATTATTATACTACTATAAAATAAAGATAAATAAAAATTTAAATGAAATTTAAATAAAAATAAAAATGTATAAAAATTTCTCGTATTTTGGAAGAAACAACAAAGATATTGATTCGCGCGTACAAATCCGCATTGTTATTAAGAGATTTACATTCGCTGGAATATCACATTTACAGAGTTTATGAGCACAGTCTTGACTCGAAGACGTTACAAGTGAAGGCTGAAGAGTGGTCCAAAGGTGGAGTCTTTGTGAGCTGCAGAGTAAGAATGTTTTTTCTTGTAACCAGGACCGAGAGAAGAAGTAGGAGAAACAAAAATAGTAGAAAAATGTAAATGAATTTTGAGTTGACCGTTGCGGGTGCACTTTTAGAGGACATTTATAAGGAAAGGCAGACAAAAGAAAACTGGAAAAGGAAGAGTAGGGGAGGGGAAAGAACTGAAAACTAAAAGGAAAGATAGGGAAGGCAGAAGCAGCAGGCAGAGCATACTTCATTTAAGTACTAATCAAAGATTTTGGCTTTAAAGGCGTGAAAAGACAGGGCTTTAAATTCTTGAGGGATCGAATTCCAGATTTTAGAACCCGTAACGGAGACACTGTGTGTTTTATAGTTTGTGCGAGTCCGCGGTATTCTGATATCGTCCTGGTGACGTGTATTGTAATCATGTGTCGTCTGTGAGATGGAGAAAGGTAAAACTACGTCACCTTTTGTGACTTTGTACATAAGGAGTGCAAGTTTATATTTTACTAAGAGAGTGAGAGGAAGAATGCGCCATAATTTAAAAAGTTGGCCAGCGTGTTCATGGAAGCCTGCAAAGTTAACTATTCGCATAAGCTTTTTTTTTTGCGTTCCTATCAACTGCCTAAGGGAGGTAAAATATGTGATTCCCCAGACCTCAAGACAGTAGGTAAGTTTTGAATAAAATAAAGAATAGTAAAGAATCATTAGGATATATTGAGGAACGACATGTCTGAATCTCAAAAATATTCCCAGGAGACTGCTAAGAGAATTGGTGAGATCGTTAATGTGTTCTTTCCAGGTTAAATTTGAATCGAAAATTACTCCAAGAAGTTTGGCTGATTTCGTTTCCTGAAGGATGGAGTTGCGGAAAGTAATAGGAGAACTGTTAGGTAATATTTTTTGCCGGGAATGGAAGATAACGTAGTTAGATTTTGCAATGTTTAGCTCTAGTTTGTTAACGTAAAGCCAACGTGAGATGTTATGTAAATCTTAGTTGACTTTTTGCACTGTTTCTTCGATATTTTTTCCCAATACCAGAAGTGTCGCGTCGTCAGCATAAAGAAACAGCTGACTATTCAGGACAGCTTGGGGCAAATCGTTGATGTAAAGAAGGAAGAATAGCGGAGCTAAACAGCTTCCTTGAGGTACACCAACGCAAATAGTTTTGCGAGTTGAGGGAGTTTTATCTATTGGAAAAGTAGAAATTTAGTAATTTTAGAGGTGTACCCCGAATACCATACCGTTCCAATTTCGTCAGTAAAATGTCATGCTTAACATTTTCAAACGCTCTTTGGAGATCTCTTTGCATTCCTATTACAAAATTGCTTTTGTCTATTTCGTCAGAAATCATCTCTTTGATATTAAGGAGGGCGGTATTTGTTGACCTATGTTTTCGAAAGCCGAATTGATGTTTGTAAAGCACTTTTTTATTTTCGAAACATGGGCGTCGGCAGAATTTTTTGTAGGGGTGGGCAAAGATTACTTCAGCAGAAATAAAAAACCTTCATTCAAAAATACCATAATTAAATTATTTAAATAAGTATTTAATTTGTTTAATTGAATATGAATAATGAGACTATTTATTTCAAATAGAATGGACAGTTTATATATTTTTGTTCTTGGGAAAAAATTAAATTATTTTTTTTTTAAAAATCCAAGGGAGGGAAAGCGCCCCCCCCCAGTTTTGACCTATGCTACCGATGCCCATGAACAAGAACTCACGGGATTAAGAGAAAACTAAATTTTCTTTATACAATAAAAGGAGAGCAAACGTTAAATAAATGGATTTGATTCTTTTTGGAGAACAAAAGGGATTAAACGGACATTTTTTATACA
Organism: Dysdera silvatica; assembly: GCA_006491805.2. Taxonomy (NCBI): domain Eukaryota; kingdom Metazoa; phylum Arthropoda; class Arachnida; order Araneae; family Dysderidae; genus Dysdera; species Dysdera silvatica. The sequence goes on from QLNU02014176.1 coordinate 152,756,426, forward strand.
ATAAGAATAGAACACACGGAAATAAAAGAATTTTGAACTTGCAAATTGGAATGCACGGAATTAAAGACAATTAAACTGTTTCATACAAAAGAACTGGCTGACAAAAGGATAAGACACAATGAACTTTTTACTCGCTGACAGTAGAATATTTAGGAATAAAGGTGTTTTGATTTTTTTGAAATGGAACACACGGAATTAAAAGCATCTTGAATTTTTAAGAATATAATAAGATTAAATGAAACTGACTTTTCTTTATACAATTAAAGGGGAACACAGAAAAAAATCGACTTTGCTGTTTTCGCAGAAGGAAATTAGAACAAAAGGGATTAAACCCCCCACCTAATTAAATAACCCCCAAAACACATTAAACACAAAGTTATATACATATATATTACATTAATTATGTACATTATATTAGTTATATATATTGCATTAGTTATGTACAGTGGTCCCATTTTTATTACATTTATTACAGTTTTATTACATTATGTACAGTGGAGTCCATTTTCAAATTGCCCTCTCCCCCCGTGGGGCGTGGGCTCCACATTGGGAAATACTGCCCTAGAAGCACACGTGTGGGCGCCCGTGGGTGTTTAGTAAAGGCACAAGGATTTATTACATGTTCCTACCACACAGAAAAGACGAACCAAAAGTTTTAAAATTTGAAAAGAAGTTTATTTACACAGGGGTGGATATAGGGAAGATGGGAGCACCATTTGTATGTGCTCAGTCAGATCATTTCATCTACACCAAGTTAAAATAAAAACCAAAACTTTAAGCAGCATACAAAGTTTTGTTTGCTTGTTTGTGTTCTAGGGCGCAAGAAGTGGCGCCCACGTGTGTAATTCTAAGGGGTGAAAAAAAATCCTTACCTCCTTCAAGGTTGTTAAAGTTTTTAGCAATATATAAGATATTAAAATACTACCAAAATATTTGATACTGCCTGATAATTAGTAACGAGTTAAAAAGTACCTTATTTTAAAATGTGATCAAAATTTTTAGAAGTAAATAAATGCAGAATTGGGCAAATCAAATTTTTAAACGAAGGCTAGGGGCTAGCTTCACCCCCTCCACCCCCACTGTATGGGCGTCCATGGGCGTAAGGAGAGCTAAGTCTGCTTCCTCGAAGTAAACAAAGCAATAAATGTAATGAAATTAACTTAACTGCACAAACTAGAATATCATCTGATTAATTCTTATAAACAGGGTAGTTCGAATTAGTGGATTTATTATTTTTCACGTATTTTAATACATGCGTTATTTGAAACATTACTCAAGGCGACGTCAGAAGTATGTGTAATGTTAACGGCAAGCCTAAAAAGGCACTCGCAGCCAGTTCATGGGCGTCTCGAAGGGGGTACACTTGCACCCCCTTGGTTTATGAAAAAAGGAGGAAAAGGACAGAATCCATAAGAAACTATAGTCCAACAACATTATTCAATTGGAATTTTTCCTGGATGCACCCCATTGCATATAATTCTGGGGCCGTCTATAAGCCATTTCGAACACTGATATTAACAAAGAATGGAACTGGATTTAAAGCAGCATGTGAAACAAAGATATTCCGCACAAATATCTAAATGTATAATTTGATAATTTCATTCGGATGCTATAATGAAATCGTCGTTTGATAGCGCATGAGAGGAAGGTTAAAGAATTAAATGTGTGTTGAAACGTACCAAATATGCGTTGAAAATGAACAAAGTGATTAACGAGTGAGCAATCAATGACCAACGAATCATCGATCAAAGAATAATCAAAGCTCAACGGATGTGGATATAATTAAAAAACGTTAATAAAGTTAGTACAATTTTTGGTAATCGTCCACTATTAATTCCAACAAAAAATATTTTAAGACAGTAATCGACCGTCATAAAATTTACAAATCTAAACTAAATCGACTATTGTAAAACTGTTAAGCAATAATTACGGATGATTACGCTTTTAACAAACTTTAGATACAACATGGTGCTGCCATCTTCAGGAAGTAAAAGGAAAAAGTAATAAGCATTTTTAAAAAATAATTTATTAACCAGTAATTTATATTTTAAGACCGTGGTGACGTTTTCACTGTGGAAGAACTGGTAGATAACGTCATGTAACGCCCTGTTATAAATTTTGTATGATAATTTTAGGGATCAGTTTTGTCTTATCTTTTCCTATCATGTCAGTGACGTCAAGAAATGAAATGTAATGAATGAATGTGTGCGCGTACCAGTGTGTGATTTTGGTAGCTGCATACGTCTTACCATTGCTAATAAGGATTCGAGTATGTTTGTAGCTTTGTGGGCTACCGTGGGTTTAATGTACCCACTTCTTGATTGCGCATTCATCCGAAAATATCCGTGAGAGTTCAGAAAGTATGACAAAGTTCGTTTCAAACTATAACATGCTTTAATATAACTAATTACCATTACAGACATACGTCATTAAATTAAATAACAAAAACATAATGCATTGATCACTGGCCAATAAACTGAAAAACGTAACAACAGGGTTTGAATAAAGCTGGCAGTAGTGCGTAGCGTTCGTGAATCATCGTTCCTTTATACAGTCGAAACTGCGTTGCCGTATCCTTGACGTTAGATTACGTTGCAGTGGAATCTGCATAGTGTGGCAGACGTCATGCTACATGTTTTGCACCGATGTCGAGAATCTTCCACGTGGTAGAAAAACCACCATCAGACCAGTTTCCACCGACCAGACGTGCAAGTCCTTCAAGAATACAAAAAGCTAAAAGAAGGCGAAAACCTACGAAGAGAAAAACGAAGTGGGAAGGCAGTAAATTAAACACGGATAGAAGCGAAAATCTGAGCCAGACAGGAAGGCAAACAGGGTATGGAACGAAAACGGAAAACAAATTGGATTTGGAGTAGCCAAAGGCCGGCCAAGATCACAATGAAGCACATTATAGAAATAGTGGTGGATCTATGGGAGGGGGGAATTAGGGGAAATTTTCATTTCCAAATCCATAAAAATGCAGTAGAAATACGTTATAATGAGCACTGAATTTAACGACCAACTGATGTAACCACGGAATTTTTACAGAGAGTTTGATTTCCTATTTTAATTTTTAAATTGCTACTTAACTCTTTGCTTACCAACCCGGCTGAAACCGGCCGACACGATTGCTTACCGGCCCAGCCGGGTTCGAAGGGTGAGGGTAGCTTGAAAGGTGTTCTCACTTCCAAGTTAGCAACTGGGGGTACAACACGGAAGAAGTATACTGATACTCAGCAGGGATTCTGGCTACTGGTAATTGTTCAATCTGTGTGAATTTTTCAAAGGGGAACGGCTTTAGTAGTTTTTTCTTTGGAAATTTCTGTATTTAGGGTGGGACGCAATTTTCATTCCACGTATTGAGATGAAGCTAGACAGTACAAGAACGCCCTTAGCCTTATCTCCTGCATTGACTTGGCAATTAGAACTCGGGTAGGAATGTACGTTTGGTATGGATGGGGAGTACAAGTCTTCTTTAATTTTTCTGCAATTGAGCAAAAAAGTTAGCTGATATAATTCTGTGATTTTTTGCGAAATTATTTCAAAATTTTGAAAACACTGTTTCAAATATATACTACACCAGGCTCCAAATTTCACCGAAATCTCAATAAAAATAGGTTAAGTTACATAAACTTGGAAATTAATTTCTGGGCTTTCGTAAACACATGCTACAATTAGGATTCAAAAGTTGCGATCCGTAGAAAAAATTTCTGTGAGTAATTTGCTATGAATATGGATTATAGAAATAGAGGGAGGGTGGGGAGTAAATATATATAATCTGGACGAATATCACGTTGTTTTAGTCTAATTAAAAATTAGCTTCTGCGGATGGGTTGTAGAAGTAATAAGTGTTTAATTTATACACCTGTGTGAGCGAGAGGGAGAATAAATTAGTTTATATTACTGTTTAAATAGGGGGTGATCAAAGTCAACAACAATTTTTCTAGGAGGGAGCGAAACATGTACATGTACACACAGTTCGATTATTACAAGTTGGGGCCAAGGTACAACTTTGCTTGGAGAGTGTTTGGAGCCCCCTCCCCCCCAACCCCACCATCAGCATGTGCGACAAAATTTCATCATGTCATATACAAATATAAAATTTTGGGATCCCCAAAAGAACGGGGCCCTTCTGGCCAGTGAAATAATCAGGGCTTGCACACACACACGCACGCGCGCACACACACACATGCATATTATGATATAACCTGAGGAAATTCATAGTATAGAAGAGGGCAAGCGTCTCACTACCCTCCCCACCTCTTCGGGCGTCTATTAGGAAAAAATGTACAAATGGACTAAATTATAGGGTAGGTAAATATACATGCTGCCGATCGGGTGATATTGATTTTACCCAATTAAAAGTTAGGCCTACAAAAGTATCTGCAATGATGGAACATAAATAATATCTGGCTGTAGAGAGAGCCTGGGGGTGAGGGAGATGAGTAGGATATTACATTGATTTGTATATATATAGCTACCAGACAGCCACAGAAATTAGCAGGGATGTAGAGAAGGGTGGCGGAGGGTCTTTTTTCCCCGGAACCGAGCTTCGATTACACGAGGAGGAAATTTTTGTAAAAACATTATTTATATTAACAAACTTGTAAATTAAGAAGTTCAAGCAAATCAAAATCATAATAAACATTTGACAATTAACACGTTTTACCTGTTCTTTAATATTCAAAACTGTAAATGAAAAGGGGAAGACAAGGATTGACACACAATATGATCAATTACAATAAATGATGCGAAAAATTGAGGCCACGCTCCATAAATATGTTATTACTCAAAATGATACATTTTTATAAAATTTTACTCAGGTAAATTTCTAATGAAAGGAATGATGAAATTCTATATTTGAATATTTATTTTATTAACAGGCATTCTGTGTATGGTTCAGCACTGCCCCCATTTCCCCAAGCTACGATCGAGCATACATATAACATATATTTTAATAAAGGTCTATTTTCGTTTACTTCTTTTGTAATAAGAATATATATTTTAAATATGCGTGTGTATGCAAATGTTGTAATGATCGCACATGCAGTTACGAAGAATAGTTGCCATTTTGAGCATTAGTCTATTAATAACAAATAAATGTAGTAATGTATGTGCAAATATATAAATGTGAGTTGACTTTTGAAATAGGGCTCCTCCCAGAATTAATTTTTTGCAGGGCCTAAGGATTTCCCTTGTGCTATTTGATGCCTCTACCCTATTACCCTATTGTCAATTGAGAAATAAATAGAAAATAAAGTTTTTAAATTATTTTCTCAAGGCAAAACTGAACACGTCGTTTGCAATTATAAAATGTTTTAATAAAAAAAATTATATCAGCTATATTTATATTCATGACGACGGTATTAATATAACGACCTTGAATGAATGAATGAATGAATGAATACAAGAGAGTAGCAAGCTAAAAGCACCTAGGCCATATAGACCCATTGTACCTCTCCATATAAGCTAGAAATTAGTGAAAAATCCCTGTTGCCTTACAAAAGGTAAGGCAGTCGGTTAAACGTAGATCACTGAATTCTTTAGGTAATATACCCAGAGTCCCAAAGATTCGGAATCTAAGTTGCGCAAAGGTAATACATTCACCAAGAACGTGATGCACTGTTTCAGCAGCTTGTTTGCATCCTCTGTGCATATATGATCATCATCAACCTTGATGGTGTATAGATGTTGCCTAAGGCTGTGTCCAGTAAGTAGGCCCACTAAAATTCTGCATGACTTTCTGTCAAGTTCCAATAAAAATTTTTGATTTTTATTAGAGGTATCTTTGATGAAATTTGATTGCCTTATATCAGGAGTGTGTGACCACTCTTTAGCAGTTTTCTTATCACGGATTGACCTGAGTGCATGCCTGATCCTAGAACGTGAGACAGGAACAAACGGCTCAGGTCCAACAAGCCTGGTGGAGAACCAAGCCTTGCTAGCCCATCAGCCACCTCATTCCCCTCCACGCCCCGATGACCAATCTTACCGTGTTGCACTTTAATAATTTATCAAGTATACTTCGACATTCCGGTACGAGTTTGGAACTGGCAGTCACTTTTTCCAGTGCTCTCAGTGCTGTTTGAGTATCAGAACAAATTGCAGTACAATGTTTGCGAATTGTCTCCTTAACAAGTTTTTGAACGCAAATCAAGATAGCAAAAATGTCCACCTGAAAGATAGTGTAGCATTCTTCCTAAGCCACAGAAAGTTTGAACTTAGGTTTATGTCCAAAGACACTAGCCCCTGATAGGTTCCGCATCTTCGAACCATCAGTACAGAAGATGAGGTCAGATCCATCAAGAGCATATGCATCTTTCCAATCTTCCCTGCATGGGAAGTCCACATCTGGTGATCTCATGAAAATAGGACGATTAGAGATATTATCTTAATTCATCTTTACCAATGTACAAGTTTCATGCAACACTGTCCAAATTGAGGTATAGCTGTGCGCATAAGGCCTGGAACGCCAATGGGCATTGCAGTTTAATCTAGTACCTCATGTTGAACAAAGATGTCAGCGAAGGGAGCCCCAGAGGTATTTCAAGTGCCCGATTTGGTGTAGTTCTCAGAGCGCCAGTGATAGCCAGGCATGCCATCCTCTGTAGCCTGTTCAGCCTCGATCTGGTTTCCCTAAGCAGCACCCTGCGCCACCAGACCACTGTTGCATAAGTGATGATAGGTCTCACCGACATAGTGTGAAGCCAGTGCATAACCTCAGATTTAAGACCCCAAGATATACCAATGGCCCTTCTGCATCCAAAGAATGCAGAGGTAGCCTTCTTTAGGCAAGTAAGTATGTGCTGCTTCCACGTAAGCTTGTGGTCAAGTGTAACCCCAAGATATTTTACTTTGTCAACAAGAGGAATAATCGTTCTATCCAGTCTCAATGTTGGAATGTTGACCTTTCTCTTGCGCGTAAATAGAACTACAGAAATTTTTAACGGATTAATTGTAAGTTCTGTATCTTTACACCATTTAAGCACTGAGTCAAGCGCTCTTTGCATAAGTTCTTGTAAAGTGTCAGGGAAGGGACCATTCATAAGTATAACAATGCTATCAGCATAGGCTTATGTATAGTAGCTCATAGAGTTGACCTTTTTCATAAATTCATCAGCAACCGGTGATTACAAGAGGGGGTGAAAGCACACCCCCCTGTAGACAGCCCCTAGCTGTTCTGGCCTTAATCCAAGTTTTAGTCAGCACAGTTTGAATGTAACGGTTTTTGAGCATGAAAACAATGAAAATTATTGTGGCATTAACGCCGTGAGCCCTTGTATCTTCCTCAATATCAATGACTGAGGTGTTAGCAAAGGCTCCTTCAATATCAAGAAAGGCCGCTAGGGCCATTTGTTTGTGTTCCAAGGTTCCTTTAGTTTTTCCAACCTGATGATGAAGAGTAGTCTCTGTCGATTTACCTATTTGATAAGCGTACTGATTGACATGGAGAGGCAAATCCACCAACGTGGTTTCTCTGAGATGGACATCAATCAGCCTTTCCAGAATTTTTAATAAAAAAGATGTTAAAGTAATGGGTCTATAAGATTTGGCCTTGCAGAAGTCGTCTTTTCCTGGCTTGGGTATAAATGCAACTCTTGCAATTCTCTAAAGACGTGGTAAAAAACCACATGCGAAATATTTTAAGGAGGGGGGGGGGGGGTCTAATGATCTCCAATTCTCGTTGGAATATTTCAGGGAAGATAATGTCAATTTCTGCAGATTTATATGGTTCGAATGAATTGATGGCCCATCTTATTCTATCTCATGTAACAATGGTTTTAGTTGTATTCCAATCCCCTTGTTCAATACAATGAGATGTTGTTTCTTCTCTTCCAACATCCTTACTAAAGAACACTTCACCTGTAGTTTAGTGATGGGTGTTGGAATTTGTTGCATCATCCTCAATTTATACACCAAAATCGTCTTCCTTACTTTACTCCCAGAGAAGTGCGAGAAGACAAGGTGTTTAAGGATATCTCCATCTGAGTTAGTAAAATTCCATCAGGCTTTTTTAGTTGTCCAAGTCTGACCATTTTGTCCTTGGTTAAGACTTTATGTAACCTAGAGGCACTCAGTATACTACTTAATTCACTATAATATGCTCTCCAGGTTTTTCTCTTGGATTGCCTAATGTGTTTTTTATAATCTTTAAGGGAGTTGCGATAGCACTCCCAGTCAAGTTTTTTACCAGATCTCTTAGCTTTATTAAAGAGATGCCAGCTTTTCCTCCTGTGGATTTCAAGTTATGAGTTCCACCACAGAATATTGTTCTGTCTACCCTTGGTTTTCATATGGCAACTAACATCAAACGCAGAGATCAGTGCCGTTTGAAAAAAGCTATTAGCACCTTCAAGTTCCTCAAGTTCTTTGATTTTATTAGGGAAATCCTGCATGCAAACCTTGAGTTCCTCTAAAAAGAGTCCCCAGTTGGTAAGTCTTGGATTTCTGTATCTCAGGGGTACGTCTGGTACTCCTGTTATGTTAAATTGGATATAGTTATGGTCTGACAGTGTTTGCTCATCAGAAACCTTCCAATCCTTTATTTAAATGATTTATAGAACAAGAGGTCAAAGCGATATCAATGACCTCCTGTCTCCTGACATTCTTAAACGTAGCGCAAGAATCTAGATTAGAAATCAAAAGGTCAGTTCCTAACATAAAATCCAGTAGTGAGTTATCTCTGGAATTGCAATTGCTGATGCCTCACACTGTATGGTGTGCATTGGCATCACAGCCAATAATAATAGAAATTTTTCTGGTTTGACAGAATTCCATAAGTTTGACCAATTCCGGTGAAGGAAGTGGATCATTAGAGTCATAGAGTCATGAAGGGCAAAAAATATTTAGTTTAAAAGTCACCTGCAGACGGCGCTGATACGCAAGATATTCAGCAGAAGTTTGCAGTGTAGGCTTGCAATAAAAGACCAAGATGAACGTGGACTGTTCATTTGAATTCAACAGTACTGCATAATTTGCGAATGTCATCGTTGCCAGATCAAGCGTTGCTTATGAAGTTCTTCTACCTGAATGTTGAATTAGAAGCCACTGCGTTGCGAAAATTTCGTACAGTGAAACAACTGAAGACGAGAAATGTCCACATGTCTTGTTCGCCTTAGTTCTGTCATACAATGTTTTGGAGGTAATATTAAACAACTGTTGCAATAATAAACCGTTGTCCTGTTCATTGTCTTTTGGACTTGTCAGTGCCGTCTGTAGATGATTTTTGAACTAAACTGTTTTAGCCACTACAAAAAACCTGATTCTCGTAGAAAAATTTCTGTGCAAACCGTACTTCTTTATCATATTTGTTTTCCTTTTTTATGATTTTCAAAGTGTTTACGAACGTTTGGCGCACCCTGTATATACGCAGCCGATTGTGACCTAATATAAAAGAAAAAGAAATAATTCAACAGGAATATGTCAAAGAATAAAGTAGTTTTTTTTCTGTTTGCTTCCTAAAAAAACTGCAACCTATAAAGAGAAAACATAAAAGTCTATTAATTGATATGCCAAAATTAAATATGACCACAGTTAAATTTTTTTAATTGGTGGAGGGGGGTTCGGGGGAGAGGGGAAAAGTAAAGAACAACCTCAAATAACGAAGTTCTGTTTTATTTTTTAATGCGGAAAAAAGCCACTTTAATTTACTATTTGTTTTAGAAAAAAAAAAATTGCTAACGAACTTAAATCCAGTATGTAAATATTTGAAAAAAAAAAGTCTTTAATCAAAGGGCCAAAGTAAATTTCTAGGAAAGAGCATAAGCTAAAATTTGTTACAAAAGGTATACAGATCACTTCAAATCTATACACTGTTTTTCTCCGAAACATTTAAATGTAAATGATAAAAGGGAATAGAAATCAAAGAAATTGGATTAGTTTTTATCAATTGGCGAATAAAATGCAGCCTATCACATGTACACGTGATAATGGACTTGACTTCGCAATTCTTGCTTTTCTCTGCACGTCGATGTTTACAAAACTGTGCGTTAATACCTATATTTTTTATAATGAGATACATATGGAACCTGGTTTTAATATATAGGAGTTTACGAACTGATTCCCTGTGAGTTATAGTTCATAAAGCGGGAATTAAAGTAAGGAATTAAAGTTCGTAAAGCAAGAACTCATTTCCCATAGATGTCATGATATAACCTTGCTTTTCGTTTCTGACAATTTACTTTTCCTATTTAAACCTTACTAATATAAAAAGGAAGATAGTGACAGGCCTGTAGCCATGATGAAGGGGCCACTGGGGCCAGGCAAAGGGCATATGGGGCAGAGGACACCCTGGGATTGTTCAATATATATAAATAGGTCTATGGGACAATTGGGGCACAAGCATGGGGCACTAAGGCCACATCCCCGCAGGCCCCAGCTTGGCTACAAGCCTGTAGTGAAGCAATATCACGTGTAGAAACAATGATTTATATATACAATATGAAATTAAACGAAAGCAAAGAAATATATGCTTCTTCCAAAGGGGCGCTTCAAGAAGTTAATTTAAATCAGTTTCAGAGACATTCAGTTGCAATTCGCTCTGTTGTCAAATATAATAATCGCTTCTGTGTTTTGGCAAGTAATCTTTGCCAGTTTTTAAACCGTTCAAAATTCGAAAAAAAAAAAATGGACCAGCCTTTTTTTAACCTTTCATTTCAGTCTTGATAATTCTATTGTAGGTAGAAAGGTTGTAATTTTTATTTCATCTAAAACATTAAATAACTTTTTCGAAAATTCTTTAGAAGTGAATCTTTGCTTTTTATGGGTTGTTTTAATTATTATTACAAAGGCAAAGAGTTTTAAATGCCACGATAACGTCCATTGGTTGCAAAATAGAAGTCATATTTGGTGAACAAGGCATCATTTTAAAGCTGTGGTGGTGCTGCTGAAGAAAAAGGATGGGTATCTAGGCTAGAAATAACTCTTATAGTCCAGAAAGGTTTTTTTTTTATATATCATTAAAAATTCTCAATGCCGAGAATACGTAAAACGAGAAGTACATATGTACACTCTATAACAAAAAAATCGATGCACCAAGAAAGAGTTGTCCGATTGTAATGAAATTTCGTATGCAAAGACATTTTGACCGAACATGCAAATGATTAAAATTTGGTGTCCAATGAATGAATAGCGGGAACTCCAGCGCATCGGAACTGCGCATTCAGCAGGTGTATATAAGGAGCGATTCTCAATATGTGGTCAAAATTTCTGTTGCATTTTGACTGCGGATATCTTACGTCGACTGTAACAATGCCTCGCCGAAAGATTCGTGCTCATTACGAGCATATGTCAGAGTTTGAAAGAGGTCGTGCTATCGGATTGAAAGAGGCTGGTTGGACGAATCGAAGAATCGCTGGACATGTGGGTCGAAGCGATGCGGCGATTGGACGGTGCTGGCAAGAGTGGGTCAACAACGGCAGATGTCAGCGTCGGGACGGCAGCGGTCGACCTAGGGCCACAACAGAACGGGAAGACAGAGCGATTGTCAGAGCAGCTGTCACAGCACCGGATTCGTCGTTATCAACTATCCAACGTGTGGCCCGCACACATGTGTCCAACATGACCCTCTGCAGACGACTGAGAGAGCGGAATTTACGCTCGCGCCGACCGTTACGCCGCTTACCTCTCACGCCTTTACACCGTCAAGTCCGATTACAGTGGTGCCGGGCTCGATCAACTTGGAACTGCGCTGACTGGGGACGTATAGTCTTTAGTGACGAGTCCCGTTTCCAACTGTGTCCTGACGACAACCGCAGACGTGTCTGGAGACGTCCAGGGCAGCGTGGGGATCCTGCCCTTACTATCGCACGCCACACATGCCCACAACAGGGCGTTATGGTCTGGGGTGCCATCTCCTTTGATAGCCGGACCCCTTTGGTGGTCATTTCTGGCACACTTACAGCACAGCGGTACGTAGACGACATTCTACGACCGGTTGTGTTACCGTTCCTTTTGCGACACCCTGGACTTACGTTTCAACAAGACAATGCCCGGCCGCACACGGCACGTGTTGCTATGAATTGTCTTCAAGCTTGCCCAACACTTCCTTGGCAAGCTAGGTTTCCTGATCTCTCTCCCATAGAGCACATTTGGGACGCTATGGGAAGGCGATTGCAACCATCCAGGAATGTTGACGATTTAGCCCGACAGTTGGAGACAATTTGGCAAGAAATTCCGCAGGACACCATCCGGGATCTTTATCAGTCTATGCCACGCCGGGTGACAGCTTGCATCCAGGCCAGAGGTGGACCAACGCCTTATTGACTTCCTCCCTTTGTAACGGTCAAACTCTGCAATAAATCATTCAATTGTTCTGAAATTTTAATCGTTTCTTTTTCTATGTATGTTCTTCATATCCACCAATTTTTATCGCAATCGGACAACTCCTCCTTGATGCGTCGATTTTTTTTGTTATAGGGTGTATTATTACGGATAATGTGTAGTGTTCCGTAATTATAGAGTGTATAATTACGGAACACTACACATTATCGTGAGACACCAGATACACCAGTGATGGTTTATCTTCAGCATCAGGAAATCTAATACTTTTTTAGAAATATGAAATTTCGAAAAATGTGAGTGGTCTAAAAACTTAAAATTTGTTTTATATGATCCCCCTAACTTCCCACTTTGTAAGAAGGATTTGTGACTTCGAGAAATATAACCGGATATCGAACTTGTTCCAAACCCTTTTTCGATTGATGTTTGAGGCCCACATTATCTTCCATAACATCATCATCGACAGCCATTTTTAATCCACAGCAGGATGGAGGTCTCTCTGTTTTCACACATACACGTAGTACGGTGAAAGAAATACAAAGGAAACGGCCTTAAGCGCACCACGTTGGCCAAACGGGTTGGCAAACTGGACCTACAGTTTAACGAAGAATCTGAACTTCATCCACCACAGCCAAATTTGGGCGCTACGACGCTGCTTCCTAAATTTACCCTCTCAACTTAGGAGGAAGTGGCTAAGACGGGACTCGTTGTGTCACCCCCCTACGGAGTGACCGCTACCGATGACACTGTTCAGAGGTGATAGGTCGAGTGCCGGTATTCTTGGCAGAGGACGCCTGTGGGACAATATCTTCCATATATGCGGCTAAAAATTATTGACCTTCAGCACAATATTGAACTTAAAAGTAAAAATATGATGAGGTTAGTTGCATTTCAGTCAGTTCAAATTATGTTGAATTCTGGAAACCACTTCCAGCTCTTGATTTTTTGACTTTACTCGAACTACCATGGATGTACTGTTGTGGGTTTGGCTCAACTTACAGAATAAGGTCTCTCATTTAGCAATGAATACTATTAAAACTAACCATCATTGAGGATTAATTGATGCTGCATGACTGATTTACTCTTAAATAGTTTAATAGCGACACACTGCTCTCTGTTTTTACTCTTGTTTATTAAAAAGTAAGCTTAAACATGCAGAGAATTGTAAAAATCAGGCAAATTCAAAAATCGTGTTGGAATTTTATGTTACATTTCAATGGTGAGTTATAAACATGTATTAATTATTGTAATATGTTCTAAAAATGATATGATAGAAATAAATTATATATAACTGAAGATAATTGTACTTCTGTTTAAACCTGAAAGGGAAAATGATTTTACTTTTAATTAAATCTGGTAGGGACCTAAAGAGTTGAGCCAGTGGCGTGGGTAGTAAAGTAGTGGCTCAGGGGTGTTCTCAGGCCTCCATTAGATAACATTACATTGTTTTCCTTAGTTAATGAGTGTAGCATCACTTGAGCTTTTTTAACCTTGCTGTTTCGTTCGGGTCTATTTGACCCGAAATCCAATTTACCTCTAAGCCAAATGTATTATAAATTGTAATAATATTTTTCCAATTATCGACTTTGTCACTTTATGCATGATCTTTGCTTTCGTAAAAAAGAAATCAATTCTCTTTTCAATTTTTTTGAAAAAAATTTTGTTTTTACATATGTAGCGTTCGGGTGAATATGACCCAAATTTATTTTGCAGATAAAACGTTTTGTGGGTGTACGTACATTGTTTTATTTCAAGGCACTAGATGTTGTAAAGTATTTGGTTGCAATTTCTTGTTTTATATATTATATATCCATTACAATTCAAGTATGGCATGACAGGGAAAATTATGTCTGCACCAAATGATTCTTTTGCTCTGCCTATAGGCATCACACTTATAAGCGCACATGTCTTCCTGAACATTTACATGCCATATAATGTTGCACAATTTGATGCAAATGCATCAAAAATTTCTAGTCCAATTTCCTCGAAAATGACAATACTAAAAACTCCAGAATCGAAAACGACGAAACCGGATCGGTTTGCTTATACGTGGGTGAAGAAAATTATTAAGTATATGGACTTTATATGACATGAAAACGTCTTATGCCTTGAAATTACAAATCTATAGAGGAAAAGAAGCATATGGCAGACAGCAAAAAAATCAAGGTATGCGGGCAGTGTCAGATCTAACTAGTGGCTTGAGGGGCCATAATGTTACTTGTGATATTTTTTTTTACATCACATAATTTAGGTCAGTTTCTTCTGAAATAGAACATTACAATGGTTGGAACTGTATATGGAAAAATAAACCAGAACTTCCCAAAGAAATGAACAAGAAGGAAATAAACAATTCTTCTTTTTACTTTACGAAGGATAAAACTGTAGTCAATTATATTCCGAAAAAAGAACAGAAACCTAGTTATTATAAGTACTCTTCACAATGACAAATCTTTAACTGATAGAGATGACAAAATGCCTGAAATAATGCTGTATTATAATTCTACTAAAGGGGCAGTGGATATTCTTGATCAGCTTGCAGCTTCCTTTACTTTGTAATAAAAAGTCAAACCGTTGGCCAATGGTAGTTTTCTATAATTTACTTGACATTTCGGATATTGACCTATATTCTGTGGATATCAATAAATCCTAGGTGGAACGAAAACAAGCTGAGGTAAGGCTATTGTTTTTGAAAAAACACTGGGAAAGTCGCTTGCAATGCCACCTATGGCTTCTCGTCAGGTTATGTCAAAACAGAAGAATCGGAAATGTGCTGAATAAGGTACGAAGAGTAAGTTCTCCAAGTCCCTCTCACAATCTAGCCTCAGCTTTATCAAGCGTAAGGACAGGGCCGGCGCAAGCTAATTTGGCGCCCTAGGCGAACGACACGTGCCCCGTCCCTTCAAGAAAATCGACCCATCGAAACATTTTAAATAGAAAATAACGATATGCTTACGTACGTAAAAAACCCTCAGACAAATTATTAAGTATTAACTATGTGCTTAAGAATATATCTCGATTATCATATATTATTAAGCGCCTTAAAAGTCTGTCGTAGTGTCGCCCTAGGCGGCTGCCCAGGTCGCATTATGTTTGCGCCGGGACTGCGTAAGGATAACTGGTAAAAAAAATGTGCTCGGTGCAAATCTTTTTCATCAAGGAATGACAACAAAACAAACATCATTTGCTGTAAATATCAAAAGTACATGTGTAAGGCACACGTCACTTGCAACTGCCCGAACTGCTGCAACCCAAAATGAGATTTTCCAATTTTTCAACCCTAATTCATTGCTGTTTGATTTTGATTTCTTATCTTACTTATTATCTAAAATCTTGTTCCTTTATAGGTTTGAAATATGTGTTGTAAGAAACGAAGTATTTCTGTTTATTTTTTCGCATCATAAACAAGATAGCAAAGACGGGTCATATTGATTCGAATATAACTATCGTATAATAAAACGTGAACAGAACAGCAAGGTTAAAGTTTCTTGAGCTCATCCCCCCCCCCATCATTTTTGGATTATTACGCCCTGAGATGGGCAAAAGGATCGCGTGAGTGGTGATATAAAAGCTCAAAAGTGTCACACGCGAAAAATCGTTGACTGCATTTAACATACATAATCACGACGCACAATCACTAGGCTGCATATACAGTGATGGTAAATTATTAGGCACTATATACAATGACCAGTCACAAATGCCAGGTGCAATATACCATGATGAGGCATAAGCACTAGACGCTACATACAATCAGGGATGGGCTGAGCCGCTTGTCTGCCGGGGCCCCGAACCGGTGCTTTCTCATGAACGATAAGATTCGCGCCTCTAAATGCGAAAGGATTCGTGCCTTTTGAAAATCTAAGGTGTGCTCGCTTTGAGAGGACTCAGGCCGCCCCTGCATACAATGACTAGACATAATCACTAGCTGTATACAGTGATGAGACATATCATGTATAAGGGGAAAGAACACGTAGGGTTCTACAAATAAAATCTGATATCCAATGTTCTCAAGATTAAAAAATAAAAAAAGGAATGAAATTCTTGTAAAACGAAAAAGAAAACTTCAATTTCAACGAAGGTCGTAGTTGAAATCACATACACAGTCGAACCACATTACTAGAACCACCAAGTAAAGGGTGTTTTTTTTAGGTGTGATATCGCAAAATTGTGTTCAAAGATGAGGCTTAACGGTTTTGTTAATATGCAAAATTATCGCAAATGGAGTGAGAACAGTCCACAAAAGATCCTACAGACTCCCTTACATCCAGAAAAATGTAAGGTTTAGTGCAGTTTACACGCTGGTGGCATCATCGGACCATATTTCTTCAAAAATGAGGCCGGAGCTCGCGTTACGGTCAATGGTGATCGTTACTGCACCATGATCAGTGACTTTTGTTTGCAAATATGCATGACACTGATTAGGACGAGATGTTGTTTCAACAGGATGGTGCTATGTGCCATACGGCGATCGCAACCATTGATTTATTGAAAGTCAAATTTGGAGGTAATTGATTTCCAGAAATGGACCTGTCAATTGGTCGTGCGATTTGACACCGATGGATTATTTTCTGTGGGGTTACGTGAAGTCAATGGTTTATGCTGATAAAGCAGCAACAATTAGGCTTTGGAGGACAACATTGTTTATGTTATTCGAGACATACGGCCAGCAATGTTGACAAAAATGGCCGAAAATCGGACCTCCAGAATGCGCTTTGTCAAGAATAGCCATGGCGGCCATATGCTCCAAATAATTTTCGGATGTTAAAGCCATTTATTGATCTTACGAATAAATTCAAAATTTTGATTAAAATTGCAACTTTTGTTTCATTTTTTCCAATTTCAAAACACCCTTTACTTCTGCCATCGAGCGGCCATTGCCAGTGAAATACAGCCCCTTATCTTTAGCTTGGCGGTATACAAGTGCTTATGTTGGCTGTTTGCTAAACATATCAATAGCGGCTACGATGATGAAAAGACGTGATTTATCCAAGTAAAAAAAGGGATGGTTATTTGGCATCGAAACTCACGGTGCCAGTATTTCCAAAACTGCAAATTTTGTGAAATAATAATAATAATAATTTATTTCTCCACGACTTCAAAACACGACACCTGCGGAGGGAGACAGCAGAAAAAGGCCAAGAGAAGGCTTGACAAGCTTTGAAATGTTCCCATACGTATGTAATTAGAGTATATCCTGAATGGACAAATGGAACAATTTCGAGGGCCAGAAGGTTAAATTGTGGAGCTTTTTAATCACTGGCGTACGCAGGCGTGTACTGATGAGGGTCGTAATCCCTCATTGCAATGAAATTTTGCATATTTAACATAAGACCACATGGAGTTCTAGCTGTGTAACCCCCGCCATTAAGCCAATAACCCCCTCTTATGAAATTTCTGCATACGCTTGTGGTTTTAATATCTATTATTGTATACATTTTAATATTTTGTGGTTACAGCTGATTAGGACACTTCAAAGATGTTTTCATTAAGGTCAAAATACAATACTGTCTCTCAATAACGTTGATTTAATCAACAATTATGTCTGTTTAACAGTAGCGTATCAATGAAAAATCGGGGCTGCACGCTAAAGAAGATGTGATGCGTCTTATAAGAAAATAATGTGTTTTGATAACCAGTGAGGGGCTTGATACCCCGAGTTCCTCCTTTTTGTACGCCACTGCTGTTTAATGACGGTAGTTTGAAATCATGGAAAATGTTTTATGGGATTACACACATATCCCGATTAAAGTCGTTTGCTGTTTAATAACGTTTTTTTCCGTGCCTTGAAAGTCGTTAATGGGAAAGTTGGATTGGCTGCTTGGAAAGTGGCGTCTCGATATTTTATATGGGATCAATTGAGACGGGATCGATGGCTTTACAAGACCTCCAGAAATCGAACCTGACATCCCCGAAATCAGGAGCGGATACAGACTTTCATTTTGGGGGGGTCAAGGACAGAATTTGCCATGGTCTTGGAATAACACCCTTCATTTATCATGAAAGTTGGAATTTTTTACAGTGAAAAAATATATTTTGGGAGCCGTGCCTCTGTGACCTCCCTCTGTGTCCGCCCTTGCCCAAAACGACAGTGAATATTTCCTCATGCATTAGGAATAGCTTTAACGAGATATCATTCATTTCTTTATCTGGAAATGATAATTTAGTTTTCAGTATTTATTTCTTAAAATGCCTTTCAAATTCATATGATGCATTTGTTAATTTTTTAGGCCATACATTTAAAATTTTTTACATATACCCAGTGACATAGAAAACGGGGGGCTGAGAGGCTCAAACTTCCATTGGATATCAAAACACATTTTCTCGCATTCCATTACATAATCATCTTTATAGCCACTTGAGCCTCCCTACAATTTTTGAATTGCTACTGCGTACACCACACCAAAACATATCCAATTTCATTGGATATGCTTGTTCGTTTGTTTGTGTTTTAAAGGCGCAAGGACAGTAAAGGTCAGGGATCAAAAGTTTCCAGAACATTCTGAACCTCTATTACCAAGGAAACCAAACTTCGAACTACGGTAGCGCGAAAGTGGCGCGCGTTTCAACATTGCCATTGGAAGGCGAAACCAGGTTAACAACAAGGACGACGAATATGCCATCAAAATGATTTTTTCAAGGAATCCGAAACTCTTTAGGCCTAGAGAACCAACTCCTGGACCACAAAAGTAGACAGTTGGTAAGCGTTTTTTCATGGTTGGAATCGGATTAACGGAAGCGTTGGAATTGGATTAACGGAAGTACGGTTGGAAGCGGATTAACGGAGCGTTAGACATACGCGTCACCACTGCGGGGCCTCATCGGACATGAAGTTCGGTGAGTTTCAATGAGTTCAACTGTAAGCTGGGCTTTCCAACAAGAGAAAATAGCCAAAACTGTCATATTTAATAGCAATCAGAGCCACATCATGGCCAGACAGTTGAAACGGAATATAAATTAAACGCCACAGCCAGATAAACAACTTTACTCCCTCCCTTTGGAATTTAACCCGAATTAGCCAAACCATGATTTACAGCCTAAACGTTTTCTCATAATTAATCGTGGCTATTCGATGACTAATTATGCATTCCAGTATGCATCCAAAGCAATTTCGGTGGCGAAAAGATAAGAACCAAGAACGTGAAAATGGTGACAAATTATGTTAAATGTGTTTCTGCATTTTACAACACACCCTGCTTCCGAAAATCTAAATAACGAGCGTGAAAAGCAATTAACGGACAAATCAATGAACGCCGTGCATGTGGCATCGTGTGCACATAAACCTTTCACATGTGGAACAGCGTGTCACACACATGAATGTTATACATGTGGCACAGAGTGTTACCTATATAAACTTCATTTCAGCCAAAATGGAAATATGTCCAAGTAAAATCTTTTACAAAATATAATTATTAACTGTTTACATTTTACGTGGGCGGCGACGGGAAAAGGCTTTAACATCCTATAAAGCTTATTCTGCCCAAGTTCCACGCCAGTGATTCCTGGAGCAAATATTATTTGATTATTTAAGCGGAAAAAATAATAGAATGTATAATAATAATAAAAAAGGTAAGAAACATAAAATCCTGACATATTTAAATAATTATGTCGTTTGTTTTAAGTAAAGAGAGTAAATTAATTTTTTCCCATTTATTAGGCTGCGTGTTTGTTCGTTCAACCCAAATTTGCATACATTTTCATAAGGTACATATCATAAGCAATTTGCGAAAACATAGAAGAAATCTTTTTACATTTTACGTTTATGATTTGGGTTAGAATTGCAAGAGAATATAAAGCTGAAGTTTGTTACAAAATTCTGCACCCAAGGAGCCAATACGCGATAGTTCTTGCAAAAATAGATGTAAAATATTGTATCATGAGAGTCGCGTACGTATGCTGCGGATAATCTAGTAATAAGGTAAAACCATTGCTAAAATTGTAAAAACAGTAGTTGAGCATAAAAATCATGATTTCATCAAAAATCCAAATGTTTGTATATTGTTAATACAGTGAAAATCGTTTATAACGACCAACCGCATATAATGACGGAATTTTTACAAGAAGTTTGGTTTGCTATTCTACTCCATACTAAATATATCGGTTATAACGACATCGTATATAACGACGAAACCTGCTATAACGACGGCGATTTTGTAGTCTACGTAGATTCTAAGTAGGGAAATTCGTATCGGATATAACGACGCGACTTGACAGTCATAAATCGGAACAATGTGGGTTAGTTATCAAAATTTAAGCGTTATTTTAATCTTGTTTATTTACAAATGTCCAAGAAATTTTTATTACTGCTAAACCTGAATATTAAAGATAATAAACCTTAAAAAACACGTGATTTATTAATTGAATATCACGAAGGTCATATTCTTTAGAGGCCTATTTTATTTTTTCAGCATAAGGCCTATAAAACTCTCAAACCGACACTGTTCGAAAGTCATTAGTATAATATAATAAATATTATTCATTAGATTTGTTTTCTACATTATATACTTTAGTATTTTCTAGAATTTTTTCAATTTAAAAAACTAAGGAAGTACTATGTTTTTAGTGTGGCTATAAATATAATTTAATATAAACGGAAATTAAATTCATTATAATTAAATATATTTTTATTTAATTTTGAAACCAAAAAGTTTAATACTTTTTACTATCAAAATAATTTATAAAACTCTAGAGTGTATTATACTGTAGGCTACAATCATTTTAAAAAAGATATCGTTTATAACGACTATCGGTTATAACGACCGAATTTTCGCGGTCCCTTGAATTTATAACATTGAATCACTTCTATAAATAAATGTTTATTATTAATATTACGCAATTTATTTTGTAATGTAGAATACGACAAAATAACAAGTATGCAAATCTGTTCAAATTATGCGTTTTGATACATTTGATCATCCTTGGTACGTTCAGTGCATACCTTCAGTTTTTGCCTCCATTTCGAGCATTGTTTGGATTTTTTTAATAATGAAAAAAGCCACTGTGTCTACGTATCTTGCTAAATCAATATTGGTTGCCAATTTAAGTTGCTGAGTAGTGGTGGTTATTGACGGGGCAATTTAAGAAAATACTAAAAAGCGAGAGAGAGGGCAGGCAGTTGGATCATTCCACATAGTCCATTTGAAGTGCAACAAAAGTATTTATAATTTTGCAGTTATTGATCAAAAATACGCTTAAAAATGAAATATAGATCATAAGCAAGCCAGCATAAACTGCCCAAGAATATATATACACTAGCGAATATCGAAGAACAACGCTATCTATTTAAAAGCAAAGACAGGTGGAATTACAATCGTGAAAAATGCTTCCTCGATGCATCGCGTTCTACTATAGTATTTCAACCACATTATCGACGATTCTATTATTTTCAAATATGGAGTCAGTAATCAGTGTAGAGAAAATTAAATGTGGCGTGAAGTCAGTAGTCCTGTCAGTAGCTGACTGGACGTGTTCTTTTGACGTTTCTTTTACGTTTTAGTGATTAAACGTGAGTTCGGACGTCTGTTCTACATGCTAGTGACTTTAAATGGCTTTCGGACGCCTTTTTTACATGCTAGTGACTTCAAATGGATTTCGGACGTCTTTTTTATATACCAGTGACTTCAAATGGAATTCAAACGTTTTTATTCTGTGTACTAGTGACTAAATATAATTTTGGATCTTCCTTTTTTATTCTACTCATTGGCGGATGGATTTTAGTCATTCTGATGTGTTGCAACCTTGGATGTCTCCTTATCTAGCGATTTTAGACACGTCATCGTTCTGAATCCGGACTTGTTTCTTTATATTGTGAAAATCAGGATGACAATTTCTACACATAAACTTATAATTTACATTGAAACTTGGTTCATCATTCAAAATCCAGTTTAGACTTCTGGATATATGATTTTGCGTTGGCTGAAGATCTTGATTGAATTGCTTGGAGCCAGTGGGTATGTATTTACCGTTTGTTTTGGTTCTGGGTCAGATGTTGTTTCTGCCTTGTTCACCTGCGCTTGCACTGTAAGATCAATTTAAAAAAAAAGTTTTTATTTTATAGAATGATTTTGGCTGTTCTTACGTCATAATATCCTTTCTGTTTAAAAAAGGATATTTTTTGTGCAGATGGATTTAGTTGCTCTTGCGCCATAGGTAATTGTCAATAGTGCATTTTTCTTCTTTTTCTCCTTTTTCATTCTGTAAATATTATGGAATCTTAAGTATAGTGCCTAGAAGGAATAGTGTTCCGACTCCTCATTGTTGCCAATGGTAAAAAATATAAAAGAAACTTACATTTCCGCAAGGTGGCACTGCGGGCAGTCTATTTGCTTACTTTTCCCATGTTACATCTGCTGTGTGTGAATTTTTAATTGCAAGGCAAATTAATTTTTTTGTTAATTAAAGTCAAATATAATGTGTAGATGTTAAATTACTCGTAAAGAAAAGAATGATTTTCCGGCGCCTGGTGGGACCCGAACCCACGACCTCCTGATTGCCGGTCAGGTGCTCTACCTACTAAGCTACAGGCGCAACCACTCTCTCCCTTACGAGTATATATATATAACTTTGCATGGACAAGTTCGCTATTGGTGTGGCAGTACTGTGACTACCGTTGCCAAAGCGACAAGTTAAAGAATCAAGGATCTCCGATATGGCGAACTAGATTTTAATATTATTAACGCAACAGTTTTTTCACATTAGCCGATAATGTGTCAACGGTAGATGTTAAATTACTTGTAAAGAAAATAATTATTTTCCGGCGCCTGGTGGAAAGCTATATATATATATACTCGCAAGGAAAGGAGTGGTTGTGCCTGTAGCTTAGTAGGTAGAGTACTGACTGGCAATCAGGAGGTCGTGAGTTCGGGTCCGACCAGGTGCCGGAAAATCATTCTTTTCTTTACGAGTAATTTAACATCTATTGTTGCCACATCATCGGCTAATGTGAAAAAACTGTTGCTTTAATAATATAATGTATGTCTAGAAAGTAATTGTATATTGTCTGTGCAGCTTGCTAAAATATACACGGAGTAATTAGGTAAGTACTTCATTGACAAAAATTATTTGTCATCTCTCCCTGTATGTGTGTGTGATTTAGAGATACTTTTCAACCCTATTATTCCTTTCAGAATTTAAACGTAATATAATAATTATCTATCCCTTTCCATTTTAATAGCTCTTTGTTTCATTTTGGAAAACACCACATTAAAAAAATAAACATAGCTATATTCAACTATGATTAAAATTATCTAAATTTGAAATCTGTAAACATTTGAGCGCTCTTTTACAATACGGTAACCGCTTTCGTTTTGGCGATTTTTTGTTTATATGCATTTTTTTTTACTTTGATTCTTATTTTCTCCTCTTTTTTGAACGTTATCTTTTATTTTTTTACCTAATATCATAGTTTTTATTAAAAAAATAACCAGTTCCCGAGCGCTGGCGAGGGACCCTTCCTCATTGATCGACCACGAAACTCGTAGCGGCCCCTATGTCCTTTAATTCAATGTAACCATTAAAATAAAGGTTAAAGTAGGGTTTTTCAATTGGTAATTTTCAGGTTCCTTTTTTTACTTTGTATCGTTAAATATTTGTGTTTTTCACTTTGTATCATTCAATTTCCGGGTTTTTCACTTTGAGTCGCAATCACCCTTGCTATATTTAAATGTAAGATCCCATACTTTAAAGGGAGAATCTCGGCAAGTAGACTGTTGAGAGCGCCATCTACCGGGGGTGTAAAGTTTGGGAACTGGTTTTTTCGGTAGTTCCAACACTGTCCATTCCAGGCGCTGCATCTTAAAGTAGCAAAACGGACTGAAACAGGAACAATGCTCTCTTTCTCCGTATGTAAGGATGTAAGATATTATTACCCTTCTCAGGGATAACACAATGGCCAAATAATGGTCAACAAAAATAAATAAATAAATAAAAAAAAAATCCACCGGGGCGAGGTTTTGTGATTTTTCGTGGGGAATTTATTATGGTTAATAATTTCGACACTCATTGAGTGCAAAGCATAGTTTTTTGATACAGAAAAGAAATTGTGTCCCCGGCCTGTAGTCGAACCAGGGTCCCTCCGTTTAGCCCGGATTCCTTAACCGCTAGGCCATCGAGGACAAGAACGACGATTTCTTCTCCGTATTCGTATCTGAGACGTATTCTAATCTGACAGCTAAGCAGGGGTTTGGAATATATTATTGAAAATCAATTTTTGCTGGAGAATTTTTATTTGACTGTAAAAGAGGGGTGACCGTATCTGATGGGTGTCCATTAAAAGGGGTTTCTCTGTATATATATTTTTAAAATATTTTTTTCTATGTGCAGTAATTTAACTCAAGGAAAAGCTAATGCGCCTTTCTGACAGCAAGCCCCCTCCCAGTAGAAAACCCTGGCTGCGCCCCTGGTAAGGACGGCCAAGATCATTCTGAGCCAAGCAGAAAACTGGCTCGTAAATCTTGTACAAGGTGCAAGAAGAGATTAATAAAAAATAATCCAGGCCGTAGCAAGGAATTAATTTCGGGGGGGTTTGAAAATTTTTACTGCATATATCAATACAATCACAGCACGAAGGTCTGTAGCCAAACCCCATTAAGAATTTAGTTTGGGGGGGGGCGGTCCCTAAAATACCCCTCCTTTGGATACGGGCATGTAGAGATCTCATCTTCATTTCAAATTTACCAGTCCACAAAAGTTCATATTCGCATAATTGAGTAAAAATTATATTACATACTGCCACAGCCTGTCCTAAAACAGACTAAAATTTAAATGAGTTTAAATAAACTTTTATCTTCCCTGCTTTTGTGCTTCTCGGTCACGTGATTAATTACACAAGGGGGAGCTAATTAATCACGGCGCGTCTGCTGAACTTTTGTTGAAAGGCGATTTGGGCTTTGGGATCCAACCATTTTAATATTTAAAATGCCTTTTCATTTCGGACAAATATTATTACTTTTTTTTTTGAGTAAAATACCCGTTATCGTATGTAGTAATAGTATCATTCTATCTTTTATATTTGCAGTGTATTGTTAAATGTTGGATGGGCTGGCTGCATGCAAGGGCATCTTTTTTGTATTGCATCTAGCATTTTTTTAATGCATTTGCAAAGTATATATGCTCAAACTACAAAGGGGGATAATTGTTCAACTTTTTCCTCATTCGGATGTACAGCAGTGGTAAATTCATGCACAGGTGCATGAGGGTACCAGTTGGGCATTATATAGGCGCCAAAAATGAAAATAAAAATAAAATTCTATTAGATTTAAAAGTAAAGACAACATTATAAGCGTAATTAAGATAACCTTACTTACACTTATAACGTTGTCTTTACTTATAAATCCAATCTTCGTAATGGTACGTCAAATTATCTTATATAATCTTCTATTATTTAATTTCAAAATATTGTAGGGGCTTTTAACTTTGTTGATGCCTTGGGTCGCCCAAACGAAAAATCCACTAACATCAAAAACTTACTTCTTAGAATTTTAAGAAATTTTTCTTTTGTGTGAAAGTTTTATTCTTTTTTAACTTTGATAGTTTAATAAGAATTTAAGAAAGAAGACATTTTAAACCTACTAGACAATTATAAATTTCATTATAGTGAGTTAAAAAGTTTCTTTCATTAAGATTTCCTTCCAATTTTAGCTCAAAAATCCTTTTAATGTAAGAAATACTTAATTTGCATAAGGAATTGATATATCA
Organism: Dysdera silvatica; assembly: GCA_006491805.2. NCBI lineage: Eukaryota > Metazoa > Arthropoda > Arachnida > Araneae > Dysderidae > Dysdera > Dysdera silvatica. The sequence continues at coordinate 152,782,394 of QLNU02014176.1, forward strand.
AATCGATTTAATTAATAGATAAGGATACCATATAAGGCAACATAATCCGATTAGCAATTATTATTTTTGTTCCTTTCCTTTGTCTTGTATAAAAAAAAATTACAGACTACCTTGTTAAATAAGCTATCCCCATTTATATTCAACTTCAAACGTTACTGCATTATCCTAATCCAAAACTGCTAAGTCTTCTACTTTTCTTAAAAAAATTCCCTTTTTTTTAAAATTATTCTTTAAGTAAATAATTATAATTATCTTAATATGTGTTGAGTTCGTTCATTTGGAAACCATATGTACAGCTTCATCTGTTTTGTGCAGCATGTTGCCCTTGCACCATTAAAATTCAACCTAGCAACCAACTTTCTGTAGTGATCCTATGATAGCTTACAATTCGCTATCATAGGACAAAAGAAAGCAAACCTTAAAGTTATAAGGGCTTGTTCATATTTGTTGGATACAAAGGAAAATTTCGAGTCTGTGGAAGTTGTGATATGATACATGGTGGGTATGAGGCTAGGATTCTAACGACTACTTGCTTTGCGTACAGAGCTGTCTACAATCACACCCAGGATAGCCATAGTTCTCGCCCAAATGGGCAATTTAACAGAGATATGCAGTTTATTTGGATATAATGTATCGACTCAGTATCCAAGTGGTTACGACTTTTACATTCATTGGGCTGTGTTGAATTCTTACTAAAATTAGTTATGGTCGTGATTCAACCTTTGATTATACGTCAAGCCTTTGTACCAGATGGCGTGTTGGGAAGTCTTGAGATGAAAAATCGAACTGAAAAGAAAAATCTAACAACAATCTAACACGAAAGAACAATCTAAAAGAAAAATCTAACAGAAAGGGAATTTTGAAAATATGATGAACATTCCACATTGCCAATCATTTACAAAACTTTCAACCGTTAAGGAAATATTGCTTCATAATGTCTTCGAAACAATAAAATAATTTCAGAAATTTCCCCTGCGTTGAAAAATTACACATGCTTCTGGAACATCACATATATTATTGGAATATTGCACATATCTTTAGAACATTGCACATATCCTTAGAACATTGCATATATCTGATATATTACATATATCTTTGGTATATTACACATATCTTCGGAATTTACATATATTTTTAGGAACTTTACGTGTGTCTTTGGAACCATATGCATACCTTAAAAACATTATACACATATATATACAGGGTGTTCGGTTACCACGTGTACAAATTTCTACGAGCGGTAGGGGACACCAAATAAGGCATATTTGCCCATATAACCTATGTCCGTAAAGGCCCCGGTTTGGCTGTAGAGCGTAACTACTGTTTACGTCCATGTCGTTGCCACGTAGGCGATTACGGCAATGAAAAATTTTTTAAATGCATAAATTAAGTGATTGACCTAATAATACAGCAGAGACAAAGAAATCCGGAATTTTGTTTTCTGATCCTGATCTGTGTTACTATGTAGTGAAAATAAGCCTAAAACTGCCTTTTTTAACACACTGGAAAAGAATTGGGAACTGCCACGCATGTGCAACAGGTGAAGGAGATCAAAATGAACATCGTTTGTTCAGTGATTTTTTTCCTAAAACCACACGTTCGGGCACTACAGTGAATTTAGTGTTTGCATCCACCACATTCAAGATTTTCACAAATGGCTACAATGCGCCATTTCACGAATTTTCAAAATTATTTAATGTCAACGGACGTCGGGCTCACTCAGGCAACTTTCTAAAACCAGTTAAATTCACCGGAATTGTATGTGTAGAATTCGCCGCTTCAGGTGCGATTGTATGAATTCTACACATACAATTCCGGTGAATTTAACTAATTTTAAAAAATTGCCGGAGAGAGCCCGACGTCTGTTGACATTAAATAATTTTAAAAATCTTTGAAATGGCGCATTGTAGCCATTTGTGAAAACCTTGAATGTGGTGGATGCAAATACTAAATTCACTGTAGTGCCCGAACGGCTAATTTTTGGAAAAAAATTCACTGAACAAAAAATGTTTATTTTGATGTTCTTCACCTGTTACACATACTTGGCAGTTCCCAACTCTTTTCCAGTGTGTTAAAAAAAAGGCATTTTTAGGCTTATTTTCACTAAACAGTAACACAGATCAAAATCAGAAAACGGAATTCCGGATTTCTTTGTCTCTGATGTATTATTAGCTCATTCACTTAAATTATGCATCAAAAATTGCATTTAATTCATGCAATTGGCTACGTAGCAACGTGATGGACGTAAACAGTAGTTACGCTCTACAGCCAAACCGGGGCCTTCAAGGACATGGGTTATATGTGCAAATATGCCTTATTTGGTGTCCCCTACCTCTCCTAGAAGTTTGTACACGCGGTAACCGAACACTCTGTATTTCGAACAGTGTATGTTACATTCAGGGGCGGACTGGGTCTTCTCAAAGGGCGCATACCTTGCATTAACGGAAGGCACGAGTCCTATAACACATGAGGGCGCACTGCCCCGTGGGCCGGATGGCCGGCGGCCAGTCCGCCCCTGGTTACATTGTACCTTTAGAATATTTTGCGTATATATTATATGGCTACCAAATCGTCATGACCGAATAGCTGGTCGAGTGTGACCGAATCACTGGAGAGTGTAACCCAATCACTGGACGTGCCAGCTCGTTTATTACAGGTGGGCAAAATTCTTCACTGATCAGTTCAATAAATGATTTAGCACACCTGTAGTAAATATACAATAAATATCAACTAACATCACTATTCTACAAGGTGAGAATACGAGTATATCAATTTTGAAATTGAAGTTAAAGATCATGGAATGGAATTTGGGAGTAAAGGGAAATATCAGGATGAATTTGTTGATGTCATTTCACTATTTCACCCTCATAAATTATACGTGCATGTGTATGCAACCCCGTTTTGCTAATAAATTGCCTTTCTAACAAACAAAAGCTTCCAAACGTGGTGTTAAGAGTCACATTTTTAGAAAAACCACTATATCCTAAAATGACTTCTAAATAGTGAAAAGAAAAATCACAGAATGTTGCCACAAACGAAACAAAGAAAATGGGTATCAACACCTTCAACATAATTATTGTTATGACTAGGCAAATAAGATGAATTGATATAAATATTTGCAGACGACCTACCACATCTCGTTAAGAGCTCTGATCTCCAAAATGGAGATTCTACCCCTTCTCTCTTTCCTCATCTCTCGGACTCTATGTCCCCTCTCTCTTTCGGAAACACAGAGCCGCTTGTTCGGCCAACATTTCCGGATTATTTATTATTTCTTGCATACAAAACAACAGCATCTGCAGACGACAGATCACGATGAACTTTCAGAAGTGAATTATATTTTGCTATAAGCGGCCCAATGGTTCAGTGGGTATAGTTACCGCTTTCGGACTTGCTGTGTTTGGGTTTGTCCCCCGAGTAAGCTTGGTCTTGTGTATACGTTTCGTGGAGTGATGTCAGCCCCCTTGTATGGTGCCCCTATAGGGAAACGACTGACAGGATACTGCCTTTAGCTATATTCGCGGCAAAGCTACCCTGGTACACTGACAAGGCGCAGAGCAGTATGATTTCGCCAGTGCAATATAGTTCGCCCTTTCTTACGTTAAGAGAGTTAATAGAAGATACATTTCGTACATAAAACATTAAAATAATGCTCAAATACATAAAACATAGGCATATTGGTGCAAATAAAATCTGGTATTTATTAAATTTAGGAAAAAGAATCATTATAACTAGCGCTGATGTCATTCAAGTAACTGGCCACTCAGAGGACTTCGTCCGCTTGGCGGGAAATTTGGCGCCTGGAATTTTGGCAACCGCGTTTTTCTGCATTCCAAATTAGGCGATAAATAGCCTAATAATGTTGAGGGCTACCTCATTTTTCGTTAATCTGCGAAAGAATACTCGTTGCTCGGTCGTGAATAGGTCACCGTAGCAGGTCAGCTTTGCCACGAGTATAGCAGTGAATACTTGCAGATACCAATATGGTAACGGTAACTGCCAATGGTAGGCATAGGGGAAAAAAACCACATTAACAACTTTTCTATAAAGAAGCAAATCTTATAATAAAATAATAGTATACAAACTAATATCTTCATGTCCAAGATATCGCCATAATGATATTATAGTGCCATCTTGAATAAATAGATACGACAAATGGTTGGTAAATTTGCCTGTCTCT
>QLNU02014176.1:152836558-152856396 GCA_006491805.2 Dysdera silvatica
GTAGAGGGAAATATTATTTATTTGTGTAGTAGAGGGTAGTATTTATTTGTGTAGTAGAGGGGTAGTATTTATTTGTGTAGTAGAGGGTAGTATTTATTTGTGTAGTAGAGGGTAGTATTTATTCCTGCACCGTAGACGGTAGTCTCATTTGTTTTCACGCCGTAGTTGATAGTTATATTTATATTGTAGAAGATAGTCTTAGTTATTCGTGATGGTAGGAAGTTTCATCTGTTTATGATAGTAGATAGCTTCATCAATTCATGTACAGTAGATATAGTCTACTCCAGTAGCTATAACATATTTTATTTCCACGGAGCCCTTTTTTTCCACCGCCTTGCCACGGAACTCCCATAAATAGTTAAGGAAACCCAAAGAGCTACTATTTATCACTACTTGGACAAAAATATTAAAACAAACAATGAATAGTATATCAATATAAAAGGTACGTAAGTAATACTTTTCAATTGTTGCTGGCATGGGCGCCCCCCAGAATTGTATGCAGGATACATCCAGGAAAAATTCCAATTGAATAATGTTGTTGGACTATAGTTTCTTGTGGATTCAGTCCTTTTTTCCCCCTTTTTTCATAAGCCAAGGGGGTGCAAGGGGTGCCCATGGTTCATGGATATTGATTAATGCTAAGCGATTACCGTTGAGGGATTACCGAATTTACAAATTTTCTTAGAATTGTCGGCGGTGTTTACAAATTGCTTGTGGAACCCCAGGAGGTTCGTGACGTTGCCCAAGGATTCCAAGGATTACACTTTGAGGAACCCTGGTCCAAGCAATTCATGTTTAGTAGATAATATAGTTGTATCTGTTCGTGTGTCGTTTGTAATTAAATGTTTAGTTGCTTCAGAAATGTATAAGAAATCTCGAGGAATAAGGAATCGCAAGGTTAAGATATAGTTGGGGAAGATGGTATCAATTAAGCAGCATTCAACTCAAGATTATTTTATGATTTGTTGTACCTCATTACATTTGGTCCTATCCTAAATAACTTGGTTTGTACTTTTGTTATTTTTGACTGTACTCTCGTTATCTTTGATGGTATCCTCGCTACCCAAATAAATTTTGAATTTTATCTCATACGAAGATCGATGGTTGAAAAGGTTACTGTAAGTTAAGAGAGCCAACTTGAAGAAAGTGCTGGGAAAGGTGGACCTCGTGGAATCTTCCAACGAAGAAGTTCAAGTCAAGTGCTGGTTGAATATCTTATTGATTCTTGTGACCCAGAATTTATAAATCTGAACTTCAAGAAGAATGATGAAAATAAGAGAGGTAGAAATGACTTTTACAAAGCAAGAAACCATGTGCAAATCCAACTTAAAGTGAGACAATGTTAAAACAATACATATTACAAAGCTAAGTTATTGGGGATACATACATAGTGTGAAGAGAACATAAATTGAAAGTATCCCAATCAGTACTGGAAACATCATACCGTACAATCAGTACTGTAAACATCATACCGAACAATCAGTACTGTAAACATCATACCGTACAATCAGTACTGTAAACATCATGCCGTACAATCAGTACTGTAAACATCATACTGTACAATCCGTACTGTAAACATCATACCGCACAATCAGTACTGTAAACATCATACTGTACAATCAGTACTGTAAACATCATAGGGCCAAGACGCATAAAAAGGAGATAAATAATTCAAAAGTTCGTACAGAAATAAGCATGGAAAACATCCTCCAAGGTTTCAGTAATAAGCAAACGTATGTTAGAAGCCAACCTTAGAATCGGGGAAGACTGTGGTGGCAACATCAGCGGTAATAGTAATGGTAGTTATAATATAAATAGTTATATAAATAATAGGTTTATATACGACAAGAGAAAGAGGGGAGAGATTGCCCTCAATATAGTTTCTTTTTTAGAAAGCAGATGGCGCTGAATGTAGCTGACTTCCAAAATTTTGTATCTCGAGGGTAGAATAATTTATTGTACGTGGGATTTACACAGTATCCTTGGCGCCCATGCAGTGGCGATTTTAGCGGGTGGGCGGCGTGGGCCTTGGCCCACCCAAATATTTTGTTTTTTGTGGAATGTAAAAAGTTTGAACATTTATCAACGTGTGAATAGTCTTTTTCAAATATAATTGCAGTGGAGCTGTCTTTAAGTGCAATTTTTATACGGGGTAAGTGGGTATTTATTGTATATAAGGGTCAGAATATGTACTGTGTAAAACGTTTACTTCTTCGCGAGGACATTTCAAAAGTGTGGGAACCATTAAAAAGAGATGTACAGATTGAAATGCTATCAGATTTCATCTTAATACGAATACAAGCTGAACTAACCTGTTAACTGGGTATGACGACATTTTTCGTCATGCCCGGAAGACTACCAAAATGCGAACGACATTTTTTGTCATTGAAATTAAATATATTTAATATCACTGAAATTAATTAAATATAATGAATATAGTTAATATCACTTAAATTAATTAAATATCATGAGGGTTGAAATGGCCAAAATATTGCTTACGTAATACTTGAACACTTCCAAAGGGCTGATGGAAAAAATGTCCGAGGAAAGAATGGCCGATCATAGAAAAAGGGGGCTTCCACAAATTTTATAATTTTACTTGCAATTGAAATAACTGCAATGTTCACAGCTGCAACCCTCTTAAAACGATTATCATCAGGGACATATCGAGGGGTGCCTTTATCACAGATGCTACTAAAGTCACATCTACCAAATTTTATAGACAGATAGTACACATGAGTGTCTTTATACATGACAACATATCCAAGACGTACCGAGAAGTACCACAGCCCCCCGTTATTTATCTCGGTTGCTATTGAAGCCACATTTATTAAATTGCACGGAGTATACATGAGTGCCTTTAACATGCAACCTATCAGGGGCATATCGAGGGATGCCCAGGGGCCGACTGAGCCGCCGGAAAACCTGTCCCTGGGCCGGTGCGCCCCCACATGGGTGATAGGACTTGAGCCTTCCGACAATCCAAGGCATACGCTCTTTGACAGTACCCAGTCCGCCCCTGGGGGTGCCGCAGCCCCTTATTATCTCGGCTGCTATGGAAGCCACGTCTACTAAATTCCATGTACATTTCTGTATCAAATCTTACTGATTTGTGTAGTTATATTTTCATGATAGCAATATGCAAATCGAGAGGGTTTGATAAGGATGATTTCCTTTAATGATGTACCAACTAATTTCTATAGCTATTAAGAAATTTCATTTAATAATTATGCATTTCCTCAATTAGGAAATTAAAGACCTTTCTCATACTTCTTTTTCCATAACTATTTTGCCATTGTCTATTTTATCCAACCCATTTTTTCCGCTTACCATGATTATCCAAATTGTATGATATACAATTTAACTGTTAAATGTTCTATTTTTATTGCCGTAATAAATAGTGGAGAACAGAAACAGAAAGACAGTGGAGAGTAGAGAGATAATAGGATAGTAGAAATTTGAAAAAAAAGTGAAATAAAATTGCGAAGAAATATGAGAAAGTATTAATTGAAAATATTCATGTTTTCATCATTTCAGAGTCCAAATTAACTTTGCTAAAATTTTAAAACACAAGTTGATTCTGAAGCGTGTTATTTTTTTTATTAGGTATTGTATAGTAGACTTCGGAGTATAACCATGAGATATATGGTGTAATTCAAATATGTATTTAAGTATTTGTTTATGTAAAATAAATACCGAAAACTATTATGCATGTTAAAATAACATACGTTTTCTATCGGAGTGTTTCTCAATTGTCCCAGAGATAGGTTCGTTATTCTCAGCTTTTCGTTCTAAAAAGGTATCCGTTAATGGAAGTTTTATTTTATATTTGTTAAAGCTAATGTACGAAAATGCCGCCCCCCACCTCTTCCGTGGCACCCACTGCCGACAACCCCCTTTTGGCACGCCACTGGGAAGAACCCCCCCTTCCCCAGTTACCCCAATGAAGGCCCACCCATAAAAAAATTCTGAAACCGCCCCTGTGGATCTTCTAAAGGGAGATCGCACTAATTCTTGAACACAAAATTTTAATATTCTAAAAGAATGTAAATATTGCAGAGCGATAAGGGCTTGCTTGAGGTTTTTACGGCTCAAAGACTACAATGGTCATGCTGCGCCGGGACCTACTGTTTTCCGAGGAATCCGAACCTCTTAAGGCCTGGGGAACCAAACCCCGGACTACAGTGAGCAGTGCGATCTTTTATGAGATCTCTGAGTAAGCGTTCTTTTTGCACTGCTGGGAGTCGAACCCGGATTAGCCGCGCAATAGGAGAACGCGTTACCACACTGCGCCACCTGGGGCCAGAGCGATAAGGAGGCTTGTTATGAAATGAACGCCCATGGAGATATCACTATTCTCAACAGCTTCCTAACGCACCATTATCAAATGAACATTTACAGTCGTTTTAAATGTATGTTCATCAGTGACGTATACAGGAGATCGTGGTGTCAAGATGGTTAATGCAAAAGCACTTATTGGTTGTTCCTAATAACTTTATTTCCACTTCCTCTCTTGTACCAATTTAACACTTTTATGTTTTTCAAGTTGAAGGAGTTGTAGTCCAAATTCGCGTATTTCCAAGACGAAGTTTTTGGCAATTTGCGGGACAGTCCTTTTGGCTCCTATTTTTTTTTTCACTAAAATATCCACTCTTTGATCTCTGTTTGCTTGTATATTTTCGTTCCAAGCCCGCACCATGGTCACTGGGAGGATACCGGTGGCTCAAAGTAACTCCTGAGCCGCAGGGCACTTACCATGATTACTGTGTCGTCCCTAGTTTTCCATGGTGTAGACGAAAACTGGATACATATTGTATTTGGATTCTATACAAGGAAACTATAGCAAATTTGATATTGAAATTCGTGTTACGATTCTAAACTCCTTCTAGTGCATCTGTGATCTCACCAAAATATTAGTTGAATTTGTATGATGCAAGAATGGTGCAGGTCATTTTGCGCCAGTTTACCAAAAGCGGAAAGAAAACATTGTAAACAAAATAAGGTGGTATTTAAGGAACATTGTATAACGAATCCCACCCTCTTACTGTCCTAGATACTTAAATTCTAACCTTACAACAGGATTTTAAAGAGAGTCTTAACTAAATTTACTCTATCTAGTAAATTAGTGTCACAATTAAATATACGTGGGTGAGAAGTCCGAGTGGCTACGAATGAAGACCAGGTTACAGCACAGACGTTTATTATACAGATAATAATACAAAATCCAATTCAAATTCAGCAATACAAATCAAGTCTATCAATTAAGATTAAAAGTATCCATTATGAATTTATCTCGCCCACCGGGACAGCTCACTGGTCTCTGGGAATACATATACACGCATTACTTAAAAATACTGAATATAAATAATGAACTAGTTAACAGATTATTAAAACTAAACAAAATTCTATTTAAACCTAGATTCCTAAAACCTTTACCTTCCTACGCTAAATACAGTTTGGAGTTCGTCAGTTCTTGCTCCACATTCGAAGTTAGCAACAAGGTTTTACTTCCGGCAACTAAAACAGATATAACACAATAACAGGAACACTCAATTATATAACGGAATTCACTCTTAACGTTAAGTCTACTTAACAGTTGATCTTTCGCCTGTCATTGCGCCCTAATAGTGTAGATCCACCACTAGACAACTATTGTCGATTAACGATATAACTTCTGTGTTAGTAGTAACAAATAACGTCAAACACGAATGTTTAATACATCACAAATTTCATTGTCCTTTAGTCAATCCCGCGTGGTCCTTGGTAACATGTCCTAATCGCAAATCGTATCAGATGGGGCGCACTCGTCGCTCTCTGTATACAACGTACTGGAAACTGACTCAGTCCATCAGGAACATGTCCAACAACTCAACAGATAGTTCGCTTCGCCAGCCCCTTCGGCTTCTAGAACGGCGTCACAATTCAGCGGCATACTTCCATCTCAAGGGTACACGGTGTTCCAATCCTCGCTGTTTGCTAAGACTTCCAGACAATCATTCAACGGTGTGTAAAAGCATTATTCCTAAACTTAAAAAACAATTCACAATGGACCTTTACACCAGCGGTTGACTCTGGCCAACATGGTCCGTCATTGAAGACTACCGGTTTCCAGCATCCGTCCGTGCTTGCGTGTCTTACGCCCCATGCTTTACCCGCGAGTAGTATTACACAATCAGCATTGTCAACTAATGGTGACGTCAGCTAGGCACGCGGTTGCTTCTTAAGCCAAACAAGCACTACCTCCGGCCTTGTTGGCTTCAATTTCAACTATGATTACCCAACACCTGTTACAATTAGGATGTGGGAAGTGGCGTACGAAGTGGGAGCCCAGGGAGCTCGAGCCCCCAACATTGGTTATCAAAAGCATTATTTTCTCCAAGACTGCATCACACAATCATTTTTAAAGCCTCTTGAACTCTCCTATGAGTTTTGAATTGCTATGCTACTGGATGGGGTATTTATTTTTTTTAATTTACAACGGAAGTTGGTGAACAGAAAGCCGTGTATGTGTATGCGTGTCAAGAATGGAATTTAAAAGGATATACCTTCAATAGACAATAGGTCATCGACGTATGGAGTGTGATCGATATGAAATAAGATATTGGAGAAAATATTTGGAAAAATGTTTCAAGCGCGAAGTGTTAATATATGGAATATTGATCAATTTCTTTCAGCAGGTGTAAAATGAGACAGGTAATGATATATAAAAATACACATAAATTATACGGCTAATGTATTGCTTTTCAGTTTCGACTTCGAGCAATAAAAGGAAAAACAGAGGGGGAGAGGAAGAGAGAGAGAGAGAAAAGGACAAGAAGAAATAAATGTAGATTTAGAAAACTTTAAACCTAACATAAAGGTAATTTTTGTTAGAAATTTTTTAAAAAAGGACAACTTTTTTAAGAAATTGAAAGAAATTGGCAGTCAACAATGGACGCTAGAATGAAAGAGGTATGGAAACCTCATCAGTTTCGAAAATGAAGTTTTGGGAATATTGAGGAATTTCGCGATGTATGTCAAGTGCGCCTATTATTTCTATCAATTGGATATTTTAAGAGAAATTACAATTAAAACTACTCTCAATTTCCTTCCTCTACTTTCCAAACTAATCACTTTCAACCACTCTCTTTCTTTCTCCACTTCCTGTGTGCTTCCTGTCTCTAGAATGGTTTTAAAATTTAAAAAAATAAAGTCCCCCTTTACGCTCGTAGTTGGTATTTAAAGTTCCGGTATGATTATTGTTACATTAAAAAAATACAAACGAGTTTCGAAAATTCTCCAGATCAATTTAAATTTTAGAATTTATATTTCAAATGGTTTTACTTTGCCTAATTGGGTCTCGTAAAGTAAGCTAGCTTCCAATTAGAAGTCGATTGCAATATGCTGGTTTCGAGTTCTTTTTTGATGATGTCAGAAGCAGTTTCTAATCTTCGCATAATTGGGTTGAAGAAGCTTAAAATTCAAATTTTGAAAATCCGCTTTCCGAAATTCGATTTAACTTAAACTATCCATTTTATTTAATATACTACTGGGTTTTCTTGTTTATTTGCAAGGATAAAATGAGCCTTTCGTTTTTTCTAAACAAACTTTCTCATAGGCAGAAAATTCATTTTTTAAACGGGTTGTTTTACTTTACTCGAGGGGATTTAAAATATAGTGGCGGATTAAATTAGCGCTGGTTTATCTGACAGAACTTTGGAAATTAATGGTGGTCTAAAATTACAACCACTAATACTTTTCCAGTCTAAATTAAATTAATCCTTTACGTGTTGAAGCATATCATACTTAGCATTCTAAATCCATCCATCCATCCATCCATCCATCCATCCATCCATCCATCCATCAATCAATCAATCAATTTCTCGAAATGAAAAATCGTGCGGTGACAAAATCAATGAAGTATCTACTCATACACAACAGGTAGGAAAAATAGTTTTTACCCATTCGACTGGTGAACGATTTTGCGCACTTTAAAACACACATACACTCTTTATATGCGCACTTTAAAACACACATATAAAGAGTGTTTCAAGAAATATATTTTGGAGGTCCATAGGAATAAACAGACTTGTTTTTACATCATAATCGGATCGGTCATTTTGAAAAGGGGTTATATTTCATTGTTTTCATATGGAGTTTACCCCTTTTCAACATGGCCGATTCAATTATAAGTGCTTGGCGCAGTATAGCCCAGATGCTCTTGCGCCATAAAAAAGCCAAACAAACAAACAAACATTGCAGTTTCTTTACCTCGTTGTGAGTTTTGACAGTTGATATCTTATGTATTCTGTCTTTTGTCATTTTAAAATAAAAGTCCACTTAGAGAAAAATTTGAAATTCCGTATGATGATTCTTATACCTTGGATTCTTATACCATAGGGCAGTGGATTTTAAACTGTGCTTCCCGGAGCCCTGGAGCTCGGGTAAAATTTTGGGCTGTTTTATACTATTTTCTATATAAGCAAAAAAAAAAAAAAAAAATGCAAATACTTGATCCCATGCTTACGTAGGGTTTCCGTTCTCTGATTTTTTATTTGCTGCTGTAAATTAATTTTTTTAAAGCAATTGATAAATCGGTGTAGGTTTTAATTAAGAATTAATTATTTCACTTCTGTTAGGGTAGTTATCACTTGGCAACAAGGTCTACTGTGCTCGTTGTATTATTTTCGATGCGTAAGACATCGAAAATAATACAACAGAACTATGATTACGCAACTTACGTAAGCATAGTTCAGCCCCACCTCATTGCCCCAAAAATAAAAAATAGGCAAAGTTTTAACCCACACCCCTCCTAAGATGCTTACGTAATAGTTTAATGCCCCCTTTATACATAATGAATTGCTAAATTTTTAAGGTTTACGTGATAGAATTTGGGGCTCCGTCATATAGTTTTGGATTTAAAAGGGCTCCGTCACATAGTTTTGGATTTAAAAAGGGTCCATGACCAAAACATTTAAGAAACGTTGCCATAAGGTAATGATTGTCGTTCTTATAACAATGCATGTGTGAAATATCATACCATTAATTCTGTAACATCATTGATATTTATACCATATTTTATGTGATTGCCATGTTTAATTTCAAGTTAATTTTAATGCGAACCATTAATCAATTGTATTTTTTTCGTATTATTGATTATTTCAAATATATTTCGTCATCGTAATCCCTTCGGTCACATATTTCATAATTATTGTCGTGTATTTCGTTATCTTTATCATTTCATGTTTTTCCCTTGTTATTACACTTGTCTAAATCATCTGTTTCCGTTATTTATTTTAGACATCGATTGCATCTGTCTGCTATGATCACTTACTTCGTTTCTTATTGTTGTGTCATCGTTATATAATAATAATAGAAAATAGTTAAGAGAGTTGAAATGTGAGTACTTTTGTCGGTTCCAACTAAGCAACGAGTTGCAATTAAAAATATAAATAGATAAACAATTGGATCATCAGGCTGATTGTCGAATGCGTTACAGAGCTGATGATTAGATGAATTATGAAACTTAGTTTCAATTTAATCATAAAATTTAACCTCAATTTGATTATCGAATAAATCATGGAATTAATCATGAAATTTATGATGAAATTGACAATGAAATGTATGAAGTCGATCATCAAATCAATCATTAAACGAATCATCATATTCACCCTCAAATCAATCATCATATTTATCCTCAAATCAATCGTAAAATTTATCGTAAAATTGTCCTTAAATTTATCATTGAATGGATCATAAAATTAGTCACAGACTGGATCATAAATTGATCGTAAAATGGATCATAAAATTGATCATGAGCTGGATATATGGTATATGAAACGGATATCCTTAAAGATACAACATACAAAGAGGGGCGGGGAATACAAATAAAATATTAAAAATATAGATCGTATATATAACGGTGGTGAATCTTCTTGTATATCTCTTCTACCCGAATTTAATTTTTATTGTAGGGGTCTCCGGAAAGTTGTTTACCCATATGATGGTGAAAGAAATATTGGACAGTAGTAATTAATGATATCGAAAAAGTTAGTTGATTGATGCGGGTACCTCTGGGTTTAGAAATCTGTCCATTATATATGATTTCAGTATCACACTGAATATTCCTTATTAAATATAAGCAATTTTGAATGTCGAAGTCGTTCTCTGACGTATTTTCGGACATGAATAAATTATAATCTTAAAATGGTGAAAACTAATAGGCACTTTAACCAACAATATTAATCAACGTTGATTAATATTGTTGTTTAATTTAATCTGCGTAGTGTTCGATTTATATAAATAAATAATAGGCACTTCGTTTAGTTATCTAATTTTTCATTAATAACAGGAGTTCAAATTTTAATATGCTTATAATAAATATAGCTTGCGACACCCTGCTTGTGCATGTAACGCAACTTGCGTAACAACGCTTGTGCATGTAACACAACTTGCGTAACAACGTTTGTGCATGTAAATACAACTTGTGTAACAGCGCTTGTGCATGTAACACAACTGTGTAACGCTTGCATGTTACACAACCAGCGTCACAGCGCTTTCTGCGCATGCAAATACAACTTGTGTAACAACGCTTGTGTAACAGTGCTTGTGCATGCAACACAACTTGTGTAACAGCGCTTCAGCATGCAACACAACTTGTGTAACAACGCTTCTGCATGTAACACAACTTGTGTAACAACGCTTCTGCATGTTACACAACTTGTATAACAGCGCTTGTGCATGTAACACAACTTGTGTAACAGCGCTTCTGCATGTAACACAACTTGTGTAACAACGCTTCTGCATGTTACACAACTTGTATAACAACGCTTGTGCATGTAACATAACTCGATTTTTCCAAAGATCTTTTCTGTTGTTTTATAAGTCGGTAAGCAGGTTCTATTGTAGTAACGTCTGTTTATTCATTTACTGGGTAATTGAAGATCTCCAGAAGAGGCTACTATACCTTAGTTGCCTCAATTCATCTTTCTAGACTAGCTCACACATACGTTTGTTTAGACCGAGGTCTGGTGAGCTGGTCGGCCACACCATTCGTGGTAAATCCGTCCGTAGCTTCAAAAACCTATCTACCGAGAATAAATAGAATTTTTGCTCTTGTATTTGTGAATGATTAAATTATGCATGCAACCTGAGATTTTTTTTAGATAGACATGATCTCCACATCTGGGTCAACAACTCATTTTTCCAAGTCGTTGCTAACAGAACAAAGTAATATGGTTAAATAAGTTAAAATTACATTCCTTTAGCCATGCGTTTAAAGAAATATAAGATAAACGTATTGCTTAAAATGTATCATAGACGTTAAACTAAGTAATTTTTAAAAGCAAATAGACCTTTACGCCAATTGGCCATTTTATTTAGTTTCCCAGTCTATAAAAGTTCATTTGAGTGGAATTTTCTGAATGAGTGAAAAGATATTTGAATGTCATGACGATTTCAAAATTCAACAAAAACAATTCAAGAGTTCAAAGGATGTTTGAGGAAGATTCGTCGTTTAATTAAACAAAGAAAATAATTGCGCTGAGTCGAAAGGCATCTGGCAACTGACAAGCAATATAAAATGCATATTTATCTTGCATAATGAATATGAAAAGGACTTTTATGACAAGGAATATGAAAGGCACTTTCACGTAAATATTTTAAAATAAACAGAAAGGCGATTAAATATTTAATAACAAATTCCATGTAAATAATACCAAAAAAGAAGATTAACGAAGATTTTTTACCTTATGTCACTTTTGAAAAAAGTGGGGGAAAATATTGAAAAGCTATCTTTTTTTTAACGGTTTAAGCATGAATAACAATTATATTTAATGCAGACATCGTGGGATAAAAGTATTTTCTCTCTCTCTTTCTCTCTTAATTAGCAATAGCAATTATTAATAAGTATTACTATGTACAGAAATGATTGATACAACTGCAGTAACAGGGTGGAAAATATTTTATTCAGCAAAAATGAATATTACATTGGTTAGACATGCTCCCCATCTAAGTTTATGCATTTCTGCCATCTGACTGAGAGTTTCCAGATGGCTGTAGTGAACCAATTTTTGGATGTGTTGGTGCACCATCTATGGACAATAGCCTGCAATTCGCAGTTACATTGCATCACGTAAATAAACTCCACATGACAAGGAAACACCAAGAAATAGATACCAGAGATCGTGCGCCACATGGAATGCACAAATGGCGCTACTAGCGCGTGAACGATTAAGGAAAACGGTTGTGTTTCCAGTCGCCATCAGTGCAAGCATAGATAGCAACAATGAAAACAAATATGATGGACAGCATGATTTTTGTGGAAAGAGGAGGTTTCACGAGACAATATCCATCGTCGTATGGTGTCAGTGTGTGTGGAGCCAAAATACCATCAAGGCAAACTGTGTTCCATTGGTTGCCCAAGTTCAACAGTGAACGACTGCAATGTAACTGCGAATTGCATGCTATTGTCCATGGATGGTGCACCAACACGCCTAAGGATTGGTTCGCCACAGCCATTGGGAAATTCCCACTCAAATGGCGGAAGTACTTAGATGGGGAGTATGTCTAACTAATGTAATATTCATTTGTTGTGAATAAAATAGTTTCCACCCTGTGACTGCATTTGTGTCAATCATTTCTGTACGCAGTAATAATAAAAATATATAAGCGATTTTGAAATCAAAACTCTCTCTCCACACACACACACACACACACAATACCCATGAAAACTATTAATTACCCAATTCTTTATCGTGCCGTTTATTATTAGAGTTCTCTCGAATGAAGTTTGTATATTAACTTATTTTAGTGATACTATCCAGCAAAAAAACGAAATAAATATAATTATGATTGTAAGAAATCATTAAAATATTAGGATACATTTTTGCGTTATTGGAGTTATTTGTAATGTAATAACATACACTTGATATATATATATAAAGCTATTTTCTAATTATATATTATATTAATTATATTAAATTTAATACAATTATATATTTTATTATTTATAAACTTACATTAGTAACTTAAAAACAAAGAGTTACTAATGTATGGACAAGGAGTATTGAAATTGTTCTTCTTATTTGACGTTTTCAACATTGATCTTTTCTCTGTTACTGACTTCAATTTTTTTAGTTCTTCCGATATTTATTTCTAGTTCTATTCTTTGCTCTCGCTTATGAGTTTTCCATACTTTCTTTAATATGACTTTTCCTCTTCGTCATCATCATAAATCGCTTGAAAAGTCCACGTATTCCAGTCTGTTCCCCGTGTTCCGATTTATGTCTTTGGGTTTATCTCGAATTCTCGTCACCCTGGATTCGTTCAGATTATTTGCATTATTTACGGTGTAAGAGCATCACAGGTCTTGCTGCGTCTGGACTTGCAGTGTTTCCAAAGAATCTGAAGTTTTGTTACTAAAAGAACCAAAACCCGGATTTACAGTGGGATGGCCAGAGCTCTACGATAATACAGGGAGTCGGACTCAGGTTAATGGTACTTTGGACAAACGCTTTATCATTACGTCACCGTAGAGCAGTGGAACTTTTTAGCCTTTATATGTCATTTGCTTTTTAACAGAATCGAAGGCATTTTCGAGGTCTATAAACAATATATATAGAAGAGATTACTATTTAATGATTCGTACAATCATGATAAATGCAAAGAGTTACTGAATCTGTGCAACAGTATTTTTTCTAAATTCTGATCACTGTCTTCTTAGCTTGTCCTCTACATTATTTTCATTCCGATAAAAAATGATTCTTGATGATACTCTTAAGAAGTAACTAGAATTTATATAATTTGATAGAATTTTATATAATTTGATAAAATTTTATATAATTTGATAGAATTTTATATAATTGATAAAATATGGATTATATGTACAATAACAAATACAATATTGTAAATGCATTTAATATGTCGCTAATATAATAGTTAAATTGATGCAACTGACATATTGTTATCAACGCAATTAATATGTTGTTGTTTCTAAGGCAATTCCGAGAGAAAGAGAGGTTAATACAATTGACATATATTTGTTACTGCAATTGATAAGTTGTTTTTAATGCAATTGACATGTTGTGGTTAATGTATTTGACATGTTATTAGCGAAATTTGTAAGCAATTGATACAAAAACATATTAAATGATTTTCAGTATTTCGTAACAGGAAAAAATAAAAATTTAGTTTGAAATTATTTTGCAGTTGTTGTAAATCCGAGTAGACTGTGTTTGTTTTGGTGAAACAACGTCATGTTTCGTGAAGGAAGACTTTTCTGACCTTAGCGAGACATTAAAACTAAAATCAGGAGTTTAATGCAAGAGTTAAAGCTGAGTTAATGTGACATTTTACAGCCAGAAAGCAAGTATCCCTGACTTGGCTGCAAAAACTGATTTGGAGTTAAAAAAAAAATGTCCAAAATAAGCAGCCATGCTTGCAACCATGTGTCAAAATTTCCCGGTAAATTATATCGGACATAAGATAGGAAAAAAAAAAGATTGTTTTTATCGCCCAATGAAGATGTCCACGTGTGACAGAGAGAGAACGCAGAGAAAAAACATTAAAAATGAGCTAACACAGCGATTAACATGACAAAAACTTTTTTGGCCAGACGCCCGATTTAATAATAAGACTAGTTCAGGAAAGGCTTCAAAAAATTAAAATTTAGGTTAAAAAGCCCTTTCTGTCGCTAGAAACCTCCAGTAAATTGAAAAACGGAGATACGCTTTCGAGTAAATTATGGCCATCTTTTCTCTTCGGGTAGTCGAGTCTTTTTAACTAGACTATCACCCGGTACCATTTATTTAAATTTGCGAATTTCTTTTACGTCCGACTTCCTGCGTTTTGGCGTGTTGCCGAATGGTTCAAAGTTTAAAAAAGTTCTTGTTTTTGTGTTGCTTATAGATTTATATTTTCTGATATACAGCATTTTTAAACGTTTGAAATACGCTCGCTATCGGGGCTTTTCGTGCTGATGGGTTCGACACTCAACGATGGAAAAAAAAAAGCAAGCAAGCAAGTACTTACCGAATAACTGCTCACTTTAGGTGGAAGGGATTGGTTCGTTTCCAAAAACTTAACTGGTTTAAAATTCTCGGAAAATGTATCAAATCAAATTTTATTTAGCTAAATAAAATATATTTACAACAATACAATTTACACATTACATTTCCAGCAAGGAGAACAAGGACAGAAGGCCAAAACCTAGACAAGCTCATTGTACATGAACGTAAAAAAAAGTCAAGCAAGCATCGGAAGGGAACAAACGAAGCCAATTAACAAACAAATTTATGAAAATACAATAAATTAAAAAGAAGGATAGAACCTCATAAAGCAATAACAATAGAACTTTTTAAACAAAGTTATATTTGGGCATAAAACGAAAATTTAATTACACAATGCCCATTTCCACCAGGCTTCGCTGGTCTTCTTCAGGCAGTTGTAAACAAAGCCGTGTTGCCACTTCTTGAAAGCGTTGTTATCTGGCCGGAGAGTCTGTTGACGTCGATGAGTGAAGGGTGGCCATAATAGATAGTAGAGTATACCAGCCTGCACTAAAACCAACCCAAGATCAATAAAAAATACTGCTTATATTTAGGTGCTTGAAGTTCAGAGAGATATTTGATCCTTTTAATACAAAGGAAGATAATTCCAAAGTTTTATATCCATATAATTGGTCCATTTTTCATTTAGTTTCTATCTTAGCCACTGCAAATGAATTCCTAGGTCTTGTTGACTGTCCTAAGCTGTCGTAGTGGTAACGTATTTGATTATCGTGCCACATTAATCCTCCACTCAACATCACGGTTTTATTCGAGATCTACAACTCTCCTCAGCTCCAGCGTACTGTTCTCCAGGCTGTCCATAGCTTTCTCTCTCGTGCTGGTCGCTATATTTGGGCCCTTGGTTTCTTCCTCTGGAACGTTTACAGTTCTCCTTCTCATTGAAAGACATCTGTTGTAAACTCACATATTTGATCTGCCTATATTATATATATATTAGGGTCTCCTAGCGGAGTCCCTGACCCCCTTTTTACACGCTGGACTACGTCCAATCCTCTTCTGGGAATACAGAGCCGCTTCTGCGGCCAACATTTCACTCGCTACACTGCACACAAAACAACAGACACAATAATCCGGGTTCGAGAACTAAGGCTAGTGTCGAACACGTACCGTTGTTTTTTCTCTGTCCGATAGTCCGGCAGAAGAGGTTCAGATGGTCAGGAAAAGAATAAATCTCGGCTCAACATGATCCTCGTTGACCTTGCTTCGGCTTAGCATGACCTTTATTGTCCTTGCGCCCTAAAAACCCAAACAATTAATTTTCATGTTTCCGACATAGAGTTCAGTTACTGCTTTAAATACGATGATTAAAATATTCTGAAATCTGACAATACAGCCGAACCTCGTTACGAGGAACACCAAGGGGAACAGAAAATCTGTTCGTATATATATATTGTTATATATATTATTATTATTATTAATTATATATATATTGTTCTATATATATAAATAGTTCGATGGGGCAAAAACATGGGGCAACTGGTGCCATGCCCCTGCTGGTCCCTGTTTGTCTACAGGCTTGACGTATGATGTCATGGACATTTCTCTGTGCATTTATCAGGTTGAAGTAACATAATAAAATAACAGTCTGATTGTGGAAAAATCCTTTACTTATGTGGTTATAAATATGCAGTTAAGCAGGTTTAGGTAATATTAAAGGATAGGAAAATTTTTGAAAACTAATATTTTATGCTCTTACGCGGTTTGTACTTATGAGGGCTCAACTGTATTTAATTTTTATATCGCAAACATGAAAATATTTAAATTCATTTATAACAATTATAATACACTTTTTACCAAGAAATAGTGATTTCGGATTTTTAAAAGAGACATGCCCACTTAAAGTATTAAAACCGCCGCTCAGTTCGAAATTTCACTTTTTAAAGTTCTTGCGAAAATCCATTATTTGGCATATAATAGCCCCAAGAAAGAAAATTGGCCACGTCTCGGACTGCATTCGAACCAAGGAACCATGGTTTACTATTCCAATGCTTTAACCACTAAGCCGCTGAGCACAGCCTAGCGTGGCTTTTTATTCATACACACGTTTACAAAAGGGATAAGGAGTGGAAGTCTCAAGTGATTGAGGCGGTGGTTGGGAAATTTTAATCATTCCGGTTAAATCTGGTTTGTCCACGTTTATGGTTGGTTGGTGGTTCAGTAGTTTTGTTCGCCGCCTTCGGATCTTCTGGATTTTGGATTTGAATGGGTAAGCTTAGTTGGTTGTGAACGTACCGTGAAGTGGTGCCAATCACTTTACATGGTGCCTCTCTATCAAACACGACTAACAATTATACACCTTTATCGAACAAACTTTCAGACACCCAAATGGTAATAAAAACCAAAAATGGTGGACATTTGCACCATTGGTTTTTATAGTAAGATTAGTATCTTATCCTCTACCGTAAAATAAATACGATACTTCTCTCAAAGCCTACGACAAACATCGTTTTGTTGCTAGCAAAAATCGTAACTTGGAATTAGCAAAACTTCAAGCTGTCTGCCTCGTAAATTTCGGGGCTGCGCATTACTTCAGCTTCGCGCGCTTATTTGGCCAAATGATATTGAATATAAATTCGAAAAGGAAAGTAACCTTGAAGCAGGGGTTCGCTTTTGACTTGTATTGTCGCGACCTACATGGGCTTTTGGCTGACATCCAGGCTACGCCACAGGATATAGGGGACGACGAAGTCACTACGTTTGATATTTAGGAGGGACGGGGCTTTACAGTCTCAAAAATATCCGGAAGGAAAGGGAACGTGGTAAAATAGGATGATACCAATGAATCTTCGCATTTCATGTTGTTTTTCCTCCTTTTTTTATTCCTCTGCTGCTTGTCGTATCTGAACGAACTTTACAATAGAAATGTAGGACGGAGTGGAAACAAAGTGTTTCTTTCCATTCATAAATTCATCTGAAAGGCCTTAGCATTTATTAAGGAAGTGAATTATCATCGCCAAAGCTAACTAAAGCAATTTGTTGTTTTCTTTTCCAGCATTGTTCTTGATCCACTATACTTGATTCTTTGTATTATATTCGTTGTTTGTCTGCCGAGTGTTAACGAAGAGAAAAGGGTGATAAGTTGTATATTGAAACACTTTTTTTGTGCTTCTAGACTCGTAGTTGAGTAGGATATGGGTATTTAAACTGTATAAGCCCTTTGCTGTGTGTATTTGCAGGTCTATAAGTTAATCAACAACTCATCCGCATACATTATTGAAATTAAGAGCAAAAACGAAGAGTTAGATTTTACCATAAAGATTTGGAAAGCAAAAATAATGTGTATTGGAAGGAAAATTTTAAATATCAGTACCCATTTTAAAAACTGGAGTATGGAACAAGTAAACACATTCTACTATTCAGAAAATACTTTTGCTACGTAACGACCAATCAAACTAAATTATGTGCTGTTCAAATTAGACGTCCCAGGCTAGCATACAACTTAATGGAATGAAAAATGTCTTATGTGAAAGAAAACACAGAAGCAGAATTTGGCTATGTAGTTATGTCTTTATCCACTTAAGGATAAAGACTTAAGGGGTTGATAAGTAGAATCCAGTCGGAATGGATAAAGCAGCCGAATACACATTATTACGTAGTTAGGTGTCTTTCACTCGGGAGAGA
Organism: Dysdera silvatica; assembly: GCA_006491805.2. NCBI lineage: Eukaryota > Metazoa > Arthropoda > Arachnida > Araneae > Dysderidae > Dysdera > Dysdera silvatica. The sequence continues at coordinate 152,855,227 of QLNU02014176.1, forward strand.
TCATGCAATAAAGGACCTCTTCCGAGTGAAAGACATGGAAGAGATCATACAATAAATGACCTCTTCAAAGTGAAAGACATGGAAGAGATCATGCAATAAAGGACCTCTTCCAAGTGAAAGACACGGAAGAGATCATGCAATAAAGGATCTCTTCCAAGTGAAAGACGTGGAAGAGGTCACGCAATAAAGGATTTCTTCCAAGTGAAAGACGTGGAAGAGGTCATGCTATAAATTAATACGTAGATTCTCAGAGCAACCTCAAATATTCATTTACCCGTTTGACCAATTCCTTCACACCGAATCGATTCTCCTGTGACAGCGATCTCCAATACCCATCACGGAACTAAAACAAGCGAAAGCTTTCGTAAAAATAACACGATCTCCTGAGACTTATAAGTTGCTCATCATGAACATTTTTTTCATCTTCATTTTAGCCAATAAATAAACTTGAGGAAACGCTATTGCTACTAGAATTTTATATTTTTGTAATATTATTTGGGAATATTGATACATAAAAAAATCTAAAGGAACAAAAGCAAACAGTATTAATAAGGATCAGTAACATGGAATTTTCATAATTATTGGAGAAGTCCACGCATACATTATATATACATTTATATATTACGTAGAAAATTATAATTTATTTTAAATTATTGGGATCTGGACCCCCACCAGCTTATATAACTGTACAACAATCTATCAGTTCCCATAGAACCATCTGCGCCCATATGGGGGGCTCAAGCCCTCCCTAGCCGTTTAAAAATTTGATTCGCCCGAACCTGCTACGCATTTACTTTCAAAAGTTTTATAGTTACATTTTAAAATAAGGTACTTTTTAGCTCATTACTAATTGTCAAGCAGTATCAATTATTTTTGTAGCGTTTTGGTATCTTGTACATTCACTAAAATTCTTGACAGCTATGAGAAGGAGGTAATAATTTTCTCAACCCCCCCTCAGAAATACTCGTCAATTTTTCTCAGCCCCTCCCCCCCAAAAGTGCTCGTATGAGCGCCCATGCATAAGACTTGAGGGTACGAATTTTGGACTCCATGAGAAAAGGAGTAGAAGCTACTCCATTCGAGAAATGAGTATGTTAAAGATGACCCTTTGGGTAGTTCTGAAGAACCGGTTTCACACCATGGTTTTAAATCTAACCCGATGCATAGAGT
>QLNU02014176.1:152856496-152875116 GCA_006491805.2 Dysdera silvatica
GCAGATAATAAATAATAAATACACAATAATAAAATATCCCATTTTCGAACTATTCAAGCCCACATTTTCAATGCGGGGTTTTGCTGAAAAACCACCAAACAGGGGTTGATTATTTTTCCGTTTTGTCGAAAGATTTGAAGGTTAATATTTCAAAATTTTTAGTTTTACTGGAAAATTGCTGAAACACATATCAAGTGATTTTCGATAACCTGTTTTAAAAGCCGCAGATCATTAAAATCCATCCATGGAATCATGAGATATCAAGGTCTGTATTAGGGCTGTTTTCTAACATTTGGTGGGGGGGCCATACCTCCGAAATATAGGACCATTCTGAAAGAAGCTTGAACATGGGTCTAATGACTTTTTGAGACCTTCCAAGCCCGCCTACTGTGGTTCCAATCCGTGTGGGGCACGTTGTGTGTGTGCGTGTGTGTGTGTGTGTGTGTGGGGGGGGGTTCCGTCCTAAGAATTTTTTGTAATTTCGCTTTTCAATTTCACCCCTTTTATTTCCCAGTTTCGTAATTTTCTTTCCATAATTTTTTTTATCTGATTTAATTTGCTTTCTTTAAATTTATATTCTGTTTTATTTACTTTTATTTCCTTTGATTTTACCTTACTTCTACTTTTCTCTGTCTTGTTGTTTGTTCTGATCATCAGTCTTTTTTACATATTTCGATAAGGGGTAAATTTCATCGATTTGTCAGTTATATCAATATAACTGACTTTAATTGATAAACTTTGTCGATTAAAGTCGTTTATATTGATATCGTGTGAGAATTTACAGGCATTGCTTCTAAAACGTTATCGATATACCCAAATACTTGTTTCTACCTTTCGAAATATCGATAGTTTTATATATATATTTCATTATATCGTATCTCTACAAAATATAGTTTTATATATATATTTCATTATATCGTATCTCTACAAAATATATATTCATATTTTGTTAAGGAAAATTATTATAAAATAAGAATAAGAAAAATTGTCACAAAAAATAAGATAATTATTGTCATAAAAATATATCCATATTTTTACATAAATGCTCTCGCTATTAATATAGCAGTTATCATGATTATTAAATTAGTTATCTGATAATTAGGCATTTGCAGACAGAGATACTGTTGATTGTAGTCATAGTTACTGTTGTTTGTAGTCATAGTTACTGTTGTTTGTAGCCAAAATTACTATTATTCGTGATTCTAGTTACTGTTGTTTATAGTCATAAACTAACTTTTCTAACATCTTTCCGAGTTTATTTAAAAGACAGCTGCTTTGATCGGAAAATACCCTTTCCTTTCAGATAGGTACTTGAATCTAGGATAGAACACAAGAACATATATTTGACCAAGATGTTATGCAATGGTCGATAACATATGTTTATAATAGAAAAGGAGCAATTGACCGGTCACGGATAAAACAAAGTTGGGAGGCGATATCCGAAGGAAAAGCAAAAGACAAAATCAGCCAGAGAGGAAAAACTATCTTGTATAGGTCCCAGGTGTACGAATCCCTTGCTGCCAGATTTCTCTTCCTCGCAACGCCGAATTCTATAAAGGATGTCTGATTTTCTGGTGAATAGAAGTATTTTGGGATTGGGTAGAAAATATCTTTATCGCAAATTTTCATTCATTCATTCATTCATTCATTCATTCGTGAAAGATGGTAGAAGGAAGAACATGAACGATAGAAAATTAGGCAATATCATTCATTCACTCACACACACGCACACATTCATTCATTCATTCATTCCTGAGTGAATGAGTGAAAGATGGGTAGAAGGAAGAATATGAACATTAGAAAATTAGGTAATATCTTACAAAACTGAAATTAATTACAAATTACATTGTAATTTCATAGGGCAGTAGCCTACTGCTTTGTTTGAAATTACAAAATATATTGTGCTGAGCGGTAAGAGCATTAAGATAATTTGGTGGAAGTCATACATTTTAAAGTGTATTATGAAGTGGGAACTTGTTATAATTTGCTAATAAGGTAAGAACTTGCATTAACGCTTTTAGATATGAGCTGACAAGTGCAACAGGGATCTAAGCGAGCCGGTTGTTAAAATTTTGGAACCACTTTATTGATTATAATCAACGCTTCGTATTAATTTACACATTTTATATATGTTTAAAATAAGAATAATAAGGATAAAATATTTACATACAAATAGGTTAAACACTAGTGAAATAGCAAATGAAAAAGATCTCCCAATGCTTCTGGACGCGACAGCAGCGGTATTCCATCAGGAGTAATGAAGATGTAATATTTCTGCCTCTTTTTATAGCCTATTTGAAATTTCTGAAAAAATCTTCATCAGAGCAGTCTCTTCTTCTTCTTTTTGCAAGGGTTTCATTGGGAAGGGTGGCCGCCGGGGGCGGCGCTGTAATCCCAGACAGGACGCTTGAACAGCGTAATCAGCCGCCGAGGCGGCTGAGGGGGAGATGGATTGCCGATCAACACGGCATTCAAATACCTTGTATCTTATTTCTATAATAAGGATAAAATAAATATTATTTATAAGCAAAGAACAACGTTATAAGCGTAAGTGAGGTTGGGAATTTTTATTTCAACGTACGTTTCTGACGGACTTGGCCGCCTTTCGTCAGGAATAAAAGAATTATTGGAAAATTTGAGAATGTCATTACGTGATTATTGTGTTGCCAGTTGTGGATGAATAATTAATGTGAAAATTTTATTAAACGCTTCCATGCTTTACTGACAGTGGGGGATAGATTTTATATCATTGACTATAGTAGAAGAATTCTTATTTTTATGGAACACTTCCAAAAAATCTAATTCATATACTGATCTCGGTAGACAGATAATTGTGCTTTAGTTGAATTTGTGGTTATGTGATCAGCGATGAACAGAGATGGCAGACTTGTGGAGCTCTACCTTCTCCACAGAAGAAGGCAGAGAATATGTAGAAAAGGCAGAGATCCGTAAGTCCGCCATCGATGTTCATTGCTGGTCACATAACCACAAATTCAAATTCAACCAACCCACAATTATCTGTCAACCAAGATCAATACATGAATTAGATTTTTTGGAAGCGTTCCATAACAATAAGAATTCTTTGACCATGGGGTGAATTATACAAAATCTACACCCACTTTCAGTCAAGCTTGGAAACGTTTAATAAAATTCTAGCATTAATTGTTCATCCGCAATTGGCAATACAATATTCACGCAATAACAAAATCCCCAGTTTCCTTACAGTTCCTTTTCCGTTTTGTATTCCTGACGAAAGACGGCCAAGTCCGTTAAAAACGTACGTTGAACTAAAATTTTTAAACTTTGCTTACGCTTATATAACGTTGTCTTTACAAATAAATCTTTTCTGATTAGTGCTACGTCAAATTATCTTACATAAATATTGTTTTTTAACCTTTTGCTTTTCTCTCCATTCTCATAGAAACACATTCCATTTTCTTTGTGTAAAATGCATCTTTTTTTTCGATAGTAGATTAAAGGAAGCTCAACGACAATTACATTTTAAGAACCGCGTGGCAAAAAGAAATTCTGAAGCAATACATATAAATACAGCATCTAAACATGCGGCCCCTGAGTTCCTCCGTAAGTAGATTTGAAAGAAACGCAACAAAAAAATTTTTATTTTTCAATTGTACAATAAACTGAAAACTTCGAATCTAAAAATGTCGAAGGCGTATCAAGATGTTGAAGCTGGCTCCAAAATTTGATTGTGGATGCGATAGGGAAAACTATTTACCTCAAAGGAAGGAAAAGCAAGTTAAATGCGGCAAATAGTTTATAAAGTTTTGCGCAACTTTCGGATTATTCTGTATATACATATATATATAGGCAAAATTTTATCCCTATAAACCTTTATAAATTTTCTGTTTACGCTATTAGATTTTCGCATGAGGATGGAGCAGAATATTCAGGGGGTGAGAAGGATGTCTCCCAGGAATGTATCCAGTTAAAACTAGTTCTGACCAATAATATTTGTGTTTAATCTTTGTTTTTTGTTGAAATCAGTCTTAATTGATTTCGTATTTTGACTATAATACACATACAGTAAATTTTGCCTCTAGCGTTACTTTAGACAACGGGCAAGGTATCCTTATGAAAAATGATTAAACTTAATATATTTTACATCTGTATTGGGACCTCGAAAAATATCAGTATACACAGATTTATCGTTATAATTAGTAACATTACAAATATCTACTGTTATAATTAATATCGTTACAGATATATATTGTTATAATCAGTATCGTTACTGATATTTATCGTTATGAAGAGTATTGTTAAAGGTAGTTTTAACGTTATAAACGAACGTTTCTTAACCTGGAGGTCGCGACCCACAAGGCTGCCGTGAACTGATTTCTTGGGGGGCCGCAGCAACTTTTTTTAATTGAAATTATTTTTATATCAAATATTATCAACGCTCATAAGTGGGGGGACATGATCTTTGCTCACTTAAATTAAGATGACTTCGTGCTGATTTGTTAAACTTTATAGGTTATAAAATACAGCAAACACAATAATGACACACATGTTCATATTAAATTAAACAACAATATTATATAGACGTATTCATATGTCTCTTGCCTATGTAATTAAATGTAAAATTTTTTAAAAATATGTACATTTTCGAAAAAATAAAATATAAAACGTAATCTCGTCATTAAAAACTAAAATGTCAAGTTTTGTGCTTACAAAAGTCAAGTTTACAAAAGTATGAAATTACATAAAATAATTATTTTGTCATTAAAATGTCCGTAAGGTCTCATATATAATATTTCGCCTAAAAATAATACAATTCACAAAAAATTATTCAAGTAATTAATGTACAAAAAATTCACCGGATGTACATATAATTAAACCGAATTACTTATTGGTGCAAAAAGATTATACACGTTTTTTTCTATAATTTTCTATTATACACGTTTTTTTCTATAATATTAGGTGTAGGTCATAGCACTTGACATTTTGCATGAATATATCAAATTTAAAGTATAAAGCTATAACCATTCTAAAGTTATAGTGTGTGCAATATGTAAAACCGGGATTTTAAGAAAAACGCGTTTAAAGTTTTAACTATAAAAAAAAGCAAAGCAATGAACAGGGCACTTGGGAAACAACTACAAATAAAAGTGTTTCTTTGAGTTGTCCACTTCGTTTTAGCATGGAAATGTTTCTTCTTTTCGGAAGCATAGATTAAATAATACCAAATATCAAAAATTAAAACAAAATGGCGATAATTAAATGAAAAAAAAGAGTCAATGAAGGGTGAAGGGATATTTAAATGCCCCTTTACTTACAAATTTCTTGAACGTACACCTTCAAAATTTTGTCAATAACTTTTGAACTTAGCGGAATTTTTTGACACGGTGAATTTCATTAGATTTATAAAGATTTAGGCACTCAGCAAAGGTAATAATATTTTCTCCGATTTTTTTTTTTATGTCTAAAAAGTTACTTTCCCCCTTAAATTTCAACATGGTTACGTTGAAATATTATGCTAATAGTTATTGACTTTATATTTATGATATACATTAACATATATTTTTAATATAATATATATAATTAATATAATATAATTTTATATTTAATGTGTTTTCTTTACTCTGTTAAAAATGCTTTTATTATGTAAACGTGGCAGCGGCGGATAGAGGGGGTCGCAGAATATTTGGTTACTGTAAAAAGGAGTCGCAGATCACTTGGTCACTGAAATGGGGGGTCGCGACTTGAGAGGTTCGGGAAACACTGTTATAAACAGCGGTGTGGTAGATATATTTATCGTTATAGACAGGTCTATTTTTATGAACAGATTTATCGTTATAAACAGATTTATAATTAGGAACAGGATCGTTATAGAGAGCTTCCACAGTATATATATGCTATATAACACAATGATAGCAGAAGAGAGATGAGGATTGCAATACAATACGATGCATTACGATACAGGATGGGGTCAAAATTTTCAATTTTATTTTTCATGAAGTTTTCCATATATTTTGAATATGATTATAAATTTTTTTTTTAAACTGAAAAAAAAATATTTGGTTTGGTAGTAGTTTTGTAAAAGCTCAGGAAACTAGTTAGACTATCTAGTCCGCTAGAAAATAATGTTAGAACCATATGCATGGTTTCGCGATTTTAAAATAAATGTCTCTACTTTCCCATGGTTCAGCGCACCTCGAAAATATTTGTTTGGGAAGGGTGCAATTTTAGAGACACGAAAGATTTATGCAGCTTTATGCATTTATAATATTTTCGGATATGCGTTAGCGAGCGAGAAAAAGGTGCTGTAGGTTTCGAAATAAAGCAATTTTCTCGGATGTAGTACTTTGATAAATAAACAACCTACGAAAATAAAATAAAATCTAGCGTCATTTTGCCGAAGCAGAAAAATCATAAAACGTGATAAAAGTTAAGTGATTTTAATAAAAGAACGGTGTCGACGTAAATAGCTTAAGACATTCTACAAGCTTTCCAGGTTCATGAATAATAGTCAAACAACTTTGTTAATGACCCTAAATAAATTCCAAGCTTCAGTAATTCATGTAAGGCCTTATTAAACTCCGTTCATAATAAAGGCCCCATTCTTTTCAGTTTTGTAAATAATTTTTAGGTTTCTGGTTGGTTGGTTGTGTTTGTATGGCGCAAGGACATCAAAAGTCATTCTGTGCTAAACCAGATTAGGTTTCTGGAATATTTTCTATCAACAGATGCGTTGTAGCTAAAAAATAATATATCGGCGTGATATAGCAATACCCCATGTTCTCTTGGAAGCATTCACTCCTACCTATTCCTCACGAAAGGTACAAGGTTTATTTGAAACTCGTCGAAATGATCTACCTAAGATCTAAAGCTAGGCTCCGTACCGTTGTTACTAACAGCTAATGTGTGTGTGGATAAGGTGTTTTAAACAACCATCAGCACATTCATATGTACATTGTACAATCCTCGAAGTACGGCCTACATATTTTTATAAAAACTTCATGATACATTTTGACGTTGGATAGAAGTGGTAATATGGGCAAGTTAAGAATATATATAATAGTCATTGCTCTTATGTTGTAATTGTCATTGTTGTAATTGTATGTAATTGTCATTGTTGTAATTGTCATTGTTGTAATTGTATGTAATTGTCATTGTTGTAATTGTTATTGTATGTAATTGTTGTAATTGTCATTGTATGTAATTGTCATTGTATGTAATTGTCATTGTATGTAATTGTCATTGTTGTAATTGTATGTAATTGTCATTGTTGTAATTGTATGTAATTGTCATTGTATGTAATTGTCATTGTTGTAATTGTCATTGTTGTAATTGTCATTGTTGTAATTGTATGTAATTGTCATTGTTGTAATTGTATGTAATTGTCATTGTATGTAATTATCATTGTTGTAATTGTCATTGTATGTAATTGTCATTGTTGTAATTGTCATTGTATGTAATTGTCATTGTATGTAATTGTCATTGTTGTAATTGTCATTGTATGTAATTGTCATTGTATGTAATTGTAATTGTCATTGTATGTAATTGTCATTGTTGTAATTGTCATTGTATGTAATTGCCATTGCTAAAGATAAATATATAATACATACATATTCATGTGTAAATTGAGAAAAAAATATGAATTATAAAATGGGCTGAATTACTTATTGATGAAAAAAAGACCTGTAGAGAAACATTTCGCCTTTGCATGTTTATTTTTTCAAAGTATTTTCAGTTTGCTGGTATAATCTCTGCCTAACATAAATTTTACAATCTTCACAGCGACAATGAAGATTTATGAATATCACACGATGTTTTAACTTTCAATTTAGGCGCTTGTAGACAAGAAGACATCTTTTTTTGCGAACGAGTATCCCACTTAATAATAGTTGGTGAGTCACTTTCTTAAACTCAAAATTTTATTTAAGATGCTTTTTTAGTTTATCCTTTACAAAGTTGTGAACCAGTAATAAGAAGTAAGATTTAATTTATAAAATATAATACGATTCTAGGGTTCCTAGCCGCGTTTTCACAAGAAACTGGGAAAATAAGGACAACTTTTTATAAAAAAAGGAGAAATAAGGACCAGATTTTTTAAAAAAGGGACCAATGAGGAATTAAAATAATGATTTGTTCAAGACTTTTTTTTTTTAAATGATCGTCACTCAAAATTTAAATAGAGTTTCTCGAAATCCTTTTCCAGAATTTTTTTAAATATTGGTCTGTTTTCATAGATAGCAATTATAAAAAAAAATTATATTTCGTATTACATCTCCCGCTACCAACCCACACAAAATAAAATAGATCTGATGAAGAAGAATGACTGAGAAATAAAGTAAAGTGCTGATTTTACACAAAACAGAACCTATATATTTATTATGCAACCTCAACAATTGCTTAACTTCCAAATAAAAATTCATTAAATTATGATATATATAAAAATTATGTAAGAAGTTTGTTAGCTAATAAAATAGCGTTATTAAAAATGGACATACATTGAAGGATTATCAATTCAGAGGTTGCAAAAAGAATGCAACAATCTAATAGCAGCAAAAGTTGATCTCATTAAAAACAACAAAAGGTAAAATTTTATTTTACCATAAAACGTGAAATACGAAATTGAAAAAAAAAATCGTCTCCATTATAAAATTCTTACATCGCACTTGCCAGCTTTCAAAAATGTGAAATGATAAAAAACGGATTTATAAGGACTTAGACGAAGATACGGTCTTGATATGATAATACGGAAATTTACGTACAAAAAACTGACCAATTGGAAGCCCTGCGATTCGCACATTTATTTGCTGGTAGTATAAAATTAGTCTTAAGTAATTGGTTTATAATTAAAATTTAAATTAATACTTGTACTTGTGTTCAATCATAAGCTTCCTATTTTCTCTCGGAGGAATAATAAAACATTTCATGTTTTCAGGAACTGGATATCGTTTTCGTGAATAAAAGCAGGTCTCATGTATAAAATTAGAATTAAACTTTTGAATGAGATAATAACTTTTGAATCATTAAACCTCTAATTATACAATAATTTCTGCCACCCACGTATAGATTATAGCTCAAACTAGAGCTTTATTCGTTTTGGAGAAAAAGAGACGCTTTCCCCATCCTGGATTCGAACCAGGGTCCCTCCGTTTAGCCCGGAGTGTCTTGGACCGCTAGACGAATGAGGACAGGAAACAACGCTCTCTTTCTCCGTATGTAAAGATGTTAAGGTATTATTACCCTCCGCAGGGATAACACAATTGCCAAATATGGTCAACACAAGAAAGCCTCCGGGGCGAGATTTTTGTGAGTTTTCGTGGGGGAATTTATTATACTATAATTTTTGCCACCCACGTTTTCTGTGTTGACCATAATTGGCAATTGTGTTATCCCTGCGGAGGGCAATAATATCTTACATCCTTATATATGGAGAAAGAGAGCGTTGTTTCCTGTCCTCATTCGTCTAGCGGTCCAAGACACTCCGGGCTAAACGGAGGGACCCTGGTTCGAATCCAGGATGGGGAAAGCGTCTCTTTTTCTCCAAAATTACACAAGCTCTAGTTTGAGCTGTAATTAAAACGTGGGTGGCAAAAATTATAGTATAATAAATTCCCCCACGAAAACTCACAAAATTCTCGCCCCGGAGGCTTTCTTGTGTTGACCATATTTGGCAATTGTGTTATCCCTGCGGAGGGTAATAATACCTTACATAAACCTCAAATGATAAAATTTTTAATAAGTTACTTTTTAATTAATGCAGTTTACTTGAATTGTGAATTTAGCACAATTAAATAATGAAACTGTTAAGTTAGTTACAGAGTGGAAATCAAGATTTGAAATCTGTTTTGATATTAGTTGTGGGATTGAGTCGATATTGTTAATCAGCAATAAACTGTCGATTAAATTTTTGATCATTGAAATGATTAAATTCATTAACATTGATTTGATTGAAATAACCAAAATTGAGTTGATTGAACCGGTCAACATCGAGTTGGCTAAATTGACCAACATTGGATTCATCGAATTGGTTACCACTAAGCTGATGAAATTGATTAATACTAAGTTGATGAGAATTATTAACATTCAGTTGATGAGATTAATTAACATTCAGTTGATGAGATTAATTAACATTCAGTTGATGAGATTGATTATAACTAAGTTGATTGAATTGATCAGCACTTAGTTGATGGAATTAACCATATGTAATTTTGTTGCATTGTTCATATACCTATAACTTTGCTAAGGCACTTTTGCCTTCAAAATAGCAGGAATTTGCTGTGGTAAGAAAATAACTAAATCATAAATTATATTCTAGTAGCATATTGGTTCACATATTGATTTAATTTTTAATTTGTAAAGATTGGATGGCAGTTGACTAAGATGGATGATGTCTCTTTCGATCTCATCCAGTCAAATGAGTTATGATCTGAAGACCAAGAAAGCAGGGAAAATTCCTCATCATGTTTCTGGAGGAACTCAGGGACAATACTGGTAACTGGGTATGGTGCATTGTTCTATTGTAAGCCCCCTCTACCAAGATTATTTAAATTTATTGTACTTAGATAAACTGGATCCGAAATGATATATATAAATAAGCTTGGGTATTCATCCATTCACTTGCTGAATATAAATTAAGTAGGCTTAAAAGCCCCTGAAATATAATTTACACCTGGTAATATGTCTGCCAACCTGGAATATTGTGACTATGAGCGAGGGATTCGTGTCTTCACAATGTTTAGTCAACATTTTTACTTTTCTATCGGCATGATATAGTTGAAGAAGACTTATAGAACTACATGTCACCCTTTTCACTTCTTTGAGGTCCAATTACGATGCTTTTAAATTCACTGTATATTAACAAGGGAAAGTAAGAAATTATTCGCACTTCATTTCTTTTAAATTTATTTATACAAATGTGGGGTCGAAGTATGTCAGTTTTCTACCTACATAGTCCCCTTCACTTTGGAAGGAAACTACGTTACATTTCGCACTTCGCCCAGCGGTCCACGAACTTGCGTATTATCTCTAAGAAGAAGGTTCTTGGTTACTCATCTAACCATTTGTTCACCGCTTTCCATATTTCTTCGTCCGTAGAAAATCAACGACCCCATAAAGAATTTTTCAAGTGGTCCAAACAGATGGTAGCTGGAAGGAGCGTGATCTGGGTTGTAGGCAGTGTGTTCCAGCACCTCAAAATCTAAATGGTTAATGGTTTTAACGGTCTGGTAGGCCGTGTGTAGACGTACATTGTCATGCAACAACAACAACACTTTTCGACAATGGGTCTCGCTTGGTAATGGTTGGTGCGAATTGTTCAGATCTTTGGACAGCAACGCACTGAAGCACTGTACCTTGCACTGTTGACTGTACTACCCTTTTCTAGATGATCTTCTAGTATACATTCTTTGAAATCACACGACGCCACTGCTGGATATGTACTATTATTCGAATGTATCACTCTACATGTACTATTCTTCGAATGTATCACTATACTTGTACTATTCTTCGAATATATCACTCTACATGCATCATTATTCGAGTGTGAGCCGCTGCTGGATATATAATATTATTTGAATATATCACTCTACATGCACCATTATTCGAGTGTATCACTCTACATGTACTATTTTTCGAATGTGTCACTCTACGTATACTATTCTTTGAATGTATCACTCTACATGTACTATTCTACGAGTGTATCACTCTAGATGTACTATTCTTGGAATGTATCACTCTAGATGTACTATTCTTAGAATGTATCACTCTACATATACTATTGTTCGAATGTGTCACTCTACATGTACTATTCTTCGAATGTATCACTGTACATGTCGAGAAAATAACGTAAGTTTCCAGTTTACAATTCTCGAGCTCAAATTATCATAAAATACGTGACTGCGAGCTGCAAAAAAATAGTTTTTTTTTCCTTTTTTAAGCTCGAGGAAATTTAGTTTGGCCGACCCGTTCATTGAGAATGTTTTTCTGTTTGACGTGTTCTTAAACAAAACTTTTGTGTATAGTTTCTTGGACTCATTAAATCTAATTTAAAGGATCAGAAAGGAATGAGTACCATTTCTTGTATAGATGAAGAGGCGTCAAAAGCAGGAGAACTAAACAATGAGATCATCAGTCATCGAGGTCGTATCCCAAGAATGGTGAGTGAATATATATGGCTACAGATAAACTTTTAGGTTTTATCTCGAAAGTTACGCCAAAAGGTAACATACGGCGCCCGAACAGGGACCTGATGACAGAATGTTAACAAAAAGGGCAATTAAGTAATTGATTGCGTTAAATTAGAGCAGACCCTCTTACTGGATTTCATATTGATTTACGTGGGTTGACCTGTTTTCGAGAATACTGGTAATGTATTGATGAATAATTTTAGAAAATTTTGAAATACTGTAGTTTGTTTATGAAAATGAATGGTGATTTGGAAAAGTTAAAACAAAAACGAGCAAATATTCGTTGTCTCACGAGAAGGCTTATTAATAACAGTGAACAATTAGTTACCGAGCAAAATGATAACATAGAAACATTCACAGGATATTTAGCATTGTTGAGTGCAAAGAATGAATCTCTTAATCGGTTAGACGAGCAGATTCAGGTTTTGACTGAGAATGGAACAAATTTTGAAAGCGACATATCCACGTGTGACATATACTACGAGAGAATAATTTCGATGAGAGTGAAAATCCTAACTTATTTGAATTCATTAAATAGGCACACAACCGTTTCTATGAATACTATAGCTGATAATGATAACAGAGTCCTTTAGGGGGCTAGTGAGAATAATTTGGGGTTACAACTAAGTTCTGCCAACAAGGTACTTGGTGTAAAGTTGCCAAAGCTAACATTTAACAAATTTGGTGGTGATTCTTCAAATTGGCTGTGGTTTTGGAGTCAATACGAAAATGCAATTCACGAAAGTAGAAATTTAACTGCTGTTGATAAATTTAACTATTTACACTCTTAGTAAGTGGGACAGCAGCTAATACCATTAGTGGGTTTTCCCGTACGAATAACAATTACACTGAGGCCATTGAATTATTAAAACAACGTTTTGGACGAAAGAATTTAGAACCACTTAGAAACCCAAACCACATGCGAGCAAAGCCAAAGCACTGCGAAAGTTATACGATAACATTGAGATAAGAAATTTGAATGGGCTTGAGGTAACTGCAGGTACTTACGGAACTTTACTTACCCCGATCATACTAAAATTCTTGCCCAACCAATTCATTTTGGATTTTAATAGAGATAGAAAATCGCAGAAAATTTTGAGGTTGAGGAATCGATGGATTTTTTACGTCGGGAAATTGAGAGCAGAGAAGCCGCCAACTAGTTTCAGGTTCAACCACCTGGTTTACAGCTTAAAGAGAAAAGAATATTTAAGAAGCCGATCTCCACTGCGGCTGCTTTAACAACAGGCTCTACATGTTTTAACACTCGCCAAGTTAGACTTAATACTAGAGGTGTAGTTTGTGTTTATTGCGGAAAACCCCATAATAGTACAGATTGTGAATTTGTACAAACTTTGTCACTAAAAAAATGGAAGGAAGCACCTTTTGTTACAAAAAAAAGGAGAATGTGTTCGTTGTTTGAAACTAAATCATATTTCTTCTCAATGCAAATCTAAGGTTAAATATCCAAATTGTAATCGATATCATGATTTTCTTCTATGTATGAAATAAACCTTACTATCAGAGCATGAGCGTGTTGACTTGCCTACAACACGAGATGAATCGCTAGCTAATGTAATGGCGGCCCGTCATGTATTGCTTCAAACTCTACGTGTTACCATTATTAACGGAGAAAGGAAATGGAATGCTCGCGCCATCCTGGATTCGGCATCTCAAAGGTCGTACATTTTAAAAAGGTACCACCAATAAATTAAAATATGGCTCCCTTCGAAAGGAGAATCTTCGACATTCCCTGTTTGGAGATACTTGTACGGACGTTTTACAACACGATGTCTTTGTTGATCTGTCTGAAGTTCATCTGTCGAACTCATCCGGAACGTATAGATGTAACTTCGAAGTACTAGGTCAAGAAAGGATCTGCGAGACCATGCCAATTGTTGCTCGAGGAATTCAAATGAAAGAGCTTTTAGAAAATGGCATCGACTTAAGTGACCATCGAGGGGGACCAATAGAAATACTGCTTGTCGCTGATGTATCCGGAAAGTTGATGACCGGATGTTATACAAGATTACCATCAGGTTTAGTAGCGATAGAAACAAAACTAAGTTGGACTGTTATGGGACGTAGAAACAGGAAGATTTGGAAAATAATTCTGGTTCAATGGTTACTTCCCTGTTGTCGAAAGACATTCCGGTAACAAACTTACGGGATTTAGATATTCTGGGAATAAAGAATTCGGCACGAAAACAGATCAAAGAAGAAAAAGAGGAAGCTGCAAAGGAATATTTTGTGAAAACATTAAAGAGACTTCCAAATGGTTGCTACGAAGTATCTCTTCCCTGGGTGGAAGGTCATTGGCCACTTCTGAATAATAGATGGTTAGCAGAAAGCAAGAAATCTTTTTTAAAGTAGTGTTCTAAAAGTAGAAGAAATTTCTACAATTCTTTGTGATTGTGCAGACGTCATCAATTCAACTATGGTATAAGACCGATCATTTATACATCTGAGGACCTTGAATTAGTGTCTCTAACACCTGCAATGTTTCTCAGAGACATTAAAGGAAGTGGAGTTCCTGATTTGAATCACATTGATGCTACAAACTTAAAAAAGAGAATTTTATATCGAATAAAAATTAGCCAAGACTTACGAAGACGATTCCTCCTCAGAATATCTTGGACAGCTGAAAAATTATGCAAAAATGTCACTGAATTACCATTACTTTTCTCTGGGGAGATGTAGTGTTAATCGAATTCAACACGAAGAGAGTGAACTAGGAAAAGTGATTCAATTATTTCCTGGAAAAGATGGTATTATACGTCTTGTGAAAATTGTGCGCACTCTACTTGGAGACGTACTTCGACCTGTTCAGAGACTGTATTCGCTTGAAGTGACCCACCCTACAGATGAGGACATAAGAAAATCTCAAGGATATCTAAAGAGATGTCCTTGTAAAGAGCATTCCGATTGATCTTCTAGTGGTTGTAGTTCCAGTTTTCCAAGATGCCTGACGCCTGGAGTTTACTTAACCCTGTGGACTGAAATGTCTCTCCGATACCAGTACATGCTCCTCCTCCTCTTCGTTTAGGCATTTAAAATTTTTCTCTTCTCTATTTTGAGTTTCAGTGTGCCAAAAACTCAAAGTGGGGAGTATGTCGAGAAAATAACGTTCTTATTTTACAATTCTTGAGCTCAAATTATCATAAAATACTTGCCTGCGAGTAGTAAAAATCTAGTTTTTTCCTTTTTTCCTTCTTTTGAGCTCGGGGAAATTTAGTTTTGGTCGACTCGTTCACTGAGAACGTTTTTCTGTTCGACGTGTTCTTGAACAAAACTTTTGTATATATTTTCTTGAACTCATTAAATCAAATTTAAAGGATCGAAGAGAATGAGTATCATTTCTTATATAGATGAAAAGACGCTAAAAGCAGGAAAACTAAACAATAGGATCACCACTCATCGAGGTCTTATCCCAAGAAAAGTGAGTGAAATTAAGGCGGCTCGAAAAAAATCGAAGTGTCTTAGATCTTTTTGCGGTAGTGCAGAAAAGTTGTGAACTCTCATCATTAAAAGGTATGCAAAATCTTATAACTCTGAATTGATATCTTTTGTCGCCTCAATGGGCCGAAAGTTGTGAAAATTGGACTAAAAATTATTAAAATCCAAAAATGAATAAATAATCACAGATTTTGTTGATCCGTTTGCGGTAATGTTTAAAAGTTACTATTTTTTAACAACAACATCTGTACAAAATTTTAGAATTATACGTTAATATCTTCTGTGCCTCAAAGGCACCGAATTTTGGATATTGAAGGCAAATTTTTAAATAAAAACATATTACACTTACCTTATTTTAATGCGAATAGAAACTTTATTCCATCTTTTGCGATGTGGTTAGATTTTTCTACCATGTTTCAAAATTGTAAATAAGATTCTTATAACTCTGTAAACTATAGTCAAAATTACTTTTCTGTTCCACTGGTGTAAAATGAAAAGTGCTGATACTACTTAGACACACTCACTTTATTTAAAATATCATCAGAATGTTTAAAATCATGATGGGTAAAAGTCCCTCTTCGAATAGAGAATAGTCCCTTTCTTCACGGAAGAAACGAAAAGAAAAGAAAAAGATTAGCTATAAAATGTCTCGGCCATTTTATTTTGAATAAAGTGAGTGTGCCTAAGTAGTATCAGCACTTGCCATTTTACACCAGCGGAAAGTAGAAGTAACTTCGACCAATAGTTTACAGAGTTAAAAGAATCTTATTTACAATTTTGAAGCATGGTAGAAAAATCTAACTACATCGCAATTGCTGAACCTGGAGATTATGTTATAGTTATAAGAAATGCACAACTTTGGAGTAAAAGCAGGAAAAAACTAATGCGTCATCTTGAAAACCTCAACTTTTTGGTGGTATGCAGAAACAAAGAAATGACCCCAGACTTAACAAAAATGAAACGTAAATTTAGAGCGGAATTTGAAAAGTGAGTGGTGAAAACAGCCGAGCAGAAGATGTTACGAGGTCACATACGAGATCTATATTCCGTAATAGAACGTTTGGAAATGGAAACATATAGACTGTATAAGGAAATGACAATGGAGTTACATCCAATAGAAGTAGACGAAATGGCCCAGAAGACTTTTAGTGACATCCAGGAAAGAAGGAAGAGCATACAAGAACTCCAACTGAGAAAATTGGAACGATGGTAAAACAAAGAAGGGGGAAAAGAACTTCATACCAATAAAATATGGAGTTACACCAAAAAACAAAAAGGTAAGGGGATGCGTTTTGCCATGTTCAGGGCGGCCTATACCTGGTGTAACGAAAATATATTCGGTCATAGAAAGCCTTTCTTCGCATGTTCTTACCCCAATAGAAAAAAGAGAGCTCTAGAAAATGGCCCAAAATTTACATTCGCGCCATCAAAAATAAATATAAATGAATACATCGCAGCAACAGAGACAATGTTAACAGCCTTGCTAAGTAAGGAATGGGAAGCAATACGATGGGAAGTGGCAAGAAGCTTTAAAGGTCTAAAACAACCCCCTTATTTAAAAAATGACTTACAAAGCATTAAAGCATTAAAAAAATATATTCATCTGTATACATCTTACCTGCAGATAAAACAGATGAAATAGTTATGCTAAATAAGGACGACTTTGTGACAAGTGGACATAAAAAACATTGGAAAAATTGAAATGTGTGCCAGTAAAAAAAGACCCAACACCCGGAATTGTCAGACAACTGGCTACATTTAAAAAAACACCTTCATTACCATTGTGTATAAAAGATGCAATATATTACCCTACTGGGTACGGCGTTCCGACGATGTGTTTTAAGGTAAAAACGCATAAAGACGGAACACCTATGCCATTCCCACCGATAGTGGCTAAAAGATCAGCACCAATATACCCACTAGAAAAGGCGCTAGATGTGGTACTAGGGACATTAACAGGGGAAAGACAATAGTGTAACATCATCCATCGAAGCTAAAGAACGAATAGAAAAATACAAAGTAACAGAGAATACACATATGTCAAGTTTTGATGTTATAAACTTATTATACGCAATTAGATCTAGCTATAGAAATTGTGGAGAGAGAATTACGAAAAAGGGCAATATGGAACCCTATGAAAATAAATACTATTTTGGGTGGATTTAAATTGGTTTTAGAAAATAACTTTTACAGTTTAACGGCACAATATATAAACAAATTGATGGGTCACCCATGGGTAGCCCAATCTCAGCAGGACTGGCCGAATTAACACTTGGGGAACTGGAAAAACAAATTATCATGGGATGTCCCGCAATATTATGGACTCGATACGTCGACGATATTCACCTTTTATACGAAAAAAACATAGTTGACATAGATAAACCTTTTCAGGACATTAATGGTTTTAACCCAGCAATACAGTTTACTATAGAAAATGAAAAAAAACGAAAACAATTCTATTGCCTTTCTTGATTTACTGTTAAAGCGGAAAAAGGATCATTTCAACATTTACAATTTTTAGCAAATCTACTGCATCCGATACTTTTACAGAATTCGGTTCATACCAACCCTTCTCTACTAATTTTTCTCTTATTTTCGTACACTTATATAGGGCATTTCGGCTAATTAGTAATGATAAAGATTTTGAAGTTGAAATTAGTAATATTTTTGGAAAGGCCAATAAAGCGAGATATCTCATAAAAAAGTTGAACAAATTTATCAAAAAATAAAGACCACAGTTATACGCAATAATGTCACCACATTGAATGGCTCTAATAGCGAAAAACTCCATTTTATAGGATTAATACCATTCTTCCCAGAACTGTTTTACCCATTTAAAAGAAAGATGAAAAAAACCCGGGTTGACAATGGCACTCAGAGCTTCACCCAATGTAATAAAAATGGTAAAAACAAATAGAGATAAAACAATATATAACGAATGTGCAGGAGTTTATAGTATTCCAATATCCTGTAAAGAACAAATTGAGGAAAATATATATATATACATAG
>QLNU02014176.1:152875216-152900639 GCA_006491805.2 Dysdera silvatica
CAACTAGCCAATCCTTCTGCACCTCTTTAAATAACCTACAACTTGACGACGACGACCTCATGGTCTCATTCGATGTAATTTCTCTCTTCACTTGCATTCCCACATCACTTGCAATCGACACCGCACTTACACGCCTCCAAAATGACACAACACTACATGAACGCACTTCACTAACACCTCACGACATCTGCACATTGTTGAAATTTTGTCTGGACTCTGCTGTGTTCTCCTCAAATGGTTCTATCCATAGACAAGTTTTTCGCACTGCCATGGGATCTCCGGTCTCAAGTGTTGTAGCTAACTTGGTTATGGAGTCATTTGAGAAAACTGCTTTGTCTTCACCGAATTTTAACATTAAATTCTGGAAAAGATACGTCGACGACACGTTTGTTGTACTTAAAACTAATACACTCCAAAGCTTCTTCCATTACCTTAATAACTTAAACTCACATATAAAATTCACATACGAAACAGAACAGAACAATAAACTCCCTTTCCTAGACGTTCTTGTACACAGATCTCACGATAACTCAATCTTCACCTCAGTTTACCGTAAACCCACACATACAGACAGATATCTCTGAGTGATAGTATATATTCTGCTATTTTTCTAATATATTTATTGAATTTTCTAAAATTTTTGGATCCTTTATAGTTGATTAGTTAACTATTCAGATGGACTATCCTCCAAAATGGGACAATTATGCATCACACAAGAAATCTTGGGACGGCGGGACAAATACCTCAACGCCCAGAACGAGACGTCTGGTAACCTTCATCATACAGTGACAGGGCTCATTCCAATTTCAAAGGAAACCGACCTTTACCTTTACTTTTACCTTCACCTTTACCTTTCATTAACTAAGAAATCAAAAATCCCAGACCGTATCTTCGTAGAAAAAAGCGGCGAGAACTACTGGAGTCGAACCTGTTCTACATGTATAGTAGCCAAATGCGTTACCATTATACCGCCATGGCTAATTAGATATTAATTCGAATTTCGTACTACTAAAATCCTTATTAATGCAAAAATACACATATAACCATGTAAAAATACGCGTATAAACATACAAAAATACACATTTAAACATGAAAAAATACGCATATAAACATGTAAAAATACGCGTATAAATATGCAAAAATATGCATATAAATATGGTAAAATACGCGTATAAATATGGTAAAATACGCATATAAACAAGCAAAAACACACGGATAAATATATAAAAATATGAAAGAGATATTCCAAAAGGAAGAAGCTAAGATAGATAGGAATAGAGAGAGAAAACAGAGAAAAAGAACTTTAAATTAAAATCCATTTATTTGCCTACTTCGTTGGTATCATTAAATCGTTTCTGAGTCCTTTGCCTATCAATATTATCTTTTTTTTTTCCCTTTCTCTAAATACATTATGCTAAATTTTACTTCGAAAGTGATTCCACATTTGAGGCAAAGAGGGGAAAAGTAATGAAATTCAGGGATATTGCTTTTATACTTCTAAATGGAACTGGAACCTCTGCATTTAGTTTCAACTCTTTGAATTTCATGGGCAGGAATGGAACTGGGACTGCATACAAAAAGGGAAATTTTATACTGCGTCAATGCATTAAGGTATCTACTGTTTTTCAACTGTCTGGTTGGGATGACGACTGCGTGGGTTCTCCCTTTACTCAGACAATACTTTGTGCATGGCCGCCCCATCTTTAGACTTTTTTTCCCTTTCTCCTTTCGAATAAGAAACTCCGTCTTTAATAGCCATGGATTCTTCGGTTTTCTTGGAGCTGCGGAATAAATGCATGCATTGCCCTTTCTTAATTTAAACTGAGCTTATTTCTGTAGGACTCGTCCTTTAATGGAATGAAAAAAGAGCTTCTTGTTAAGTTAATTCAAGTCATTTGAATTCGTTTAAATTCCGGGTAAACTGAATTTAACTTTAAACTCCCAAATTAAAATTTTTGGTAATGCCAATCAAATCATGGTCATCATTTTTGCCATCATTATGGTGAAATATTACTATGAAAATATTTCTAGAACCTGATGAAATATCTATATCGTGTATAATATGTTATGGCGAATGTCGTGTAATAAAAAGTTTTGTAATGTGTGTTGTGAATGCTTCAAAGGAAAACACTCACACATTGTTTTTATTTTATATAAATCGAACACTACGCAGATTAAATCAAACAACAATGTCAATCAATCAACGTTTATTGGCGTAGTGATACCAACGCCGATGGTATGGCGTGATTAGATGGTGAAACGTTCGAAAGAAAATAAATATTTCTGCCTTCGGTGGGACCTGAACCCACGACCTTCCACTTGCCGGGCGGAGGCTCTACCCACTGAGCTACGAAGGACAATATATAATCTCTTTACGAACGTATATATATTGTTGCCAGTTATTTCGCAGAATGGTGTAGTACATAGACTACTATTTAAACCAAATTGCAAAGAGACTGGTATTAAATTGATCGAAATGCACGTTGCACTACGCCAATAAACGTTGATTAATATTGTTGTTTGATTTAATCTGCGTAGTGTTCGATTTATATAAAATAAATACATATGCTGCAACGGGCATTTTGATTAATTACTTCTTACAAGGTTATACTGATTTCAACCAATAAATACTTTTGTCTTCTTTCGATCTAAGTATCAAAATATTTTGGCTACACGGTGTACATTACGATGCATACACTAATTCGAAAATTAAAATTTACTATATATTTGAATGTCGTCGTAGATCTATGGGTACTTCCTATACAAATGGGGGCTTGTAACAAAATTTATTTTTGATGCACCCCTGATTTTAGCATCATACAAAAGAACCCAACTTGAAATTAAAAGCATGCGAAAAAAAAGGAAATATACAAGGCTCGGTCTGTATCAAGGACGGACTAAGGGC
Source organism: Dysdera silvatica (assembly GCA_006491805.2). Lineage (NCBI taxonomy): Eukaryota > Metazoa > Arthropoda > Arachnida > Araneae > Dysderidae > Dysdera > Dysdera silvatica. The sequence continues at coordinate 152,878,122 of QLNU02014176.1, forward strand.
GAGGGAGCAGGGTCGCCCTCACCAGAGCCGTAGCCAGGCTGGGTCTATGGGGGGCTGAGCCCACCCATTGAAAATGTAGTCAGCTACAAACTCTGGAATATATTTTTTCTCAAAATAAAATATTGTAGAACTTTAATTTTTTTGTTTTGTATAAAATTGTACATGATAATGGAAATCGTTATTGGACAATAAAAATGTATTCAAAATAGCTTTCTACGGTATATCTTGTATATATGTCTTTTATAGAGGTTTGAGTCTTCATATACTTTATAATAAGGATAAGAGAAATTATAGAGAGGTATACTAAAATTTATAAGTTTTCAATAAAATTTACGTTAAAATGTATTTAATATTATTAAATATATTAATAAAATGAAATGAATCATTTACGAAATTTAAATCCCTTTTAACTTTCTGAGCCCACCTGTAACAAGCGTTTAGCTAGAGACCCTCCCCAACCAAGAATAACAAATTCACACGAAAATATTTTGTGAAGCTTTAGACCGGATTCGAACGAGCAACCACCAGGTTATTGTCCCGGTGCTCTGATCACCGAGCTGTCTAAAATCACGCATGCGCCGTTCAGAAAACCTAGCCATAAAAAAAACTCAAAGAAATCAAACTAAATTTATTTTATAGCTTTCTTAAAGGCGCAATTCTTTAAATTGAGCTTTGCAATTAAAGCATTGACTACGTTTAATTTTGTTTTGGAATGCAAAATTAAAAAAAATTTAGGACCCGGATAAAATCCAATATTATTGATTTTTTTTCAATCGCCTCGTATGTTTTTGATTTCATCGAGCATTGCGAAATTCCAGCAAAAAAATAATCAAATATGAAAAATTCTTTTTTAGTTCGAGGAATGAGAAAAATGAAATACAAAATTTTCCACTGCGAAAGAAGGACGGTATTTGTGTAGCTTTGGAGAAATGCATGCAATTTTTGTGTAGCAAGAAACAAAATAAAATATGCATGATATTCGGGGAAATCAACAAATGTATATTTCAAATATTCAATGCTTCCCAAAAATCTCAATAAAATTGCATTTCCTTAGAAGCCTTGGATATTCCCCTGAAATCCATTTCTTAACGAATCTTAATAATTTTCATAATGTTCTTAAAGAAATTGATTATCGCATTTCTATTACTGTATTATGTGTCCTTTTCGCTTACATAACATTTTGTAAAATGAAAGAAAATTGGGGTTTTTCCGAATCCTGAAAGCATTGGCTCACAATATCGAGTGAAGATGAACTGTCTGTTAGAAAATGTGCATGACCTTTTATGATTATAATAACATCATTAATTGTTATCACTACATGAACATGATATATATTCATCACCATTTCAATAATTTTAATTTGGTATATTCCCAGAATTGAAAATCTTTTGTCTATCTGATCTGTTCGACTGAACGAAACGTATAAAAATATTTCATAGACAATATGTTAATATTTAAAAAAAATTTCACATATATTGCGCTATATTTCACAGATTTTTTTTATATTTCTTTATGGTGAAGTACATTGTACACAATTTTCTTGTTCATAATAACAATTATAAACAACGAAGTTTAAAACAACGGACACGATAATAAGTTGTTCCAATAATTTTTTAAGTCGTTCAGTAATTTCCTTCAGTAATTCGTGTAATAATTTCATTCAGTAATTTGTTCAATAATTTCTTTCAATAATTTTATTTAATAATGTTACATAGCATTTCATGGAAAGTATCCTTAACTTTGGTTTATTTAAAAAATATTAAAAGCCTTTTAAAAGCATTTTATTACTAATGTCATAAAATGCACGTCAAAATTATTTCACTGAAACAAATTAAATTTTTTTTTCTAGCACTCAAACTCTAACGGATTTTTCTGTCTAAATAAGACGCTTGTGTCAACTCAACGCTTCATCCTGCTCTATATCGCAGTTTCTCAAATGAGGCCATATACCTATATAAAACAACACTTCGTTTTATAATTAATTCATATAAATATACGCACTAAAAATGATTGCACTACTCATTTTTCCTATATAAATAATGACATTAAGGAACCCTAAATGGGTAAAATTACGATTTTTGAAATACATTATCTAATTTGTGGAGAGCCTTGCAATAAGTTTTTGCTTTCTGTTCTCCTCCCACTAACCTATTCGTTGTCAATAGTCTCCAAATTTAATCAAATTTCAATTATGTCGTCAGAAAGATATCGTAACAGATGCATCTGCATCCACTGTATATCGGTTGAATAAAATTATTTCTATTCTATTTTAAAAACTTCATACTAAGAATTGAAATCCTTGAAAGACCTTCTAACTAAGAATTGAAATCAAGGTCTCTCTAACAATAAGAATTAAAACCGTATATGAATTTCGGATTTAACTCAAGATCGTTTAAACAAATTTTAAACTTTTATTTATGAATTCGATGTTTTGCAATCGTTTTCGTGTGTATGCGGTTTAAGGATTTTAATGATGCGATTATATATATATATATATATATATAGCAATATAATCGATTGTTATCGATTGATTATCTCATTGTAACGTTATTCCCAAACGGTCATCTATATTTTTGAGGCACTGAATCGATGCCAAAGATTTCCTATTAAATGATGGTTTGAAAATCTATTATGCACACAGATGCAAGGAAAAGAAAGTTACAATTTTAGGTTCTCTTCTTACAGATTAACAGCTTTGCCAGCGCCTTTGATTCCTGAGTAATAAGTTCAATCCTCTCCTGGAAACACAGCACCGCTTGTGCAGCCAACTTTTCCAGTCACTATACTGCAGACAAAACAACATGAGTAATAAGTGGATCACTTTTTAATGTCATTATATTTATGATATGGAAATCAGCATTTCCGTATTTCCTTTTCGGAGGAGTAATAAAAACGGCCAGGCAATATTTTTCGAAACGTTTAAATTCGTTTATCTCAGTTTCGAAACAAAATATTGCATAGGCTATATACTAGCCAGACGACATAAATAAAGCTTTATCGGGATTCTATTTCAACCGTTATTTTAATGCTGGTACAAAATTTAAAAGCACAACATGTTATATGTAAACTGTGCGTGTGGGTGCTTTCTTTGTCCCATTCCTGTAGGGAATTCCTGTGTAGGGAAATCCCCATTTGGAACCTGCAAAATCTTGCAGCAAAACATGACTAACCTGGATAATATTTTTTTTTAGTCGCTGTAAACTTAAGTTTGAAAAACCATGACCATCGATATTTCAAAACCCTACTTTTTGGGGAGAGCAAACTAATTTTCTAGCGCTCCAACTATTTTGAGCTCAATGTGCAATCCTTTTTTTTTTTTTACCTAAAACAGCCTTGGCAAAATAGTTTACGGTACTTTGAATTGGATTCGGACACAGAACCTTCGGAATAATATCCCAAAATTGACGAAGCTACCGCGGAAAAACATGTATAACCCTGTTTCCCCTATTAGGTTGCAAAATAAACCCCTTCACACTCCATACACACTACCAATGGCAATACTTTTTCCTTCAGATCTGAAACTTCGCTTTACGTCTAGTACCTGTGTAACAGGTCTCTGGAGACGGGACCGAAATTGTATCGTGACTTTCGAGCCAGGATGCATTCATACCCAAACATGATATTTTGCAATAACTCAAACTCAGCCCATTGAGCTAGAATGCTGGCTCTAGTCCGATACTCGAAAGTACAGTAGGGACAATGTAAGGAAAAAATTCCCTCCATTCCCCGCCCCACTTTTAGTATAAATATTGTTCAATTGGTTATCATTAATGCATGGAAGGAGTGTCTAAATCTCGTCCGAAACAAAATATTTGTCTGGAAACTGCAACTCCCTTTCTTATCTCCCCAAATCATTCGACTATGCACTAATACACGCTTTATGCACTGGAGTCAACACGCTGTTCGTAGGGGAACTTATCACTTCAGAGTTTGCTACTCCCGCAAGAATTTTAACGAGCGAATTTTGTGATCGAGATTTGTTCCCTGAAGGGGGGAAAACTATCTCCCTACGCAACAGAGAAAGAGAGAGATAGAGAGAATCGGAAGGAGCCATCAATGGATACACTCTCTCTCTCTCTCTCTATCATTTGACTTACGTGACAAAGTTGGGCGATGCAGATAAAAGCAGCTTCTATTCCATTGATAAACAGGATATAGACCCAGTTTCATTTGTTGCATTGAAGTAACGTCATTTATAACCAAGTCAATGATTAATTTGTTCTTTAATTGATATATTTGATCATTCTTTTCTTTTCTCGTATTATTAACAGCATTATCGTTATTACCACTTATGAAAACGATGGAATAACTGTTCCCTTCAGAGACTGTATGTGAATAACGCTCGTTCTAACAGCTTTATAATTACAGACTATACTATGCAACTTTAGAATTCTAGATTATGCTATATTCTTTAGAATTATAGAATATACTATACGATCATAGATACTATTTAGGATTTTTCACTTGTATATTTATATGAGTTATTATATATATTTATATGAGTTATTATATATATTTATATGAGTTATTATATATATTTATATAATTTATATAATTTTGTATTTATAATTTATATAATTTTTGTATGTTATATAATTTATATATTTTACCAATATTATATAATTTAATTGTAATATTTATATAATTTATATATTTTGTAATATTTATATAATTTATATAATTTTGTAATATTTATATAATTTATATAATTTGTAATATTTATATAATTTTGTAATATTTATATATTTTATGTATTTATATAATTTTGTAATATTTATATAATTTATATATAATTTGTATATTTATATAATTTTGTGCTCTTTTATATAATTTTGTATTATTTATATAATTTATATAATTTTATATGTTATATAATTTATATAATTTTGTAATGTTATATAATTTATATAATTTTGTAATATTTATATAATTTATATATTTTGTAATATATTTATATAATTTATATAATTTTGTATATTTATATAATTGTATTTTTTAATATATATATATATTTTTTATATTTATATAATTTAGGATAATTTAGGATTTTTTTATACTATGCTTTAGAATTATAGATATACTATTGGTAGTATAATTACTTTTACTTTCAAGATCAATAATTTCCTGACTGAAGTCTTTCAATGAAATATTGAAAGACTACAGTCAAGAAATTATTGACTCCGTTCTAATGACTTGAAGTGCTAAATATATTTCCATTCTACGTATATGTTATGCAAATACAAATAACGCGTTCTTCTGTAATTATTGGATTGATATTTTTATTTCTAGCGTGTTGTGATGGTGTTCAAGGGTTCCTAGAATTGTACCTATTTGGAAAGAATGAATTTCCTGCCATAATAGTTCTTTTTCAATTCGCAAGTTCTTATACCCGGAGATTTTGTTGAATTCTCTATATTGAATACTTTGAATTTGCTATATTCCAGCAGTTTCTGTGTTATTAATGTAGTCGAGTTACTTTTAACATGAATTATTTCTTGAATCCTCGTTAAATTGTATAGTAATACGATCCTATCCTTTCCGAATAACATGAACACATTTTTTGTCAATTTCAGTGTTCGTGTTAACGATGTTCAACAGTATTGATATTATTATAAAATATGTTTATAAATAGACAATTTTTTTTTTCTAATTTTTCGAAAATATTGATATAAGAATTGAGATATACATAAAATAATTCTAAGCACTATTCACGTCAAACAGTTTTGAAAATTATAAAATCATAATGGACAATTTATTAAAATTGTTACAAATAATTTTAACATGAAGGCAAAATATAAGTAATACTATTAATTATAAAATTATAATACTTACAAATGTTATTTTTATTAACGGTTATAATTTGCATAATATTAATAGTTATCATTTTTGCGTTGTTTACAGTAATTTTAACATTATTAACGTTTGAATGCATTTATGTAAACGTAGGTGACGATGTGTTCGTTAAAAGTAAAGAGCTCGACTGACGTTTCTATTAGTCGTTGCCGCCCTTCTTCTGGTTTGACTGTCCGAGTTTTCCATCGTCGCTATGCGTCAGCAGTTATACCCAAGTATAACTGCTAACGCATGCCCAGTAGTTGTACGTAAGTATAACAACTGACGCATACCCAGTATTTAGACACAAGTATAACTACTGTCACATGCCCATTATTTATACGTAAGTATAACTGGCCACGCATGCCCAGTATTTATACCTAAATATAACTACTGATGCGTGCCCATTACTTATACCTAAGTATAACTGGCCACGCATGCCCAGTATTTATACCTAAATATAACTACTGACGCGTGCCCAGTATTTATACATAAGTATAAAAACTATTCAATGCCAAATAAGTATTACACTTGTAAGTGATAGATAACAATTTCTGCCACCCATGCCTGAACTCAATCTAGAGCTTAAGCGTGGGTGGCAGAAATTGTTATCTATAAAATAAATCCATAAACTGTTATCTATAAAATAAATCTATAAATTTTTATCTATAAAATAAATCTATAACTTGTTATCTACAAAACAAAGCTATAAATTGTTATCTATAAACTAAATCTATATATTGTTATCTACAAAGTAAATCTATAAATTGTCTATAAATAAACTTATAAATTGTTATTTGTAAAATAAATCTATAAATTTGTATCTATAAAATAAATCTAAAAGTTATCTATAAAATAAATCTAAAAGTTGTTATCTATAAAATAAATCTATAAGTTGTTATAAAATAAATCTATAAGTTGTTATAAAATAAATCTATAAATCGTTATCTATGAAATAAATCTATAAATTGTTATCTATGAAATAAATCTATAAATTGGTATCTATGAAATAAATCTACAAATTGTTATCCATAAAATAAATCTATAAATTGTTATCTATAAAATTCCCCACGAAAATTTCAATTTTTACCCCCAGTGGGTATATAATACCTTATACAAAAACATTTTTAGTGATTTTAAATATCTTTTAACTTTCTCAATTATTTCAATTTTGCCAAGAATCTAAAGTTCAACTCTGAACTAAATTAAATAAATATTAATTCAATGCTTTTTTTTTATGTAGTCTTACGTTTTTGTTTATTTTTTAAAACCATCAGCATGTTTCTCGAAATGAAATATCGGAATTGCTACATTTTTTTACGTAAGCCAATTTTAGAATATAATCACTAAGGAATTCTTTATTTTACGCAATTTTCTCCGTATACGTTCAATATATATATATATTATTTCAATTTGGAAAGGATAAGCAGGTTGAGGCTCTGCGTGAAGATAATTATCTCTTTTAAGAGCACGTTTTTACGAGAGAAAGCAAGTACACAAAATTTCAGCAGACAGTTTCAATATTTTTGGAATAGATTTTATGTTTCGATGGGAACGGATGATATGGAAATTTCCGAGATTGAATTTCCCTTTCCCAGTTTTTTGCATAAATATAAAAACGGTGAGTTGCAAGAGGAATAAACTATATTCAGGTAATATTCCTCCGCACATTTAGTATGCAGACAGCAATATTGAAAGGACATCAGTGAAGCGAATGTCCAGAAAATATCTTGTTTCAGATAAATATTATCCACGCATTATTTAATGACTATCCACGATGCATCATCCTTTATGTAGATGTTCATCAAGCATCATTAACTGAGTACCTACGGTACATTATAGATACAAATTCATCACGCATCATTCTTAGATAGATAATAACCACGCATCATTTAATGAATATCCGCGACACATCATCCTTTATACATATATTCATCAAGCATCATTAAGCGAATATCCACGATATATCACAGATACAAATTCATCACGCATCATTCTTTAGATGGATGATTAAACAAACATCGTCTAATGAATATCCACGACACATCATCCTTTATACAGATGTTCATCAAGCATCATTAAATGAATATTCACGACACATCATAGATACAAATCCATCGTGAATCATTCAAATGAATATACATTACGCATCGTTTTTTATATAGATATTCATCAAACATCATTAAATGAATATCTACTATGCATTGTAGATACAAATTCATCACGCATCATTCAAATGAATATCCATGGCGCATCATTCTTTAGATAAATATTAAACAAACATCATTTAAGTGAATATACACGATACATCATAGATACAAATTCACCAGGCATTACTTACATGAATATACATCACACATATTATCCTTTAGATAAATATACGTCAAGCATCATTTAAATGAATATCCAGGATAGATCATCCTGTAGATAAAGTTTTATCACACATTACTTAGGTGAGTACGCAGGACTCGTCATCCTTTAAATAAATATTCATCACGCTTCGTATAATTGAATATTTACAATTTTTTTCTTTTAAAGAAATATTCAGTAGGCAATTTTGCACATGTGAATGTTTATGATTATATATGTGCTCAACAACATCTTGCCTTTTCTTTTGTTGAGCACATACATAATGTTTATGATTATGTATGTGTTCAGCACCATCTTGCCTTTTCTTTTGTTGAACACATACATAATGTTTATGATTATGTATGCGCTCAAAAGAAACGGCAAGACGTTTGACACGTACGTTTGCTAATTTGCTGCAAAGGCTTAATATAAAACTAGCAGTGAGATTCTATTACTAATATACGTCTCAAATAAAAAATAAAATTATTTTCAATTTTCAATAATAATGGTAACAACAACAATAATAATAATTTACATACAAAAGGTTAAACACTGGTAAAATAGCAATGAAAAAGATCACTCAAGCTTTCGGACGCATCAGCAGCAGTCCTTCATCAGGAGTAATGACGATGTTATGTTTCTGTCTCTTTTTTATACTTGAAATTTCTGGAAAACCCTTCATCAGAGTAGTCCCGCAGAATGGGAAAACCCAATGAGAACCAATGGGAGGCCTCCAATAGAATCATGGAAGAACCCCAATAGGGACCAATGAGAAACCTACACTGCGGGTTACCTAATGTTGGGGAAGTCCCATACATTTCAGAGTAAGAGTTGTTTATAAGTTTCTGGAAGTGGTTGTGATGTATTAATGGCTTTCCCGTGTAGTTTGTAAGTTTCCCAAGATTCTAAGAAGAGTCTACTATTCTTGTTTGTGATGTGACGGTGTAGTATTTTTGTTGAGTCCCAGTCGGGTTCGTGTCCGTGTTGTAAAGCGTGTTCTGCCAGACGTGAGGCTATGTCTCCTTTCGCGAGTGCTTGTTTGTGTTCTTTTTTTCTTGTTTTGATCATTCTTTTTGTTTGTCCTATGTAATGTTTGTTGCAGTCTTTGCATGGTATTTGGTATATTGCGCCTGTGAGATCTTCTGGTGGAACGGTCGTGAATATATGGAATGGATATGCGGGTGTGAGATGTATTGTTTAAAGATGTACTATTGGGTCTACAGTTTCTGAGAATGAATCGTTTAGGGTATCCATTATTTTTAAGTGCCGTGTGTATGTGTTTTGTTTCTGTGTTTGAAAGTGTTTCATTACTGCAGTGAGAATTCGCTCTAAGACTTAATGTTTTAACAACGGAAGCTTTGTGGCATGTTGGATGATGCGATTTAAAATCGAGATATCTGTCTGTATGTGTGGGTTTACGGTAAACTGAGGTGAAGATTGAGTTATCGTGAGATCTGTGTACAAGAACGTCTAGGAAAGGGAGTTTATTGTTCTGTTCTGTTTCGTATGTGAATTTTATATGTTGGTTTAAGTTATTAAGGTAACGGAAGAAGCTTTGCAGTATATTAGTTTTAAGTACAACAAATGTGTCGTCGACGTATCTTTTCCAGAATTTAATGTTAAAATTCGGTGAGGACAAAGTAGTTTCCTCAAATGACTCCATGACCAAGTTAGCTACAACACTTGAGACCGGAGATCCCATGGCAGTGCCAAAAACTTGTCTATAGATACAACCTTTTAAGGAGAACGCAGCAGAGGCCAGATAAAATTTCAACAATGTACAGAAGTCATGAGATGTTAGTGAAGTGTGTTCATGTAATTGTGTCATTTTGGAGACGTGTAAGTGCGGTGTCGATTGCAAGTGATGTGGGAATGCAAGTGAAGAGAGAAATTACATCGAATGAGACCATGAGGTCGTCGTTGTTAAGTTGTAGGTTATTTAAAGAGGTGCAGAAGGATTGGCTAGTAGAAACAGTGTAGTCGTTATTACCGATTATAGGAGAGAGTAGACGTGCAATATATTTTGATAGGTTATATGTAGGAGAGCTGCAAAAACTAACTATAGTTTTAAGAGGAATATTTTGTTTATGAATTTTAGGTAATCCGTAGAAGGATGGTAAGCGGCCGGAAGTGCATTTTAAAGAGTCGTAGAGATTAAATGTAAGTTTTTTAGATTTATAGAGTTTTAGAAGGAGAGAGTTCATTTTGGATTGAATTGTTTGTGTAGGGTCTTTTATGATGCGGGTGTATGTATTTGTATCAGATAAGAGTGTAGAGACTTTATGTAAGTAGTCTGGACGATTTAAGACGACTGTAGTACGGCCTTTATCAGCTGGCAGTATGACAAGGTCCTTATCGTTCCGTAGCTCCCGGAGGGCAACCCTTTGCATAGGCGTTAGGTTGTCCCCAGGGAGTTTTGGACGCCGAAGGAGTCCTGCCACTCTGCAGCGGATATCAGCGTATTGTGTAGGGCATTTTCTATGGTTTTGGTTCCTGAAACACATGAATATTGGTTCCCATTGGGTTTTCCCATGATTTATATTGGAGGCCTCCCATTGGTTCCCACCGGGTTTTTCCATTCTGCGGGACTACTCTGATGACGGTTTTTTTCCAGAAATTTCAAGTATAAAAAGAGACAGAAACATAACATCGTCATTACTCCTGATGAAGGACTGCTGCTGATGCGTCCGAAAGCTTGAGTGATCTTTTTCATTGCTATTTTACCAGTGTTTAACCTTTTTATGTAATTTCCTCCCTGGTACCCTGTATTTTATTTCTATTATAATAACAATAACACTAACGATAACGACGATGATGATGATAATAATAATAAAAGGCCAAAATTTTAAACACATACCGAACACTAAGGAGGTTCTTAGACACAAAATCCGAATAATCTAGAGCAGGAAGGCTTAAGTACTTGGCATCACCCGTCTCAAGTTTATACCGCCAAGAGAGAGAACTCCTATATAATAATAATACTGATAATTTCTATTTTTTTTTATGTTTGCTACTCCTGTTTTCGTAATCGAAATTACTAATGGGCGACTCATGCCATGAGAGCTAAGAATCAGCTGAACCTGTCCTGAAAATCAAGGATTATTTCAATCCCTTGCAATTGGAAATGCAACATAAAAGCAGGACTCTGGCAATCTTTTCCAAAGTCCGGAACACTTGCGCGATATTTTCTTTCTCCTGGAACTCGGCTCAGGAACCGGAATTGATTGTTTGAGCCTCCGTCTGAACTTGTTCTGAAGTTCAACGGAATACTTTCAGAACTCCGAAAAATCTACCGGAAAAAATAAAACGGACCATATTTATTTAGCCTCGCAAGGAATTTCGGGAATCTTTCATTCTGCCGCGGTTACAGTTTCAGGAAAATTTTTCACCTGATTTTCTTGAAAAGCTGGAGATTTTATTTCATAATATAAAACTTGTGTCATTTATTTTTTTTTTAACTACTTGGAATTTTCTACTTGTATTAAAGAAAGTTCTACCTTATACTTGGTGGTTAAGAACTTAGAATTTTGCTTTAAGTTTTTATTTAAATTTTAATATTATGCATTTGTAACGTCATAGATATTTTAAACCAGCTGGAATGATAAAAACGTGGTTTATCGACATTGCTTTGTGACACCTAGTCTGAAAAAATCAGGTTGCATAAATACTGTATTTTTTAAAAACAATAGCAAAAATATTTATCACATGCACAGTGAAGAAATATTATATTTCCATACATCGCATATTAATTATTTTATTAATATTAGTATAATGATATACTATTATAACATGTAATAGAAATATTATATAATTATAATCCCCATAGCATTGGGAGCAATCGCATCAAATCTTGAAAACCATCTGAATACAAAAGTAATCGACAAAATGGTAATTAACTCCAAAAGGCTGACTAAACTAACAGCTTTATGTTAAATCACAAGCTTTCCACTATTAGATCACAAGCTTTGTCATGCGATAACATTTGTGTTAAATAAAAGGTTTCGGAGTAGACCATAAGCTTTAATTTGAACCATAATTAGGTCAGATCATAAGCTTTAAGTTAAACGCCAGGCTTTAACTTTGACCATGGCTTTAAATTTAATCATAAGCTATTCGGCTTAAATTTTAATACAAAACAGGCAGATATATGAAGAACAAGCTAAATTTAATAAATAGAATAGGAATAATTTTATTCAACCAGTTTACAACTCTGTGATACATTCTATTATGTCATATTTTTTGTGCTACGTTGGATAATTCTGAGGTTAAAAAATAAGTAGAAATAAAAAATGAGTTTTTTTTGCATCCAATTAAAATTATATATAAAACTATGTATTAGATTACATCGAAAATATGACAATCACGCATTTCTTCCATAGGAATGAGTTTCAATATTGTTTCGGGGATTGTTGCTTTCTTCATCAAATGCAATGAAAACACCCTGTTTTTTTTTCGGACAGAGAAGCTTACATATTAAGAAATATAGAAACAAAAGTTACACAAATTTTATTGGCGCATTTAATTTATATAACAACGTTAAAAAACTTTACTGATAGCTATTTCGATAGCACGGAAGCTATCGCCGTCGGAGCATGGTAGCTTCTGAGTCTGTTTATGATGTTGGTTGATGTTGCCATTATGTTGGTGTTGCCATCACGTTGGTTGGAAAATTGATTGGGTCGACAAGGAATTAAGAGTATTTGTGGAGTCGTTTCTAATAATAAACACAAGATTTTCCCAGGTGGAAGAGATAATGTCTCTCAGAAGGTGGTCATTGATATATTTTATAAACATCAAGGTTTTAAATTTTAAATTTAATAATAAACATAAAGGTTATTGTCAATGATCAAATAATGGGTAACACTACCTCGCCCACCTGGAAGAACCTGTTGTGTCTCACGGTTAGAAACGACTCCATCAGTACTCTTAATTCCTTGTCGACCAAATTAAGTTTCCAACCAACGTGATGGCAACACCAACAAGCATCACGAATATAAATAGAAGCTCCCATGTCCCAAAGACGATAGCTTCCGCGTTATGGAAATAGCTATCAGCAACTTTTTTTAATAATAATAATAATATATAAATTTAATAATAATAAATTTAATAATAATAAATCGTTTTTATATAAATTAACTGCGCCAATGAAGTCTATGTAATTTTTGCTTCTACTTGATTAGTGCAATGTGCCACAATTATACCGATTAAAAAATATAATTCAAAACCTGGTGATATTTTGTGATACTAACTAAAAATTCTTTTTCTTTTTAATTAAATGACCAAAGGTCTTCTTGAACATCTTTAGCCAAAAGCCGAGGTGTTCAATATTTTGTAGCGTCGAAAAGATGCGAAAATTCGTTCTCATTGTCTTTTTATGAGAGAGAGAAAAAGCTTATTTGAATAAAATGTTTACGTTCCGAGCGTTAATTCAATATTACTTATTACTAAACCTTTGAATTTAAAACGATGTACATTCTTTTCAGTAGATTTTTGAAAATGAATTCGTTTAGTCGCCTGCCGAATGAAGAAAATTAAGCTAAATTGGAAAAATCCTATTAAATTGCGACGGACTCGAAATTCAATTTTTAGAGAAGATAATTTGCGTCCAAGAAGAAGGAAGAAAAATCGCATTGAAATTTTTGAGTATTCGGATTAAGTTTATTTATCGGAGATGGGGCGCCATTTTTTCTTTTTTGTTACAGAAATGACTCGTAATTCAAACAAAAAAGCATTTGGCAACAATAAGCAAAAATGCGCAATTACGGAGAAGTTAGATCCGTTCTTTATTTCGCATATTAAATTTCGTGAATAATTAATTAAAGCTCTCTGTGAGTATTTTAAAAGGGCAAAATTTCTTCTTCGATGACTCCATAAGCGTCAATTTGGCTCTGCATAAAGTAATTGGGGAAAAAATACTTTCAAAAATAAGTCTTTATTATTGAAAAGGAAGTATATACCATTAACAATATATTATTTAAGTACTATGTGTTATTAATTATGCTTTATTTGTGTATTATTGATTATGCATTATTTATATATTATTAATTATGTACTATTTAAGTAATATTCATGTATTATTAATTATTTGGGTCCGGATGTTGGTAACATTTGCATTTTTATGCTTTTTTTGTGTTTAGGGCATTTTAAGCGATTTTTTATTGTTTTGGATCATTCTTTGCCAATTTTTTCATAAAAAATTAATTTTTGTAAGAATTGCAAACAAGTTGCAATAATCAAAACTAGGGTTTCCAAGTGAAAAAAAAACACTTTCATTTTCAATCAACTACGTATATCAATTCATATATAAATAAAGTTAAAATATATAAATATTTCAACTTCATGCTAACTTCCATTTTAACTTTTTTAGGCTAAACCTTTTTTAACCCTTTTTTAACCCTTTTTTAACCCTTTTTTTTTTTAGGGGTTGCACTTACGAACTGTTACCTTTACACAACACGGATAGACATAAATAGTCCTTATTTTCAACTTGTTGGTACCAAATAGGCACCCATCACGACGGATGGAATCACCTTCTCTAAACATAAGAAGTGGATGCAATAATTTTCAGCACCCACGTATAAATAGCTCAAACTAGAGCTTTTTTGTTTTAGGAAAAAAAAGAGACGTCAGATTGCGCTAGAAGTGGCTGATATGTGGCTGTTGGTGTAGCAGACAAAGCTGCATATAGCGCAAATTCTTCAGTAAGTGTTTGAGCAGGGTCACAAGAATTATCCATTCCTGGTCCACTATTTATGTATCATTTCGGTAATATTTGTGTATTATTCAGGTATTATTTATGTGTTATTTAGGTGCTACTTATATGTTATTAACTATGCACTACTTATATGATTTTAACTATGTACTGCTTATATAATTTTAACTATGGAATGTTTATATACAATTCACTGTGTTCTATTTATGTATTACAGCAAAACTTATGAATACTGTACACTTAGAAACTTGAAAGTCTGTCAAATATTCGAAGATTTGCGCTATTCCAAAGGCGCATCAAGCATTGGGAATTGCAAAAGTGTCCGTACTTCAGAAGTGTTCGTTATGAAAGTTTTGCTGTATTATGTGTGCTGTTTATGCAATATTATCTATGTACTATTCATGAGTAAAATAATTCATAATAAAAATAAATGGTGAATATTTAAATCATCTGCGGTTTGCTGATGACATTGTTATTTTTTCAACGAACCCATCAGAACTCCAAGACATGGTACAGGAGCTCTCAACTAGAAGTGAAGAAGTTGGACTCAAGATGAACCTACAAAAAACTAAGATCATGTTCAATAATTTCGTAGAGGAAACAAAAATACAAGTTGACAACATTGAGCTAGAAATTGCTGATTCATATATTTACCTTGGCCAGCTGATTTCAATGGATGGCAACATTATGAAAGAACTCAACAGACGTATTAAACTTGGCTGGAGTGCATTTGGAAGAAACAGTTTTATCCTGAAGGGGAAATTGCCTTTGTGTCTAAAAAGAAAGGTCTTCAACCAGTGTGTATTGCCAGTCCTCTCTTATGGATCAGAGACATGGAGTCTAACAGTTGGAGCAATACGAAAGTTACAGACAACGCAAAGGAGCATGGAGAGGTGCATGCTTGGAATAACTAGGAGAGATCGAAAAAGAAACACTTGGGTGAGAGAGCAAACTAGAGTAGAGGACATCATTGTTAAAGTAAAAGGGCTGAAATGGCGATGGGCTGGGCATATTGCAAGAAGAACTGATCAACGATGGACAACAGAAATTCTGAACTGGATTCCAAGAGACCACCGAAGACCTAGAAAACGTCCTCAAACTAGATGGGTGGATGAAATAAGAAAACAGGTTGGGGTGACGTGGAAGCGAATTGCTCAGGATAGACTTGTGTGGAAAGCATTTGGAGAGACCTTCATCCAGCAGTGGATAGATAATGGTTGAATATGATGATGTGTGCTGTTTGTGTACAATTAACAAGAAATGCATACATTCATGTGTGAATATTCCATATCTACAATTTGATGAATAGTTATGATCAATAATTGGCAACCATGTTTTTAAGCTCATACTGGAGCTGTTTTCAGTATGGAGAAAAATATCAAAATTAGCAACTTTTCTTTTTATAACGCTTTATAAATTAACTGCATAAAAAAATTATGTGATTTTTGCTTTTCTTTCTTCTCTAAATAAATTGAATTGGATTTTTATTCATAATACAATAACAAATTTCGGTTTAAATTTAAAGCTTTAGCATCATTTGCTTGAAAGTAAGAGCAACGAACTAGCAACCCAGATGTTATGGGTTCGTGTCTTTGTCTGACCTTTTCTTATTATCTCCATCACTCTCTTTTGGTAAATACTTCTCAGTACACTATGTCTGTAAAAGTTCATACATCTACCTAAAATTTCCCATTAGTAAAATAAGAGAAATATATTCTTGTTAAATTATGTAATTTTACGAAAGCTTTACGTGTACAATGTATTTCAAGTTTTTTATTATAATTATATGAAAAGCAGGGATAACACTTTTCTTGCTGAAGGGAGGGGAGTGTTTGTCTACTCAGCAACGCTTGATGTCGTTGAAATCAATGGCACCCTTTCAATGCAAGCTTTCCTCGTTTAGATCCTCCCCCATCGTCCTGGGTCCCTATACCTAATCGAATGAACCCTCACCTCCTCGTCTTTGAATACCCAAGAGATACATATGGGCACTTCCCTTAAATGGAAAAATGCCGTAGCCCTCTCAGACTTCGTTATAACCGTACTGAAGCAGACCTCGGGCCAAGGAAAGGTCACTTAAACGCTGGATCCCTTTTCTCCTTACATGTCTATTGTATTAGAAAGGGTGATGCATCAGCAGTAACGTTGTATCGCTTCAACTCTATGTTCCAAAAAATAGAAAGACGATGGCGTATATCTCTATTCATATACTCCAAGTGAAACTGAAGTAAATGGTAATGCGTAAAGTAATTGAATCTACAATTGGGAGATAAAGGAAAGCAACGCACCACACGGACATTAAGTCAAATAAAAGGGTCTGGATTATCTCCAATTTAAGTGAAGGTCGATCTGCAGTAGATTATCAAACTAACAATATGTCCAAAGAGTGACCAATCTACTAGGAGGACAAAGAGGCATTTTATGCAAAAAGTCAATTGCACCATTTGTTCTTGGCATAATGCTTCGACTATATAAGAAGAGAGTAAGTTCAGCAGCAGGATGAAATGCATTTTTTAGATATATAATCAAGGAACGGGACCTTGCCACTTCAAATTTAAAACGATACATAACGAATCATATCCAATGATACGTACAAGAATAATGGTGCATATATAATGATACATACATATGAATATACGTGGAAATATTCGACGAAACAATACGCAATATAAATAAGACACAAAAAACAACGTTTTAGAAGCGTATTTATGTCAAGATTGAGTTCAAGCTACGCGTTTCGGGCGATAAAAGTTCGCCCTTCTTCGGGAGTGAACACGTGGAATATCGTCAACAAACGAGGTTGATTCGCGGATGTAACTAGAGTTGAGTTATTAAGTGAAATGTTGACTTCCAAAAATAGGAAGTCAAGTAATACGTGGTTTTTGTGGTGCGGCCACTCCTCCCAGAATTACCAAATTGTGGAAAAGTTGGCTGTATATCAGCAGAGGTGGCAATTATGGCGGGACTATGGACTAATATCAGAAGAAATTTGGTGGAGTACATTTCGCCAAGCTGAGCTGAAGGAAGGAGTTGAGCTGTGGTCATTCACAATGGAATCACGAAACATGTTAATGAAGAAAGCTTCGGCGAAGTCCAGTTCAAGTGGTGAATGAGGTTGGCGAATGATACGAGCGTCAAAAAAGTTAAAGCGATGGTTGTGTTCGTGGCTGTGAACAGCAATGGATGATTTGTGCACCTCACCTTTCTCAACGTCTCGGAGATGTTATTTCAACAGATGGATGAGGGCACGTTTTGTCAGTCCTATGTAGGAAAGTCCGAACTGGCAAAAAATTTGATACACGCCCCAGCGTTGGAGTGTGGAAATGTTATCTTTGAGTCTAGAGGGCAAAATCTTGTTAATAGGCGAGAAGGTAACTTTGAATTTGGCTTGCCGAAGGACTTTGGCAATGGCGGAGCTAAGTTTGGGCACGTAAGGGAGTGTTACGGAGCCAATATAATTATTTGAAGATATTCGGCTAAGAGATGTACTGCAAGAAAGTTTGGAGAATTTGAAAATGGCAGCGTCGATAATGCTGGGACAGTACCCACGGCTGCGAGCGATGGTCTTAAGCAAAGAAATTTCATCAGATAAGGAGTCCATTGACGAACAGAACTGTAGAGCCCGGAAGATATAGGTGTAGAAGGCGGACATTTTTTGTTGATACGGGTGGAAAGAAAGATTAAGTGGATGGAGAGCAACTCTGAAAGGCTTGCGGTACACCGAAGTATCGAAATAGTTATGATGTTTATTAATCTGTATATCCAAAAAGTGAAGGGAATCATCTTCTTCAATTGCGAGGGAGAAATTAAGCGCAGGATCCAAAGTGTTGATGGTGGGAAGGAGTGTTGAGATTTGATCTGGAGGACCGTCCCACATAATAAAAATGTCATCCACGTAGCGGACCCAGTTGTTTTTTGTCTCTTATTTATATTGCGTATTGTTTCGTCGAATATTTCCACGTATTTCTGCTGCAACGGGCCTTTGACGTTAGTGCATCACACACGTGTTTTTCTCAACCTACAAGTGTTGAACAAAAAAAAAATTTCTCGCCACCAGTTTACAGTTTTGCCACGTAAGTCAGTGCTTTCTTCACCATCTTTTTCATCGAGCCAGTGTATTCACCATGTCTAACGCTGATCGGAATCGGTTCTTAAAACTCGGCGTCAAAAAAGCTTCGTTTCTCAACCATCTCCACTTCCTGCTGACATGTAAACGCCGTCGGATTATTCCTAATTTTATTTCTCGATCGTTCAACTACCGCCTTGCTTCCACCAAACGCACCTGCCACGCTCTTCGTAATTGTAGATTTGCCATGCTTCGCGCTACCATCCAAGATACTTGTAGTTCCTTGGCTGCTATTGAACACGAACTTTACTCATTACACCTGTTTGTCGCCAACTCACTCAACAATTTCCACCAGCTTGATTCACGCACTTGGGACTATGCATCTCACATTTCCTTTGTACAGAAGCGTACCCACGCGAAAAAGCTCTGCGAGTTAACGACTTCTCATTTTCCAATGGTTTCGTCGCCGGCCCACCATCTGAATCCACCAGTTGTTAATATGTCTGGCATGGATCTCTCCGAGGTCCAACTCAACGCGTTGTCGTACAACTTTAACTTCGCAAAATCGTGCCGCCCCTCGGTACCCATCCTAGTTTCACCTATAGAGAAGTCACTCAAATACAGCCGCCTAGCACCGGAACAGAAAGAGAATATTAGACATCTCATCAGTCATACCATTGCCACCAACTTTCCTAAAAAAGTTGTTCCAAACTTACCAAAAGAAGTTCTTTCCGCATTGAAGTCAGTAACCTCCAATGACAGCCTCCACATTTCCAAAGCAGACAAAGGCGGTCAAATTGTTGTCCTTACCAAACAGCAGTACCATGAGGGCGCTAACGCGGTCATCACCTCTGGTCCTTACAAAACCTTACCTCGTGATCCCACTGAACAGCTACGCATCCACTACAACAAAATCATTCGTGCTTCGCCTTTGCTTACTCCTAGACAAAAGAACTCTCTTTACTTGTCTCACGCCATTCCAGCGCGTTTCTACGCCCTTCCGAAAATTCATAAACCCGGTTTACCATTCCGACCCATCACTTCGTGCATAGGCGCAGTCTCTCATAAACTCGCCAAGTTTCTTGTTTCCATCATCTCACCTCTTACCACTGCCAATATCCACACTTGCAAGAATTCTTTAGACTTCATCAAGAAACTACGTTCTATCTCACCAGGCACCTGCTCCATCGCCACGTTAGATGTGAACTCTATGTTCACCAACATACCAGTCGAAGGTGCACTTGATTGCCTTAAACTTCGTCTTTCTGAATTCCACTTTACACAACCAGAAATTGCTGAAATTATCAATCTCACCTCAATCTGTGTCAACTCTAGTGCATTTGTCTTCAACGGACAACATTACCAACAAACCAGTGGCTTAGCTATGAGTAACCCACTTTCATCAATCCTTTGTGACATATATATGCATTTCTTTGAATCCAATCTCCTCAACTCTATCAAGTTTAAACTCTGGGATCGCTACATGGATGACATTTTTATTATGTGGGACAGTCCTCCAGATCAAATCTCAACACTCCTTCCCACCATCAATACTTTGGATCCTGCGCTTAACTTCTCCCTCGAAATTGAAGAAGATAATTCCCTTCACTTTTTGGATATACAGATTACTAAACATCATAACTACTTCGCTACTTCGGTGTACCGCAAGCCTTTCAGCGTTGCTCTCCCTCCACATAATCTTTCTTTCCATCCGTATCAACAAAACATGTCCGCCTTCTACACCTATGTCTTCCGGGCTCTACAGTTCTGTTCGTCAACGGACTCCTTATCTGATGAAATTTCTTTGCTTAAGACCATCGCTCGCATCCGTGGGTACTGTCCCAGCATTATCGATGCTGCCGTTTTCAAATTCTCAAAACGTTCTTACAGTACATCTCTTAGTCGAATATCTTCAAATAATTACATTGGCTTCGTAACACTCCCTTACGTGTACAAACTTAGCTCCGCCATTGCCAAAGTCCTTCGGCAAGCCAAATTCAAAGTTACCTTCTCGCCTATTAACAAGATTTTGCCCTCTAGACTCAAAGATAACATTTCCACACTCCAACGCTGGGGCGTGTATCAAATTTTTTGCCAGTGCGGACTTTCCTACATCGGGCAGACAAAACGTGCCCTCATCCATCGGTTGAAAGAACATCGCCGATACGTTGAGAAAGGTGAGGTGCACAAATCATCCATTGCTGTTCACAGCCACGAACACAACCATCGCCTTAACTTTTTCGACGCTCGTATCATTCACCACCCTCATTCACCACTTGAACTGGACTTCGCCGAAGCTTTCTTCATTAACATGGTTCGTGATTCCATTGTGAATGACCACAGCTCAACTCCTTCCTTCAGCTCAGCTTGGCGAAATGTACTCCACCTAACTCCTTCTGATATTAATCCATAGTCCCACCATAATTGCCACCTCTACCAACAGACAGCCAACTTTTCCACAATTTGGTAATTTCTGGGAAGAGTGGCCGCATTACAAAAACCATGTAGTACTTGACTTCCTACTTTTGGAAGTGAACATTTCACTTAATAACTCAATTCCAGTTACATCCGCGAATCAACCTCGTTTGTTGACGATATTGCACGTGTTCACTCCCGAAGAAGGGCGAACATCTATCGCCCGAAACGCGTAGCTTGAACTCAAACTTGATATAAATACGCTTCTATAAATTACGCTTTCTATACGTACTTTCTTTACGTATTCTATAAATACGCTTCTAAAACGTTGTTTTTTGTGTCTTATTTAATAGTGCATATATAATGATACATACATGTGAATAATAGTGCATATATAATGATACATACATGTGAATAGTAGCTCATATATAATGATACATACATGTGAATAATAGTGCATATATAATGATACATACATGTGAATAATAGTGCATATATAATGATACATACATGTGAATAATAGTGCATATATAATGATATATACATGTGAATAGGCCTGCAAAAGGGTTGCTGGTATCTAACTGGAAGGAGACCCACACGCTGAACGTATGTGACGATGTGTGGAACCGGCCAGGCCAGTAACCTAGTGTCCTACCCCGCCTTCAAGTGGTGCAGGCTGAGCTTTCTATTTATGTGGCAAATTAATATTTGCTACACGGATAGAAAGGCGGAAGGGGAGGGCTAATTCACCAACCCGTCTAGCCAGCGTGGTGAAATTATGGCTAATTCCTCCATTATGTTGACACACCAGAAACCATGGCCCCTAGTCTCCAGGTGCTGGAGTGCTCCTGATCAAGGCAGCGGTCAGTGTGGCATGAAAGCAGGGGGTGCTAAGAATCACTGGAATGGCCCAGGCTGCCGTTTGTTATTGACCTTGGCTACGTTTAATGGACGATCCCTTGCTTCTGAAGCAAAACTTCAGGAATTGGAAGAAGAACTTGACAAGATCAAATGGGACATTGTAGGACTCAGTGAAGTTAGAAGAAAAGGTGAAGAGTTGGTGGAACTTAAAAGTGGACATTTGTTTTATTATAGAGGAACGGAAACTGGAAGAACAAGTGGTGTTGGCTTCTTAATCAACAAA
>QLNU02014176.1:152903398-152949510 GCA_006491805.2 Dysdera silvatica
TTTTTGCGCTAGGTTTGATATTTTTTAATCGCACTATATGGGAGCAAAAAACAGGTTTAAAGTCTGTAAAATTATGAAGGATCATCGTATTTAACGGATAAAAAAAAAATTATGACTCAGTTAATTCAAACCGTATAAAATAAATTAATATAAAAAATTAACTTTCAGCATAGATATTTGGCGAATTTGGCGACAAATTTGGAGGCTACGCCAGATTTTCGTTTGAAGTACAGTGAAAATCGTTTATAACGACCAACCGCATATAACGACGGAATTTTTACAAGAAGTTTGGTTTGCTATTCTACTCCATACTAAATATATCGGTTATAACGACATCGTATATAACGACGAAACCTGCTTTAACGACAGCGATTTTGTAGTCTACGTAGATTCTAAGTAGGGAAATTCGTATCGGATATAACGACGCGACTTGACAGTCATAAAGCAGAACCACGTAGGTTAGTTATTAAAATTTAAAATTAGTTATCAAAATTTAAGCGTTATTCTAATCTTGTTTATTTACAAATGTCTGAGAAATTTTTATTACTGCTAAACCTGAATATTAAAGATAGTGAACTTAAAAAGTGATTTATTAATTGAATATCACGAGGGTCATATTCTTAAAGGGCCCATTCTATTTTTTCAGTGTAGAGCCCACAAAACCCATAAACCGGCACTGTTCGGAAGTCATTAGTATAATATAATAAATACTATTCATTACATTTGTTTTCTACATTATATACTTTAGTAGTATTTTCTACAATTTTTTCAATTTAAAAATCTGAGGAAGTACTATGTACTTAGTGTGGCTATAACATAATATAAACTGAAATTAAATTCATTATAATTATGTTTTTATTTAATTTTGAAACAAAACGGTTGTTATTAAAAATTATGTTTTCGATTTTCGACAATACTTCCCGACTTTCCTTAAGTTCTTGATCAGTTATTAATGACGGAAGCGTGTCGTATTTATTAACGACCAAATTCAAAACGGATTGAATTATGTTCACTATATTTTTCATTTTCTCACAATCGGAAACTCGTACAACTATATTGACGTTACACTTGCGGACGAGTTTATATAGCTAGTGGAATGCGAAACTTAAATGTCCCGCCAACTCTTCAAAATTGTCGCCAAATTCGCCAAATATCTATGCTAAAAGTTCATTTTTCATATTAATTTTTTTATACTGTTTAAATTAGCTGAGACATAATTTTTTATTTTTATCCGTTAAATACGATGATCCTTCATAATCTTACCGACTTCAAACCTGTTTTTGCTCACATACAGTGCGATTAAAAAATATCAAACCTGGCGTAAAAATGTCATTTTTGGAATTCAAATATTCATAAAAAATTGTCATATCATTTTAGCAGACAAATGATTACATATTCGTGATCAGGAAGTCAAGCACTATCATCTCCTATAGGTCTGATCTCAAAGTGCAGTGAACAGCGAAAGGGGTTCCCTTTAAGTAAGAAGCGATTACATGCTCTTATGCGCGTGCACATCATTATATGTTCGTAATGTAAAACCGATTATTACAATGCTATATCGAAAGTCGTGTATCGATTTATACGTAGTCGCACGAGGTAAAATGCCAAAAAAGAAGCAGACAACTTTCCACCTTCCTCTTCTGTTATTTGTCGGCTCTGCGATATTGCCAGCCATTTGCCCTTCCCTCGGCAGAAGGAATCACATTATCCTTCATAATCCAATTCGCTATTTGTTTTCATACTGTAGAATTACTACTGTACATACCTAGTTTAGCTTGTTTTGTAAAAATTACATTGTATGTACATTGATGTGCCTTATTAGAAGTATTGATATTTTATGGACATCCCCAAAGCATCAAATGGTACTCAAAAACTTATTTAGTAATAATCTCACGTATACAGTCTTAGGTGACAAAGGTACATTATCTCGAAAATGGACCCACAAGAAGGAATTATAATATATATGCAACACCGCTATATTATTACTTCCATTCTGAATAACTTCCTTAGTTCAACTATTTTTGTGATTGGTACAAAATCATATAATTGATGCTGTTGTAGTGTGAAAGGTGGTTTGAAAGGTATTGTATATTGCATTTCTAACTAGGAGGGTAAATCACCTAAGGTCGATATTTAAATTTAGCGGGTTTCAATTAACATTAATTCGCAACTCTTTAATTCTCAAGTAACTCGGTAGATTAACAATAGCCATCATCATCATCATCAGCAGCAGCATCATTGCATTTACGGAAGACCTTTACCTTACCCTTTTTATTGCGTACAGACAGACAGACAGACAGAAAGCCCAAAAGCAATAGCGGGTTCAATATCTATTGAAACCCGCTAACAACATACGTATGAAGATAAAGCGTTTTCTGCTGGTCCCGGTGATCTAGTTGGCATGGCACGTGGGTTCCAACTATAAAGTTGCGGGTTAGACTCCAGTCCTTGGCGATGTCTTTTCTTGCTTTACGACCCATCAAATCTTGTAATGGTAGATCATTCAGCTTTAGTTTGATCTATACAACTTGAGCGTCAAAATAACGGAATATCATTTTGTTGTAATCTTTGTTTGACAATTTTAGGGCAACAAATTATACTGTTGAAGCCTAAATATTTTAAAAGCTTTTTCAGAAACGTTCATTACGGAAACTATCTGAATAACGTCGTTGTAATTAGCGAAACCTTCTGTTTAAAAGCGACATTTTGTAGCCCCGACAAACGCCTCATAAAATTACACATATTCAGATTAACCCCTTGTTCCGTTTAGCGACGCTTTCTCTCTCTCTCTCTCGCTTGGAAGTCGCTAATAGGAGAAAGTTCACTATATAATTAATAATTAATATATATAATTAATCCGCCTTAAAATGGAAAGAAACTATAATCAATCTATCAGCATAAATGTAAACAGTAATTAATTTTCAATGGTTCCAGGTTCAGGCATTAATTTTTATTAATTTGCGTTCCGAATTCAATTATGCTATTCGCGCTTTCATTGAAAATTAATAAACTATTGTAAATTAATATTAGTATCGCGTTAGGGTAATAATGCGCCAATCATGGTCTCCATAACTGTTACGTTAATTTGAAAATTAATGCCATCAATGTTCTATTACAAGGCAAATTAAAGCTAGAATCTATGGACCGGCGAAACAAATTTTAAATTTGCAATAATGCTTCATCATGTGAATATTAACAACATCCAAAGCGGCAGAGTTAATCAGGCTTACATTACGTTTATCTCCGGTTATTATCGGAAGAATGCGTAATTTATCGTAGCGCTGCACCTAATACTCGCATAAATATGATAAATGGCTGGATCTTAAGAGATTTTCGTAGACCGATGGGGAGATTTGTCGTAACTGATTTACGCACTGAGGATCACGGGAAGATGATTTCGAAGCAAAATTGCATTTAAACTGTTTTTTTTTTTTTAATGCAGTATTTTGGTTTACTGCAGCGTGTTATGATACGCTCGACTCCATTTTGTAAACGAAAGTCTTTGATTTACGTAAGTCTACATTGCTTTATGAACAAAGTTATTTGCAAAAATGATAATTTTGTTTATTTTTACTTATAGGTAACCTATTTATGTGTAAGTTCATGCCTATCATTCAATTAGAATGTTAATTTAAGAACTAATGAACTAATTTAGTTTTAATTCAATTATAATGCATCCATATAATTTTAAAGATATTTATTTTGTAAGTTAACTTTTTAAAAACAAGATTTTCATAGGCGTAAATTTTAATAAATGAGCGATTTCTTTCCGCTTTAACTTATATCACAGTGGCGGATATAATATTTTTACTTCTTGGGTATATTTTCGGGGGATGGAAACATATGCCAGAAAAGACACCCTGTCGTTGTTTATTAACATGAATTTAGGTTCATATATTTTTTGTCCATAAATCTCATGCGTAACATGAATGAATGAATAAGTAAGTAGTAAATAAATAAATAAATAAATACAGTACAGTACTCGATTTTCCGTTTCTGTCGTCAAAAATTTCCTTATATAGAAATACTTTCATATGAGCCGTTTTCTTTGAAAGTGGTGCAAGTCCATTTTTGACAAAAAGTTAGTTAATGATAACAATGAATGCAATCTGCTATGAGCTTTTTATCTATAAACAGTTCCCCACCAAAAAAAAATCCTTCAAAATTTTCATCATTTTGTCAATATAAATTTACGTAGTTAATGAAATTACAAATATAATTACTTTGAAAGTTTATAAGTCCACTTTCCGCAAAGACATAATATTTAGTTCAAAAATTATACTACATAATTTCTCTACTCCGTTTTTATATGTGTGGCAACACTGTTAATGACATAAAAATTTTCGTTCGTTTACTTTCATAACTTTCTCATAACGATAAAAATTAAAAATGGCACATATTAATATAAAGTTGTAATTAAAGTAATTCAAATGGCATTACCTGAAGAAATATTGAAATAAAGCTTTTTTATTTCGTTTGACATATTTAATAAAAATTTCATAAAAAAATTGATTTGATTCAATTGAAATCCCATATTTAATATTTCATAAATATGTGATTTTCACATTTTGTTGACTTTGAAAGTGGTGTAAGTCCAGCCGAGGTCATCAAAGTATAAATTTCTTTTGACTAATACTTTAAAAACGATCACATTATAAACTTAAATCAAATTAATAATTAAAAAACATAAAATTTTCATTTTAACATATTACAATATTTTTCAAACCAATCAAATATAATCCCTTAAATACCTCTATGTAATATAAAATGAACTTACACCACATTTTCATTCTGCATTTGATGATGGCTGTCCAATAGAACAGCCGAAAGCCTGGCTAATGTTATAAAATAACTTTTTACGTTGTCATATATATCGTATTACTTTATCAAGCGGGTATTCTCTCTTTAACTATCTCTAACTTACACCACTTTCAAAGAAAACGGCCCATATGTAATGACCACGGAGAATTATCAAAACTTGGCTATATAGAGAATTTTGCTATACGGAATTTCATTATATGGAGGCTTCACTGCACATCCGAAATTTTTCTGATCGATGATAACAGAGAAAGGTTGTATTATGTTCTGATGATGACGGGTCATTTTTCCGCCGAAACAATCGTTATCAGCTCATCTTAGCTAAAATTCTGACCATCTGTGAATTCTCCTCTAAAAAAATAATAGCTTACTTCAAAATTTTGAGGTTGAAATTTTCTTAGGCTTGGAAATTGGCGTCCTTCGGTTGTGCGGCATTATTACAAACTACCGATGTATAGAGAATCATTGTCCCCCCACCCCACCACTTAATTTGTAATAGTGTTTAACGATTTGATAGAATTTTAAATCTTCGTCTTGTCTTTTAACTGTATCTTTAATTACTGAAAAAAAATTATAAACTGTGTAGTGGGATGTAGTTAACAGCAGTGGCAGAATTCCGTACAGAGTCACGAGACGCGCGCTCGTAATTTTTTTTAAGCACAGTGATTCCATTCCAATTGGCAGGAGTCAGTTTATGGCAGTTTGTTGCCGCATTAGCGAATACGGCGTCGTATAAATGAGCAATGGTCATGCTCGAAATCCGTCGCATTAACGGATAATCCCAGCGAAAATGTTGTGAAACGGAATTTGCATTGTTTATTTAATATGGACCATGATTCCAAATATAATTGAGTTTAATTGAAGTTACTACAATTATTCGTTTCCAAATATGAGCGATTTTCGCACTTTTTTTTTTTAGATTAGTGCATAGGGCCATAATATCAGTAGCGGTTCTAGACAAAAAATTTGTTGCACAAATTCCTACCCATGTGCAGCGGCTCTGTGCACATGGGCAGGATAATAACAGGCATTGCACATAGGCAATATAATAAAACCCGGTTATTTATATTTGGGGGGGCCATGGTCACCCGACCCTTCCCTAGAACCGCCACTGCTTAATACCCAGGAATTAGTGTACAGGAAATTTAGTCCTCATAGGCGGTAGCGCAGGTGGGGCCGCGGCCCTGCCTAATCATCGTGGAAGGGCGCCGAAGACGCCCCTTAAAGATGGTCATTAGAAATCATGCCTTCGCAATTTTTTACAATTGTAAAAAAATTTGAAATGTGTACACTGTAAAAATGAAATAAAATATTTACTCGTTACATTATAAAACGTCACTCGTTACATTACAAAACGTTACTCGTTACACTATAAAACGTTATCCGTTACATTATAAAACGTTACTCGTTTCATTATAAAACGTTATTCGTTACATTATAAAACGTTACTTGTTACATTATAAAACGTTATCCGTTACATTATAAAACGTTACTCGTTACATTTGGCGCCCCAAAATTCTTAGGCCCTGGGCCCCGCCTAATCTGAGAGGCTACGACCGCCAATACCAGGCCTACGACCGATCTTCATACGAAGACCATTTTATTCTTGCAACGGGTTTGGCTCGACGCGTTTTTAAGTTTGGAACGTATAACGTTGACACGAAGACTCGTTTAACGTCAACCTCCTTAAAAATCGTCGTGAAGACGCATATTACGTCGTAAACGCGAGATCTTCCGAATATTGTTCTCCAAATTATGACCACGAGCGTAAAAGTTTCCAGATATCCTCCAGCTATTCTCGAATTCGGAAGGAATGTCGATGCCATCAATTTCTTCCGCTCAATATTTTTTGGCAACCCATATCTCAATTTGCTCCGTTTCAGGTGCGGGAAAAAAATGCCAAAAGCTAAAATAAATGTCGCCAATTTTTGTCACATTAATGCAGCTCATTTTTGCCGTCAGGCGACTTTCATCTCGCTGTGACGGAGAACTTTGCTTTCCCTGTGAACCAGGTGCCCAACGCTGCTGACGGAGAACACGAATCAAGAAATCAATGTTCTGTGACGGTGCAGCAGCAGCTGTTCCCGCGCGCCCCAGAAATAAAATTTGACGATAAAGCTTCCAAATTTGGAACTTTATCGCCTTCCTTAAAATGACTTTGGGGTTCATATTTGAGCCCCATTCGTGGGATAGAAAAGGCTTGCTAGGGCTTGTAGAAAAAACGAAAAGAGTTAAAACAGTTTAAGAAGATTATGAAAACTAACCAAGAAGACAGTGGAAGGGCCTAGGAAAATATCATTGGATAATTCTGAGTGGAGCATGACTTCAGAAGAATAGTGGGGGAAGAATGGAGAATAATGCTTTAGATAGAGGTGAGATTCATATGCAGGTCTATGTCCTTTGGGGACTATAGTAACAAAGGAAGCGTTCAAGTATTATGTAAGCACCTTTGGGGGGTGCCATATAGGCGATGATTCTTATGCAGGTTTACTATGTCCTTTGGGGACTATAGCAACAAAGGAAGCGTTCAAGTATTATGTAAGCACCTTTGGGGGGTGCCATATAGGCGATGATTCTTATGCAGGTCTATGTCCTTTGGGGACTATAGCAACAAAAAAAAGCGTTCAAGTATTATGTAAGCACCTTTGGGGGGTGCCGTGTAAGCACCTTTGGGGGGTGCCATATAGGCGATGATTCTTATGCAGGTCTATGTCCTTTGGGGACTATAGGGTTGAAATAGACAAAATATTGCTTACGTAATACTTGGATTCCCCCAAAACAAATAGAAAGTTAATTATGGGATTTATATTTTTTTCTATATCCCACGTGAAATATATAAATTATGATTAATTTTTATATTTATTGGTAAAAAATATTTAAGTTGAATTTTTGGCGATGTTTCGCTTTTTTACGAAAGAGGTGCCAATAAATGTTTGATTAAAATTGAATTCCATAATGATTTATGGATTTAATACTAGCTACCGGATTAATAACTATGGAAGTAATTATATGTATAAATATAATTACTTTAAATTTAATTACTTTAATATAATTAAATTATATGTATAAATAAATATATCCCGTAGTACGAATGAATTGGGGAAAAAGGCCAATTAGAATTAGAGAGACATTCGGACTATTGAGGTTTTTACATTTTTGTACGTTTTAATACATATCGTTATAATGCACAGTTAGAACATGACTTATTTGTCATAAATTCTTCATTCAATGGCGAACAGAATTTCACAATAATTGAAAAAATTAAAAAAAGGTAAAAATGTGATATTTTGAGTGGTAGCATCCTTGGATAATGCGAAAAGGGATCTGGTAAAGGAACCGCAAAAATATCCTAAATCACTGATCAAAAATATCCTAAATCACTGATCAAAAATCTATAAAGACCTAATTAAAATGAAGTATTGGGAATAAACGAAGCGATCAGTCTCCTGATGAAACTGGCAAAATACCTGAGATAATTAAAAAGATCCACTTCGATGAAGCTGCATAATGTAGCCCATGTTCCTTGAATGATTACCAACTGCTGATAGTCTGTTAATAATTAGCAACTATTGATTACCAACTGCCGGTATTCAGCTGATGATTATCAAATGATGATACTTTCCTACACCAAGTTTAAAAGAAAAATAATCATGTAACAAAAAAAAAATATTTTTAGCTATATCATTTTAAAATTATACGGGCATGCCTCGAAGATATAGCGGAATTGGCTTCAGACCACCGCAATAAAGCAAGCCACACTAATTTTTACGCTTTCCAGTGCAACTAACACTACATGTTTATACTATCGTATAGTCTATTAATAATAAAAATAATATATTAGACTAAACACACACTAGACATAATATTGATGACGGAAAAATGGATGATTATTATTGACATCGCAATACCGGTTGACAGCAGAAATAAGGAAAAAAGAATTAGAAAAAAAATCTCCAAATATCGTGACCTTGCAATAGAAATTAATAGACTCTGGAAAAAGCAAGTTGCAGTCATCCCATTTGTGATATAATCCGGGTTCGACTCCCAGCAGTGCAAAGAACGCTTACTCAGAGATCTCATAAAGATCGCACTGCTCACTGTAGTCCGGGGTTTGGTTCCCTAGGCCTTAAGAGGTTCGGATTCCTCGGAAAACAGTAGGTCCCGGCGCAGCATGACCACTGTAGTCTTTGAGCCGTAAAACCAAAAAAAAACCATTTGTGATAGGTGCACTAGGTGTCATCATACATAATTTAAAGTATTTTTTAGAAAACTGGACATCACCGACATAACGAGAGTATACCTATAAAAATCCGCTTTGCTGGACATCGCCTACATACAGGAAAGCCTCGGTTATTGCAGTTTCGATTTATTGCGGTTTCGACTTATTGCGGTTTGTAATTGGATGCCAAATTTCGAATATTGCGCTAATAAATTCGATTTATTGCGATATTTGAAGGTGCCAAACAACGACAAGTGAAAACAAAAAGTGTTTTCAGATATATTTTATATTTTTTTTTTTTTTTAATTTTCAAGTGGGCCCGGTTCTAGAGATTCACGGTTTTGGGACTCAGTAGAGCTCCTGAAGGGACCTAATGTCGTTTAAGTTTAAGCATTTAAACCTTGTTCATTTACAACTGGGCACAGTGTAGCCCAGATGCTGCTGCACCGTAAAAATCCAAACAAACGATCATTTACAACTGTCTGAAAACTGTTCATTACGATGTTATTGAAGATGATGATCTTCAAATAAAAACTCGGGATTTATTGACTAAATATCACCAGGGCTATATTTTTAGGGGCCCATTTTATTCTTCCTTGCCTGGGGCCCATAAAAACTTCAATCCGGCACTATTCGGATCCCACGGAAAACTGCATTTTCCGACACCGAATGACCTTAATTATTCTTGCACTATAAAAAAATACTCTCTCGCGTACATATTTTAAATAATTTTTATCGAGACTTAGGATTGGTTGGTTGCATTTTTATGGCACAAGGACGAGAAGAGCCATTCTGCTCCAACTTAGGATTGGTGTACTTTATGGTGACGTGGTGGCAATGTATTCGTCCATGAGACTTAGGATTGGTTGGTTGCATTTTTATGGCACAAGGACAGCAAGGGTCATTCTGCGCCAACTTATGATTGGTGTACTCCATGGTGACGTGGTGGTAATGTATTTGTCCATCAAACCAGCAACTTCGATTCGATTTCGATGGTATAATAGGATGCGCATCATTATTTGCTCCATCATAATTCGGGGTGTATGTTCCTAGGAAACAGTGGTTCGCATTCCTCGGAAAACTGTATATTCCGGAGAAGCAGGGCCCTCAATGCCCCTGCGCCATAAAAACGCAAACCAACCAACCTTGGGATAAACGCTCTCGAAGCGGTGAAAGGCAGGTCAAGGATAGTGAATTTCGGCCAATCAGCACTGTTATATATATATATAAAACAACTTTTATCGATAAGAAAGAAGTCTTATCGATATAGGTCCCCATATTTGTGCTACTATGGAGTATATCTACATATATCCACATTTCAGGTTTATTTTACGGTGCAAGGTCATGTGACGTTGGGATCTGTGGTTTCTAAGCAAATCCGAACTTCGTTGTCTACGCAATAAAACCCCACACAACGGTGGGTGGAAAAAAACGGCAAACATCCTTCGGTACCATTTAAGTTGAATATAAGTCAATAGCACAATAGAAGAAGGCATTACTTCTACGCATGCGCGTAGCCAAGGGGGTCTTGGGAATCGGTCCTCCCCCCCCGAAATTGAATTTATAATAGGACTGCAAAAAATACGTTTATGTATTAACTTACCAAATTTGTAAAAAGTGGGGGTAAAAACTCAAACCGTGAATGATTATCAAAATTCTGTCCACAAGATCTCGTTTCGTAGACCACCAATTTGAGAATAATTCAGAGAAAAAAAATACCGAAGCCATTTTCTTTAAAAGTGGGACATTATAAAAAATTAAATTTTGATGGTAAGACTACAAGCAAAATTGGTATTTTCTCATTTATTATTTTTGTATGATGTATTTACATTTCTTCATTTGATAAAGGTACCACCTCTTTACTCAACGTTATTTCGAAATTTTTTTTTGAATTTTTGAACATCCCCTGAAATGAAATCCTGGCTACGGCCTTGCTTCCACGATATACTAGATCTATATTCTGCTTGAATGTATCTACAAGATAGGCTAGATCTGGTTAAAGTACAAAGTTGTATTATAGAAAATTTCTCCGTAATTGGCACTAGAATTGACATCTGGAGTTGATTTCAAAACTGTTGATGTTTTCTGAAGAATGGGTTTGAAGAGGCCAAATTATGAGATTTTGAAGTTAAGTAGCAGGGTGTGCTAGATGCGTGATGGATGCTAATTAAAATCTAGTTAGCATGGATGTTTGAATACCCGACAGATATAATTATCACGTTTGGATATTTCAAACAGCCTATTAATTGCAACGAACTGTTTCAATATCTTCGAGTTTGAGTAAAAATAAAAATATTATATTGATGTATAAATAATTATATATTAATATAATTGCTAGCATATAATTAATACTAAATAAATCTTTAACAAAAATCTGCGGAAATTTCTTTGTGCTTGATTTGAAAAAATATTTCTTCCTGATATCCCAACCCGCTTTCTTATTTCATCTGTCCATCTTATTCATGGTTATACACATAGTTTTCATTGGTCTTTACAAAATCCCAGACTTCCATAGTTGTTTAGTTTTCCATAACACAGCCGTGCTTTACATCAGCTTTTCCCTCTACCTCGTATGTTGGATTTCGATCTTTTGACGAAAAAAAACGAAGAGACTATTTTTGATTCAGAGGTTTCATTAGGTTATAAGTCCCGTTTCGAACACTTTTAACATTTAAATAGTGTCTGAATTACACATCCAAACAATATCGTACGCAGTGGGGGTGTTGAAGCGCTTGCAACTCTCCCATTAGGATGAAATGTATATATACATGGAGTTGTAGCTCTGTAACCCCCACTTATGAATTTTTTGCCTACGCTTGTATATCCACACCTCCCTTTGTTTTCTGAGGTACTCCATTTTTTGGTCATCCCTAAAGTTGAATATTAATTGTGTTACTGGCCCTGAAGGGGTGCAGTGGTAACACGTTCTCCTAGCGTGTGGCTATTCTGAGTTCGATATGTAAGATATTATTCGCCCCGGAGGCTTTGTGTGTTGACCATTATTTGGCAATTGTGTTATCCCTGTGAAGGGTAATAATATCTTACATCTTAATATACGGAGAAAAATGCGTTTGTTCTTGTCCTCATTCGTCTAGTAGGTCAAGACACCGCGGGCTCAACGCGGGGACCCTGGTTCGAATCCAGGATGAGGACGGCGTCTCTTTTTCCCCTAAACAGAAAATAGCTCTAGTTTGAGCTATATGAACGTGGGTGGCAAAAATTATTGTAAAATAATGCTATATAATCAGATGGGGTGCAAAGCACCCCGCTCTCGTTCCTCTAATCGGCGCCCCTGCTCGCGGGATAACTATACAGCTGGTCACAAAAGTATTCGGCCACCTAGCATTTTTTATGCTTTTATATGGTTAAAAGTATTAAGTATAGTCAATAACCAATTATTGTTATTATTATTTTTATGCGACATTTAATATTCATTCTCTAACATTATATACAAAAATAGAGATAAATAGACAAAATATACTCGAATATAGTGACTTCAAATAACACCGTGCACTAAATGAGTCACACAAAAGTATTCGGCCACCTACCGGAAAGTGAAAATATAAAATAAAATAAATATAAATATATATATATATAAAATAAAATAAATATATATAAAATAAATATAATATATATATAAAATAAATATAAATATATATAAAATAAATATAAATATATATAAAATAAAATAAATATAAAAATGAAAATGTAAGTAATAAATAAAAATGCAAAATAAAAATATGAAAAAAAACTCTAATATTTTCTTGAGGGGTGGTTGTTTTGTAGAATGTATTGCTTTCAGTGTCGAAGGTATTTAATTGATCAGCTTTTCAGTCACTCTCTTTGAAGATGCCAATTTCAGTGTATTTTTATCTTTTATGGTAATTTTATTAAATGATTTTTTTCCGTTCCCTTTTTTTCCGTTTTCTGTTCTATAGAGTTCAAATCAGGTGATTGAGGCGAGTTTCAAGACTTCTGAATACATAATACAGTAATCACGGCTAGGTATTAAAAGCGGTATGCTTAAGATCACCGTCTTGTTGGTCTACGAACCTGTCTTCGATTCGCAACTTACCGGTACTTTTTTTTCAATTTTCTTTTTAAATACCAATATATACATGTTGATCTATATAGTACTGCTAATAAATTCAAATATACCTTCCCCATTTGCCGATATTCAGTCCCTAACGTATTTGACAACATTACAGAGATTATGTCGATTGAATTCTGATTTGGGCTTCCTCCACACAATTTTACTCTCGCCTGTGTTGAATATCATAAACATTGATCTATCACTAAAATTAACAATGTTTAAGAAACCTTGATCATTATCGACGATTTTTTTTGTAGGGGGGGGGGGAGGGGTGGGGCGAAATCCAGTCTATTTTTTTTGTTCTACTTGCCTTACCAATACAAGCCTTCTTCCGGTAAGTCTTTCAAGATATCCATTATTTCGCAGTGTTCCAGGAACTGTTTTTATGCTTACAATTTTTTTTCTAGAAATGATTTAACTGTGGAACACATTTCCGTTGTTGGTTCAGCCAGATTTACTTTGGCAAATCCGGTAAGTTTCCTCTCTTCACGATTAGTTAGAATTTTTAAACTGTCTTCGAACATCCTTGATGGTATCATTTTAATACACTTTTCATTGTTGAACGTGGAATTTCAGTCACCTTCTTAATATCTCTTTGAGAAAAATTCCATTTTTCTAATTTAATAATATTTTTTTTCACCTAAACTATGTTCTCGCGTTTTTTGCCATTTCAAAGCTCGATTTTATGATTTTTTTCACTCTAGACGAGGTTCTTTTATTAGTTTTGTATAAACATCATCTAATGTCAAACTTATGACTGCAATTTGCATATATAGTATTATACGGAAAAAGTATAGCAAAGGAATATGGCAGGTTGCCAAATACTTTTGTGTGACTCGTTTAGTGCATTTTGGTGTTTAAAGTCGCTATTTTTGAGTACTTTTTGTTTTTTTATTTTTATTTTTGCATAAAGTGTTAGAGGACGAACATAAAATGTCACATAAAAAGATTTTTTGTTATTGAGTAGATTTAGTGCTTTTAGGCATATAAAGTTATGAAAAATGTTAGGTGGCCGAATACTTTTGTGACTAACTGTACATGGAAATGTCCCAGGAAGATATCAACTAGGATATGAAAACCCCTGGGACCTGACGATAGCAAATCATAACTGAACATATCAATTAACCATATGCAATTATTAAATATTAAAAATCATAAATTCACCAGCTTAATCTAATACATTCAATTCCAGAGCTTTTTATCCCATCATTTTCAATATCGCTTTTCATCCTGAGAAGTATTTTGAGAATTCCTGAAAAGTATTCATCCTGAAAAGTATTTTGAAAATTCTTGAAAAGTATTCATCCTGAAAGTGTTTTCTTAAATTGGTTTTGACGCCTGAGGAACCAATCCCCGGACTACAATGAGCAGTTAGTTGGTGAGCGCTTTTTTTTTTTGTATCGTTGAGTATCGAACCTGTATTAATGACATGCTAAATGAAAGCGTTACCATTGCGTTACTGTAAGAGGTAATCCCCATTTGATTAAATAACAGAGGCGTAGCCAGGGGGCGGTTTTGGGGGTTGTAACCCCCATCGCAATGAAATTTTGTATATTTAACATAGGAATATATGAGTTGTAGCTCTGTAACCCCTCCCATTAAGCCTATAATCCCTCCCTTATGAACTTCCTGCCTACACCACTGCTAAGTAGTATCCGCTGTAACTGTACGCGTCTCTGGGAATTGGCCTTAAGGAAAATGGTAAATATTTCCTATACTATGTGTGATGGATGGATGGAAGGGATGGAAGAGAGGGGGGGGGGAAGGAGGGGATCAGTGTTTAAAAAATGGAATTTTTGATAAAGAGGCAAGTCGCATTAAATCCATATTTAAGGCTGAAGACATTAAGTTTATGACATTAAAACTTATGACACCATAGCTTGATGACACAAATGACTAAAGTATATACTCGAATGAAGTATTGGTTGGAGAAAGAAGACAAAAAAAATTAGTTCTTCGCCCCTTCTGATATTTTATTCTCCAAAATATCTTCCTTTTAATGGTTTCTTGTCAACAGGGTCTCGTATCGAAAAATAATTAGCTATAAAAAATAGCTGAAGTTGGGAGTTTGAACACTATTTCATCTGAATTGGATTTCAAGAAGATTACGTGACATCTTTTAGATATGTATGTCGTAATTGCAAAGCTAATGATTCTTAGTTAGAAAACTGTTTACTTTTATTAAAAAAAAATTTTTATTCAGTAGAAACTAGATTATCCGGACTCCAGAAGCCCTTTTTTTTTCTTGAAATAAACGCCCCTGTGCGGAAAAGGAAAAGGAGAGAGTCGGGGGACTACTCCCATAATAACGAAAGCCCCTTCCACGTGGCACAGTGCGGCTGGTCGGTCCGAAGGGTCTTGTTATGCAGTTTAAAATCTTTGAGGCTTCTTAATATTGTTACATACGTTACATACAATATACTAAATGTACATCAATAAAGTTGTCATACCATTTTTAATTTTTTTTCAGATTTTCTTGGTTTTCCGATTTTTTATTTATTTTTTAATTGTATTCGCTTATCCGAACGTCTCTGGTTCTATTTAGTTTGGATAATAAAGTTCTTAATTTATATGAAACTGGATAAAATACAAGATAATAATAATAATAAAAAAATTGAGTGTTAATTTATGTTTCTTGGAGGTATATTTTAAAAGTGGGCCACATTGCATATTACTTCCTTGCTCCTGTCGCCAATCGCGCCAACTTCCTTTTCGGGTTTGAAACCGCGTCATCATGACGTCATTATCGGTAATAATATGCGAGTCCGGTCTGAAGTTTTAAAATTTTTTTTTTTAAGGTACTAATTAAGTATCGGCGTCGGTGTCATGAGGAGGGAATATGTTTTTTATGGACGTAAGAAATGCCGGGAACATGTTTTCTGGCTTGTCCGCGTGTTGTCTCCTCCACATGAATTCCGCAAAATACGAGTCAAAATGGTGTCGCTGAAGAACACGACAGTCGCCCGAAACCTATCCGGCCCAACAACAAAATGGCCCCGGGGACGCTACATCCAGAAGCTTCTAAATGAACGCGTACATAAAAAGGGCAGAACTACACTCCAAAAAATCCTTCTTTACATTTTGAGACTTCATCATCGGTAAAACCACTGAGTTAATATTTCAATTATTCAGGAATACTCGAAGACTATCCGAACGGGCTGCGAGGCCAAAAAGTCGAAGCGGGGGTGTGTGGGAAGTCTCACCCCACTAACCCTTCTCTGAGACACGTAAGAGATTTTTGTACAATGCTCGACTAAAGCGATCTTTCTGGTAATGTTCCAAAACACCAGGGATGCTGTACCGATACAGTGATATAAGCTCGAGGGCATATGCAGTGCGCAAAAATGGTCTAGCACAGAAATCTCGGACCTATTTTAAGAGTATAGCATGAGTTTTGGTGACGTTCAGACAGCCTTGGCGCCAAGTAAGTAATATGCAGTTTCCCCCTAAAGATGAACTTATTTAATTGGGTGAATCACAAAATACACGCAAATACACGTTAAACAGTTAATCTATTTACTGTTTTGAAACCATCAAATTTGTGTGAAGTAGGAAATTAATTCCATCAAATTTAGTTTTAAATTTTTAAGGGATTTGAATATAAAATATATATAGACTACTGACCATATATAGGGTGTCTTTAATCCTGGATTTTGGGTGCGAGGCGTCCTGCGCGCACTGATTTCTTACAACACCTACCTCTCCGATCCGAATTCCGTCGATCTGTCGCATTGAATGCGACGGAAAATCGCGGAGTATGTGTTTGTGGGTGGGAGAGGACAGGGACAGTTATGACTACATTACAGGCCTTATTTTAACATAATAATAAAATGGATATATTCCTGAATTTTTACTATATTTGGACGAGAATTTTTTAATTTTCCACATAGCTTGGAAATTATATGATGTTTTTTAAGGAAATATTTCATATTTAAATTCTGATAAAAAGGGAAATATTTTTCGAGAGATCGATATAGACTTCTATGATGAAGCAAATTTCACCATAGATTACAATTACACACAATGCTCCCGCCAATGCGCCAAGCGCATAGCATTTGTAGGTCCCGATATTTTATCCAACGCGCCTGATGAGATTTGAGTCTGCTCAAGATCCTATAGAGTAAAAACATTTTATCGTTGTTGATGACCATTAAATCGTTAGATATTAACCTGCGGCGCGGGGTGTTTCACACCCCAGACGATAGAAAATGCAATGTACCGACCACCCTTCCTTTAGCAAAATTTTCGGCCTTTTAGTAGACGATTCTATGACCGATTTCTTTTTGCTAATGTGCTCTTTTAAAGGTTGTTGCTCTTCTTTATATAAAAATTTTGATCTTGGGGTGCAGAACACCCCACGCGCGTTTTGATGTTAGTATTTTAATGAATTTTTAGATTGAGAAAAATTTATAGCTCGCGATCTTTGAGCTATGCAGACGAAGTCAAAAGACTACTAGGGTTACTAGAAGTTCCGACAGATTACGAAACCATTAATGAAGACGATGAAGAAATAGTTGATGAGAAAATATTTAGTGTTCTTTAGTCAAATTCAGAAAAAGAAATGAATTAAATTTTCTTCGAAGAATCTGACTCCGAAGATGATATTGAAAATGCTACATATTGTTTGAGCAAAGATAATAAAATGAGCAAAGAAGCGAATGTTCTCAAAAGCACTGAAATATTGCCAAACGACTACAGAACATCAGAAGAACCACCTCCTAAGAGGCAAAAAGATAATTACAGACGATGTTTTATGTGTCTACAATTAAAGGACAGGGAAACTAAAGCATTGTGTAGTAAATGCAACAAGAATATTTATCGAGAATATTTGGAAATTACTTATCATAGCTGTTACAGTTAGATATGTAAGTAAAACTTTAAATAGTCATAATATAAACAATCCAAATGTAATTTTTGTATCATAGAATATGGTTTTATTCACAGTTTCATTGAAAAAAATTAAAATGTAATTATTTCTTTAAAGCTAGCGATAAGACAGAAAGCATTGTTGGGGTGTCGTTTACCCCGCTCACGTCCTCGTCTAACATTTAGCTGCGCCTACTCGCGTGTTAAGCGTATTGTTCCTTTATTTTAGTGTTTCCCCCTTTTTTCTCAGCACATTTGCTTTCTGCTTTAGTTCTTTATTTTATTTGACACGGCAAAACTAGAATAAAAAAAAAGGACGAAGACATTTGCAAGCCAGACTTTTTGACAGACATTTGCAGACAGTCTTCGTCTTTCTTTTTCATATATACGTATATAAGTAAGTCAGTCGATGGATGGTCAGAAGGTTTTAGGTTCAATGACTTGGTATGGCTCCCTTGGCTTGGTATTTGTGGAATTTTGGTTGTGGGTTTACTCCGATGAAGCAGTTGCTTCCGCACACGTTTAGTTAAAAATGACTAATCAACCGTCGTTTTAACGACCTGGGTTTCCGAACTTGACATCTGTGGATTTTTGGTTGTGTGTTTACTACGGCACACATTTAGTTAAAAATTGCTAATTAACCTTCACTGCAGCAGCCTGGGTTTCCGAACTTTACATCTTTGAATTTTTGATTGTAGGTTCACACAGGTGAAGCAGTTGCTTCCGCACACACATTTAGTTAAAAATTACTAATTAACCATCACTGCAGCACCCTGGGTTTCCGAACTTGACATCTTTGAATTTTTAGTTGTAGGTTTACTCCAGTGAAGCAGTTGCTTCCCCACATATTTAGTTTAAAATTGCTAATTAACCATCACTGCAACACCCTGGGTTCCGAACTCGACATCTGTAGCTTTTTGGTTGTGGGGCTATTTAAAGCCGTAAGTGTAATGAGGTAGCTCATCATCCTTAGTATAATTTAAAAAAAAAAGACAGTAAACTCTCGAGGTCGTGGGGCATTCACCCGGGCATGCCCCACGTTCTTGTGTGTAGCGTTCTCATCCACTTCTTTGTGGGAGCAGACACATTAAATTTTGATACGTTATGGGTTTTCTCCAAAGAAATTATACTTTTCAATGCTATTCTCACTCTGTTGTCGTCCTTTAGCGGTATTTTTTTTACCTTGGGGGGACATCATCCTTTTTGTACTTCATTTCCGTACAAATAACATTTCAATATGTTAATTTGTTTTATTTTTATGAATTATTAAAATTATTATGGACTTTTGGCACACCCTGTATATTACCAGAACTCGACAACTCCCGATAAACCGATATGAACTGCATTTGCCCACCTTAAATCATAAAAACTAAGCTACAATGTATATGCCAAACACATAGTACCACTAACATAAAATTTTTCGCTATTTTGAAAAATAATTTGAATTTTTAATTCGTCAATTGCAAAAATCTCATCATCAGTATCGTCCGGATATGTAAATCCTTGCATATGACTAACGTATAGAATGTCTATATTAAGAACTACCTGGCTTCATGTTTCTAACTAAAAATAAATAATTTTAAATTGGTGCTAAAATTTTATGGTGCCACCAATTTTGGTTCGTATTTATACAAGTTTTGCAGCTGGAACAGCAGCATTTCAGCAGCGTGGCAGTGATTTGATTAGAAAACAGATCCAACTGATAAGCATCCTAACATAGATCGGAGCAAATAAAAATATATTTGTTTACGCGTTGAATATTTTAGTAACAGCCTCCAAATTCTATTTCAATGTAATCAAAATACGGCAGATCGTTCGCAATCTTCGCAAGTTAGCAGAGACAAGTTACGATCAGAAGTGAAAAAGATTGCTATCTACCTCCAGAAGATAAATTAATAAAAGCAGGCAGGATACAGAAAAGAAAAGGATGATATTCTATTCTTTATTATTATTATTATATTCAATTAATGTAAATAAAAGTAGAAAGCGCAAAAGGAAAGAGAATGTAAGTTCAAGTTAGACGTAAAAGGAATTATTACCACCAGTTAATTATAATTCACGTTTTAATTTATTATTAGAAGTGCAGACAATAATATTTTGACAATTTTATAAAATTTAATTAAATTTATTTTTTTATATATGTGTGATTACAATAATCAAGCGCGGTTAAGTTAATAAGGTTTCAGACCATTTTAAATCTGTTAATAAGGCTCTTCAAAAAGCATGGTTTTAAAGATGGGCGTGATTCTAATTGACGTACTTGCCCCTATCAGTTAACGAATGAAAAAAAAGTCGATTTTTATTCGATATTTGATGTAAAACGGATTTATCTTTTCGAAATGTGCTAAATTTTAATTTCAATATCTAAAATTGTGGCTTATTATATTGTGTGTATACCTCTTATTCCATTCTTCGTAGCGTTGCTTCGACCTTTTGCTTAAACCTCTTAGCGTTTTACAAAACGAAATTAGCAAAAGGTGAAAGATCTGGGAAAATACTTATATTTAAGTCCGTCTGTCTGTCTGCCCACGCACACACGCATTACACATATTTTATTTTTATTTTTTTACAATAGTTACAATATCATAATAAACAATTCTGGGACTTGCTAGAATTGGCCTGCTCAAAAAAGCGGTTATCTTTTGAAAATGACATTCAATTTGATTTCAAAACGATTTTTCCGCGCATTTTTAGTTTCTTGATGGATTGACTCTTTGAAAATATTCGTTTTCTGTATGTTTCGTACTATTTCTTTTGTCCATATTTTGTAAATATTTTGGGCATATTTTGTCAACGACTATATTAGATATGATATAAAAGGTAACGTCAAAACATATAAGATAAATTCATGCAAACAATTATCAATGTCCACATGTTATTATAACCATAACATGTTATACGAATTTCTATTTAAAGGTGCATGTTGAATAAACAATTTTTCTTCTGGGAAACGTCTACATTCAGGTGGAGTGAAACAAGTGAATTTTTAATTTATTTTTTTTATTTTAAAATCCAATACCGCGGAAAAGTTGTCTTATACGCTGCATAGTATTGTGGTAAAATTTGGTCGAATTTGGTTAACATCTTCTGCCTTAGAAACAACCCTGAATTTTCTATATTTTTACGTATCTTGATGGCATTGGCATGCAAGTAGAAAATTTCGCAGTAGACCTGTTATAGTTAGAATAATTTTATATGTTAATATGTAATTAACCATATTTTAACTCTAATGACTTAATTACTAATTTTAGTAATGTAATTACTAAGTTTAATAATTTGATAATATAGCTAGCCTATACTTGGATTATAAAATCTACACAATACGTGTTATATACACAACTATATTTAAAATTTTGAGTATTAATTAGACATATTTCATTACACTTTGCTACTTCTTCAGGACATACTCTTTCATATTAAAGTGCGCCATAGTTTTCGTGGAATCAAATCGCGCCCTTCTGATATCATCCTTTGCGCCGGTGCCGCAAACTACTTTGCATTCGCGCTCAGTTGGCGCGTGATACCGTTAGCAGACGGGTTAGTCCATTGCAGTTTAGGGAAGGCCGTCTTGGAGGAACTGGTTTTTCCCGCGCGAAAAAGCAGTTTCGGCAAGACGCCCTTCCCTAAACTGCAATGGACTAACCCGTCTGCTATTATCAGGCATCGAATCTGCGTGAATGCACAATACTATAATGTCTATGACCAGCTTCACATACAGTTCTACACATTGCGTGTGACAGGAATGCTTCCCAAATTTTACTATAGGTATGTCACCATTGTTACTAAATTCCTGAAAGTCTTGGTTGGAAATTTGGGAGTTGATCGATGGTTCTGTTGCCTCGCAATCTTGCCATTCGATGAGCGCAATGTACTCGTTTGCTTCGAAATTCAGAGGGGGATACTGTGATTACCCTGATCTTTCTAAAAGATGCAGGTGCAGATGAACTTCTTGCCTTCAGAATACTGAAGCCCAAACTCATGGATATACGTCCTATCATCTGATATCATACTCAGAAAAATATTTTCTGGGTGGCCGAAAAATTTACTTCGTTGAATTACAATATCAACGATATCTCTCAAATCCTCTTGCAGATAGCGAGACAAATGAAATGTGCCCAACGGATGTTTCCCACCATCTTT
Source organism: Dysdera silvatica (assembly GCA_006491805.2). Taxonomy (NCBI): domain Eukaryota; kingdom Metazoa; phylum Arthropoda; class Arachnida; order Araneae; family Dysderidae; genus Dysdera; species Dysdera silvatica. The sequence continues at coordinate 152,925,535 of QLNU02014176.1, forward strand.
ACACGAGGCGTGGCATTTTATCTCGAACCACATGGGGGCATACACTTTCATTACATATTCTGACAGTGCCTTCAATTTCGGCAATGGATTTTTGCTAGAAATATACAAACGAAAAAGGCGATTGGCTGGTGCAATCCACCTAGAATGTGCCAATTTTCCTGGGTATCGATTTGACAAACTTGTGCTACACTCGCCATCATCAATAGCCTGACACATTTCAAATAGGTATTTCTATTCTCCCTGCAATTAATTTATAATTTCTCCATGTATTGCATGCAAATTGCCATCAATGTGTTCAAATTCAACCATGGGCAATTTTTCACACGTTTCCAACTGCTTGCCGGTATGTCCTGAAAATTCGCGAAGCCCACAAATCCCTCCATTTAAACGATGAAAGCGATTCCGAAGAGGAAGTTCATTTCCTTGAAGCATGCACACAAACCACTGAAGAGTCCTCCCAAACTGTTCCTCAAGAAGTCTTATGACGCCTCGCTTAATGCCTGTGTTCACAATGGTTCCATTCCATGTTTTCATTGTCAATCGTACTTTTTCCAATGAACTCTACAATGCTTGCTTTAATGCTTCGGGATGCATTAGAGGTCAGTAATACGTGTCCGATGTAGTTATATTCTGGCTGTTGCACCAGATTTGTATGCTCTTCAACTATTGTTTGGCGATAATATTTGTCTCCCTCTTCTTTACTTGAACTAACGTTTTATCTTTACGACTATCAAAGTACAGACCATGCAACTTCATTCCAGAAAGTTCTTGGAGCTGAAGAAAAGAACGGTTCCTTTGCTTTTCCCTTCTGACTTTACTTTTATCGAATACCTTCGAAGGATCTTCTTGTATTATTATTCCAAAGTCGTGTAAAATTTCAGACACAAAAGCAGTAGCAGATCTGTCAGATACGCCGTGTCTGTCGCATGTTTTTGCAAAAGCTGTGAGTAGAATTCGCATCTGCTGGTTTCTTGCTCCAGCTTCTGAAGTTGAAGGTACAGAAATTACTTCCTGGTATTTCACCTCGCTATCAAAAGAAATGCCTAATTCTGAAGAGGAAGAACAGATAGTGAGAGCTTCAGAAACTTTGTCCATTTTTGTCCCAGAATGCTTTATGTGCTTAACATTTCAAGCAACTTCTTCCTTTTTGCCGTTGTTTTTCTTTATGAGTTTTTTCGGTTGCGTCACATCGACCTTGCTAATTACCATCTTTCTCATCACTCTTTGATCTAAAATAAATAATTTTTCATAAAGAAGCATTTTGCGAGAATTGGTGTAAATGCATGAATTAGAACATAAATCACATTCACACTCTGCGATATCGAAAAGCGTAGTCCAACCTTCTTCTTTAAAGCTCTGAATCTTGATTTCGTATGTTTTATTGTTTTGTTTGCCTTTAAATGGTTTCATAAGCTTCATATATTTTGTATGCTTGCAAGAGTTGTAAAATTCTGTTATGGGAAGCTGTAGGAATGGATGCTTTATGCCAAATTTGTTGTAACTTACCTGCCACTTACTTGGCTATTTCAGCAAACGTTGGCTCCTTTTGGCTTTCCTTCTTATTGAATCTTGTCCATTCAGAAAATTTCAAAACTTGTTCATAAGTTGGCAACAGAGTTTCACTTAGTTACGACAGTGTTCCGAACACGAGACTGTTTACGGCACATTTTGTTTCATGATCAACAGCCTTAATGATATGGGTTCGTTTACATTCGCCATCACTTAACACGTGAAAATAAACGAAATGTAAAATTCCAAGGAAAACAAATAGTCACAGTTAATTATTTTACCCTTCTGCCGTAACGGACAAGAATATAATGCTAATCGAACAGTGTATTACACGTCACTAGCACGTGGTACAAACTGAAACTATTTCTTCCCTCAAGTTGCTAGAGCCCTATTGACACATTACTGCCAGCTTGTGGCAAATTATGCAAGTGAATTTACGAGTAACTAATTAACCGTCTAAACACTTGAGTTTTTCAATAAATTCGACGACGTTGCTGTGGCAGATGAAATTATCAGAATCCAAAGATATTTCAGAGCATTAATAAATAATGCATTAAGTTGCTTTTGCACTTTATTAGATCTAATCATCACAATTTTTATTTCTGAAAATAAATTGTATTTTTCATTGAAAATTTCACACTTTTTTACAATTTTCAACGTCGTTGGAGAGGCAAAAAATATTAAAAAAATATATATACGAATTCTAACTAACATCAGAGGCAACTTTTCACAATATTGGATTTGAAATTTCAAACTTTCATTTTTAATCCACCCTGGTATACATAAAGAATGTAAGTGATTTCGGAAGTCAGTCTCTCTCTCTCTCTCTCTCTCTCTCTCTCTCTCTCATATTCATATGAAGTATAAGAAAACATGCATATCAACCACGTAATATAATTACTGGTAAATGTATATAATTAAATTTTGATAATAATAAGTATTATATTATGAGATACATACGTTATGATAATTTTACTATGAGAGAATGTATCTTTTAACCGCACTATTTTGATATTCGTTATCATTTATGTACTTATAATATATTACACATGTGAATAATTCTTATAAGTAATTACAAAATTTTTCTTTGAATATTTTTTGGCGACCTTCTAACATTTAGCTTGGAACTCGCCAGAAAATCGCGATCCATAATTTGGGAGTCACTTCTCTAAGTGGAGGGATAATAAATTCCCTTTTGCAACTCCGTTATTTACAGTCTTATAAGATGGTAAAATCTATATGAATCGCCTTTGACGTCTTAGTAACGAAGCCATTACCATCCTCTTGCAACTGCAGGGAAAAATGTAATTTGAAAAGCTGATCAGTGTTTCCGATAAAAAGGGAATTTTCCCTTTCTTATTTTAATGCCAGAATAACCTATTAGAAACCATATTTACACCTGAATACTTAGAGATAGGGGAAAAGTATCAGGAGAGGCTATTTCACCGTTGAAAAGCTTCAAAGCCAAAGTTCCCACCCTGCCAAAAATATAATTAATCACACTAAGCGGGGTTTTCACGAACGCATATGGTGTAAGGGCGTTTCCCCCTCCTCCGCCTAAGTTCCAAGCCTATGTGTCATCCATAATTCATAAGCAAATAATGGAGAACTATCCGGGGCGGGGATTTGTAGGGAAATGTCGACGATCAAACCCGCCCGCGGTGTCCAGTGCTGCTCCTGGACAGCACACAACCTCATAGACCGAAAATTAATGTCTCACGTCTTGTTTGAGGTAATAGGGATTTCCCTCCATTAGTTCATTAAGAAATCTCTAGCCAAACTATTTTTATAGGGAATTTTCCATAGCAAATAATTTACCTATCCGTAATTTTTATTTTTTAATTATGGCGAAATTTAATGGACGTGATTTTGTGGGGAAAAATAAATGACTCATCCATATCAGCTCATTTTCTATCCTAAAAATAATTATCACGCCCAAATAATAGTTAGGTAATATCGTGAGGTATAATCATTAGCACACGCAATGTTCATATGGGGCGTAAAATTTACAAGGGGCGTTACAGAGATACAAATCCATATATTCATAAGTATAGATACAGAATTTCATCACAATTGCATACGCCAGTGAGTATACTATGTGTTTCATTGCTACTTTAAGGAGCTTTTCCCAGTTATTAGTAAAAAATTTTGGTCTGTAAACCGACGATAATTTTTTATAAATTTTTATTGAATTGAAACTTATAAACAAATGCTTGCCTCGGTGTGTTTAAAGACCAAACGGAACAAACTACAGCTGTTAAAATGCGATTTGATGAACTTTTTTAGATTAATTAAAACTGCATTAAACGTCAGTAAACTAGGAAGCTTAGCTTTTGATATTGGGCAGAACGTATCGATAAATTTCGGACAGCGCTATTTTTCGAAAGGGGAGTCAACTCTTTATGAAAGACAGCAATGTCTGTTTTAAATGGGTTGATACATCCCGCCCAAAATAAAAACTGCATTCTTAAAACGTTGATAAAAATAGCTAATAGATTTTAGATAGTGTTAACGAGGTTTTGCGAAGCCAAAAATAGTCCACAAATTGAAATTGCTAGCAATCAAATTTTATCAAATAGCTCATTTATAGGGAATACGCACGGTTACAAAAGTTCAGCAAGAATGGGTTCAATCGGCTTTCGGGAGGGTAATCTCTCTCGAAATTGGTTGCTGCTGTTAGCGGGTGTGACTTCAGTTCCTTAATATAGTGTCCCTAAGAATCCTAAAGAAGGGAGCTGGAGCATATCCACCATTTTGTTGCCATTGTATCACGTGATCGTGGTTGCAAATTGCATTTATTGGCAACATTCTAAAAGATGCGCCAATGTTTACATTAGTCGGATAATCGCGGATTGTTGATTATTTTTATGCCAAAATAGCGATCATTGCGCCAATGCGGAAAACCTTTATCGCCAAGGTAAATGAAACCGGAATTCTACAACAAAATGGCGGCTGATGCGTCGGCCTATAATTCTAGAGGCTCTAGGTGTCCCAATAAAAGCATGAGAATTTCACCGTTATGTGACAGTCTGATTATTGGATACCGGAAGGTCAAAGGGTTAAATGGTGGGGTTTGGAAATATGGACAGACCGACAGGCAAAGACAAATAGACAATTATTTGTTGATGTATACATTGAACTTAAAAGACAATAAACTTGTTTATGTAAATAGATCGGGGTTCTGAAGTTATCTTAAGAGCTTGGTCTCATCTAGAGCCCTTAAAATTATAAGCTGACGCATCGGCTGCCATTTTCTTGTACACTTCCGGTTTCATTTACCTTGGCGAAAAAGGTTTTCCACTTTAGAGCAATGATCGCTATTTTGGCATAAAAATAATGAACACTTCGCGATTACCCGACGAAAGTAAAGATTGGCGCAAATTTTAAGATGTCGCCAATAAATACAATTTGCAACCCTAGCTTAGTTTTCGATTAATGTAAAATTATAATGCAAATAATCAAAACAAACTTGCACCTCATAACTGTATATGATGGCCACATATCCAAACATTCTATGTTTATTCCTCGAATGATTAGAACAATTCCCAGCGGAACACTCACCCATTTCACCTTATTTTATTAAAAATAACACACTTGGAAATCACTCAACTTTAACACAGCAGTGAAGAGGATCACGTGACAAGAAAATGGCGGCTATGAACCAGCTTTCTTTTTTAGTGGCCTTAGTCCCATCTTAAAAAATTCAATAATCATTAAAACTTGCTTAGAAGTTTCTTTTCAATTCATTCGCATTTTTTATAAATTATTACTCAGTTTATTTCCCGTTTTGGCACCGTTAGTTTTATAAAGTTAATTTATATTTATCGCGTAACGTATTCGAGCAGAAAGTTGTGGCAAAAACGAAATAATTTAAATTTTATTTAATTACCTCGAAGAAATTAAGCGACTTAATTTCGGGAGAAATTAAGCTGACAGGTTAATTATGCATTTTAATAAAAATGCAATTACCATTCCACAAAATTGTTTCGCAGTCTCTTAAATGCAAAAAGAGAAAAATTGTTGCTTATTTAAATATTGTTTTGTTTGGCCACTAATTAGCAAGTAATTGTTTTAAATTAGTTAAGGAATACTTTAATCATAAAATAATTAAACTTCAAGGAAAGAAAAAATTGAAAGTCGACATTAAAAAAATGGATTAATGAATAAAAGTTTTTTCCTTTTTTTTTCTTTATTTTTAATTAAAATTAACATTGCCTATATTTTAATAATTTTTTTTTTGCTTGCATCTCATAATTATCTATCGTTATAATTTGTTTCTTATAACTTAGGCCAGGAATGTGGGACTTTTTTACGTTAGAAGTTCTCATGAAGTGAACTGCACGCACTGTTCACTTTACAGGTTTCCTTGGTAGTTGCCACTAAGAATTCCAAGAAACACGAAATTAATGATTTCAATTTCTAAAATTGGCAAAATGCCAAATTGTTCCTTTTATTACATGTTTTCCAAATGTAAATAATTTCACTTTACGTTCTTGGCAACATATATTGTGAAATTACAATTTATCTTTTTGTATTTGGCAACGATATGTATAATTGTTTTCCGAATTCTAAAATCAAATCAGTCTTCAATTTGCCATCGATGTGTATACACGTATCACGAAGGCTCCGCCGAAAAAAAAAAGCCTTTAAATTCTTTTGCTGTTGCATTGTAATTTAACTTTCGTCGAATTAACGAATTAACCTAAACATTTAAAGCATTAATAAATATTATTTTAAACTGGATGAGATTTCTTGATTTACTCAATTGCAAACATATCTAGCCAGCGTGTTATTCTTCAATTGCTGAAACGCTGGCCATCTTTACTAATACGTTTGGCCAGCATGGTGGGTTTAAGGTCAATTCTTTTGTGTATTTTTCACCATATTGTGTATGTGATAACAACGAGGTCACCACCATACAGTGGATTGAAAATGGCTGACAATTATTTATATATATAGCGAGTATACATATTTCAATTTTAAAAATCTAGATAATTCGACAATACAGAAATCTCGCCAATCCAATCATTCCGCTCATCCGTGATTCTAATCTGTTCGATTTAACGAGGTTTTACTGTATACATTATATACAAATTTAAATTTTCGTGAAACGCTTTGTATAAAACTGCACTGCTACACCCAGATAGTAAAAAAAAAAATAAGCAAAACATCAGACCTCTGAAAAAAAAAAAAAATGCTAAGATTTTGTATTTGTGAAATAAAATTTTCTTACACTTTCCTGAAATCGATCCATTTTTAAGTCTTTGCGCTGATAAAAATAAGGCACCCCCAAGAAAATAAATCATGCACGTGAAGAAATGATAAAATATTTTAGCTTTGAGGTACGTTATTAGTAACCCCGTCTTCCAGTATTTCTACCGGGGTGTATATATATATATACCTTTCTTCGTCGCTTCTTCTCATGCCTTATCTACATATTTCCAATTTAGTGTACCGTATATCCTATCGCCCGTCATACCCCAGGGACCTCATACGATACGAAAGTCCTTTTTTCTCTCTGGTCCTTATGCCGAAAGGAATATAAAAATTTAGGAGGGCTTTCAACTATCAAATTGATATTACAGCACTGTCATAAAAAACATTTCAAAGAACGTACAGGACCATACCTAAGGATTTCGCTGTGAGGGACAATTTTATAACGTTTATAAAAAACGGAAGGTTTTTTTATCAGAAGATATAAAAGTGGGAAAATAAAATCCCACACTTTTAATAAAATAGAGAAAAGGTAATTTATAAAATAAATAATTGCAAATTATAGTAAAACATACATAATTACATAATCAAATATTAAACTACCCAGTGCTGAATAAAGGTCTTTTAAAAGGCTTTCCACTTTGGGTAATAATGACGATGAAAGTGGCAATATTCCTCTCATTCCTTCAGTATTGACACTATACAACCAATAAGATCAATATCATTAATTTTGTCATTACTGTGGCTACTATTAACAATGTACACACCTCAGTACAATATAAGAGACATTATTATTGTCAAATAGGCAATACTAGCGAGATTTTTCATTTTCCTATGAGTATATTTACAGCTCATCAATACCTACCTAACACGATTAATATTAGTGATAATATGCTTTCAGTCATGTCCGTATCCAGAGGGGGATCTTAGGGCCCTATCCTCCCCCCCCGAAACCAAATTTTTAATAGGACTTGGCTACGGCCTTTTATGCTGTGATTGTATCAATACATGCTGTAAAAATAAATTTTTGAACCCCCCCAAAATTAAATTCTGGATACGGCCTTGCTCTCAGTACTTATAATTATGTCAATATTACTAATTGCATGGAGATAATTAAGTTTCTTCTGTCATGGAAGTGTCTTGCAGGTATTGAGCACATATTCACTATGTTGGTTAAACAGGTTGGTGGGTCTTTTACATTGTATCCTTTTTTCAGTCACCCTCCCTACTTTTAGCTCATCTTTACGTTTTTGACTTGAATATGAAGTTGTTCCATGGGCTCAGACCCACCCAACTGGGGAATGAGGTAGCACACTGGGTGTGGCTGTACCGGCCGGTTCTACACAGCTTCACTTCTGTTTAAGAACTATGTGTCTTTTCAGTTGAGTATCAGTAAAATAAAATGCAAAGTACCAGAGAAGAAACTTACATGCAGAAGGTTAAACACTGGTTAAATGGAAAAAAAAAATACCAAAGATTTCGGACGTGTCATCAGCAGTCCATCATCAGAAATAATGATACTCTTTTGCTATTTTACTAGTATTTAACATTTTGCATGTAAGTATCATTAAATATTTGATATAAACCGACAGGTGTAGTTTGATATACCAATCATGTATTGATATACAATATAATTTATTTTTCAGGTATATTAAGATATCACAGTTTTTTATATATGCTACTTAGGATTTAAATTAATAAAATATACCTGAGGGATGACTGGAAAAAAAGCTAGCAAGTTCCAGCTTGAAGAACCCCAGTCACCCCTAAAAATTAATGACATAAATCAAGAATAGACAAAAACAGAACTAACAAATGATAACAGATATTTACTAAGCTTAATTTTAAACAGGCGCTCTCTCCTTGACTGTTTTTGAGTTCATCTGGAAGGAGATTCCACATTCTCGGAGCCGCTGTTATATGGTATAGCTGCTGCTATATGGTTAAATAAATAATGTGAAGTGGCCTGTAATGGAAGATATGGTCCAGCCGCTCGAGATGGATAGCGTACGGAACGGGGGTGAAGATGAATAATATAGTTGTAGAAGCAAAAGTTAATTCGGCGAAACTTTAATATTTTTATTCTTAGTTGATAAAGTTTAGAAAAAGGTATGATAAAAAAAAAAAAAAAGACCAGAGATTATCAGGATTTGTTGTAAGTTTAGAATTCATTATCTGAAGAACGTGATATGGTATTTTTTCGATTTTATAAATATTAGCGCGAGTAGTTTCGGCCCAGATATTACAACAGTAAACTAAATGAGAGTGAATAAGAGAAAAATATATTGCTCTAATGGTTTGTAATGGAAGGAAGAATTGAGTTTTCTTAAGAATACCCAAAGCTCGGGCTATTTTTAACATTACTGCTTCACATTGCGCAGTCCGAGAGAGCTTATAGTGTAATATTATAGTGTAAATTTATGAGTAGTGGAAAATGGAACAAAATAATTGCCAAGAGTGATAGAAGAACAGGGAAGGGATAAAAGCTTATTATGGAATAGTATACAGTGCGTCTTGAAAGCAGTGACTCCAGTTGATATAGAAACGCATAGTGTATTGGATATTGCATATGTTGCTTATCACAAGTAGTAGACTGTATATAAAAGTAGATATGAGTTCGTTGCAAATTTAAGGAAATTTGGTTATGTTGCTAAAATGCACGGTCTCAAAATCAAAATGTACATTGAATATTGTTGGTGTTTGAGTACTAAAGCTCTTGAATTTAGTATGGTTTATATGAGATCAATATTTCCAGTCGGAAAGCATATAGCTCTATGGCTGTATTCAAAGGAATGAGTTGATATGGAGTCAAGTAATTAAAGCGCAAATTGAGAATGACAGTGAAGATCACGATGATGAAGATGAACGGAATATGGAGACAGAAGGTCGGGAGGGGTCTTCAAAGGAAGTGTTTGGTTCCCGGAAAGTGGAATCCATTTGGAGCTACAGTGGGTGTTAGAGGTGTCCTTACTAGAGGGATGAAAACCTGTGAAAAGACGCTTATATTACGTAATGGTTATCGCCGATGTTATTGGCTATTATTTCCTTTATGGCAATGAGGCGGAAATCGTTGATCTATATTATATATGTTATAGAATATAAAGATTATTATTATCATTATTGTTATTACGCACATTTATAGTCCATGTTTTATTTGATTTCTTCCATTTGCCATTTCCGAATTGGATTTTTTGAAAGCCTTCTTTATAAATCTCAACTCTGCGAATATCGTTAATGATCACAAGACGACTCTGAGTTTCAGCCAGGCCTGGAAAAACTTCTATTCTCCAAACATCAAATCTCTCTTCAATTTCTTAGCTTCCTTTTGTCACCAAGAGATGGAGCTAGTATTGCGCAAGTAGACCGGTAGACACGGCAGCACTTCAGTTTCGATATGGCAACATTTCAGTTCTGATACGGAAACACTTCAGTTCTGATACAGAAACACTTCAGTTCTGATACGGAAACACTTCAGTTCTGATATGGAAATACTTCAGTTCTGATACGGAAACACTTCAGTGCTGATACGGCAACACTTCAGTGCTGTTTAGTTTTGGATCACTCGAATTCCTGACGAGGGACGGCCAACGCACATCCAAAACGTAAGTCAATTAATGTGTTCAGTTTTTCTCCTACGCATAAAACGTTGTTGTTCTTAAATTAATTTCTTCCATTTGGTTATCAAGCCTTTTCCCAAGGTCTCAGTTACTTAAAGCTGCCTGTGTATCATGTGCGTTGTCCTCACAAATACGGATTTTGGGTTCGGTGGTAGTATTTATTGTTTATTTTCAGTGAGCTGAAATGGTGCTCTAAATTTTTGGAAACCTTATTCAATGTCCTCATCACAACCATCCGGGACAACTGCAATATTCATCCTCTTTCTCTAAAGTCTCTCCACTTCGATTTACAATTCTTTGTGTTATACGTCGTGAGCTTTTTGGCCACTTTTCCAACGGCCCGGCCCATTGAATTGTCAGTCAACCAAATGATGTCTTTTTCTCTACCACCGTTATATTTGATGTATTGTGTGGAAAGTGCTTATTACGTCGGACTTAAAAATCTCACAATATTTTAGTATTATTGTTCTGGGTAACATTTTCCAGGTTGTGATTCCGCCATTTATTATTTGCAGGTAAGGGACGCTGTCTCATTATTATTATGTACGTGTTCTCGCTTTTTACGGTACAGACTTGAAACGGGCAGTGCCAAGTATTTAAGACTTCCTTCTGTAGGTTATTTGGATATTGTGTCTAGGAACTTTCTGACTGTTTGGCATGTGTTTATAATTGTGGCCTTTGTTTAGATCAGTGTAGGTGTTGGGGTCGATTTCAAGTGTTCCCAAGCTTCTGTGCAGTGTGGTTGGTATGTGTGCTGTGTTGTAGTATAGTTGGTACCTGTGGCTGACAAAGTGACAGGTACGATGTCAACTTTTTCTACTTGTCACATGTCTTTAATTTGTAATTTCAGGTCTTAATATTTGGTGATTTTTGTCGTGTATGTAGTTTGTATTCTGTTTGTATTTGGATTGCTATATCCGTAACACTTGCAGTTTCGTAAAAATTTCATTAATTATGGTAATATCTGGACAGTTGTGTGGTGTTGTTATGTCAGTTATTATTGCCCTATCCCAGTACGAGCTATGTGTTTCATTTTCTAAAATACTTTCTCGCATATACTGCTAGTAGGTTATTATTATTATTATGTCCGTTATATATACATTGCTGCGTTACACAGCATCAAGGAGATAATCACTATCCTTTTGATCTGGACTTCTTGGTTTAGTTCAAGTCTCACCCAGAAACCTGAGAACTGTCCATGTACCTTCTTAATATATAGGCGGTGCCCAGTAAGGCAGTTTTTTGTAGGTCTGTTGTCGTTATGTCGGTAATGTCCAGTTTTTCTAAGGAATATTATTATTCTTATTATTAATAATTCAGTAATATTTCTCAAAACCGTCGTTAATTAACAAATTCCATTGTTTAACGACGATTTTTCTCATTTAAAGGTCGGGAATAAGAGAAATTTATTATATTATTATTATTATAATGAATCGAGCAAATATTATTTTCTGTGCTTGTTTTTTCTTAAATTTTTTTCTTAAAATACAATTTGTCTTTAATTATTATTAAGTTTTCTTGTTTTATTTAAAAAAAATAATGTATGCTTAATTTGTTAACACTTCATGAGCATTTCCCATTATTTTTGATGGTAAAAAAAGTGGATTCATTAATCATATTTTAGGATGTCAGGATGATAAACCACCTTTCCTATTTTTAAAGTAATACTTTTTTTAAACTAGTATCTTAATTATTTTATAGTTAATGTGAAAAAGTAAGTGATACGTGAGAACCTTAAACGTTATTGCAGATATTTCAAAAATTTTAAGCAATTATTTTTTTTATCTCATTTCACCCTTTGACCCCAAACAGGAACACGGTAAAATAATTAGCTCAAAAATAAATAAAATTTTCGAACTGGTTTAAGAATTAACGCTGCTTAAGGTCACTTAGCAAAAACTAATTAATTAATAAATGTTATGAATATTTATTACGCATATCAGTGGGTCGGAATACCCAGATGGGCATAATCTGTTATTCGCAGGTTAAAAACAAACACCTATCGAAATCTATCTAGAAAACAATCGTTTTGGGATACTTTTTTTTTATTGTGTAAACAGTGTTTCTTAAAGTATGGTCCCAGGACTACTGGTAACTCCTAGTGGCCTATCACCTGGTCCATAGGACCTCCTTAAAATTTCAGAAGGAAAAATAAACAATATATTTGGCGTCGTGGCTCCAAAAGGTGCTCGCCTAAGGCAAGTGAAAATTAGATTCAAAACATCAAATTGCTAAATTTGTCATTCCCGTAGATAGCTAAGTGCTCGTAATTCAAGAAATTTGTGTTGGAATGCTAAAAACTTGATGCTATGTGATTTCGAAGTTTTGTTTATGATGAACAGAGCACAATTAATTACTTGAAACTGATAGTGGTCAGTAGAGCGTATTATTATTATTATTTAGAGTTGATTTTTTGATTTCATGCGATATATATTTCTTTTGGAGAAGATCCCCAGACCTTCCCCACAACTTTGGTGGTACGCGATAAGTACATATACTGGATAGTACAAATGTCCCCTGATACCCTTACGTCATGAACACAACCAACCAATCACATCCTAAATATCCCCAACTATTAAAACAATAATAATAAAAAAAAGTAAAATATAATGTAAAAAATAAAATATAATAAAATAAAAACTAAATATAATAATGAATCACTTGTATCAGCAGGGTACAGTTCAGGCCTATGGGGATATATACGTATGAGGACTGTTTAAATGAGATGGAATGGGTCCCCTAGTACATGCGACGTCGTTCCTCACTGGCGAATGACACAGGTGCCTGCTTGCAGATCATGTGCACCCATTTATGCGCCTACAACACCCAGCAAGAGACCTTTACTCATCAAGACAATGCACCGGCCCACCGATCCTAAATTGCTACTGAGTAGTTGAATAAACACTCTGCAGAGATACAAGAGGCTTGCTTGGCCCCTGAGGTCACCCGACCTCAAAGCCATCGAACGCATCTGGGATGCTGTCGAGAGGGATGTGTGCACTATGTATCTAGCTACGAACCATCTCTGTTCATTGTGGGAGGCTGTGCGGCAATCATGGGTGAGTCAAGGTTCATAGGCGGTCATAGTGAATACGTCTAATACCTTGTAGAAGCCCTGCTACGCCGCAGTAGCGTCTTCATCAAGGCAAAAGTTGGTGCTATACGTAACTAGGCAGGTATCCCTAATTCAACTGCTCGTGAATGTATAGTAATCTCTTTCAATAACGTCGTTCGAATAACGACCGTTAATTAATATAACGTTTCCGTTAGAAGTCCACATTTTCTGGTTTCCACAAACGCTTCATAGAATTGAAATATTTCCGATTAACAAACTCCTTTTAATTTTTATCCCTAAATGAAAATGTTTCAATTGGCTGTCTGAACTAACATTTCCTTCTTATATAAACATAAAGGTCTCAGCAGTGTTTTTTTTAAGTTTAATTTAACTGGTTGAAAAATGACTGCTAAAAGAAACGTTTCAACCTTCAAGGGTGGTCAAAATTATTAAAAAATGGAAAAATGATTATGAAGAAGCAAATTAGAGTTAACCAAACAATTTTATTTGCTCCAGCTTACACTTAAAGGCATTTCAGCAACTCGTAAGAAGGTATTGGAAGCTGTACCAATTGAAGACCGTCATGGAATATACATCTAGAAACGCATTGTTTTAAAACAGATGAATTTGACGAATCGATTCTACAATAGTTTAACGAAATATGAGCATCTACTATTCCAGTTTCAGGTGCATTACTTAAAAAGAAAGCCATATACAGAGAACTCGCGTTTTTACGAGCACGTGGTGGCCTTAAAAAAGTTTGTAAATGGGAATTTGGTTTAAAAAAGGAAAAGTGCTATTTACACTCATCTTTATTTGCTGCATATTCAAAGAAAACCAGTAATTTTTGTTTGCTTCATAACAACACTTCGCTAAATGCACGATTCCATAAAGTTAATGTTGGCAAGCATCTTAGAATTACTATCTGCTTCAAAAAAAACAACGCAGTCCTGATAGATATTCTATGGCTTCCTTGATTGTAGGTCGTGAGATGGTCTAGGCGCATTCTTCTTTCTCATCGGATTGTTCTTCTACACTCTCGTTCAATACTTGATTGGCGATTTCCTTATCGGATATTACTTCTGTGTCTGTGCATGCTTGTACATTGTCATCTAGAATCAGAAAGTCCTGAAAAGACATGTCTTTAGGAAAATGAGGATCTCTCCCATGAAGTTCCTGCATCAAGGCTTCGTATGTACTGGATCGCTCCCGGAGGTTCCTTGTATTAGATTTACGAACTCTGAGTGCCGAAATGCGATGAAAAGTGACGAAACTGAGTTCGTAAATTGGAGCGGAAAATAACGTTAGTTCTATGGAATGCTTTTTGGAACCAACTCATTTGTTCGTAAAAACGAATAATTCGCAAATTTGAGGTTCGTAAAAACGCAAGTACATTTTATCCAGCAACTAAATTTGGAATTGTAAAATTTCGAGCTTCTTGTGGGTTGGTTATACAAGTTCAGAGAAAAGTATGGGCTAAATATGCAAGGTGCATATGGAGAAATACGTAATTGAAATGGGTAATTGAAGGAAAAGAAATTCTAAACAGACTAATGGATTTACCAAATGGATTGACAGTCCTAAGCCAGCAAGTGTGAAAAGAAATGGACTAAAACATTGGCCAGTCCTTGCTCAGCACAACATTTAGACTAACGTCATTTTCCGTTTAATAACGGTTTTTCTTGGACTCTTAAAAGTTGTTAATTAGAGATATTACTACAATGGTACATAGAAATATTATTCAATTAGGTAATAAATTATAAATGTTTCACATCTGAAAATTACAAAAAAAATAAAAAAAATACAGCAAATCGTAAAAGATATATACTTGGAAAAATGTACCCTTCATTTTTTTCACGTAAGATCTTCACGCCTTTTGAAGAGTCTTACAAAATGCTCCGGTTTTGCCTTCTCTGCCAATTCTGGCCCAAAGCTTAAAACATAAAAAAAAGCTAATATCATCATCATTATCATATCCTCTTCCTTTCTTTTTTCTCCTTCTTACTTCATTCTCTTCCTTTGGAATTTATCTTTTAAACTACCTACCAGTGGCGTAGCATAACTTCAAAAGCACTGGTGGGCAAATCCAAGGGGGCGATGGAGCAATAGCTCCCTTTGAGCTGGGATTATATATATATCATGGGAAATGAAATGAAAAGTAGCGGACATTTTGTTGAAATAGGGATAGGAAACAAATCGCCCCCTTGAAACATTTCTGGATCCACCCTTGTTCAAAATCGAGCCATCTTCAAGTGTTCACCACCCTCTTCACTCTTGAATAAAAAAAAAATAAAAATTCGTACCCATATTATCATGATGATATATATATATACGAATTTTGATTTTTTTTTCGCGGAGGAGATAGTAAATACTTGGAGGTGGCCCACTTTTGAAGTTACCTAAAGCCACTACTGTTTACAATATGCACCACACAACGTGTATCGCAAATTGAGTTGAATAAATGTTATTAATATCATTATTAAGTAAAGGAATATACGCTTAAAGTGGTCCGTGGATGACTGGTGTTTAAAAAACGCTGGTGGAGAAAAAAGCTTTAATTTGATGCAGTTGGCGATAGAAATTTGTATTTGGCGCTTAGTTTTGGCTAGAAAGGCTAAAACTAAACACCAACCGGAAAGTTTAAATTAAGCGCCAACTTCGTCTTAATCATGGTGAGCATCAGTAAAACCGGGATCGTAAGAAAGTAAATAATAGAGTTTAAGGAAAAGATAGTTGTTATGAAGTCAATGTTGAAATTGCGCAAAGGAAGAGAGAGCCATTAAGGAAATTTTAATTTGAGCTCCTTAAGCGTTTTTCCCCTTTTCGTAAAGCAATAAACGTGGGAAAGATAGATTCGACCTAACCAAATTACACAAACTTTGGGAATTTCGCATATAAAGTCTCTATTTAACCGAGCAGTCTTCATTTAAGAGGGTTAAATCATTTTCCTTGGAGTTGCTTTGCCTGATTTTTATGCTTTTCAATTACGACGGAGCAGCCTGGAAAAAAGGTGGAGATTATGGGAACTGTCGTTTAAGTAAATGGCTGAAATTTTCCAGAATTTTCCAAAGTTTAAAAATTTTCGGAGAACTTAAAAATCCTGTTCTTTATGCTGATGGACGGAAGCATCACAATAAAATTCTATGGTTATGTATACTTTTAAAAGTTGCCTGTGCACAAATATCCACTTATAATTTTTTAACTTTATAATTCGTTGACTTTTTTTCCCTTTTAGGATTTGGGATTAATGAATTAAATATTTTTTTATTATAGTCATCCACCTTTCTCAGCAAATTGGATTTTATATTGTAAATATGTTTTCTAAATGTAATGGAGACCTACTTATTTTAAAAACTTAGGTTATCTTAGTAGAAATCTACATAATAAATTATATTCTTTATCCTACTTCACCTAATTATGATTTTTACCACCTAAGTATTACTACAAAATCTATATGACTTATTTTTATGTTGCTCATCCAATTTTGAATGAATGGATGAATGGATTAATGGATGGATTGATGTAGGGAGGGAGGGACAGATTGATTGATTGATTTACAATATCAAGCAGCTAAAAAATTACATATAGTATAAACATAAGGTATAGTAACACAAAAAAAAAAGAAATTTAAATGAAAGATGACTGGAAAAATTTTGATGTAAAGTTTAGTTTGGCGAGTTCTGACCCACCCCCAACAAATGATAATATGAAACAACCAAATAAATGTAAATTAAATTGAATGCAAATACTTCAACGAAGTTCTACAGCTAAATTGTTATTATGGTATATGTCCAGAGTGCATCTTCATTTTGGCGACAATTTATTCACTGATATAATGTTCTTCCCAGCGATCTGAGATATCGTAGGTATTTTATCAGGATGTGAACAGTTCTAAGATAAATAGCTATTTGAAACCCCGCACAGTTGGACGTTTCGTGAATCTAGAGTCAAAAGTCAGCGATTAAGAAATAAAGCTATTCTAACAGTCAAAATACTTATTTACGCAATTAATATTATTTGTCCGAGATAGAAAATTATAAATAATTATGATTAATTTATAAAAACTATCTGGTACTTGCGTAATGTACGCCATTATTCACTGACCATTACGTCTTCGTCATTGAGAAAATCCCTTTGGAAGTATTTAACTTGTAAATACTCAGTAAAATTTAATTAATTTATAATATTTAATAATGCTTTTTACTTAAAAGTATTTCTTTATTGTCTGAAATTTACATATTACGAGTATTTACCTAAAAGAAATAAGGAATTTTATATGGAGGATATATATATAATACGGTAAACGTGGATTAACTATAATAACAAGTTATTCCATTTCTAAATCCCTTTCACTGTCACTACTTCTATCATTGTCGCCACTGCTGTCACTCGTTAGCTGTGGACTATATGATGTTTGATTTGTTAAGTGGAGAAGTTGTTTGACGTTTTTACTTAACTTGTGTTTTTCGTGACGAGTGGCCGAATGCTGCTTGTTAGGGGATCAGATGTAATGAAAAGATTATGAAAAATATACACGTTTGTATGAGTTCTGGAATCTTTTTTTGAAAATCCTTCCCTATACGTCTTGAACTCTTTATGGCGTCTTTCCTGAACGTTTTCTGAAAGTTCTCCAATTGGCAAAAGAAATGCTGTATAATTTTAGGACCATTCATTAATATTTCGTGTACTGTGATTGACATAGGGTACCATTTATATAGTTTTACAAATTATGTTCCAGTATCAAATTCGTACATTTTAAATGCGAACAGGTCAATAACATTACGTGAAGCCAGTGCTTGAAGGACAATACTGAATTTATGAATCAACTCTTTATCAATGCCAGTAATACGTAATGAAATTAGAGCATTTCGAAAAAATCTTCGAGCAGTATTTCTGTCATTCGTATTTCCACCACTTTGCTTAGGACAATCTATAAGAAGACTAGTTTCTGAATGGAATCTATTAATTATGCCATTATTTCTAGAAACCACGCTGTCGTTTTCTTCCTGCCTTCGAGCTTGCCACTTCTTAATTTTGAGTTTGTACGAAATGTGAAGTAGGCAGGCACTCCATAATTTTGATGTACCAGTGAAGAGTTAAAAACCCCGTGGAAAGGTTTCTTCATTGCATTCTCATTTTCTTACCTCGTCCAAATTATTCATATTCTTGCCAGTGGCTCCACAGATGGTAACGGGCAGTTTGATGCCAAAGAGTTACACACCTAATCATCAAACATTATCTCAAAAAATTACGATTTTATAGAAACTGTGTGCTTCAATATTTTTGTGTTTGTGTCGGAGTTGGTTGATTTGTTTCCTTATATGCACCATTTCGTTGACGATCTTTTTTTCCGTTTCTTTTAAGAAATTAAATCTAATTGGTCTGCAAAATTTAGTTGATGATGTCTGGGGATTTTTCCAAAACCTTTCTTCTGATCTTCGGTATTCTTTCCAATTGACTGAAGTGGTGCAAAAAACGATATTAAAATACTGGAATCGTCAAAAAATCCTTTCAAAACCTGCTGCCTGTAACGATTAGAACTTCCACATCCATCACATCCCCATTTAAAAGTAAATATATGATCAGAAGGCCCCCTTTCCTTCGTAAAATAATTTAAAGTAAAAATTTCAATCATGACAAGTTTATTTATTGTCAGATCTACAATGGCTGGTATCTTAATTTCAGCTATAGTTTCGGTTATCAGCATTTTTGAAGGCGGAGGGTATGGCAGTTTCTTGGCTTTAGAAACCACGTAATATGACAGGTAAGGTTTTACCCCTATTTCCATTGCCCTTTGTGCAATAAAACTTTTTTTTTTTGTAAGTTTACAAGAAACCAACAAAGCAAATGCTTCATCATAGAAGCATGTGGACGAAGTTTTTTCGTCATTTTTTGCAGTATACATTTTTTTAATTCTAGTTGCTCGTTTCGGTGAAGCTAATAGTGTTTTTAACGTTAGAGCTTTACCCCTTTTCCCTGACTTCCTCAACTTATGCTGGACAATAAAACAAAATTCGTCTAAAGGTCGCTCTATTAACAGTGATTTTATCTTTCTTATTTTAGATTTTGATTCACAAATTGAAAACAATTTAGAAGGCCAGCTAACATCTGATGTTTAAAAGGTGCCGAAAATAAGTGTTAGAAATTTTTATTGTAACTTCCAGCCAATGTTCATGTTTGACTGATAATTTCGAGAAGGTGCGGTTACATTGCACCCAGTATCGTCTAAGAACCTTCAAAAAAAAAGACTCCAAAATTCGAAAAATTTCCTCTTGAAATGTACGTTACTGTTCTTTAGGTTGAATTGAGTTTTGATTAATTCAAAAAGAATATTTTTTCTTCAGCAATCTCTGGGATAATATTGTTATCCTCCCTTAGCTTTTCCACGAGCTCTCTTTTCATTATCAAGATTTTTCTCCCTAAAACGATAAAATATGATTCCTAATTAATCAGGCAAAAACGGGTAGCCAAAATTAGGTAAATTACAAACTACATTAATCATAGCATCCGAGTATTGTTCAGGTTTTAAGTTCCGTTAGGTTCCTGAAAAATTGGAGCTTAAAGAATAATCACATTTTTGAAAACTTTTTCCTTTCTCTGTTCTTCAATTGTAAATTTTTTTAAAGCTAAAACATATTGATATATAATAGTTCAACCAAAAAATATGAAAATACGTACTTTCGTCTTTGTAATACATAATTAAGACAAGTAAAACCCATATATATATAACATATACCTTATTTGACCACTACAATTACAGTCCACTTTTCACACATACTGACTTGCCTCTCCTTCGTATCTCTAGCTTCTGATTCGCCGGTTATTTATTCGAAATATAGGCTTTTTTCTCTATAAATTCACATCATTCCAGTATTACTGATTAATACTCTTGTGTGTGAGCACTTGTTTAACTTTTCCTTGGGTAATTTTTAGACTTTTGACCACCTAGATTACATTAGACGTCCCACTGTGCGCTGCATATATGTGAAAATAATTAGATAATTAAATTAATATGGGCGGCCACTAACCCAAGTATCGCCCAGGCTATAAATACGAAGCGTATTAGTCTAGAATCTACTATAATCCACAAGTTTTGTCACTTTGTTGAACACGTAATACTAATCACCGAAGGCAGAAATATTTATTTTCTTTCGAACGTTTCACCATCTAATCACGCCATACCATCGGCGTTGGTATCACTACGCCAATAAACGTTGATTGATTGACATTGTTGTTTGATTTAATCTGCGTAGTGTTCGATTTATATAAAATAAATACATATGCTGCAACGGGCATTTCGATCAATTTAATACCAGTCTCTTTGCAATTTGGTTTAAATAGTAGTCTATGTACTACACCATTCTGCGAAATAACTGGCAACAATATATATACGTTCGTAAAGAGATTATATATTGTCCTTCGTAGCTCAGTGGGTAGAGCCTCCGCCCGGCAAGTGGAAGGTCGTGGGTTCAGGTCCCACCGAAGGCAGAAATATTTATTTTCTTTCGAACGTTTCACCATCTAATCACGCCATACCATCGGCGTTGGTATCACTACGCCAATAAACGTTGATTGATTGACATTGTTGTTTGATCACGTAATACTTTATTGAAGGGTATTAAACCGGCTCACTTAGACAAATAAACAGTTTTATGTAGTGATAATGGCACAGTTGGAAATTGCTTCACACATTTTGGTAATCAACCAGCCATGCAACCATTGATTAATTACGAACAGTTTATATAACTTCCCTCACCGTCCATTTGTAATTCCTTCATAGAAGTGCAAATGCTGAAATGGATTTATTTGAATTGGCATTGGAAGCACGTTTCCTTCCTTTCTAAATAATTGAAATCTTTTCTACCTCAGCTGACATGCTTTGACGTCCACGTCGTTTGAATTGAACCATTGCTGATCATACCAAGCAATGTTTTGCTGTTGTTGTAAGAGTATAGTCTGCGCACAGTGGAATTAAATATTAGTTTCACGTATATTTTTACAGCGCATTCTAACAAATAAAACAATTTTTAGGCAATCAGCTGCGAAGAAAAGCGATATTTATTGCTCAAAAACTTGACAATTCGATTCAATCGAATCATCAGAAGAAGAAATAAATTACATGTAAAAAATTGAAATTGCTGAATACACATCACTTGCAGATACAATATTTACCTAAGTTTAAAGGAATTATTATAAAAATTGCAGAGATGGAGTTAAAAGCCAAACCATAAGAAAATAGACATAGAAAAATAAAAAATAAAACTTCATGCTTTACAATTTTGTTAGAATGGGTAGCCAAGCAACAGGAATGATTTTAGCATCATATCTATTAAAATTATTAGGATGCTTAAAGAAACCTCTATTGCTTCTCTGTATAATCTGGGCCAAAAATCAGTTGATTTTGCAAGAAGTAGACAAAAAGGATTATGCGGTTATTTAAAATTGAATGCTCCTATTGCTGATTTAGTTATCTCTTCATTTCTCAAGAGGCTTTCCTGCTCACGTCTTATGAAATCCTCTTAAGAGATAAACAGATAACGAAATCGGCAATAGCAGATCATTCAATTTTAAATAACCATATAATCTTTTTTGACCATTCTAAAGTTCTTGCAAAATCAATTAATTTTTGGCTCATGTTATATAGAGAAGCAATGGAGATTTTTAGGCCTCCTAATAATTTCAGTAGAGTTGATGGAAAAGCCATTCCTATTGTTCACTACCCATTTCAATAAAATTGTAACGCGTAAATCTCTGTTTTTTATTTTTTATTTCATTTTCTTCTGGTGTGGCCTTTAATTCTGTCTCTACAATTTTTATAACAATTCCTTTGAAAATATGTAAATACTGCTTCCGCAAGTAATGTATATTTGGCAATTATTAAATTTCTACATTTAATTCATTTTGTCTGATGAAGATTCCCAGAGATCGAATGGAAAAGTCAAGTTTTTGAATAATAAAAATCGTTTTTCTACACAGCTGATAGCCTGGGAATTAAATATTGTAATTGGAAGCATAGCTTCCATGATCTTACTACGAAAATTTTATGAGTTTATAGTTTATTATTACAAAACTCGGGTTTTTATTGAAAGATCAGCACAGAGAGAGAGAGAGAGAGAGACTCATTAGGAAACAAGTAAGTAAGAGGGTGGATTTAAAGAAATTAAAAGAAAATACCGAGGCATTCAAGTTGGAATTAAAAAATCGCTTTTCTGCACTGGAAGGACTTATTGAAGAAGTTGACATCTCAGAAGCAAATGAAAACATTGTTAAGACAATAGTTGAAACTGCTGGGGAAATTGGTGGTGTAACCTGTAAAAAGCACAATAGCAAATTATCTGAGAAGACGAAACAGCTCATGAAAAGGCGAAGAGATATGAAGGTGGACAATCAAAATACCAGTTCCAGGATTGAGTACATAGAACTTTGTAAAACTCTGCGCAAAAGCATGAAAGAAGACATAAGAAAATTCAACTGTGAGTTAGTAAGGAAGGCCATTGAAAATAACAAGAGCCTTAGGGTTGTTAAAGGGAGTTTGTCTATTGGGAAGAAACACATCATTGCATTAAAAGGAGAGGATGGCACCGTAACAAGAAATAGGGAAGAAATACTTAGAAGAGTTGAAGAATTCTACAAAAATCTATACGAAAGTAACAGTGGATTAAACGAAGACATTGAAATAGTCGAAGGAACAGCTCCTAAAATCTTAAAAGAAGAAGTTTCATTTGCAATAAAAAGTATGAAGAAAGGAAGAGCCCCTGGTGATGATGGTATTACATTAGATATCCTAAAAGAAGCTGGAGAATATGTAGAAGACATACTTGCAAAATTCTTTACCAAATGTCTTAACAGCGGTAACATACCAAACCAATGGGATTCTGCAACAGTAATTCTTTTGCATAAAAAAGGTGATAAAGAGGATTTGAAAAATTACCGACCAATTAGCTTGTTACCTGCTATTTATAAAATCTTCACAAAAGTGCTAACACATCGCCTGCAGAAAAAATTAGATGCAGCTCAACCAAGAGAACAAGCTGGATTTCGAAGTGGATTCAGTACAGTGGACCATATTCAAGTATTAAGAGAATTAATTGAAAGAACACATGAATATGAACTTCCATTGTGTGTGGCATTTATTGACTATGAGAAGGCCTTTGACTCTATTAAAACATCAGCAGTCATCAACTCTTTAAGATCAACAGACATTGAGGATGTGTACATTGACATGGTGAAACGTGTGTATAAAAATGCAAGTGCAAAATTTCGGTTACATAAAGATACCAAAACTATCAAACTTGGCAAAGGGGTGAGGCAGGGAGATACCATTTCTCCAAAACTTTTTACTTCAGCTTTACAGATGATTTTTCAGCAGATAAATTGGAATAACAAGGGAATAAAAATAAATGGTGAATATTTAAATCATTTGCGGTTTGCTGATGACATTGTTATTTTTTCAACGAACCCATTAGAACTCCAAGACATGGTACAGGAGCTCTCAACTAGAAGTAAAGAAGTTGGACTCAAGATGAACCTACAAAAAACTAAGATCATGTTCAATAATTTCGTAGAGGAAACAAAAATACA
>QLNU02014176.1:152949610-153005670 GCA_006491805.2 Dysdera silvatica
GTTCAATTAATTTACTAATCAAAGATCAATGTTCAATTCCATTATCCAAAAATACTCAATCCTTTTCCCATCAATACTCAGCCCTATTACCTATCGATGTTCCATCACATTACTTACACCATTGCTCAACCTCATAGATCCCCTCTAGTGGAGTGACAATTCAAAAATTATGTGGGGAGGGACTCAAGTAGATTCAACGAAGATTATGTGACTTGACGGTAAAGTGCAGAATATTTCTGGATATCCAATGGTGAGAATTAAGCCCTCATCCTTTCCTAAACCAGTACTTTCCTTTATTTTTATGCATATCTCTATTGTTTTTTTTCCTAAAAGAATTATTGGAAAATACGGCTACAAATGGCGACGCTGTATTTTCAGAAGAATGTACAAAGAAAGATACGGAGTGAACACAGATGTTTGAATGAAATTGGCTTGGATGGAAAGAGAGAAGATGTGGGCAACGAGAACGTGACGAGAAAGGAAAAGAGGTATCACAACAAATATATTCAAGGAGACAAATGAAGTTTCAACAATATATGTATGTAAGACAAATGAAGTTTCAACAAGAATAATGAAGTTCTAACAAGAGATGGAAAACAACATGAGAAGCAAAACAGAGAGACCTCAAAGGAAATATCCTTATCAGAGAAAGAAGATGCAGTACTGAATAGGGTCTCTGCTGAAGAAAAATACCCTCGTTGTTGGAAACAAGATTTTA
The DNA here is from genome assembly GCA_006491805.2 of Dysdera silvatica. Lineage (NCBI taxonomy): Eukaryota > Metazoa > Arthropoda > Arachnida > Araneae > Dysderidae > Dysdera > Dysdera silvatica. The sequence continues at coordinate 152,950,329 of QLNU02014176.1, forward strand.
AAGACACAAGCAGAAATGGGGTGGTTAAAATGCTTACAATTTTCAAAGAGTGTGCAACGGATCAACCAATAAGTTGAGCAGACTAGAAGGACGTGTTTCAGGATGATCTCCACTTCATTCCTATAGGCGTGTAGGAGGCATACAGGGGCGTGTGATTTACAAATTTGGAGCAGGAAGGAGTTGCCAAACGCAGTACCTAAGTGATGGTAGTGAGAAAGTGTTTTTATACTTTTTAGGTAAAGGCTCTTTAAGGCATGAGGTTTTATAGAGGTAAACATAATAAATCGAAATTAATCAACAATAATCAGAAAAATAATGAGACATTTTTCGTTGCGGAAATTATCCTTGTAGAAGCTAATAAATTCTTTAATACTGGGTTGACAAAGGCTGGACTGTTGCATGTCCATCAACGCTCATTTATGATAGATATACTAATGAATGCACAATAATATTAGCCATTAACGAGCCATTTATAAATTCTCAATCATCTATCCTTACACGTCATTGATCAATCATCTATCCTCATATAATAATTAATCATCTGTTCTCATTAACGATTAATCATCTGTTCTCATTAACGATTAATCATTTTTGTTCATCAATGATTAATTATTTATCCTCATCAATGATTAATTATTTATCCTCATCAATGATTAATAACATACTCTCATTTCAATGATCAATCACGTTTGTGTCCATCCCCTATAATGAGACTACTTCACCAAACTTCGAGTGGGGTTTAAGGTCTCCATTAAAATGCACATACCTTCTTTAGTAAATTGTGTAGTTGATAATATTAGTTTATTTAACCTGTAATATACGTTGCATGGTTAAATATTGTGAACACTTGTTGAGTCGCATGCATAGAATTAAATAGAAGTATTTTAATTCGATTAGATAAGTTGGAAATGGAAGAGAGTAGAAAACGCATCTTTATTAAAAGCGTTAAAATGGCTCGCTTAGCTCGCTCTAAGCAGACAAGCATTAATAAAAGAATATCCTCGGACGTCTCGAATCGTTTGGCAATTTAGAAGAGAGGCACTTAATCTTTCCAAAACGGTTACTTAACCGCGTATGTTAAACAACGCGCTCTTTTTCAAAATCTTAACTGAGTTTGGCAAAAGAAAATATAAATAAAGTCGTGAGCACCAACGCAGTTGTTGACGGTGAATGTTACAATATCGTTCTGAAAATCAGCATCGTAGCTCAAGCGTTGGAAAAGTAATTAGAAGTTACCGTTAATTACTTAACGGTAATTAACGATGAACGGAAAGAGGTTAACAACGCGTTCCCCATTACAATAACCATTATTGTTTTTTAAAGTTAACATGGAATGGTGTGGGTTTCTGGTTGACAGGTTTGCTCAATAAGCTATTAATAATTAATTTCTTCACTGTCTAGTTAACGCTAGCTATTACAATCATTGAAAGTTTTAATCCGGGTTTTGATAATTATTTTCTTGACTTGAACGTACCTTTATTATAAAATGTATTGTTATTTAGTTATTTTGCTAATGGTTTCATCAACCATTTCATTAATACTTTTCAGTTAATTAATTTTGAAGCAGGTTATGGCCGGTTGGTCAACACCCCTCACAGTGGTGAGTGGCCAAAATTTTTTTAAACTGGTTCTGAGAGTTCGAGTGATCTCTCTATACCATATATTAAAAAAAAATTATCAACCTTCTCTCTACCATATATTAAAAAAGAATTATCAAACAGTTTTGGTGTTTGGAGATACTTTAGTAAACAATTCGGACGAACAGGTCGAAATCGGAAGTTTTCACCACAGAGCATAATTCATCCTTGAACATGGTTTGCGCATCCATCGAAATTACACGTTCTTTCACGATAGCTGCATTATTGGCCTGGATGGTGTTGTACGAACTTAGCTGTTCATGTTCTACGAAGAGTAAACAGTATGTTAAACAGGATGGACCAATACTGGCAAGGATGTATACAATAAAAAGTTCACTTAGGCATTACATATTTTCAAGTTCAAGCGGATCCCTGTATTAAAGGCGGGCAAAATCTATTACTGACCGAACGAATGGAAGTTTTCGCTCACCATTCAAAGATCAACGGAATCATTTATTTCTTGAAATCGTTCATTTATTTAATGAACGATTTGACATGGTTCTAGTGTAAATCATTTTGTAACTAAAGTCGTCTTAAAATCATCAAATTTCTATTTATTTCCTTTACTTTATTTATCTATGTGTTTTCATTTTTCTTTATTTGTATTATGTTCTTATATTCTCTTAACAAACAGTTATTTCGACACTGGCGAAAGGTTTAAAAACACGATGTTGTCAAGTGACGGCAGAATTTCTGCCTTCACTTGACAAAGGGAGCAGTTGGCTCCCGAAACGTCGTGTTTTTAAACCTTACGCCAGTGTCAAAATAACTGTTTGTTATGGAATCTCCTGGTGAAACTCTGTATTGTTTCGTTACATTCTCTTATTTGTCTATCCGTTCTTACTTTTTCTTCTTCTACATAACCTTATTTTTTCCTTTTTCGCAATTTGATTAGACAATTCCCTTTTCCTTCCTGGAGATGCACCAGCTCTGTGCCTCCGGAAAATGATCAATAATTCCGATCGTACAAGTTAATTACATTAATTAACATTAATTTAAACCTGCAAAGCATCACCACATAGGTATACGCAGGAAGTTCAAAAGTGGGGTTACAGGCTTACAATGGGAGGTTACAGGCTTACAATGGGAGGTTACAGAACTACAATTCCATATATTCATATATATATACACAATTTCATCGCAATGTGGGGCGATTACAACCCCCCATCAGCGCCTCTCTGCTTACCCAGTGCTTCTATGATTCTACACTCTATAACAAACAAATCGACGCATCAAGGAGGAGTTGTCCGATTGCGATAAAAATTGGTGGATGTGAAGAACATACATAGAAAAAAAAACGGTTAAAATTTCAGAACAATTGAATGATTTATTGCAGAGTTTGACCGTTACAAAGGGAGGAAGTCAATAAGGCGTTGGTCCACCTCTGGCCTGGATGCAAGCTGTCACCCGGCGTGGCATAGACTGATAAAGATCCCGGATGGTGTCCTGCGGAATTTCTTGCCAAATTGTCTCCAACTGTCGGGCTAAATCGTCAACATTCCGGGATGGTTGCAATCGCCTTCCCATAGCGTCCCAAATGTGCTCTATGGGAGAGAGATCAGGAGACCTAGCTTGCCAAGGAAGTGTTGGGCAAGCTTGAAGACAATTCATAGCAACACGTGCCGTGTGCGGCCGGGCATTGTCTTGTTGAAACGTAAGTCCAGGGTGTCGCAAAAGGAACGGTAACACAACCGGTCGTAGAATGTCGTCTACGTACCGCTGTGCTGTAAGTGTGCCAGAAATGACCACCAAAGGGGTCCGGCTATCAAAGGAGATGGCACCCCCTGACCATAACGCCCTGTTGTGGGCATGTGTGGCGTGCGATAGTAAGGGCAGGATCCCCACGCTGCCCTGGACGTCTCCAGACACGTCTGCGGTTGTCGTCAGGACACAGTTGGAAACGGGACTCGTCACTAAAGACTATACGTCCCCAGTCAGCGCAGTTCCAAGTTGATCGAGCCCGGCACCACTGTAATCGGACTTGACGGTGTAAAGGCGTGAGAGGTAAGCGGCGTAACGGTCGGCGCGAGCGTAAATTCCGCTCTCTCAGTCGTCTGCAGAGGGTCATGTTGGACACATGTGTGCGGGCCACACGTTGGATAGTTGATAACGACGAATCCGGTGCTGTGACAGCTGCTCTGACAATCGCTCTGTCTTCCCGTTCTGTTGTGGCCCTAGGTCGACCGCTGCCGTCCCGACGCTGACATCTGCCGTTGTTGACCCACTCTTGCCAGCACCGTCCAATCGCCGCATCGCTTCGACCCACATGTCCAGCGATTCTTCGATTCGTCCAACCAGCCTCTTTCAATCCGATAGCACGACCTCTTTCAAACTCTGACATATGCTCGTAATGAGCACGAATCTTTCGGCGAGGCATTGTTACAGTCGACGTAAGATATCCGCAGTCAAAATGCAACAGAAATTTTGACCACATATTGAGAATCGCTCCTTATATACACCTGCTGAATGCGCAGTTCCGATGCGCTGGAGTTCCCGCTATTCATTCATTGGACACCAAATTTTAATCATTTGCATGTTCGGTCAAAATGTCTTTGCATACGAAATTTCATTACAATCGGACAACTCTTTCTTGGTGCGTCGATTTTTTTGTTATAGAGTGTATTTCCTTTATTTTGTTTCCCGCACAGCACGAGTTGCAACGTTCCCGCGTCCTAAAATTTTAATTAAAAAATGAACGTTAATTTTTAAACATTTAAAATAGAATTTTTACCTTTAAAAACTGCTCCCAGTACTACTAGATTGTATAAGTTTATATAACGATCTATTTTTTAATTATTGAAATCTATAAACAGATTTAGCTTTGTTTAATTTTTATATTTTGCACCTTCTTTTAAATAAAGTAACTATTAGAATGCAATTGAGCTATTACTGGATGAAACTAACTATTAAAATAAAAACGGTATCGATGTGGACTTGTTTCCAAATTATAATACTCGGGAAGGATATGTGCAAATATTTTCGTGATTTATTGCAATTAAGGATAGCGTGGGGAAAGAGACAATTAATTAAACCTAACAAGATTGCATGCAAGCGTCCATTTTGAAAATTCACTGTTGATAGACAAGGTTACGCAACACGTGTTAGGTCACAAGGAAAACCGTCTATTAAGCGCTAGAGGAAATCGACAAGAATGAGATGCATCTTGGGAGAGAGAGAACATCGCCCATTGGCTAACCACCACATATTAATTAATTTAATTCTTGTTGTTTATAAGGATCTGTGCATTGGCGTACGCAGGGGGGGTATTGATGGGGATTGTAACCCCACATTGCAATGAAATTTTGTATATTTAACATAGGAATATGTGAGTTGTAGCTCTGTAACTTGAGAGCCTATAGCCCCCTTATGAATTTTCTTAGTACGCCTGTGGATCTATGTGTGCAGCCGTGCCACCTGCATGCGTTTTGGGACATCTCATGTTGTGTGTTTGGTGTGGGCGTGGCCGGATTTAAGTAATTGGCGGTTCCAGGATAAAGAATGTAACTGTAGTAGAGGGATTTGCAGTGGTGCAGTGAAATGTCATTCAGCTAGTATGCCGTTACCCCGAGTTCGAATCTTAATGGTGCCAAAGAAGGGAACGCTTACTAGTTAACTGCTTACTCTGGCCTGGAGATTAGTTCCCTAGATCATCAGGGGTTCGGATTCCTCGGAAAACAGTAGGTCCCGGCGCAGCATAACCTTCGTTGTCCTCGAGCTGCAAGACTTTCAAACGGGTAAAAACTGCAGTGAACTCTACTTTTAACCGATCCTGTTTTATTCTATTGCTGCCTTAACCGGTTCTCTCCGGTTTGAAGTGGGACGGTTGATGCCGCCGAATTTTTTGGACATTGGTTTTTTAAATTTACAACCAATCTGACTATGGCGCGAATTGGTCCTCAAATGTAGAACTTTCTATCTTAAGAATTAAAATTTCTACACTCACTATTGGCCGAGAGCCAACGCGGCCCCTAGGCTCATTTCGACCGGCCCTCATAACACTTCCCTGGGCGGTGGCATAGATGTTTTTTTCAGGTACGGGCCTCCCACAGTATGGGTTTTTTCCAAAGCGGATCCCTAGATCCGAGCCCACGGGCTGCAGCTTCTGTTGCCCCTCCTCTTGTCGGCTCTATACATACATTATAATTAATGTCAAATTGCAATTTATTTAAAGTTATTGAGCGGGCTTAGACTTCACGGATCCAAGTAACACTAGGCCTGTGTTCACAGATACTTCAGGATTTATATATAACCGTTTCTTATTTTAATGACATCTTAATCTCCCCATTAGATATTTCACAGCTTTGACTTCAGCAGCCACCTCTCAATTCTGTCATGTCATGATCTCTCTCTCTCTCTCGTTCGTTCGTTCGTTCGTTAACTATTATTAACTTGTCATTTTCCTTGGGAATCATGGGCTTGGTCTGATCCTACAGTCATGACCTGCTAATTCCCAAGCAAACAGTGAATCAGCTCCGGATTAGAGGACCTTATATGGAAGGAATGGACCCCAATAGAATGTGGGTCACAGTATTCAATTAATTATGAATTTTTCTTTGAAGATTATTGTCCATAACATTCAGGTTTATCAATAATAATGAAATTCGGACATGTGTAAATAATCAGGATTAAAATAACACTAAAATTTAAATAATATCAAGCCCCATCAAGATATTTGAGGAAAGGGCTCCAAAATTGTGAGGCTCTATGCCCGGACCTACTTGACCTAAACTTAAATCCGGCACTACATTGAATACTGTATTTTAATTTCATTTATTGGATCCAAACAGTAGGTAATGTGATTCAGTTTGAACGAAGTATTGCATTGTATTGTAAAACAGCGCTACACTACAGTGGAACCTGGTAAAGTGACCCTCTGAATAAAGTGACCATTTTTTATAAGAAAGAATTTGCGGAGACATTGTCATGTCTATTTCAAAGTCTGTAGTGTATTGTGACTACCTGCCTATATTGGCCATTGCAGTCCAGTCCCAAAGCTAGTCACTTTAGACGGGTTCTGCTGTATTTTGTTGCTATGCGTCTTTATTTCTTGAGAAAAATAATAATTATATCATTTTAAAATTTAAATTAATTTGGATGTTTTTATTATATTTCTCAGTTTTACCATTTCTTGTTGCATGAACAACCGAAGTTTTGGAATAACTGGCTAAATCTTTTACCTGCTATGACGATATACGTCGGTTAAGAAGTGAGCCGTATATTGTATATATATAGCCGTATATTATGTATTTTTATGTGAAGAGATAGGCGAAGGATGGAAGGTGGGTCGTAATCCCCCATTGATGGAAAAATTATATTAATCCTTTATGTCTTACACAGTGGAACTTGGTAAAGCGACCACCTGGATAAGGTGACCACATTTTATTAGAGAGAACTGGTAGGGACTTAGTCTTGCGTATACCAAAGTCTGTCATGTGTAGTGACCATCGCAGTCCAGTCCCAAAGGTGGTCACTTCAGGCAGGTTCTACTGCATTAGAAAACAACATCTGCCTCTTGCCCATCTTTTATTCCGCTCGCGACCTTATCCTAGTTTGTCAAGCACCAATGGGGAGTTGGGGGCTTGTCAAGTCGACAATCGCCTGCTTTTTCCTCGATTCCCCTCAGGGCATAGACTGCTCTGTAAACAGACAGGCAGGCAGACAAATAAATAAAGAGACAGGCAAACAAATAAATATAGAGACAGGAGGGAAAATAAATAAGGAGACAACGCAGGTAAATATATAAAAAGACAGGCAGGCAAATAAATAAAGAGACAGGCAGACAAATAAATAAATAAATAATTTCGGCATTGTAATCCTCTTATTTGTTCATACACCCGCACGCTGGTCCTGGAGACGCCGATTCATGTAGGTAAGATTAAATAAACAATATTTTTTCCAGGAATTGAAAATCGAAGAAAAGTTACAAAGGATGCTATAGTACGTAAAGCGAAACAGGGTAAATTGTTCTGAGAATTGATTGCAAGGGCTGGCTGCTTCTCAAAGCTCGACCACTGGCAATCCTAAGGCCTTGCGGAGTGGAAGAACTCGGTAGTAAATAAAGTTCTAGACTCTGTGCTCTTTACTAAGTATTCCTAGGCAAGTTTCTTGTTCCTTCTATTATATCTTATATTATATTCATTTAGTTCTTTAAATGTCATGCCAAATCATTTCAAAAGTATCTTGTAATATTATAAGTTATAAATAAAATACAATCATTGACATCTAGATAAGATGATAACCAATTGATAACATTTACATTCCCAAAATTTAATCTAAAGAATATAAAGCTGGCCCTCCTATAGTAACCTCCATGTTTTGGCGGCCTTCCGATAATAATCTCCATGTTTTGGCGACCTTCCGCCAAATTTAATTGGTCATCACTGGTTTAAAAGATAACCATTTTAAACAAATTGAAAACTATAGAGGAACTATTGTATCAAATTATTTTCATGGGAAGCATAAAATTGAATTTTTTAAAATAATAATGCAAATTTTTTATTCCCATTGGTTTATTTTTAAAAATAACTCTCTTTTTAAACAAAAAGGTGGAAAACAACTAAAGTTTTTATTTAATTTCAGCTGATATTTTTGAATCGTTTTACAAACCATGGGATGAACGAAGAAGATATACTATTTGTTTCGCTTCCAAAAAATAAATAAAACGTCTTGATAAAGTACAGAAGCCCAAAAATCAGAAATTTTACTCAAATTCCTTTACTTTACATATCCAAAATTATTTTTTTGAGGTAAAAGTGCATCGTGGACCCTCTGGTCTTTTATATTCCATTTTTAGCCGTTTTCAATCCCTTTTGAATAATTCAACAAGACCCCTTCACCGGCAAATAAAAGTATTTTTCAAGTGAAACTGAAAAGCTTTTTCCGGAATAAATGAAAAAAAAAAAGGGGGGGGGATTTGGTTCCGGGCAGAAATTTTGCCAAAATTTGCATATTTGGCAAAGAAGGTGTTAAAATGCGCCACCCAGTGGGAGTTCGTATTTTTTTGGTGCTCGAATCTTTAAACTCTTGTTAGGATCGGATATTCAAAGTTTGGTTTTTCCCCCTCGCCCCTCTTTTGGAAACATTTAAGAATAAATTGGAGCATATCATCTTGAGGTGTTGGGGAATAATAGCGGAACAAATTACGACAAAAATTCCCTACCAGTAAAATTTTATCCCTAAAACTAAAGCGAAAGCCAACAAAATAAAAACTGAGGGGAAAATAAAATAGAACTCTGAAACTGGAAGATTTCCGGAGGCCGCGATTTATTAAATGCCATCTCTCCAGGACAAAATGTCACTTATAAAATCCTGGACAATCCGGAAGCATATTAATTCAACTTTTTTTAAATTGTTATGTTATATACAGGGTGTTCTAAATGAAACTTTTACTATACGTACTTGACTCTAATAAATTTTATTTCGCTGTATTAATTTTTTTTAAAGAGTCATCACTAATAAGATTTTCCTAGTTACTGTCGTCAACGGGAACGAAATTATCGACCGATCCGCATATGCTGGGATCAGTGATATTAAATTGTCGATTGCCCCTTAAATTGCCAATTGCATTACCTCGCCAATTTCATCGAATTGCCCATTGCATATGAAATAATTAAATTGCTTACACATACATTAATGTCATCACAGGGATATGCTTCATATTAAACGTTAATTGCCACCTTAAAGATGACTTCAATGAATATTATGAATGTATATTCATGTTTATTCGAGATAAATTTACAAAATAATATTTAATACTCTGCCAAATCGCTTTGTAAAAATTTTCTCACTCCTTGATGGTTTTCTATGATATCATGAATTTAGATCATTAGCATTATATTTACTCTTGATAGTGCCGGATTATTGCGTAGGCAAACAAGACAAATGTTTAGAACCCGCTTTTTTTGACGGGCTCAGTGCCGCGGTTATGACCTAACGCTTCTACAAAATAGTTGCCAATCAAACCTTATCACTGCGGCGTAGTTTTATATTCATCAGATGTATATGCATCCGATATAAAACAACGTTTAAAGCGGTTAAAAATTTTAATAATACATAAACATGCTTTCAACCATTCAAACGTGCCAGTCATCTTCAGACAAAATCTGAAAATAGAACATTTCAATAAATCTACTTTTAAAAACATTTCAATAAATCTACTTTTAAAACATTTCAATAAATCTACTTTTAAAACATTTCAATAAATCTTTTAAAACATTTCAATAAATCAATCTTGCTTTTAAACATTTTAATAAATCTACTTTTAAAACATTTCAAATCTACTTTTTAAAACATTTCAATAAATCTGCTTTAAAACATTCAATAAATCTGCTTTTAAAACATTTCAATAAATCTACTTTTAAAACATTTCAATAAATCTACTTTTAAAACATTTCAATAAATCTACTTTTAAAACATTTCAATAAATCTGCTTTTAAAACATTTCAATAAATCTACTTTTAAAACATTTCAATAAATCTACTTTAAAACATTTCAATAAATCTACTTTTAAAACGATATGAAGATCCGTGATAAACAACGAAAAAAATTCGATTATCTTTCTAGGGTAAATACAAAATAAATGTGTACTGAACGTAATTTCAAATAAAATAAATTAAAGGATACAATAGAATATATTAAACGTCGATATAAACTACTTAATAGGGGAAAACCATGCACTACGGAAGTAGTTCAGATTGACGTTTATTATATCCTATTTTATACTTAATTTTATTTTGTTTAAAATTATGTTTTGTGGGCATTTATTTTGTATTTTAGTTCTTTGAAAGATGGTAGTTTTTTTTTTAATTTATTACATCTTGATATTGTTTTACGAGTAGATTTATCGAAACGTTCTGTTTTCAGATTTTGTAATTTCTGATGATGATCTTCACTTGGAATGTTTGAAAGCATGTTTATATATTATTAAAATTTTTAACCACTTCAATGTTGTTCTAAATCTGATTTATACTTTGTGGTGTAGTGATTCGTATTTACTTATCGATATTGTTAATTATTTATTGATATTTTTATTCATAATTATTTATTTACGATATAAATTGATTATTAATTATATTCATGTTTAATTATATTTTTTAACGCATCTTCGATATTGAGATATATTGATTACGACGAAGTAGTAAATAAGGTATAATTAATTAATACAATGAGATTAAGTTCAATTAGAATTTACGTTCAAAATTTAATAATTAGATTCAATTCAAAATTCAATTGAAATAAAAATTAAATTAATAATTAAGTTATTTTCACGTAATTTAAAATTAAGGTAATTTTTCAAAATTTAATTTAGAACAAGCAGATTTATAAATGGATGTTATTGTTTCTTGTTCAACTTATTTTTTACTCAAAAATCTGCCTAAATATTTTGCCGAATTTTTATTTAATTCTGTATTTTATTAGAATAAAATTTAATGACTGTTAAAAATATTCATGTCATAAAATTATGCAGAAATGAGTGTTAGCAGTTCGTAACGAGATGCGTTTAAATTCATTCACCCCATTCCCTTTTCTCATATGTATAAAATGCAGTCAAAAAGTAATTTAGCGTCCGTTTTAAAATGAACAAAAAACTGCATTGCGCGAGATATAAAGGCTGAATACGGCTACATTTTTTAGCTAAACTATACCATAAAACTTCCATTCGGATCTCAATTTACATATCTAGCAATTATTGCTATTTCTGGCACACAATACATATTGTTGCTTTTAAAGCCAAATGTAGCTGCAGCTAGCGAACACGATCTTTGGAAAATTTCATTAGAAAATACGAAAATTCTCATATTTCGAAACACAAAACCTAGAGGAAAGAACAGAAAATAGAACAGATTAAGAGAGAAGAAAGAGAGAGAAAGAAAGAGTTCTCGCATATTTTTCAACTACATTAAAATGAAATTTTTAGAATTTCTTTTTTTTTTTCAATCATTTTAAAATTCCTAGTTTTCTTTGTCAGAAGAAATTGGTTTTTCTAATTTAATATCTTATTCGTGAAATGTGAACTTTTTCCTCAGAAATTTAAATATTTCGCTAAATTATATTAGCGGAATGTATTTTTTTTAAATTTTTAGAGAAATTTACCTGCCAAATCAAGTCGTAAAACGTTTGTTTTGTTGGTATTTCTAATGACTTGTATAATACATTCATTTAATTCTATAATATCATCTGATGAGATATCATGATTTAATGTTTGCATGAATGACATTTTTAATATTTTCCTAATATATCAATATACTCTATAAAAGAAATATCGATACTTGTCGCCCACCTATCGAACGTTTGGTTACTGACTTGCAGCTTGGTCTAAAAGCAATACATGCATTGCCCCATTCATTATGAACTTACTCATGGTAACACCTCATATACTCTCACCCAACAGGGAAGAATGTCTGGCGCCTGTCACTTAGGTATGGCAACAAGCAGACAGTAAAGAGAATATGGGTTCATCCTACCAAAGTAGGTAAATGATTCTTTACTTTGCGAGTAATTAATCATTTAATATAATACTAATGATTAATGCGCTTGGTTTTATAGGACACGGGGAAAGGTAGGAAGGATCCTGTCAGCGGATGGAATCCTGTTCATGTTTCAAGCGGATGTTTCTTCCTTGGAGTCTTCTTGTTTCCTGGCGCATTGACGTAGAGATTTAAAATTGTAGGGCCCAAGTTGCTACGGCGTGACAGAATCGATAATAGGTTATCTTACCGTGGATTTATCGCCATTCAATGGTAACCAATAATAACTTCATATACGATTCAGCACCTAGAATCAAGAGCCGTTTCTAGGCGTTTTGCTGCTAGGCGAGAATTGAAAAATGCCGCCCCCATCCTTTATTCTACATCCCCTCTTGCGCCTATATTCCCCTCTCTACCATCAGCAACATCTAACGTTCAACAATGTAATCTTCTATTATACTTTGAATCAAATAACCCGTTGTTATATTTTAGACTTACATTAGTTATTTGAAACATTATGCTGAATATTGAATATTAAAGCAATTGCTAGACGTTATAGGGACATTTTAATAGAATTATATTTTTGAAAACTGAGACATTAATGGAGTAATATTTCAAAACACAACGTTGTATTATCAGAGCTAGAAGGCTTAAATATATTAGATATAAAAGAACTTGTGTGCAAAATTAAACAATGAAACACATCAAACATTTTTACATTCGTCAAAGTAAAGACTTACTGAGTAATTGTCCCGTATGCTTTTGAAAACAATTATATGTTTTAATTTTTCTTCTTTTTCATTTTTTCTTTGATTTAAAATTAATTTTTAAGCCATTTGGCCACCCCTAAAATTTTGCCGCCCTAGGCGGTCGCCTACTCTGGCCTAATGGTAGAAACGGCCCTGCCTACAATTGATAAATTATCAATATCGATATCTTTTTCTGATCCCTACACTATCGTTATAGACAGATTTCACTACATCTTTGAATCGAGATGTCAATTTCCCTAGCTCAACCCGTTGCTTAGCGACGCCTATTAGTAAACAAATGATTACTAACTAAACTAATGTGCAAAATGCTGTAGTTATGGACACGGATTATTAATGTATAATTAAGTTAATAATCCATGTAATTATTCCCCGTTCCCTTCCTCTCTATAAATTTTTAATGATACCAATTTGCACGTAAAGAACGAGGCTCAAGCCTCCATTTTGACAAGCATCGCAGCCCAACGAATTGCGCGTATCAGCATAAACTTGTATTTTTTATCTCTGTAAATTTTCTAATTAGTTTATAATGAACCGAATGTAGTTGCTTTAATCTGGAAGATGCGATCTTCTCTCTTTTGTATAGCATTATCGGGTAAATGCTTTAGCTGAGGTGATTTTAATATTCATTTCTGTGTGGTATCATCTTAAGGTAGTTAGTTATATTTACCAGTAGTCCCCTCGCCATGATAAGCATGTAAGGGTTTACACTAATTCGTGTATAGCAAGAATTCTCGAAATTTTTTAGTATAAAATCAGAAATCTGGAAAAACAGACACTTGTCCAAAGTTCTGCTTTCTCATATTTACATGTCTCACGTTGAGTGGTCTTATATATTGAGATCTTACATGTTGGGGCGTTCTTAGTATGACTTTATCTTTCGAAATGACATCGAATGAGTAAATGTGTATTACGCGACAGAATAGAACTCGTGTCGCTTACACACCTTCATGAAATCATTATCGCGTGTCGTTTAATTACGTCATCAATTTATATTCACATCCGACAGAACATGCCTTACAACACAGATCACGAACCCGACTGGAATTCGACGAAACTACACCGGCGTATCACAAATAAAAATACTTGATTCTTCCTAGAATCTTGCAAATTACATGGAAGCTATTAACAGACCATAACTACTTAAAGAAACGTACAGGACTCTTACACTGAAATGCATGAAAATTCTCTAACATTTGCTGCTCAGCGGAGTGGGCTTTCCCTTGGTTTCCATTGGGTTTGTCCACTTCGCGGAACTGCTCTGAGAAATTTAAGGTGAAAAAACACGTCGATATTATTTCTGATGAAGGACTGCTGTGGACACGTCCGAAAGCTTACGCATTTCTTTCGCTATTTTACCGGTGGCTAACTTTTCGCATGTAAATTTCTTCTCTGGTACTTTGTATTTCCTATCAATGCATCGTGTTGTGAAAATATATTACTGATGCAAACTAATCATATTTTATTATATAATCGTTTCTTTTTTGATGATTGAGGAAGTGGCGTAGCTAGCAACGAGGTCTTGGGGAAGAGATAAAATCTCCCCCTTTCGCCACATTTCGGACATGACATTTATTTGTAATTTTTGTTTTTTAGGAGGGATAAAACACTCCTAGCTCTTCCTTACTTACGCTAAGGGATTTGAAAGCAGGAAAATTAACCATGTAATAAGAATTTAAAATTTTGCGCCCTGCAAAAGATTGGGAGACGTTGTTTGGAGAAATACTGGGAAAATCAGAATAGCAATGCCATTGGATGAAAGGTTCAAGTAAGGAGGAGCTTGTAGATAAAATGACCAATCACGTGCGGGGATGAAGGTTCAGCTTTCAAAGGTAACTTCATGTAGTATATATATTCAAAAGAGAAACATCCAGTAGCGCTTACAATGAGTGCAAGACCTCGGTCTACCTGTCCAGCGTTTTGTAATAGTGTATATTGATTTAGTTTTGGGCTGTGTTCTTTACCTTCACACCCAGCGAGCCTATAGTTTAAGTAGGAAAAAAAAATCTCGTCCAACTCATACCACCTCGGGAATCGAACTCTGGGCTAAGAGGTTGTAAAGAGAGAGAAGCGTTCAATACCCAACAATTGATCGAGAATTAATCCTAAATTTCCTCCATGGCTGAAGAACGCCTTATTTCCACGTCATCACAGCGGCTTTTACCAATAACACGTTACCAGTTTTCAGGTGGTCACCCTCCCAGATTCTGACCGTACCCAACGTTGCTTAACCTGTTAACCGGGGAATAAAATTTTGTGAAACTCGTTTCACACTGGCGACAATTTTTTTTCTCAGTGATATTTAATTAATTTAAGTGATATTAACTATATTCATTATATTTAATTAATTTCAGTGATATTAAATATATTTAATTTCAATGATGATAAAATGTCGTCATTCGCATTTTGGTAGTCTTATGGGCATGACGAAAAATGTCGTCATTCGTATTTTGGTAGTCTTCCGGGCATGACGAAAAATGTCGTCATTTGCATTTTGGTAGTCTTCCGGGCATGACGAAAAATGTCGTCATACCCAGTTAACAGGTTAAGTTACGAGATTGTGGTACACGGGTACGGGCATATCCAACACAATACCCTCGTTAACACAGACATGCCTCGCGCACACACAAACACAGTTATCATATTTATTGATATTAAAAATATATCTCAGATATATGTACATTCACTTTCGTACTTTTGTAAACGCGTTTCTGCTCCTCGCTCCATGGGAAATAATTTACATTTCTAAAGTGTATTAAATGTTTTACTCAGGATTGACTTTGAAATTGATGGCATTGATTACTGACCAGACTATGACATCGGCGCAAAGTTCATCCGAAGTCACCATTTCTAATCACTAAATTCGTTCAGGTCGAACTTCGAAATGAAGTCATTGAAATGCGGATTGAATGATGCACGGTTAGCACAATACACTGTACAGCGTTCGTATTTAACGGTACAAAACCCTCTGTCCAACTAGGCTTGAATGCGAGTGCAAAATGAACCAGCGTTCTGTAGTATTGAGAATCCAGATTGCTGATTGGAGTGGCCACAAAGTCCCTTTTCCCCTCCCGACCAACACACGATTCTCATTCCTGCATTAAGCTCTACTTGCCTGTAGGGATTTACCCAGCACCAACGGATGGATGACTACAATCCGATTCGTTAGATTCTAGCCCCAAGGATATTAGCCCTGTTCTTCGGCGTAGGGAGAAAAGAAAGGGAAAAAATAGTATTGGACGGGGGACCAAACAGATGAGATGGTAAAGTATGGAAAATCCGCAAAGAATATTATCTTTTGGAGTCAGGATAAATAGGATTTAAACTGATGTCAGTTCGGATCATGTAATAATGAAGGTGTCAGAATTGAAATTGATCAAAAGTTTGCAAAAATCGAGAAAAATGCCTATATTGAATTCAAGCACCACAATACTCATATCTTTTTCAAAGCAAAATAAACTACATGAATAGTTTCACGTATTTTCAGGCAATCATCTGCGTAAAAAAAGCAATTTTTATCGCACAAAAACTTGACATTTCGATCCGAACTGTGCCGACCATCGTCACAAGAAATGAATTACATGCAGAAATTGAAAACTGCCAAATATACTTAATTAAACTTAAATAACTTGCTTAATTAAATTAATAAACTTGCGGATAATTAGAAACTTAATATAACTTAATAAACTTGCGGATACAATATTTACCTACGTTTAAAAAAATTATTATAAAAATTATGGAAATGGAATTAAAAGCCGAAATAAAGGTAAATTAAATAGAAAACATAATAACAGAGATTTGCGAATTATAATGTTGTTAGAAGGGGTAGCTAAGCAACAGGAATAGTTTTTGCATCATCTCTATTGAAATTATTAGGATGCTTAAAATCTATTGCCTCTTTGTATAATCTAAGCCAAAAATTAGTTGATTTTGCAAGAACTTTAGTATGGTCAAAAAGGATTAAATGGTTATTTAAAATTGAATGTTCTGCTATTGCCGATTTTGTTATCTGTTTATTTTTCAGGAGGTTTCGATGCCCACGTCTTCGGCGTGCAATAGGTCGACCTATTTGTCCGATGTAAACCTGTCCACAGGAACAAGAAATTTGGTATACACCAGGAATTTTGTATGGATCCACAACAATGCTTGTCTTAAAGAATACAACAATTCACAATGATTATTAAATTAAAAAATGTTCATATTAGCCAATTATGTGGCAACAATGGATGTTAAATTTACTCGTAAAGAAAAGGCAATCAAAAGGTTGTAGGTTCGGGTCCCACAATTCTTTTCTTTACGAGTAATTTAACATCTATTGTTGCCACATCATCGGCTAATGCGAAAAAGTGTTGCTTTAATAATATTAATTCTAGTTCGCCCAATCGAACATTCCTGCTTCTTTGACTTTTCGCTTTGGTTACAAAGTAGTCACAGCATTGCTACACTAATAGCGGAGCTTGTCCATAGAAAGCCCTATATATATATGCTCGTAAGGGAGGAAATGATTGACGCCTGCAGCTTAGTTTGTGGAACATTTGACCGGTAATCAAGATATCGTGGGTTCGGGTCCCATCAGGCACTGGAAAATCGTTCTTTTCCATACGCGTAATTTAACATGTAATGGACAACGATGTTACACTTGTCATCAATGTACTCGATTATTTATTTAAAAATTTTTTTTTGTTTTTATGTACAAAAATTTACCGCCATAATTCTAAAACAAGCATATTCATTATTATTTATTATTCATTTTAATTATTATTATTATCATTTTATTTATTATTATTCATTTAAAGGCAGTTTCTCAAAGTTAAACAGAAAAACCTTAGAAATGGCGAAGTTGTTTGCCTATTGAATAATTTTATTATTGATTTTATAATTACTCATATTTACAGAAATTATTGTAATTCTAGCATTTCACATTTTTTTTAATTAAATTGATTTTGTTAAATTTATGTGTTTGAGGAGAAAACAATAACTAGTAATTTAGGCTTGATTCGAACCAGGGGTCATTAAGTGGCCATTCTAATTCATCAAGCCACTAAGTGCAGCGGCGCACGGTTTATTTCTCGGACGGTGAGGAGAGGGCTTCCTTAATTAAAGAAAAATGGTTGAAAAGGAATTTATTGCGGAATTACGAATTAATTAGAAAAATAATTTCTATCAGTGCATGTTTCTTAGATTCAAACAATTTGTTTGCTGAACTACAAAACACTTTGACAATCGATTCGTCGCGAGTCCCAAGGCCTTTTGCAACAATGAACGAATGAACTAACGAGCTAGTTTTCATCTTCTAAAATATTATATTAAAGACTTTAATTTGCCTAAATCGTTGTGAATCAACTCTAGTTCATAGCTCTCTTCAGAAAATCTGCGTTTTCCAACGTGTTATGAATCTATTTACAAAATAACAAATTTTAGATTGAATGCTCTATTTAGAGCTCTTAAATAATTCGCAAACTTATATGTGTGAGATATATTAATTTCGATGTCGTCATTTTTGGTGATAGGTATCTTGTCAGGCCCTTTCGATCCTCTATTCTTACAACCATCTTGGTACTGCTATAGTGATTTTTGTACTGAAATGTTATGTATGAAGCCCAGTAAATAAACGGAATTGAAATATTTTATTTTAAGCCTTACAAAGCTTGCTATTATGTTCGTTAATAAAATTGCGTTATAACGCGGGGCCCCTCTGGTTTGGGCAAGGGCAGACTGGGCCGGTATGCCCCCATGGGTGACAGGACTTGCGCCTCCGAACGGGCAAGGACTTGCGCCTCCGAACGGGCAAGGACTTGCGCTCTCCGAAAATCCATGGTATGCAAGGACCATGATATGAGTATGCATGGTTTGGGAGAACCCACTCGGTCTCTGGGTCTGGGGTGGGAACGATTATTCAACTGGACCTCCGAACATCTTTCATACAAGCTTGGCCTTACCGTCAGTTAAATTTAGCCATTCAGTTTAAAGGCTAAATTTTTGCTCTTTGGAATGGATGTGCGAAATCTTCAAGTGCTCTATACTAACTGGATAATAGTCGTCTATGGTGCCTCTGCTGTTTTGGTTCCGATGTCCTTTGCCTATCATGCGGGGCCTTTCTATCCCATCTCTCCGCGTCTGCTCGTTCTTGCCGCTGTGTGCCCTTGTGTCTTGCGTGTTCGGCCTGGTGGTTCTTCAACTTTACCGTTTATTTTCATCCTCATCGTTCACCGGTTCTTGCCCTTCTTCATCAAACTTCATCTGGTTTCGTCCTGATGCAGCTCCGCCATGTGCCATATCACCTCTCATATAGGATCTGTGTTATATCACAATGGTTTCACCATACCTCTTCTGGAAATATAGTTTCACTCGATCGAACAACCTTTCCAAATCATCTCTGCATTAAAAGAAAACAACTGCAGAATACTAAATAACTTAAATCGGCTATACCCCGCGTTTTTTAAATTATTATTCATCAATTTCAGGACGGCCTGGCTCCTCCAAATATTTTTTGGGGCCGAAGGGGATCCAGTTCGCCCTTAGATTTAGCGCCCCTGAGCTGGAGAGACCTTCATCCAGCAGCAAATAGATACTTCTAGAATGAATGGTTATTTTATTCATAATCATGTTTTGACTTCAAATTAAGACAAATAGACGATCTTTTTTATTGAACAACATGGTAAAATATACATGAAAACTTAATTACGGATTAGCGAAAGCCTCATTAAATAAACTACTGTATGTAATTTACTAGGTCAAATGCTATATCATTTCCCTTACGTTGCATTGCAGTCACATTCCTCTATAGGTTTGTTTTTGTTTTTTTTTGCACGCAAGTGTATATCAGACAGAAAAAAGAAAAACAAATATATATAAACTTTCGTTTGAGCGGTTAATGCGAAAAATGTTTCTTTTCCCTTGACATAAAAGATAGTATCTAAAGTCTTTTTGATGGCGGTAACTCCTTATTGTTTTACGACGAAAACAAACAGCAAAATAATTTTTTTTTAGCTCCTCTTCGTTCAGCAAAAACAATGAAACAGTTTCTTAACTGCAATAAAATCATACTTTAGCTTTCGAATGGAGATATTAAAAATAAAGTTTGGCTTATTATTTTTGTATGTGCAGAAACACAGATTACTGTAATATTTTTTGGGAAATTGTTGACCTAGTACATGAAACTAATCACGTTGCGTAGACTTGCATATAGTTACTGGTGGTCAGGGCTGTCTTGACCCATTCGGAAGCCCTGGATGCGTTCACTTTCGGGACCATCTTTATACTAACTTCTAAATTTCCAAATTGTTGATACAATAAAAATATAATAAATAAACTTTGTCGAATTGGGGCCTCAGCCCAATTGAACCCCATTAAAATCAAGGATGGGGAGAGGATTTATGGGACCCTTTGAGGTTTAGCAGATCGGGTCTCCATTCCTAAATATTTTTAATAATAGATTATATTTATTAAGTTATTAAAGTTCCGCACTCGGCCCCTAAGCATTTGACCCCTGTCCCCGGCACTTATTTAAAGTGCAAGACAAGTCAGAACACATAAGATTGGTCCGAAATATTCCAGGTGGGTAAATCATAGAAGAATATCTAAATGTGCTTGAATAAAAACGCATTATATATATTTGTAATCCCTTGTACTTGCAATTTTTTGTATTTGTAATCTTTTATAATTGTAATCTTTTTAGTCTTTTAACATGATACGTATTCAACATCGATGGCTTTGATTTCTCTTGTCATTATTGACGTTGCATTTTTAATGGTTCCAGAAGCGTTCTTCTCAAAATAATATAATTAATCAAACAAAGTTAATGATAATTATTATTAATCAAACGAAATTAATGAAAATTATCATTAATCAAACTAAATTAATGAAAATTATCGCTAATCAAACTAGATTAATGAAACTTATCATTAATCAAAGTAAATTCATGAAAATTAGCATCAATCAAACTAAATTAATGGAAATTATCAATAATCAAACTAGATTAATGACAATTATCATTAATCAAAGTAAATTAATGAAAATTATCATTAACCAAACTTAATTAATGAAAATTATAAACAATCATTAATTATCATTACATTCATTAATCCGAGATTTTTGGAATACTTACCACAATTTAAAAACTTTTCCAAAGTTTGGGAAAGATTATAATTTTTTCCGCAACCTTTTATTCTATGAAATAAAGATTATTTATCCGTCAGCACATTATTTAATTTCCGATAAACGTTCTTTTTACAGAGTTGTATATATTGCCTTTCTTCATTCAGTCTTTAACATATTTTCTATTTTTTCTTTTTATTATTTAAAAAAGGTCAAAATGGAAATCCCGAAATTTCATTCCGCTTAACGATTCCATAATTAATTTTACAACTAATTCTATACCGATTGGATTTAAGCGGAATGTCATTAATTTGGTATATTTAGTATGATGCGTGTTTCATGCGTATTAAGTTTTTCTGCTAGGAAAATGATTGGGTATCCTAGAAGTGAAATCTGAAGGCCTTCCAATTACAGGTCAATTTCAAGAGACACTCACTTTGATGCAAACGACAACTCACTTATTCTCTATCAGAGCAGAGTAACCGTATGTATGTGAGTGTGCACCGTATGGACAAAATTACTTGAACACTGAAAAGACCCACACATGTTCCTGTCGCCAAGCGAGACCAGTCTGCTGAGGTCAAACTGTACAAGCCGGCCGGAATGATTGGCCTGCTATGATCAAACTGTACACATAGGCTTAGGCAGAAAGTTCATAAGGGGGTTATAGGCTTAATGGGAGGGGTTACAGAGCTACAACTCATATATTCCTATGTTAAATATACAAAATTTCAAACAACAATATTAATCAACGTTTATTGGCGTAGTGATACCAGTGCTGGTGTTATGGCGTGATTAGATGGTGAAACGTTCGAAAGAAAAGAAATGTTCCTGCATTCAGTGGGACCTGAACCCATGACCTTCCACTTGCCGGGCAGAGGCTCTACCCACTGAGTTACGAACGACAATATAAAAAATAACATCGGCACTGGTATCACTACGCCAATAAACGTTGATTAATATTGTTGTTTGATTTAATCTGCGTAGTGTTCGATTTATATAAAATAAAAAATTTCATTACGATGGGGGGTTATAACCCCCAAAACCTCCCCCCTGGCTACGTCTATGACTGTATAAGCTTGTGGATGATAAAACTGCAATTTTATTTTGGACTTCGAAATAAAAGGAATATTGATTATCAAAAATGGAAGGGAGTAGGAAGCCAAAAATAACTTGTTACAAGGCTCTCCTCTCAATGAGCCAGGTGATTGGATAATGTACAGTTTTTGGGTAAAGAATATAATTATTTATTTCTGGTATGTGAATCAGCAGTCTTTTGCGTTTTAAATTACAAACAAACAAACATTTTGGCCTAGGATTTGTAGTATTTCTGTCTTTATATTGTGAATGTGACCTTAGATAGCTCATTTTATATTGGGGACGTATTTATGAATTATTTTACACAAATAGCGTTCCATTGTCCATAATTATACAGGGTGTCTCAGAACCAGGGTTACAAACTTCTAGGGGGTAGGGTACACCTAGACGACTCGGAATCACATAGCAATGATGGTCGCAAACCACTCACAGAGCTAGTTCTAAAACCGTCCAGCATGCACAAATATTTACAACCAGTGCGTGAAAAGCGCCAGATAAAACTCAGGTCAGCTGCTCAATTGCATAGATGATTAGGACATCGCATTTTGCGCTTCTCATGCACTGGTTGTCACTATTTGTGCATGCTGGACGGTTTTAGAACTAGCGCTGTGAGTGGTTTGCGACCAGCATTGCTATGTGATTCCGAGCCACCTAGGTGTACCCTATCCCTCCTAGAAGTTTGTAACCCTATTGCTGAGACACCCTGTATATATTCTGTCATATCAAACTCATACAATTGGAGATAAAAGATAACCATTAGCACCTACAACGTAAGTAGGGCCATGGCCTACGCTTGCAGGTTTCGAAACAATGGATATCGATTTTTTTTCTGGAGTAAGGTTGATTGCCTGACGCTCAGAGCGCCTGCAATTAAACAAGGAATCTAAAATTCAGTCAGCTTTATTTCCCCATGGGAATCGAATCTCAGGGTTGTAGCAAAAACGTCCTCCTAACGTACTCTGAGAATCAAATCCAAATTTTCTACATGGCAAAAAATTACTTTTGAATTGTGGCGGTCCCAAACCTTACTTTATTGCTGACTATTGCAAATCAGGAATAAATTATTCCAATGTATGCAGCTACATAGAAGACCCATGAGTGTGCACGTGATGTCGCGTGGTAAAAGTCACAAAAGCACATCACCTTGAATCCTGTTATTCACGGTCACCAATCAGACAACCTCATTCTTACTTACCAGGAATACCATTAACTGAATTTCAGCGATTAATCAATCTTATTGTGTATTCCATAGTTCTACCACACTTTACGGTTGATGTGTCCCTCATCTAGTTAAATATATATTTTGTTTATAACGAATGTGTGGTTACATAATAATGTCATCAACGAGAAGCAACAATTCAGCTGTCAACCAAACTCAATCACACCTCTATCACATTAACTAATTTCCTACATCTTAGGCAGGATTGTCTTACATGAGCATTAATGATCCATCCGCCATCCACACACTCGTGTAACCTCTACGCTATTCCAGTGGCTACCAACAATAGTATTTTACTATTTCTGGGAGATCATCTTCCGAGTTGCTCCCAAGTTGCTTAAACTTTTAATTTCCAACATGGCATATACATTGGCATGGGCGCCCACATGAGTACTTCTGGGGGGGCTGAAAAAATGATTGCCCCCTGATCAAGACTGTCAAACATTTTAGTGAATGTACAAGATATTAAAATGCTACAAAAGTAATTGATACTGCTTGACAATTAATGGTGAGTTAAAAAGTATTACATAAAAAAGGTTAAACACTGGTAAAATTAGCAATGAAAAAGGTCTTTAAGCTTTCATTTACTCCTGATGAAGGACTGCTGCTGATGCGTCCGAAAGCTTGAGTGATCTTTTTCATTGCTATTTTACCAGTGTTTAACCTTTTTATGTAATTTCCTCCCTGGTACCCTGTATTTTATTTCTATAAAAAGTATTTTGTTTTAAAAATGTGACTGTAAAAATTTTGGAAGTAAATGCACAGCTGAATAAGACAATTCAAATTTTTGAACGGCTAGGGCGCTCGAGTTCATGTTTACCCCCCCCCCCCCATATGGGCGCCCATGTACATTGGCGGATATCGGTTTAACAATGAAAATATTTTAAAATTAAATTCTTGAGAAACTGACATAGCGTTTCAATGAAATTGAACGTAAAATGAATCATTGAAAATGTATTTATCTTTCTCCTCAACTGCTTTTTTTTCAAAACAAATTTAAAATTTAGAGAGCATGCTTATACTGAACACCTAGAGTGGTACTTCATAACCTATTGAAGAGGTATTCCATTTTGTGATAGTCAAAATAACGATCATTTTCTACTGAGAAAGTGAACAGATATTTTGATTGCAGGACTTGCGTTTATATGAACCTTCAATTTACGAACTGTTGACTCCGAAAAGTATTCCGTAGAAAAAGTGTCGTCTCATTTAATTATTTTTTTAAATTATTTGAACTTCGCATGAGTTTGTAAACCCGAGAGTCCACTGCACAATATTTTTTCAATTCCTTCAGAAAAGCGTTTGTTAGAATTTGTCCTTTTCCCTTCGTTTAGAAGCCATTTCTTTTAGCAGAAGTCATATAAATTTTAGAATTTTTAAAATATAAAAATTGGCACAATCAGTCACCATAGAATGGATTCTTATTCTATTGACATTCGCCAAAGCATTGGTAGAAATGAAATATGTGTTTATCGTTCTCCCATTCCAAAAAATTTATTGCCAAAATATAAACTTTAAATTCTTGCCATTTTCGTAATTGATTGGTCAGTTTTCTAGCCGCCGTCTGTCGATTTCCCTTCAGCTGTTAGCTTCACGCAAAGCATGATGGATGTTCTTCTTCCCGCGAGTTGAAGTTCCCGGGCTTTTCACTGATACACCTAGTTTCCAGTTCACTTAAAAGACCCCATTTGAAAAATTAGCTTTAAATCCTATTTTAGAAACGTAGATAAATTACAATACATTTGTTATTTTATAGGCTACACGCTGGAAAATCGGTGCTAAAAGTTTTTAGTTTTAATGCCGCATCTTCCCCCGAAAAGTTCAAGGTTTTTGCTGATGAACTTACGTCAGAATGTCAATTACCGAAATTGATCAAGATCGAAATGTGGGCTTTGGTAATTGATGTTTAATGCATTTCAGCGGAAATTTAAAATTCATGGAGTAGACTTTCGCCAATCGGGCTTTCAGCTTCGGCGTAAAAGGGGCGTGGTTGCACTGATATGACGTCATGAGCAACAGATTTAAAAAATAATTAACTAAGTACTCTTAACTACACTCAATCAGCTGTTCGTCTTAAACAGTTGATGACAAATGAAAGGCAGTGATGGTTTGAAACACTCTGATGCCTTATTTGAACGTTTCAAATAAAGGTTCCTCGCTCGGAAACGCTTTTCACATCACAATACGTTTCAAAGTCAATTAGAAGAACACGTGTATTAAACAGTTGTGAATTTTGGGTACGTAAACAATGCTGTCTCTCGTAAAACGGAGTTTCCTGTTTGGCGTTATACAGGTATATCATTGTTCGTTTGTGGTTTTACAGTTCAAGGACTACAATGGTCATGCTGCATCGGGACCTACTGTTTTCCGAGGAATCCGAACCTCTGGACCTACAAATTTCTGAGGAATCCAAACCTCTTAAGGCCCAGGGAACCAAACCCCAGACTACAGTGAGCAGTGCGATCTTTATGAGATCTCTGAGTAAGCGTTCTTTGCACCGTTGGGAGTCAAACCCGAGTTAAAGGCGCACTATGCGAACGCGTTACCACACTGTACCACCGCAGGGACGCTTTACATAAAGACTTACCAAAGGAGACGATGGGGAGAAAGCATTATGTAATTTCAAACGAAAAAAATGAAAGGTTCTATAGAACTTCGTCAATACTGTGAATTATTAGAATATAAGCCGCAAAGTCACTGGAAATTTCCTCTATAGGATCCTTTTTCCGATGGAATTTTATTCTTTTATAGGGTCATTATGTAATTGACAAGTTAATATATTTTTTTTAACAATTTTATTATCCGAAGAACAAAAAATTCTGCTTAGATTCAAATAAAACCTAACTCTTACTTGTCTTTAGATGCTAAACCGAACATGCGCAGTATCCTAAAAAAAGAGAGAAAGGGAAGAAGAGGAAGAAGGAGAAGGTGAAGAAGAAGGAGAAGAAGAAAAAGGCTATACCTTGGAGACAATATGTTGGTACAGATAGGTAAGCTTTTTATAAAATTAACAAAAATAACAATTCCCGAATAAGCCATTCATACAGGCAGAAGACGAGTGCTGGGCTTAACCTGTCTCTATCTTGTATAAAGGAACGCGAGAATATACATTATATGAAGATAATGACTTCATTCTTTCTATATCAAGATAATGACTTCATTCTTTCTATATTAAGATAATGACTTCATTATTTCTATATCAAGATAATGGATTCGTCCTTTCTATATAAATATAATGACTTTAGTGAAACAGAATAGATCGTTTTGGTGATGGAAGCACATTATGGAGAGTAGAAGTATTGAATGATTTTGGCTGACAGTGTTTAAGAAAAGTTGTCCTCCTTCGGTGGTATGCCATCAACGATTCCAATGTTTCCTGTCTAGGGAATCACTAAGTGTCAAAGCAACAACCATATTCATAAGGATCTTCTCTTATATTCTTAGCATTAGTTTTGATAGTTTTCCCTGCCTGTCTTACTCTTTGTAGTAGATAGTTTTTTTGTTTTTTTTCAAAATATGCCCAATTTTCCAAGTCTTCCAGTTCTGATTTTCGCTATAATACTTGCTGAAATTCTACAGATAGAAAATCATGCAACTGGAAAAAAGTGCAGTAATATGGTGTCATTGAAAAGAGACGTTCGCAAATACGGCATTGAACTCGAAACCTTTAGTGTTGTTAAAAAACTGGCCAGCCCTGTGATTTGCTAACCTTTTAAAGACGGATATTAGCCACTTGTACTCTTTATTCACGCATGTTTTTACCGAAAAAGGAGAGCAAAGGTCATGCTGCGCCGGGCTCAATAGTTCTTCGAAGAATCCGAAACTTTAATACCCCAGCTACGAACTAAACCTCGGACGACGCTGGGTAGAAAAATAGTACGCTTTCTACGAAAATTTTAGGAGTTGAACTCAAATGAATGGAGCGACAGGCGAATGCGTTACCACTACGCAATCACAAGGCAGTGGACTTACATTTTTTCGAGGAATCGGAACTGAGGAAAACAGAATCGCATCAGTCGATAACTTTCCCATGCTTTTGCACAATCAACAACAAGCTCGTATTTTTTACTAATATTCATTAATAATTAAAAGGAAACTTAAACGTTTCGTGCTCAGACCCTTAGGATCTTGGTCCCCTGGGCATTTGCCCCCTTCGGGCTGCCCCTTGTCCCAGGCTTTGATTATTATTACATACAGAATTATATTATGACACGGGACAAGTATTGCGAAACATTGGAACAGGTATTCGCAAGCAATGTGAGACAAATATCATAAGATCTTTGGAATACCCTAATCGCCTGCGTTTCATACATGTGTGTTTCGAGAGTTGGCGGATATCAACGTCGATTAATGCAAATCTACTACTCACGTCTTGAGTGGCCGATTATGAATGGGCTTCCATAAATCTATTGAACTAATAATATCGTATTAGTCGCTTTGTTATCGGGCAGATTCAATTTCCGAAAGATATTTGCGGAACGCGAGCGTTCACGTCAAGTTTGATGCGGCACGATTACTGGAATGCTTATTATAAAATGGGTATTAAAGCGTTTGGTACAGAAAGGGTATAAAAGTAGGAAACATTGTCTCTAAATTCAAGAGGCGAAAACAAAACTGTACTGCTTGTTGAGTACTCCTTCCCTGGCATACTTAGGACCAGAAGTGTTTCAGATTTTTTTTTCGGATTTGGGAATATTTGCATACACATAATGTGATAGCTTAGCAATCGGACCTGAGTTTGAGAAAGTTACGACATTCCTTTATCTTCCCTATACGCCTTACACACATACAATGGAATTTACATATACAGATAGTAGGGGGAAAGTGATCGTTCTGCGTCAGTGCCACCCGCGCCACTATCGCAAAACGCCTGCTATCGATTTTTTTTGAAGAAAAATTCGGTTTTTTATTCATTAATCGTTTTAAAATGTCGTGGTTTTCGGTTCACCGAAAATATCACTGACGATGTATTTCACGGAGGACTTAACGAGTACAAACACTTTTATGATGAATTATCATCGAAATTTGTTGTTTATCAAAATGTTAGAAATTTATTACATAAATATAAGTGCACATAAATAATACATAAACGTTTTTCGAAGGGTATTTTCAGTACATTTTGTTCAGTAATTCTTGCGTTTAATTGTATGTATGAAATAATTAACTAAGTATTCTTAAATACTTTTTTGCACTTATAAAGAAGCTTGCATTGATTAAAACATGTCTCTAAATACAAGTGTTTAAAAAGATAATAAAAATACTTTTTATTTATTTACACACAAAATCATCTTAAAATATGTAGTATATGCATCTTAAAATATATGTAGATAATCAATATGTAATCGTTATATTTCATTATATAATGTTACATTAGTGTGCAATTTATTTATTTATATTATACAGATCGTTTCCATATATCAATGTTTTCCATGGAAATGTCAGTCTTAATGCATAGAGGATCTACTGTAGTTAGAAGGTAATTTTATATAATATTTTTGACAGTTTTTCTCATAAAACAAAATTTATGTACATTGAATTATTAGGCGATCTTTACACTATTAATAATGACGTCATTACCTGAAAGATTATTACTTTCAAAAGTTTTGCTTCATTACTACTTTATTAATTCTTCAACCATTAGATTGAAAAGGAATTAGGTCTACTTTTCAACCTAATGCTGTAATGTAATAAAGCAAGACTTTTGAAGGTAATGACGTTTCAGGTAATGCTAATATTAATGAACCTGTAAAGTCCGTTTTTGATTACAAAAGGTATTCATACAATACGTAAGTGCTTAGCAGTGAACATATAATATAACATCAATACTGTGAAGAAATAGTGTCTGCCTGACTGCCTTCCTTTCCCTCCCTATATATACAGAAAAGCTTTTAATCACCAAGCGTTGATTAATCGGATCAAGTCTTTATTGGTTAAGTTCCGTAAATCTATACTGATACATTACCTTTTTTTAATAACGCAAACTCCTCGCCTATATCTGCATATATATATATACACACACACACATATATCTGTGTGTGTAGCGGTGGAATATAAAATATTTTAGGAGGGAAAAAACTTTGCCAACACCCAATACGCCCTTCGATGTATGCTAATAAATTAAGCGCTATCTATTTGGTTTTATATTGTTAAAAATGCTCAGTTTCTGAAATATGTACTGGTTGACAAATTATTAGACATATTTTGTCTATATCATATATAAAATGATTCACATTTGCACTAAAATTCAAAAATTCCTATTCGCAAAGAAAGAAAATGAAAGGACAGGAAGAGGTGTTTTGAAAGACACAACCAAAAAGCTACAAATTTAGGGAGCTAAAAGCTATTGGGGTGTGGAGGTTACTAAAAATAAAAAAGGGGGAAAAAAGGAGGAGAGAAAAAAAATTTCTCCAATAATACTTCAAAGGGATTTTTGTAGGGTATGGTTTATGTGCATGAGCATTGCTGGACTCTGTTTGCTGTCAGGTATTGCTCCGATAAGGAAGACGGATCACCGTTCAGGGGTGTAGAGGGGAATGTGGTGTACTGAAAAGGGGCTTGGTAGCAGGACAGAGACCAATGACAACAAGTCACCCGACTGATGACCCATCCCACCCATTGTCCTGCGCTCCTAATGGAAGCCAGCTCTTGGCTATCCCTCAAGAGCTTCCAGAAGTCCCTTTATACATCTATGAGGATCTCTTTAGAATAACAAAAGAAGCATGTGGTATTTGTCTCACGCAAAAAGCTCTTCCTTCCTTCCTTCCTTCACTTCACTTCACTTTATATAAATCTCTTCTCTCATTCATTGACCATCATATAAACTCCTTCTCTCATTTACTTCATCCCGCATTCCTTCCTTGTACATTTCGCAATTAACTCCTTCCTTCCTTCACTTCACTTTATATAAATCCCTTCTCTCATTCATTGACCATCATATAAATTCCTTCTCTCATTTACTTCATCCCGCATTCCTTCCTTGTACATTTCGCAATTAATGCTTTCCTTCCTTCCTTCACTTCACTTCGCTTTATATATATCCCTTTTCTCATTCATTGACCAGCACATAAACTCCTCTCATTTACTTCATCCCGCATTCCTTCCTTGTGCATTTCGCAATTCCTTCCTTCCTCCCTTCCTTCCTCACTTCACTTCACTTCATATAAATCCCTTCTCTCATTCACTGACCATCATATAAACTCCTTTTTTCATTTCCTTTCATTTCCTGCATTCCTTCCTTGTACATTTCGCAATTAATTTCTTCATTCCTTTATTAATATTTCATCGTGTAGTTCGTTATTCTTTCATAAATTTTCTTTATTTCCTTCCTTCATTTAAATGCATTTGCATATATTAAAAAAAAAGGAAAAACGAAATCTTAATTTTGTGAAATATCATAATAAGGTGATTGCCAATATAAATTAATATAAAAATTGCATTACGTTCAATTTTACATTATCTTGTACGTTATTATTTTTTGTATTCTGTCTGTATTCACACTGTTTATTTTATTCTTTCATTTATGTGCATTACATCGAAATGTTTTATACCTTATATGGTTTGCCTGAAATAAAGTTACAAAAAAAAAATGTATTTGACTTTAAAAGTCACCATATTCGTATTTTTATGGCAAAAAGACATCAAGGGAATTGCTGCGTCGGTTTTAAACATTCAAATACTAATTTTCTAGCAAATGAAAAAATAATGAAAATACGTAACTTAACAGTTTTCATAAATTACGATGTTTTAGAAAATGGTATTTTTTCATTTTTTTCTATTACGTTTTCACTTTCTGCAGTTCCTCTGTGATGTAACTAGTTACTCGTGCTTCTGGATTTGAATTTAAAAATCCACTTAAATTATTTGGAAATGACAGGAGTTTGAATCTTTTTCAAGCCTTATTATAACACTGAATAAAACATTAAAACAGTCCAACAACTAACAAATTTATAAGTCTTAAAACTGCTCGAATCAAAATTATTTAAAACCAACTAAAAAATAATTCGTTTATTGCTCTTGTATAGATTTTACAGGCCCTTTGAGTAATTCAGTTAAGTTATCATAGATAAAAATTATGGGCTTTTTAGTAATTAATGAAAAGTTTTTGACTCTAAGTAATTAACTAACAAAAATTATGGGATTTCAAATAATGAATTAACAAAAATTATGGAATTTTAAGTAATTAATTAGCAAAAATTATGGGATTTAAATGATTATCAGACAAAAGTTATGGGATTTAAGTGATTATCAGACAAAAGTTATGGGATTTAAGTGATTACCAGACTAAAAGTTATGGGATTTTAAATAATGAATTAACAAAAATTACGGGATTTTAAGTAATGAATAAACAAAAATTATGATATTTAAGTAATTAAGGAACAAAAGTTATGTGATTTTAAGTAATGAATTAATAAAAATTGTGGGATTTAACTAATTAACTAACAAAAATTAGGGGGATTTTAAGTAATGAACTAACGAAATATGGGACTTTAATTATTATGGGCGTGATGAAGTTGTTGAACTTCTATGAGATGAGCAGATTATTGTTCTGAATGCAAAGAACAATGCCTTTTCCCTATGGTGGTTCAGGCTGACTTCTGTTCTATGTCCATTTCTTTATTCATTGCTTTGTGAGGGAGGAGGTAGTAAAAAAGGGGGGGGGAACTACGAGAGGGTAACTATGGGGGAGGGGAAGAATAGGGTAACTTGATGCGAATGACGGTTTCCGTACCCGGTAAAACAATGTCCGCATTATAATTTCCCCCTCCTTCAAGCGGGGAGTATGTTTGATTATCTTACTGGCATTCATTTGCTCTTAATGGAACTCCATGGAATTATTTATGGATCTCTTCCGGAATAATGGAAAAGGAAAGAGACATAAGTCGCTCTATGCTTGTCAGACGTGACAGGTATGCCTCAAATACGAAGTGGTTTTCCCTGTTACTCATTGACATGTTGTAGAATAATAGAAACGTGTGTCTGTTTTACAACACGAACTTGAAGTTTTTCTGCCCGTGTCCGAGTGACTAAGGAAAATAGTTGTAATGAGTTTCTACCCGTCCGCTCAGACTGTCCATTTCAGCCTTCAGAAGAAGAACTGGTCCATTTATTAATTCTATTTCATCCCTTTTAGAAATAGATTAATTTTGTAAGATATTATTACCCTTCACAGGGATAACACAATTGCCAAATAATTGTCAACACACAAAACCACCAAGGAGAGTTTTTGTGAGTTTTCGTTGGGGGAACTTATTTTTGCTTAATAATTTTCGACACCCACGTAGAAATATGTCTGTTTGTTTGGATTTTTATGGCGCAAGAGCATCTGGGCTATACTGCGCCAACCAGAGCTGTAACTAGAATAAGCTCAAACTCTAGAGCTGTTTTTGCTTTAGGAAACAATTTTGGCATCGGTTCTCGATTTCGTATTAATATTTTATAGTTTTCTAGACACTTTCATCGCTATGATCTTCATTTTTACTTATTTTCACATATGCGATCTTTTTCTACCCATTTTCACATATACGATCTTCGTTTCCTACGTATTTTCACATGTACGATCCCCCTTTTCTACGTATTTTCACATATACGATATTCTTTTTCTACGTATTTTCATATATACGATCTTTTTCTACGTATTTTCACATATATGATCTTCACTATATCTTAATAAGCATATAGAATGTATTCAACTCCCCTTTGTATACAGCAGTCACCTTAACCACTTGGACCGAGACCTATTCGGATTAACCAATATCTTTACTACAAAATTTACTGTAAACTATAATATATTATATAATATATGACATATTATATAATATATGATTATATATTATATAATATATGATTATATATTATAATATATGATTATATATTATATAATATATTATTATATATTATATAATATATTATTATATTTATATTAATATATTTATATTATTATATTTATATTATTATATTTATATTATTACATTATGTAATATATTATTATATTTATATTATTACATTATGTAATATAATATTATTATAATTATATTATTATATTGAAGCCTTGAAAACAACAATGGAACAAGTCCATTTTTGCTTAAAATGAGATAAGAAAGGATTTGCGTCCATCCAGTTTCGTGTTGGCCAATAGTAACGTGGTGCTATCCTGCAACAACTTATTACACTATGGTCATATACTAGTGTTGCAAGCAACAAGGCAACCCCAGAGGGTACTTCCATGGACTTAACTCAAAAATTTCATTTTTGTGACTTATACCACTGTTGTTTTCAACACCCCATTTGTGTGTTTTTCTGTGCGCGCGCAACTGACAAGGGAAAATTTCCCTTTCCTAGATGGAAAATTTCAATTAGCTGGCAACACATACTGGGTTGTTTGTTTGCGTCTTGTTGGTAAGCTGCCGTTGAAAAAATGTTCAGATTAACGGGATTTTCGGATTGACAGGCCTATACTTATCTGCAATTATAATACACATTCTTAAAGAAGATGCTTATATTTTATTTATTACTATAAATATTATAGTCTTCTGTAGTCTGTACAAATGTTTGTTTGAGTGTGACCTTCATACAAGTCTTAATTTTCTATATTCTACATTGAATTTTTGTTATATTTCTGGATATTTCCAGCATTTCTTGCTTTGATACAGCTATTTTGCGGAAAGTTGGCCGATGGCACCGTTAGAATTCAAAGGAGATGACATCACAAACGGGCTAGTTCATTACAGCAGAGGGGAGGACGTCATTTCAGAACTGGTTGTTGGCGCAGACAAACGTTCGCAAAAAAACAGTTATGTAATGACGTCCTCCTCTCTGCTGTAATGACCTAGCCCGTTTGTGACGTCCGCTCCCGTGAATTCTAAAGGTACCATCGGTCAACTTTCCGCGAACGAACTACACATATACATTTAATAAGTGTATATATACATACTTATAAATATATTTTTACATGTGTATTTAACAAAGCCTCGTATTTCCATCCATATCACATTTTGCAGTTAAAGTGCCGTAACTTGAAAAATATAATTTTACGACGTAAGACAATAAAGATGCTGCTGCACCGGGACCTTCAGTTTTCCAAACAATACGAAACTCTGTTATCTAGGGACCCAAACCCCGAACGACGGTGAGTAGAAACAAAGGCACCTACGATATCCTTAAAATCGCACCCAGGTTAACAACATGAGAGGCGATCTTGTTATCACTAAGACACCATAGGGCAGAGGAAAAGGAAAAGAAAATGGAGAGAGAGACTATAACATAGTAACCATTCGTGTCATATGACACTACTTAGCAATCATTAGTACCATAGGAACGTACCTAGCAATCATTCGTGCTATATAAATCTACCGAGCAACCATTCTGCCATATGACACTACCTAGCAACCATTCGTGCCCTATGACATTACCGAACAACCGTTCGTTCCATATGACACCACCTGGCAGCCATTCGTGTCATATTAACGTACCTAGTAATCATTCGTACCAGCTGAACCTACCTAGCAACCATTCGTGCCATATGAACCTATTTAGTAAACATTCGTGACATATAACACTAACTAGCAACCATTAATGCCATATAACACTACCTAGCAATCGTTCTTGCTATATGAACCTACTTAGTAAACATTATGTGATGTCATATAACACTACCTAGCAACAATTCGGGCCATATGACACTACCTAGTAACCATTCGTACCATATATAAACCTACCTAGCAACCATTCGTACCATATAACACTACATAGTAAGCAAATTTTGAATTACGTTTATTTGAACTTTATCTGCTAAAAGCCAGCACATTTCAATTATTGAACTTTATCTGCTAAAAGTTATCTGCTAAAATTTTGGCGCAGTATAGCCCAGATGCTCTTGCGCCATAAAAAAGCCAAACAATCAATTATCTGCTAAAAGCTAGCACATTTGAATGAAATGGCTATAAAATTGGAATTTTTTGAGTTGTGCCAATTTGCTTGTGGGGTCGCGATGCTTTGAGCAGGAGCAACGAACTTGAAAAAGTTCAGTACAGGCCTTTTCTTTAAATTAAGAGCAATTAATACGACAAGGGCTTCAATTAATCGTCCGCTCATCTGCATTCTTATGGAATTGAATCCATTATTTGAAAAATCGCATAAGATCACCATCGGTTGGGGCAAAAATCGATGAAAAAGCCAGCAAAACGTTTTCCTTTTCAAAACTTTGGGGTAATTGCTGGAAAACGGCGAAATAAAAACGTGAAAAAGGTGGATCAGTGTAACTGTATATGCTAATTTTGTTTGAGATCGGGTGATTATCATGAGGAAGAATTCATCGACTTTCTCATTACGAACATATCGATTCCGAAGGCATATTTTTTTCCTCTGTCGATTGCATTAATCATCGTTCCTGTCCGGAAGGGGACCCTTGTCGAATTCCAGTTACTGAACCCTGAAATCTCAAATTAGGAGTTGAGTTTAACTTTTGCGAACACGTTTAATTATGCCTAAGTATCGATCACGACGGACTTTGAGGACAATTGGAACACGCGGATATTATTTTCGGAGAGGATGTGTTATCGATTCAATGGATATCGATATAAATAACGCGTGTGTTGCGTGCAAAACATAAACATGTTTTCTTAATTATTTGATATGGTAACTTGGTGACAAACTATTTTCATAATTTCATCATCATCATCATATTCAACCATTATCTATCCACTGCTGGATGAAGGTCTCTCCAAATGCTTTCCACACAAGTCTATCCTGAGCAATTCGCTTCCACGTCACCCCAACCTGTTTTCTTATTTCATCCACCCATCTAGTTTGAGGACGTTTTCTAGGTCTTCGGTGGTCTCTTGGAATCCAGTTCAGAATTTCTGTTGTCCATCGTTGATCAGTTCTTCTTGCAATATGCCCAGCCCATCGCCATTTCAGCCCTTTTACTTTAACAATGATGTCCTCTACTCTAGTTTGCTCTCTCACCCAAGTGTTTCTTTTTCGATCTCTCCCAAAAAAAGAAACACTTGGGTGAGATGTGTATTTTCATAATTTGGCTTTCATAAATGCATAGCTATATGGATAATTTAAGCGGTGGGCAGACAAACTAACTCACAGATAGATATATCGATGAACGGATAAACGGGGGAGATTGACAGAGTGATCACACACTTCATAGCCGGACTTGAACAAGTAAACTTCAGGTTACTGCTTCGATTCTACGGCCATGAAACTACCGAAGACAATCACGTATTGTTTATTCCATGCTTGTATTTGTCAAAAAGGGAGAGTGAGAGAGTGACGTCACCCTTTTTAAAGAATGAGAGCCGCTGCATAAATGAGACTTCCCTTTAATCCGACTTTGAATAGTGTGAAAAAAGAAGACTCATTCCGACTAACTAACAGCTTGCGGTAGTCTGAGAGTTTGGTTTCATAGTCCTGAAGAGGTTCGGATTTCACGGAAAGAATACGTCCTCTCACCAACGACACCGTAGAACTGTCCGTTCACGTAAAGAAGTCCGATGGAACAGTTAGAAATAACGGGAGGTGACGTCACAAATGGGCTAGCAGCTTACAGCAGAGTAGGACTCCAATTTTTGAACTTGTTTTTAACGACCGTTTGTCGGCGCCAAAAACGAGTATAGAACTTGGAGTTCTACGTTGTTGTAAGCTACTGGTCGGTTTATGATGTCAGCACTTGTTATTTCTAACTTTCCCACTGGACTTGTTTTTGTCGACGAACATTAAGTAGTGATGCATTCGTCTATCAAGCTATTAACTCGGGTGCAATTTCCAATGACATTCTAGAACGCGTGACGTGTTTCTGTTCACCATAATCCGAGGTTTGGTTCCTTTGGAAGAAGAGGTTTGGATACTTCATAAATTCTTCGGTCTTGGCGCAGTATAACCTTTAGCGTCAACGTGGCGTTTTCAAAATTATTCAGGGGGCCCAAGCACATGTTATGTACATTCTTACATTATAGTATGCGTGAGACTGTAATTTATTTTAAATTATTGAAGGGTCCCGGCCTCATATAACTCCACGCCTATGATCTTTTGTATTATTGCTCCGTAAAAATACAAACAAACGATAAGGAATTCGATTGGGTGAGTTAGATCAAATCTACTTATCTGTCACATCCCATCGATTCCAAATTCATCCTAGAATTTTTTTAAATAAAATATTATTGTTATTTTATTAGAAATTATTGTTACTCGCTATTAGTAATCATCGTTACTAGCCATTGGTAATCATTGTTACTCGCCATTGGTAATCATTATTACTCGCCATTAGTAATCATTGTTACTCGCCATTGGTAATCATTGTTACTCGCCATTGGTAGTCATCGTTACTCGCCATTGGTAGTCATCGTTACTCGCCATTGGTAATCATCGTCACTCGCCATTGGTAATCACTGTTACTCGCCATTAGTAATCATTGTTACTCGCCATTGGTAATCATTGTTACTCGCCATTATTGGTAATCATTGTTACTCGCCATTGTTGGTAATCATTGTTACTCGCCATTATTGGTAATCATTGTTACTCGCCATTGGTAATCATTGTTACTCGCCATTAGTAATCATTGTTACTCGCCATTAATAATTATTGTTTTAGCAGTGGAGTTCGAGAACTACCGCGTTTAAAACGAGACTTCCAATTTACAGCACGGTGAGCAGTTTAAATGCGATTTTTTTTAATTATCGTTTTACTTTTTTATATAATTAACTATGTCATTGGAAAACCATTTCAGCTCTTTATCAGTATATCCCTAATAGTTAAGGCTATAAAAACTAACATTAACTAAAAAATAATCTTGGTCTATGCTTTATCGCTATTTCTCTCCCTGTCGCATACACTTACAAAATCTTCAATATTTTGGGTCGCAATTATGAAAACAGTTGATGAGATTTTAATATATAGATATATAACAATTAATTAACGATACTTAGCGATAGGTAAAATAGCTTTTTGGAATGGAATTACTTTAAGAAAGGGCATGCCACTTCACAAAATATAAGCACGTTAAAAAATTTGTACTTTTTTAAGACTATAATAAAAAAAAAACAATTAGAAATATAAAATTATTTTTCTTTTCATTTCAAAATTTACGCTTGTGTTTTGACCCGCATAAGGGGTTCGTTGCCCCTGAACCAATTTTTTCTGCGCCTTTACACTAGAATATATATAGAAAATTTAGCAAGATGATACGAAGAGCAACACTGCATACATATTTGAGAAAATTGGCACAATTAAAATTCATTTGACTCAGCAGTGTAGAGGGTTCAAAATTATTGGGGGCCCCAAGGACATACTGTATGTATTATGATATATGTAAAGTTGCAATTTATTTGAAATCAGTGGGAAGGGGCCCAGGCCCCATAAGCTCATATAACTCTACGCCTATGATTGCTTAATCGTCAGTTTCTTCTTAGGAATGTCTGATAGAAGACGTATTTCCGTGATTCATGAGTTCATAGAAAACCAGCTTTTTTTCTACCTTTCTAAAAAAATATTTTTTTTTAGGAAAAGAAAAAGAACTGAATGACGTCATTAAAAAACAGAAGCTTTAATATTTTTGAAACTGGAAGTTGTGAGAAAGGTCCAGCATTCTAATTTAACGGTGAGGGAAATTTTCCGAATAAGGGGTAGGCCTAAACGTTTTTTTTTTAATATATAAGGATATATAAGTTATTTTAATACATAAAGATATATAAGTATTTTTAATAAAAGGGAAGTAGTGGAAAAATGCTATTATTTAAATTTTTAAAATAATTTATTTTTGAATAAAATACAATTCAGAATAGTGAAAAAACTGCACATTAAAATTATCTTCGCTCCAATAAATAAATAAAAAAAATACAATCTTCCTTGGATGAACCACCAATTTCCTTAGGCATAAGAGAAGCGAAAACACATTTTTATTTTTAAATTCACCCCGGCACTCTATGCACGAACCTGAGTGTAACATTTTTTACACTGTATCATCTCTTCTACATTTTTTTCCTCACATGGAATACAAAAAAATGTAGTTTTAGTTTTTAGCGGGTTTCAATAGATATTGAACCCGCTATTGCTTTTGGCTTTCCTGTCTGCCTGTCTATACGCAATAAAAAGGACAAGGCAAAGGTCTTCCGTAAATGCAATAATGATGGCTATTGTTAACGTTACAAACCTACCGAGTTACTTGAGAATTAGAGAGTTGCGAATTAGAGAGTTGCGGATTAGACAGTTTCGGATTAGAGAGTTGTGGATAAGAGAGTTGTGGATAAGATAGTTGTGGATTAGAGAGTTGCGGATTAGAGAGTTGCGAATTAATGTTAATTGAAACCCGCTAAATTTAAATATCGACCTTAGGCAATTTTCTTTCACTTGCTTGTTTTCTTTGTTTTTTTTAGTCCAACCTTTGGGGATTTTACTTTATTAAATTTTTTTCTTTGGCTTTATATATATATATATTTACTATTTTACCTTTGTCTAATTTAATATACATTTAAATGTAGTGTATTTATGTATATTACATTAGAAGGTACTACATGTCACAATCATACTACAATTTTGCTATATATATATATTATACTAAAATAATAAATATATTATACCAAAATTAGATCTTCACCTAAATAGGACAGGTCTAATGCAGGCAATGGCTTGTAGTCCAATCTGGACAACTCGTGCAAATATTTAAAATTATGTCATCTAACCTTCCCTTTGCACTATATTAATATAGCTATCATAATAAATTTTAAACAGATAAGTGTACTTTCTGAAGATATGGTAAGATTTTTTGCTACCGATTTAAAACAGCCTAAGGATTATTAATCCTTTGTTAAATGTTTGATGGATAATGTCTAAATGCCAACATCTCTTCATTAAGTGTAGCCTCGAGGTGCTCTCTCATAAAAATCGTTTCATCAGCCTTTTATGCTACAAATGCCTTATATAGATCCAATTATAATAGTGGCCGGACCTAACGCTGATTCAAACTCGTCAACCCTTACCTATGTATATATAGTATAATGGAACTTTGATGACTCAAGTTATATAATTTCAGTTTTTCGGTCATTTTACAGGATGTTTGGTTCATTTGATTCGCCCCTTTTATTCCTTAATTGTCTTATATATTTTATATTGTTTTTCACTTACGTATATGTATTTTAGATAATATGATTAAATATCCTGTGTAAATTTATAATATTGTCTTTTTTTAACGGTTAAATGCTGTCTGTTCACCAAAAGAAGTACAGTGAAACAGTGAAAAATAATGGGAGGTGACGTCACGAACGGGCTAGCCGCTTACAGCAGAGTAGCCATAGCAGTAGAACTCCATTTCCGAACTTTTTAGCGACCGTTTGTCGGCGCCAAAACGAGTAAATTTCTACGTCGTAAGCGGCTGGTCGCTTTATGACGTCAACACCTGTTATTTCTAACTTTTCCACCGGACTCTTTTTATAAACGGACAGTATCTTGACCACATGATCGATCGTTGAAGGAAAAATAAGTAAAATTAGTAATTTCAAATGTCAAGAATTATGAAGATTTCAAGTATTACGTAAGCAATATTTTGGCCATTTCAACCCCCCTCCGCCCCCACCCCCAGGTAAAGAAAATTAGCAATGGCTAACATAGGAAAATAAGCACTCCACCACCTACCCAAGGTGCTTGTGTAATACTTGAACGCTTTCTTACCAAATTTTGATGTTTTAACATCTGCGTTATATGGCTCAAATTTGAACTTAATTTGCCTGTCACTTAAGATTTAATTGAGTCGTGATAATTGGAAAGGCATCAGTCCAGGCTGGAAACGAACTCCGGCAGGAACCAAGGGCTATGCCGCCTAGACCACCAGGACCCTAGAAAATGATATTTGTTTGTTTGTTTTTACGGCTCAAAGACTACAGTGGTCATGCTGCGCCGGGACCTACTGTTTTCCGAGGAATCCGAACCTCTTAAGGCCTAGGGAACCAAACCCCGGACTACAGTGAGCAGTGCGATCTTTATGAGATCTCTGAGTAAGCGTTCTTTTTGCACTGCTGGGAGTCGAACCCGGATTAGCCGCGCAATAGGAGAACGCGTTACCACACTGCGCCACCGCAGGGCTACCTGAAAATGATATTTCATCTTCGTATATATATATCGTTTCCTCACAGATATTATTACCCCTTTCGCAGTTATTACAATTACTAAAAGTTAAACCGCGTAGCTATTAAGGACAGTGTTTTGCAATTCCCACCCCGTCATCCAGTGCCGTATTTCCCAATAGGCTATACTAGGCTATAGACTAGGGCGGCAAAATTTTGTGTATTGAGTCTGATATAACAAAATCAATACAAATACCATTTTCTAACAGTAAAAGCAAAATATCTGATTTGATTTCAGCAACACCATTTAAATACCAGTGTTCTATAGGCTTTTATTTTTTGCTAAAATTAAAATTTATTTCAATAAAATTGAATTTGATTTATTATATACCAAGAAGAGATAATACTTCAATATAAGTTAATATTGTTTAATGTTTATGTTTCAATTTATGAGTTTGTTTTTCAACATATTTATTGTCAATATAAAAGTTTATAACGTATATTAAATGTAAAATTTTTTTATGTTCCTACCACTGCTTGGGGGAGGCGGAAGAGTAAAACGGGGCGACAAAAATAGCCTAGGGGTGGCAAAATGGTAAATCCGCCCATGCCCGGCATGGATTATTGAAATCTTAACGCTTGATACTCACGTTGTGGGTTGCAAACTAGAGCTTAATGATCCACCATCACGAGATTTGGCGGGCTTTTGGTTAAAAAATTACGCCAAGGGTTACTGATAAAATCATGATTGACATCGGATTGGATTGAAGTAA
The DNA here is from genome assembly GCA_006491805.2 of Dysdera silvatica. Lineage (NCBI taxonomy): Eukaryota > Metazoa > Arthropoda > Arachnida > Araneae > Dysderidae > Dysdera > Dysdera silvatica. The sequence continues at coordinate 152,992,445 of QLNU02014176.1, forward strand.
TCTTAAATAGCTCTCAAAGTCCCGACCCACCTTTTAAATTGTCTGTCGTTTTCATTTATTCTATAATATGTCAATAGCTCAATCTATCTATCAATAGCTCATGAATTGATACGAATTATGGTAAAAATCGATATATTGAATTAAATTCGACGTTCAATTCCATGTCTTTGTGTTAATAGGGTTAGAATTTAGTGCTTTTCTGTTGGTGCGTGTCCAAGTAATACGTTTTCGGCGCTGGAAAATCGCAAGATTCTGCAGAAAATGACATTCTGATAGAAACTAATCACCCAAAGATTCCAAAGTTCACACAATTGTTACAAATCCCAGTCGAACAAAGTCCGTTACGATCGATCAATTGCATGTACCTATGTCCGGAAGCACCATTTCCAGTTTTTATAGAAGAAGACGACGATCCCTTAAAAGATCGTTCATGTCCCAAGAGAAAATGATCGTTTGGATTACGTCATACATCATTTACGTCCTTTGACCTCCCCTGCAGCTTTATTGTGGTTAAAATCGTATTCTAACATATTTCTAATTGGATTTTCCTAAGACCATGTTATTTATCGTCGATATATATATATTATAAGCAACTCTGTACAATTTTCTTTTTTTCTCTCCATTCCCTATCGTGTTTTTAGGAACCTTGCCTACAGTACAGTGATAACACGTTCGTCTAGGGTGCCTTTAACCTTAGTTCGATTCATAACTAAACTCATGTTTGTAAAAATTGCAACACCATGAAGGAATCACTTGATTGAGCTGAAACTTTCAGGAAATGCAAATTAGGGTATGCTATTCAAATGATTAGAATTTCAGAGTCATCACGCATGCGTGGGCTGAGCAGCGCCCTCTGAACTGCTGATGGATCCGTATAAATAGAGGGCTGTAGCGGGGCGTGTATGGCTATCTGCTAGTGGTAAACGTTACATGAGACGTCACTATGCCTCTACGACGAAAGAGGACGACATTTCAGCAAGTTACGGAGTTTGAACGGGGACGAATGATCGGCTTTCGTGAAGGAGGGTTTTCTTATCGTGCAATAGCAGCTCGTATGGGGCGTAACAGCAGCACAGTGATGCGAGTGTGGAAGCAGTGGGTTCAAGAGAACCAGACAACTCGGAAATCCGGGAGTGGACGCCGAAAGGTGACGTCAGCACGGGATGATAGACACCTGGTCCGCATGGCGGTGACGGACCGTTTTGCTTCATCTGGACAGTTGGCAGAACGTTGGTGCACTGCTACAGGTGTATCATTGTGTGCTTCATCAATTCGTCGGCGTCTACTGCACCGTGGACTGCGTGCAAGAGTTCCTTTATACAGGATCCTCCTGACGCAAAACCATCGGCGCCTGCGGCTACAATGGGCTCATGGACATAGAGACTGGCGTGCTGATTGGCAACAAGTGGTGTTTTCTGATGAATCCCGCTTTAATTTGGGGTACAGTGATGGCCGCATCCGTGTTAGACGCTATACCGGTGAACGCCACCTTCCGGAGTGCGTTATCCAACGTCATAATGGACGAACCCCCAGCGTTATAGTCTGGGGTTCGATTGCGTATCATGGACGATCTCAAAGTAAATACAATGCAATGCAATTAATGCGAAAGCAATAAATACAATGGAACTGGTAACAACAAAACTTTCACAGTTTTGCGTTTGAACAGGCCGAGATATATATAAGAGCAATGTGTGTGTGTGTCTGTGGAGCAGGAAAGGGGGGTCTCAGGGCAGGGCCGATTGAGACGGCAGTGAGACCTAGGATACATTGGAAAAAATGGGGCCCTCCTTCCATCCGTATTGCATGGACAAATTTCACTCCACCAGACTCAAAAATGTACTGAATATTTTAAAATTGTATTAGTTCCCATATATCATACAGTAAGTAGATAGAACAGTTACTCGTAAACTCGTATTTTGAGCGCTTTGGTTACAGTAAATTTTTAACAATGTCTGCTGAATTGGCTTTTACTTTTGCAATAAGGTCCGATTCAATGGATAACAACGAAATCACAAACTTTGCACAAAAGGCTGGAGATAAAAGTTTTAGCTTCACGCATTATTGCTCTCTCACTCTCTCTTTCCGTATAAATGTTTATAATACGACTAGCTTATAATTGTCTTTTAATGCTTTCAGACTTTTAAATTAAAAATATAATTCAGAAACGAAATGCTCCAAAAACACAAGTATTATTTCCATAGCGTGCTGGTTGCCACGGTGGGCACCTTTTTTCTTTGGGACCCAGGGCTACGGCCCCATGTGTCCTGTGGATAATCCGGTCTTGGCCCTGGGGGCTAAAGACCCCATTGGATATTTAAACACATAATTTTCTTAAAAGCCACTTCAGCCACATAACCACTTGCATCCACCCCCCCACGAATTTTGAACTGCTAAGCTACTGGTTCATGGAAATGTGAGAGAGGGAGGAATCGAAGGAGTAGTAAATCGGAAGTCATCATCAGAAAATATCTTAGATTTACCACAAATTAAGATGCTTACAGGCCACGATTTGCGGAATTTTGAAAATCGTGCATTTTTGGGTACTTGGTTAAAACGTTAATGGTCCAGTCTACAGATATTTAATCCCAGTTAATTATCCTTTTAAGAGCTCACAATGTAAACTCAACTTTAAGCTTCTACCTCATTGAAATCCATAGAAAAAATGAAAGGGGATGGATACACGAATGTCAGGGACGAAAGAGAGATGTAGTTTCTGTACAAGCCATTATGGAATTAAAGTTAAGCTGGGAAACGGCAAATTATCGTAAGTTTAGAAGATCACCTAAAGATACGATAAAAAGCGTAGGTAAAATTACGATAATTTGGCATTTTTGGGAAATGCGACTTCATTAGTCTTAGCTTAAGATCATTCCTTACATTGGTTCAGATTGCTCTGGCCACCAGAAAGAAATTTCTCTGCCTAATTCTAGTTTGAATAAATTACCCCACGTTAATTATCCTCTCGCTAATTAAATAAAGCAATATCATTAATTAGGGGGCATTCGGTACACATTCTAATTAAGAAGATTTCAATAGACCTTGTCGAAAGTTTTCGGCAATTTCTTTGGAATCACGCCGGATTTTGTCCCAGAAACAACAAATCTTTCTCTGCAAAACCTGGCAACAGCGAGGGTCTCCAATCAGAATTAATGATTCCATATTCAAAAATTTCTGAATATGTACAGAAAATTGACATGTTATGGAATCTTCTTAAACTTAATTATTTCTGAATATTAATCGAAAAACTTTGTATTATTATTCGTCCGAGATTATTATTGTTTACTCAGAACTTCAATTTATTATTTGTTCGTTGGCACAAACACACGCATGCTGTCAGGCAAACAGTGGGTCATATTATTTTACACGGTCCAACACTGGAGCCTGTGAGAATCAAGATGCTTAGTAAAGCAATGATCTATTGCGAACAATGGCCTCTTGCACTTAAAGAAATGGTTTCTAAGCAATTTTTCGGTAATTTTTCTGATTTTTCGTTTTAGCTGGTCTTTTTGTAAGCCTCTTCACTCGTGTACGTTTTTTTTCGAATTCCACTAATCAACTGGACTTTTATAAAACAATTCATTAAGTGTTACAAGCGGTTTATATGAATTTAATTGTTTATCTTGTACATATTTGTATATATAAATATATATTTCTATATTTTTGTAAATATGTCGTACAAGCTTCAAAATGAGAACATCAATATATGTAATATTTAATGGTGCACGTTGAATAAATACTTTTTCCTCTGGAACACACACACACACACACACACACACACACACATATATATATATTACAATTGAGATTGTTCTCAGTATTAATAAAGAGACCCTTCTAAATTACTAAAATATTGTTAAACTAATTATATTCTGGGTTTATACTGTTTTTAGCTAAGTTTTGGTCAATGCTGGTTTATTCAGTATTAATCACTAATCTTAATTGTTGTAGTCAGAAAAAGCAAACCAATAACAGGGATTTTGTGCGGTCCCTGATGAAGAACAAAATTCTTGGTATTGTTTAATCTTTTACTCCTCTTCACCTTTTACTACTACATGTCAATTTTTATTCTGAGATGTTTCTACTATTTTAATTTACTTGGTTTTATTACCTTGTGTGATATTACTTTACAACTTTAACTTTGTCCAAGTTAATATACATTTAGATATGTGTATTCATGTATATTGTATTAGAAGGTATACATGTCACAATCATACTACAATTTTGCTATATATATATATATATTTCATCCTTTAGAAAGCACACTCGTTCGCAATCTTCAACAGTAACAAACGTCAAATTTTCTTCTCTCTTTCTTCTTGTTGTTATCAAATTTAATTTTTATAAAAGAAATCTCGGAAAGCTATTTTTTTAAAGTAACCAAGTTATTGATTTTCTCGATTTTTTTACGATGTTCCGACTTGTTTCCAAACTTAGTTTTCTTTTGATTAGGAAATGCTCTCCGTACTATATTAGGCTGATCAAATAGTGATTGTAAATGCAATTCCAAACTTGCAGGCATTCAAATTAGATTAAGTGCAGTCGTTGTGGAGCAATTTTCAAATTTATTCGTAACACTTTTTGGAGTTTCTTGAACAACAATCGGAATAGTATTGCTGAATATTTTATATCATGATTAATAATATTTTCATGTCTATTTCTTGTGCTGTTTCTTCAGTGCGATCCACAGAATATAAAATTTAGATTAATTATACTATTGCGTGGTTCTCTCAATCCTTATTTTACCAATTTACGAATTTCTTAATTTTGGATATTTTTGGTAGTCCCGTGTAACTGAGTAGTGTGCTAATTAAGAAAGTAAGTTTTGTAACTATCGTTTCCGTTTCAAGGTTTTAAAACAAAGGAATTAATTTCCTCATTGCTTTGTTTGTTTATTTTACTAATAGTATCCAAGATTTAGTTGAAATGCATTCGAAAACACTTCAATTGTAATCCTTTTTTGCTAAATTTTTCTCACAATTTTTATATGGTCACTCCGCTTACAAGGTCAAATATTTCAGGAACGCAGGTGACCTTATATCTAGTACTGTCTATATACATCATGTTGACAATTATAAGAATGATGAAACATATATGAGTCGTGGATTTTTTTTTTCGAAGGTGAAACTGACTTGAAAATGATCCACTTTTGAAGCTACACCACGCTACTGATACATATATAAACAGTAATATCTCTCAATAACGCCTTTATAATTAGTGCATATCCCTGTTTAACGACGATGTTTTGCTCCCAGCGACATAGAATTATATACATTTCGATTAAAAATTTTTAATAATTTTTTTTTTCCTTTTTCCTTCGAAAATCGATAATAAGAAACTTATTACATATTGTCAATAAGCAATGTGTCGCACCTTTAATTTCAAATATTTCTATTTATGTAGTTCCCACATAATGTGTATGTAATTTTCACATAATTTTCGACATGGTTTTTCAGTAGTGCTTTTTTAATGCCATATATTAAATAAATGTAACGGATTACAAAATGCTGTAGAAGTTTGAACGGAGCATTTACAAAGGTTCCTAAAACCATGGGACTAACATTTAACCTACGTTTCTATCAAACAGGGCAAGCCCTACGTGCCGCTATATTTAAAAAAAAAAGCGGCAGAGATTCAGAGGCGCTGTTGGCAATATAACAAAATTCGCGGGATTAAAAGAACTTTATCTCCGACATCTACCTTCACCTTTCTTATGAAAAATTATCCTTTGAACTGAACTCCCAACTCATATTTATTTACAATTTTTGTTTAGCTCGTTTAGATATGGCCTAGATTTCGGACGTCTTTTGCAACCGTTACCTCAGTGTCGTCGTCGTCGCATATGTAGGAAAAAAAAGAAACAGGGAAGTATGGGCGGAAGGGGGCGAAGAGATTTATTGTAGATAGAAAATCAAAGTCCCGCTCTCCTTGCACCCCCCTATCGCTCTTGGCTTTGGAATGGCACAGATTATTTTGGACATGAGCCATAGGAAACTTCGCTCCGGTTTTGGAGATTGAACTTGCGCAAACGTTTAGAACTTTGTTGATTAAAAAAAAAGGCAGAAATAAACAAACACAAAACCTTGGTCTTTTTGTTTTGTTTCTCTGATATTAAAGCAAGATACATTCGAATTTTTTGCAGCTTTTATCAAGAACTTTTTTGAGTTTTTTATAAATAGAGACTTCCTTTTCCATTAAGTTTCTGCAAACAAAAGTACCATGATTATGAATAATCATTTGCAATAAATACACTGGAGGATAGAGGTATCTCTGTCATCACACACACACACACACACACATATATATATATATATTGGATATGGGTGATGGTAACCAGACCCGGGAATGATTGTAATCGGTTTATATGATTACGATTACCATAATAGTATTATGATCACGATTACCATAATAGGATTATGTTCACGATTACCATAATAGGATTATGATCACGATTACCATAATAAAATTATGATTACGATTACCATAACAGAATTATGATTACGATTACCATAATAGGATTTTATGATTACGATTACCATATAGGATTTTATGATTATGATTACTATAACAGGCTTATAATTACGATTATTATAATAACATTATGATTAAGATTACCATAATAGGATTACGATTAATAAAATAGGATCATGATTACGATTACCATAATGGGATTATGGTTACAATTACCCTAAATTATCAAAATTTAGATTATTGCTTTGATTACGATTACAATTACCTAAGTATCAAATTTTAAATTACGATTGCAGTAAATTTTAATTTTTCGATTACGATCATGAATACACATAACAAATATGATTACAATTACGATTGCGATTTTAATCACCACTTACTTGCACTCAATAAGAAATAACCTGTTCAGTAACGAGTATAATCATGGCGATTACGATTATCTAAGAATATAAAAAATCATTACGATTACAATTATGATTAAATGAAATTTAAAAGTGTGATTATGATTATATTGCAGATTACAGCTACTTCAAAACATTCAATTACAATTACAGATGTGAGTACGCGAAAATGTAATCGATTACTCGGAGTTTAAAAGGTGACCAGGTGGTATGGTGAAAGAAATGCAGAGGATTTTTTCTTAAGCTCACCACGCTGGTCAGAAGGGTTGAAAAACTGGACCTAAATATAAAGGAGCATTCTGAACCTCGATCCCCTGCAGTCGAAGTTCTACGCCATAACGGGACTGTTATGTCACCCTCTCAGGGAGTGACCCATGTCCTTGCTGCATCAAATTCATCGCTCAAAAATGAACCGGTATTCTCAGCGGAGATCGGCTGCGGGACAAAAGAATATTTGTTACAAAAGTTTGACTTATGACACAAAAGTTACGATTTTATTTTAAAAATAAAATCCTAAAAATTTATTATAAAACATTTTTTAAATAGTGTATAAAATAATGTGTCATCAACAGCGTCCAAAACACTATCTTCTTTCATTTTATTTTATTTTCCTATATGACCAGCTATTAGACATCGGCATTTTTACCTCCCCCCCCTTCAGGCGCGTAGCCAGGATTTTGGTAAGGGGGCCCATTACAAAAAATTATAAGTTTAATAATTAATATAATTATGTAATTTGATTATTAAATTAATCATTTAATTTGATTTTAAATCAATTATTTAATTTGATTAATAAATTAATTATTTAATTTGATTAATAAATTAATTATTTAATTTGATTAATAATTAATTATTTAATTTGATTAATAAATTAATTTTGATTAATAAATTAATTATTTAATTTGATTAATAAATTAATTATTTAATTTGATTAGTGATAATTAATTTATTAATTTATTAATTAATATAATTTATTAATTAATATAATTAATTTATTAATTAATATAATTTATTAATTTAATTAATTTAATAATTAATTGATTAGTTATAATTTTAATAATTAATTTTACTTCTTCAAGTGAAATATTCTTAACACTTAGGATTCATGACTCAAGCGAGCAATTCATGAGCAAGTGAATGCAGAAGAGAATGGCCGATGGATCTATGAGACCTCCTCTCCCCAACCAAATGTAAAAGAATGAACATTGAAAAGTACAAAGTAGCTATTCGCGCCCCCTAAAAAAAATCCTTCATAAAATACTGCATACGCCACTAATAGAGAAAGTAAATGCTTCTAATTTCATCATGAACACAAGTAACAGCTTGTTGGTTGCTTTGAATAATAAATGGGAAAAACATTTTTGTATGAATTTAATTAGAAATTATGCCATTTGTGTCCGTTACACATGTTTGAAAGTCATAAAAAAAATAAAATTACAATATCAACCTTCTTTTCTCCATTCGTGCCATAACGCTTAATGCGTCATCTTCTTTAAAAGATATAATATATGGACATCAGTGCTAAGCCAGTTAATCGTTCATTACCCATCCTGTTCCTTAAATAAGATTTTATTCTCTTGGGGCTCAGAATGATCTCTCAGCTTTGCACGCAAAGACTGGCAAGGGTGCTAAGACACAGAGCAAATGTCGAAAATTTGGATAGAAGTTCTTACCACAAGCATCCAAAATAAGCATAATTCGAGATGGTAAGGCAGATTTCTTCGTAGATTAGATTTCCATTTTTCTCACCACAAGATGCACCCTGCTTGGGGTGTTGTTTCAGACATCCTATGTTCACAGTAAACTTTCAGTCTTTTTGATTATTTCTACATTATTCGGTGTATAGTTTTTCGGAAACAACATCTCGATGGCAGATAAATCTCTATTTTGATTGAATCTTTGTTCAAGACTCACAATAAGTCCATCGACAGATGGTAAAAAAAACTGACCTTCTATAATACTCCTTCAGAGAGTTAGGTGGGCAGTTGTCCCGTTTTGTTTGTCTCGGGACATCAATATGAGTTTTGGAAACAGTTTTACCAACAGCTACAGCTTTCTGAAAGATCGTTCTTAGCTTTATCGCCAGTGCGAAAATCCTTTAATTTGCAATGTAGTTAATCGCAGAAGCTAGTTCGTGCTGAGGATTTTGGAGGTATACTGAAAGTGATAATGTGAGGCTAAAAATGTAGTTACAAACAAGCATAGATACAATAAAGCTTCCTTTCTCCGTGGTAGATAGAATTATTGATACAGTGCTTGAAAATGACTTGTTCTTTTCTGAAAGCTCTTGAAAACGTTGTACTATTGTAGGAACAAGCTCAACGTAAATATTTACAGAGACCTGACGCCAGTGGTGTAGTCGAGGTCTAGCGCAGCCTATCGGCGCTAGGGTACTTCTTTTGGAGACCTAGCGGCACTAGGACAAAATTTTAGGAAATCATACATTTTACAAACAAAGTTCTGTTCAAATTGTAAATAAAAAATATGTGAATTCTTCAAATCTATTAAGAAAAAAAAAATCTTAGTGCAATGACCCTAAAATTACTCGTGGGTATTTAAACGAAATTACGGCTTGGAACATGTATCACAAACTGTGTTCCGCAAATAGAAAAAGCTACAATGCATTGTTTGACACAATAAGTGCGACAAGGGTGAGAAGGCGGACATTGGAGGAGCTGAGTGGTTAAAAACTTACCCCCCACTATATTTCCTTTCTGACGCCTTCGGCAACCTTGCCCAATTCGTTTTCATCCTCTTCGACGGAATGGGAAAGTATAATAGTATAAAATATATAGCTCCCCCCTTCATCGCAAAGGCGATTTAACCCTCTGCTTTCTGATGGCTTTTTGTAAACATGATCCCTACACCCGGGACCAGCCAACGTTTGAACTGGAATCATCCGAAGTTTTATTGCCACTATCCCCATTCTTATCTGAGTTTTTCCATCTCCTCTCCTCTCCACTCCAGAATTGGAGGGGGGGGGGACTAAAAAGGCGGGAAACTTTCAAAACACGGGAAAACACTAACATTTTCCAGTGGTCTTCACATCGTAAACCGTTGCGCTCTTTTGACGACATCAGGGAACTAATAATTGGTATTTGAAACCATAGGCGTAAGTAAAAAGTTTATAGGCTCAATGGGGGTTTACAGATCTACAACTCACATATTCCTATATTAAATATACAAAATTTCATCGCAATGGGGGGTTACAACCCCCATCAACACCCCCCTGCGTACGCCAATGTTTGAAACAAACGTTATGATAAATATACAATGAGAAGATATTAAGTATTATTTTGAAATAACATTATTAATTGTATAAAGTAAATTTATTAGAAATAGGTTTAGTGATCGGAATAATAAAATGTTGGAAATACAATCCAGCAGAATATGAATATAGAGCGTAGTTTATTGCTCAGATATGTACCAGAGTGTAGTTTATTACTTATGCATCTATTATGAAAATACTCCACGTAATGTGAGTATAGATCTAAAGGTTTTCAAGAACATTTAGTTGCATTATACATTCAGGGCCGGATCGATGGTCCACAAAACCCCACAATGCGGGGAAGTCCAAATAAAAAATAAGCGATGAATTATTTAGAACTTACAGTGTACAGCCGTTATTCAGAGGTTTCTGTTTCCTGAAGGTTTCGTTATTCGAACATTGTAAAAGTAACAATTGCAGTTTCTGCTTGCTTGCTTTTTTTTTTCAGTTGCGTGCAGTATTTTAATTAGCGAATAGTTTAAAATGAGTAAATAAGCGAGTAAGTAAATTAGCGTTAATTTCTTTCGGCAATCTTTTTTTTTAATCTGTTAGGGCATCCGGTGACGTAGCTGTTTAAGGAGTTAGCCTAGCAACTTACTGGACGGTTGTACGAATCCCAGTGTGCTGGCCATTTCTTTGGAAACGTATTGTGTTTCGGAGGTCATGTAAAGACAGCGGTCCCATCTAAGACAGCCCAAAGTGTATCTTTGGGATGACAAACTAACAAACTACCAAATTTAAAACTGTTATGTGCATCAGGTGTCCACTAATAAGTAGCAATATTTCGTTATCGGTTAAAAGGATAATTTTCCAGAAAAATCAATTTGCTTTAGTCAGTAGCATATTAGGGTATATTTTAAGCATGGGGGGCATATTTTAAGATAGTAAATCATGGGCAATTGCCCCATTTTGCAATTTATTAGTGGCATAAATACCCGCAAATATAACAAAAGGGCCCGCAGTCTTCTGTCGGATATCCGCAAGTGGGGGAATCAATGAAAGCGACCAGGGTGGGTTAAAAAGTGATGAAATCTTACGACGTACTTCGTGAACAGTTTCTGGTTGATTATACATGTTTATTTACTTTTTGTACTTACGTATTTGCTCTGATTAAATCGTGTTTTAAGTGGTATTAGTTTAAAGCCTGTACACTACGGCAAGGTGACACCACATCGCATAGACGCCGACGGCATAAAAATATTGGGCGAGAGGCAGTATACCAGTGAAAGACAACTTGTTGTTAAACAGGGCCGTAGCCAGCGGGTGGTCCAAAGGACCCCCCCCCCGCCTTCAAAAATGTTTTTGCTAAACATACTCATTCATTAGCGAGGTTGTAAACATTGTTTGCCTCCCCGAAAAAATTTCTCGTTAAGGCCTTGTTTTTAACAACTCTTTACAGGGATAACAGACATCAACAAAGCAGTGTTTAAGTTAAATGTGCTTCTGCTTGATGACGTTCACTTTACCATAAAATTAATATTCTAGTTACATTTCCAGTTTCATTTTCGCATACAATGCTCCTTACTAAATTTCGTATTTATTATGCTAATAGTGATGGTGTAGACAGTCCCTTTAATTTATGTCTTTGATAATGAGCTTATTGGTCCAAAAGTTCTTTGAGCTTGCGAAATTAATATAATAATATAATAATAGTTTTAGTTGTAACGTTATTAAAAATGTTCCGTTTGAAAGTTGAAATAATAACACGTCAATAAAAGCGTAGCCATCCGTCACCGCGCCCTAGTATGTTTACAGTACATACAAAACTTTGTTTTCAAATAAACAATTCAAAAATAATGAACATGACGAATGATTCAATATGGGAAGTTGAAAGGTGTATTGTAAAACAAAATTGTTAGCAAATTAACATAATTTTTTGTGTAATACAGTCAATGCATCAAACAATTGCGCACTGTGAGTGAAGATTAAAAGTTGAGAATTGTTGATACATCAGTACATTTCTTATTTTAATCCTGATATAAAATGGAATGGTTGAAAATTGGGGAGTGAGTGCAATTATATACTTTATCGTTACAATTTAAGCTTATGTAATATACTTTTTGTATGGAATAGGCATGTGCAGTTAGAATGGAGATTTGTACTGTATTGATCGCAACTATTAACATAAAATATTGCAAAAATTAATAAAAATAAAATGCAGTGATAAAATAAATATTTTTATCAAAAGAAAATAAATTTAGTTATAAAGTTCGCAAGATGAGACAAATAAAAACAATTAGCATATCCAGTCATCTCTTACCACTGAATTTAACTATGTATGTATTTGTTTTGCATGTAACCTCCATAAGACGGAAACCTGCATACTACGGAATTTTTTCCTGTCTGGTTTCTGGAGTTTCTGATTTGTACTGGTTTCACTGTATGTATATATATATATATATATAGACGCCAGAAGACTCCGAAGATACAAAGACTATACCAACAGAAAACAACAGAACAAGGAATTCCAAGCAAACCAGAAGGCCTTCTACAGGAAGCTTCGAGAGACCCCAGCGAACAAAGACAAGTACGAAGCCCCAAAGCCAGCAGAAATAGAGACCTTCTGGAAGACACTATGGTCCAATGAAGTACAGCACAAAAGCGCCCCCTGGATTCAGCAAGAAATGGAGGCTACGAGAGGAATAGAGGAGATGGAGTACACGGGCATCACGATAGAGGAACTCCAGCAGGTAATCCAACGTACGCACAACTGGAAAGCATCCGGTATTGACGGCATACACAACTTCTGGTACCAAAGAAATTGCTGTGGGAAGTTTCTAGACATGGCACATTAAGAAGTGATGTAAAAAGAGGCTTGGGAACATGGCGCTCTGCCCGTCCCAAAGCCTGTTTCCGCCAAGAATGGGCGAGGAAAACTTTTATATATATATATATATAATTTTATTATCATAGCCAATTAATTGTAATAGATTAGAATATTAATATATTAGAAATTGCAATAATATAATAATACTATGATTTTTTTTATTATTAACATCAGTACTCCATGGATAATTGCAACACTCATTTTCCTAATTCGTCATTGAAAAAATCACTTTAAAGATCATAGCTTTCAAAATCACTTTGGC
>QLNU02014176.1:153013262-153040206 GCA_006491805.2 Dysdera silvatica
ATATTCTACATTCTGCATTCCATATTCTACATCCTATATTTTACATTCTGCATTCCATATTCTACATCCTATATTCTACATTCTGCATTCCCATATTTGATATCCTATATTCTACATTCTGTATTCCATATTCTGTATTCCATATTCTACATCCCATATTCTACATCCCATATTCTACATCCCATATTCTACATCCCATATTCTACATTCTGCATTCCATATTCTACATCCTATATTCTACCTCTTATATTTTACATCCTATATTCTACCTCTTATATTTTACATCCTATATTATACATTCTGCATTCCATATTCTACATCCTATATTCTACATTCTGTATTCCATATTCTACATCCTATATTTTACATTCTGCATTCCATATTCTACATCCTACATTCTACCTCTTATATTCTACATCCTATATTCTACCTCTTATATTCTACATCCTATAGCCAAGTAATTCGAATAACGTTTTGCATCTAAGAAATGGACCCTGTGACGTTGCAGTAGTAACGCGTATATTCTACATTCTGCATTCCATATTCTGCATCCTATATTTTACATTCTGCATTCCATATTCTACATCCTATATTCTACATTCCCATATTTTATATCCTATATTCTACATTCTGTATTCCATATTCTACATCCCATATTCTACATTCTGCATTCCATATTCTACATTCTGCATTCCATATTCTACATTCTGCATTCCATATTCTACATTCTGCATTCCATATCTACAAATGTGCTAATTAGTGGGTCTAATCACCGCTTTACTTCTCTTTGGATTTTGGTTCGTCTCGCAATTTATCTTGACTCCATGTATGCATATCGTGTGCTAATGTCAATTGCCTATACATATATTGCCCCTGTGGAAAGGCGACTTATAGTTTTTCACTTTTAGCTGATGATATAAAATTGACAGATACTAACGTTCTCAAAATAACCAACAGTATCGGGCTTAGGAAAAACGTTACAAATGATATTTTGTGGGTTATAGACGTTCAAACCTCGCAGAACGCTATGCAGCACAGTGTTATTCCGTTATCACACAGTTTTTGAGTAAAAAATATTAGTTTTTAATAATCAAAAAAATATCAAAATTGCATTCTAAGTAATCTTTAAACCTTCTGAAGGACAACTGCCATATAGTATAATTCATAAGCGTACGCAGAAAGTTCACAAGGGTGAGTTACAGGCTTACAATGGGGGGATTACAGAGCTCTATATATTCATACACATAGATACAAAATTTCATCGCAATGGCAGGTGCTATAACCAAACCCACCGCTGCGTACGCCAGTGGTATAAACATCCAATTAGCCAACGAGAGTGTTTGATACACGTTTCATTAACGTTACAATGAAATATTCCAATAATTCAGTATAGCCAAGTAATTCGAATAACATTTTGCATCTAAGGAATGGACCCTGTGACGTTGCAGTAGTAACGCGTTCGTCTAGCACGCCGTTATTCCAGGTTTGACTCCCATTGCGCCAAAACAAAAAGGAGCTCTTACCGTTTAACTGCTCAGTGCAGTCCGAGGATAGGTTCCTTAGGTCACAAACGGTTCGGAATCCTCAGAAAACTGTAGGTCCCTGCGCAGCATGACCCTCGCCACCTTTCTGCCGTAAAACCCGCAAATATTAAAGGGATGAGCCCTCTCGTTCATTTAAATTCAAGTGTTTTTATGAAATCCAAAGAGAAAATGTGTATCTCTGACATTTATGTCCATAACGCATGCGCAATCTTTTTTCAAATAACATTATTGAAATATATATAATGTTGAATTTGAGCAATTTCTTATCAATTTCCATATTAAAAAGGAAACAATCTTGATTAGAATGGCTCTAAATCCGAAAAACACGGTTGTGGTCATGTCTCTTTTTGAAAAACATCACCTGAACTAAGAAATATCTCGTCTGTCGATTTCAGGATTGTAATTTCATTCAAAACCCCAAGTTTGCGTCGAAAACCAAGCCAGACGATTTTTTTCCTTTCAACAAAAATTTCCTCCCTTGCAAACAGAAGATTTCTGTCCCGGAAATTCAAGAAAATGGAATTGAGGCACTGTCGTTTACTAATGATACATTCTATTCCCTCCTACAACATGTCTTCCGGGACAAAGTTTTTCTGGAATATCCTGGATCATTTTTTATCTTCCCGGAAGGAAGAACCTCGGGCATAGAGCATGGGAGCGTTTCCAATTTATACGTGCTTGTAAGGTTTTCTTTGTTTCAAGGATTTTTTAGGGGGGGAAAGGGGGGGGGGAGGGTTATGGTCGCCGAAAGAATAATGGGAGTGTGTTTCGTCGCAAAGGCGCGGTGAGGTGCAGTTCTTCGAGGCGCAAATTCATGGTTTATGAGCGCAGTTCTTGCACAGCTTATGATATAAGCACACAGCCATAACAGTAATGGCCAACAACATACAAAATAATAGCTACTTTACGTCTCTTCAAAGACGTAAAACAGGGAGTACAACATCATTGGCAGACACCTTTTCATTGCTCCACTAAATAAAAGGCTTGCTTTTACCTTCACCCTCGTTATTCAAGAACAGTAATATACAACATTTCCGTTGCGACATGGAATTACAAGACGTTCGTTCTTCTGTGACAAGTTAAAGCGCAAGTCAGCATCCTATTCATCCGTCATGAGTTTCGGTAGTCAAATGGTTTTGACCATTGACTTCCAACCCGCGAGTTCTGGACTTGATTCCCACGTAAGCTTGGTTGCATGTAAATGTATCATGTGATGATATCATCTGCTTAACATGATGTTCCTACTTTAAGACAAAGGAAAAACATCCATCTTTATTTGGAAGTTTAAACTATCGGACATAAATACATGGTCAGATAACTTAAAAAAAGCAAGTGTTGGAAAAATATTTACCCATAATCTATTCTCTTCTTGGCGAAGTGTCTTTCACAAGGTTCTTGATAGTGTTTTTATGGCGCAAGGACAACAAGTGGTATGCTTCACCAAAATCTCTATTTTTATTAGGTAGCCAAACTCTAGTTACTTAGAAAATCAACGTCGTATACTAACGATCAACAGAAAAAGGCCACCGCATTCAAACCCGGTTTCTTTTTTTCTATAATCTTTTTTTATAAAATTTTTATAAAGTTTTTTATAATCTTATTCATTATCTCATTCATAATTTTATTCATCATTTCATCCATAATCTTTTCTATTATTTTATTCCTAATCTTGTTCATAATTTCATTCATAATCTTATTTATTATTTCATTCATAATATTATTCATTATTTCATTTATAATCTTATTCATGATTTCATTCATAATCTTATTCATGATTTCATTCATAATCTTATTCATGATTATCAAAATATCCCACGTCGTGATGAAGCCTTGAACAGCGAACTATTCAATGATAAAATTTCCCAACCAAATTGTTATCGGGCTCCTATGTCCACTGCTCATTTTTCAAGCCCATCAAGATGAAATTTTAATTTCATTTGCCAGTATTTAATCCTTTGTTTGCATTTTTACGAGGATAGCAAGATTCATGTCGCACCGAAACTACCGTTTTCGCAGAAAGCTGAACCTCATCTGTTAAGGAAACCAAACTCATGTGGGCATCGGAACGACAGGCATTTCACAATACTATTGGTAGTAGAACCCGAGCAACGAACAGGCGAATACATTGCTACCACGCCCACGTTGACACAGAGGACCTACATTTTTCACATCAATCCGAAACACTTACGGACTAAGGAATCAACCCCAGAAATATAATGAACAGTTAGTTGGTAAGTTTTTTTTTTCACCGGTGAGAATCGAACGCAGCATTAACGGCGCGTTTGGCGATCCCCATACTACTAAACAACCGCAGGGTTACCAGCGCGTTTAAAAGCTGAATTCTTTTTTATAAGTATTTCCTACAACACTGTTCTTCAAAAGCAGGAATTTACAACCGTCTGTGATTTTACCCTGTTTGGCGCAGATGCTCTTGCGCCATAAAAATCCAAACAAACAAACAAAAGCACGAAACAATTTTTGGTTGAATAAAAAATATTCCGTCGTTACAAGCCGAATGCCGAACAGGGAATACTCGCCGCAGGCCGATTGCTGCGAAAACGATTGGACCTCGTAAATTACAGACAGGGAAACGAACATGAAATTGTTCATCTTAATTTCTGAAATACAGATCTTTCTTTTTTCTCGTTTCAGACGTTTTTATGACGCAATAACTTTCGTTTCATTCAAATTCCGCATTGCTTTGAAACGTACTCGTTGCTTGACGACGAAATAGACATCAAAGTAATCACCAATCCTTTTCAATTTTCACAGCTGACATAAATCTTTCGGCCTGAAAAAAAAACCATTAAAATAAGTCAGTTATAAATGGGCCTTTGCTTCTGAGTGATAATATTTATATAGTATATACGCTACTGCTTGGATGACCAAACACATAGAAGTTTAAGTGGCATACTGTAGGGAGGAATGATCAGTGATGAACAACTGAAAACCTCAGTATGATTCTAAGGGACTGTCCAAGCCCAATAAAAAACAGCTCAAGGTATGAGGGATGGAACTAAGAAAATCGTTTGAAGGGGTGTGACGAGTCCCTAAAATAGACAGGAGTATAAATCACTTTCATCTAGCATTCAATAGATTCTTCTTTTTTTTTTTAAATTTCTAAGAAAACATGGATTTTACAAAAGATTTACATTTTCGTCATTTTTTGTGGTGAATTTCTTAATTCTCTGTATGTTTTCTTTCCTCCTCTTCCCATATGTGCATTTTTTAAATTTCTCCTTCATGGTTTATCTCTTTTCGTGTTTGCTTGGCGGGTTCCAGTTTAGTAATTGTCCCATGACATTGAATGTATGATGGTTGTATATCATATATGCATGCGTGCATATGTGTGTATAAATTGTCAATAAAGAAGTAAATAACGAATAATAACTACCTACTTTTAATGTAGAGGTCATGACATGTACATAAATTTTAATATTACTGAAAATAGCATTCAAAACTTCAGAAATGTACACTGGAGTTTACGTCATTTGTGAATCCATGCATCGCAACTGACTAAACTCCAGATATAGTCACCCATCCTCTCTTCCTTGGTACCGCCTCTCAATAGCCAATATGTCCTGATGAAACGGTTCTCCACGCTCTTCACTAGATTTGGAAGGAGGAAGTCAATACGAGAGTGTAAATAGTGCAGTTTGAGTGACATTCTGCAGTCCAACTCCCGGTAACCGACAAGTATTTCATCTACCAGTCTCTTGCAATTTTCCACCTTATGGTTGCCATGAAAATCAGAAACAACATGCTCGAATGCGGTCCATGCCCTGTTTTCTTTATCTGTCATTTTATTAACTTCTATCCAACAAATTCCACTCTTGTAGACGGGATGGTAGTAACTCTGCCTTCGATTTTGATAATCTTAGATCACATACTCTGTCATCCATGTCTTCCTGAGTCGGAAAATGACGCTTTTTGCTGGAATCATCATACTCATAATCATGGACACTGTCGTCCATGAGTGCAATCATCAGAAAGGCAGATTCATCTGTGTCAAAGACAGGTGGCTCAGGAATAGGCAAATCTGACCCATGCAGAACAGGAGAACTGGGTGATGGAATATCAAGATGCTGCAATCTATTTCGATGTTAACGATTCTTCAAAAATGAGAAATCA
Source organism: Dysdera silvatica (assembly GCA_006491805.2). NCBI lineage: Eukaryota > Metazoa > Arthropoda > Arachnida > Araneae > Dysderidae > Dysdera > Dysdera silvatica. The sequence continues at coordinate 153,018,938 of QLNU02014176.1, forward strand.
ACAATGCAAAAGTAGCAATTGTCATGGTGGTTCGATTGGTCCCTCCAAATTCTGGGAACTGCAAAAGGCATGTATTTCCGAGATCCTCGTAGCTATCCTTCCAATGTTGATTTACAGGAAGCACAGCAGACGAGGTTTAGGAATAAGAACTCTGAACTAAAATAAAACAACTTTAATTTACTTTCCACATATCGCACATTCAAAAGAATAATTATTATTCTGCAAAGAATTTTTATTCTGAATTATTATTCTGCAAAGAATTTTTATTCTGAATTATTATTCTGCAAAGAATTTTTATTCTGAATTATTATTCTGCAAAGAATTATTAGAATTCTGCAAAGAATTATTAGAATTCTGCAAAGAATTATTAGAAAAAATTATTATTATTAGAGATTCTGCAAAGGGTATTAGAAAATTATTATTATTAGAATTCTGCAAAGAATTATTATTATTAGAATTCTGCAAAGAATTATTATTGTTAGAATTCTGCAAAGAATTATTATTGTTAGAATTCTGCAAAGAATTATTATTGTTAGAATTCTGCAAAGAATTATTATTATTAGAATTCTGCAAAGAATTATTATTATTAGAATTCTTCAAAGAATTATTATTATTAGAATTCTGCAAAGAATTATTCTTATTAGAATTCTGCATAGAATTATTAGAATTCTGCAAAGAATTATTAGAATTCCGCAAAGAATTATTATTCTGAATATTTATTCAGAAAACAAAATAACTGTTTCACAAACACAGACTACGCATAGGATCGACGATAAACAACAAACTAACTAAAAATATTGTAAAACATGTTGCCATGGTAGTATCACTTTTGCCTTTGCCACTACAAAAAGAGAATGTGATAAATTATGATTTTAAAACGAACTACTAATTCTCATTTAAAGTTTTATATTGGTGGTTGAATTTGCAAGTCTTTTACTGTCGATTTAGACTAAAACATGCAAAAACAAAAAAATTGTTATAACTAAGGAATCGTTGATATTTGAAAAAAGAAGTAATTACAAATTTGTAACCAGTGCAAAAAACTGATCAGAAATAATTCAAATGGCAAGAGGAATATTTTCACTGTTACCCAGTGTAATCTATTTTAGATTTATAATGTATTTTCTATTATTTCTGTATGTCCTTATTCATGCGAAACTATATTATGGGCTGAAAAGTGATTAAAATAAATGAACAGTTTAAAAATGTGAAATTTATTTTTTCTGTGGAGAGCGCATTTAATAATCAAAACCACTTTTCGAATTTAGAGTAAGTTCTACAAAAAAGTAAATTCAGTGATACAAAAACACAGCAAAAATTCTATATTTTTTCTTAGGATGAAAGGAATCCTCAACATTTTTTTTTTAATTTGAAAAAAAAATTATAGTAAAATTTTCTCAATATTAAGAAAGTCTAATATAATATAAGCGTAAATTCTTTCATTACGTATGAAAATTTACGATTACACATGTAATTAAAAATGCCACAAAATGTTTTTCGTTTCAAAAAGTTCCCTTACATTTTTTTTCTTTTCGAAAAGTTACATTTGTTTCTTTAAATTTTCATAATTTTTCACATATAAGCGTTTTCTTTTCACTTGTAAGTTTAATCTTTTTAAAAGTTTATATAGTTCAACGTTTCCTTTTCAAAAATTTTACTGAAGTTCCTTCCCTAAAAATTTTTTCCTTATTTAAAAATTTACAACTAGTCTTTTATTTATTAAAGTTCGATGACAGTTTTTTCCAGGCCTTTATGATTTCTATAGTTTCCTAATTTTAGTTTCTTCTTATACGAGGATCTATTTCGTAAAAGTTTCATTTCCTAAATTTTTTTGGTTTCATTGTCTTAAAATTTACATAATCCTAAACGTTTCAGTCTTTCAAAAGTTCCACTCTCTTAAATGTTCTACTTTCTTATAAAAATTTCATCCCTTAAACGTTTCATTCTATCAAAAGTTTCTTTTACTAAACATTTTCCTTTCCTAAAAGTTTCCCTTTTTCGCACTAATAATAATAATTCCTTATTCTATTTGCTTAATTAATTCATAATTATCAAACTAATTATCAATAATATCAGGCACATAGAAGTAAAAGTTATCAAATTCTTATGGTGCAGTTATTTTATAAAACGTTATAATAACAACGTTGCTGAAAGCTATTTCGATAGCGCTAAACGGCTATCATCATCAGAGCAATGACATCTTCTGTTTATGTCCATAATGTTCGTCGGTGTTGTCATCACGTGGATTCAAAACTTGATTGGGTAACGGAGTAAAGCGTATTTGTGGAGACGTCTTCAGCCGTGAGACCCAAAAGGTTTTTCCAAGTGGATGATATAGAGTTACTAAGGAGTTGATCATTAACTGCAACATTGATGTTTGCTAGAATGTGAAATGCCTCAAAGAAACTGAGATCAAGTGTTGAGTTGACTTTTTTAATAATAAGTGCATTGGAGAATAAGAATTTGTGTCCGAATTCCCATGAGTCTTTTGTAAGAGCCTATTTATGAAATTCTTGTTTTCTGACATAAGCTTCATGTACTTTTAATCTAAGGCGCAGTGCTCTTCGTGTTTGACCAATATAAATTTGACCACACTAGCATGGAATGGAATATATGCCCCAGCTGTCAGAATCCGGGATGTTATCCTTAAGATGAGAAAAGCCTATTTTGTTGATTGAAGTTTTAAAATTTTTGCTTCTATTGATTAGTGCAGTGTGTCATTAAACCATTTAACCTACATATATTACTGTTAATGCATACGTTCTTATACATGTGCATATATGTACATACCTCATATATGCATTTACTTGAATGCATAAATAGCACGAGTAAATATTTAAGTATTATTTACTCGGGATCTACAAATTTCATTTTTCATAAAGTTTCGTTCTTGCTAAAGTTTGCTAAACATTACTTTTTAAAATTTAGCGGAAAGTTCATTAACAGTTATTTTTTGTAATATTTATCGATATTTTAAAATTTATTAAAGGAGTTTAATTGTTCCAGATAATAGAATTTTTGAAGTTTATAAAAAGTCTTTCTATTAACATTTTCATTTTGTAAAAGTAAAGTTTATAAAAATTTACTTAAAAGTTACATTAAATGTTTATTTCGCAAGCAACGAAAATTTAAAAAAACAAACTTTTTTGGTAAAGTGATGACATTTGTTCGAATGCAACTTATTCTTTACTGTTTAGAAATGGGGGTTTCCTATGTACAGTTATTTAATATGGATGAACGTGCTTTCTTAATAAATCTCTTAATAATTAATAATTTTCTTAATAATTTTCTTAATAAATAATAATTTTCTTATTAAATTTCTTAATAATTAATAATTTTTCTAATTAAATTTCTTAGCGTTAATAATTTTCTAATTAAATTCTTAATAATTAATAATTTTCTTAGTAAATTTCTTAATAATTAATAATTTCTTAGTAAATTTCTTAATAATTAATAATTTTTTAATAAATTTCTTAATAATTAATAATTTTTTAATAAATTTCTTAATAATTAATAATTTTTTTAATAAATTTCTTAATAATTAATAATTTTCTTAATAATTTTTAATGTAAATTGCTTAAATTAGAATTATATACTCTTTCCTATTACGAAAATGAATATTTCTGAATATAAATAATAGAGTCCTAAGAAAATAAACAAAACTTATTTAATTTCATCAAAAAATTTTGAACAACCGAATGGTTAATTTCTTTAGAATACATTTATATAATGGGGACATGTACAACGGTTTTATTATACAATATATATTCATCTCACAGAAAATAATTCTGGCAATGAACTTAGATTTTCTAATTCGCTTTCTTTCTTTCAACCCTGTCAAGAACTCATCAACGCCTGTAATATTCAATTACACTCAGTTGTAACTCAATTACTGCTTGACATTTCAGCCCTGACAAATTTTATATAACATCAACTTTTGCCAAATAAGCTGTACAGTAAAACCTATGAATTTCGGACATCGACATTCATTTTCGGCGTAATAATTTGTTTGGCTATTCGTTTGTTTGTTTGTTTGGATGTTTTATGGCGCAAGAGCATCTGGGCTATACGCCGCCAAATTTTTGGCTATTCGACAGTGCCCGTTATGGAGGATTTATTCTACAATGTAAACCAATACAATAATTTCTGCCACCCACGTATAGATTATAGCTCAAACTAGAGCTTATTTGTTTTGGAGAAAAAGAGACGCTTTCCCCATCCTGGATTCGAACCAGGGTCCCTCCGTTGCGGAGTGTCTTCTTCATTCGTCTAGCGGTCCAAGACACTCCGGGCTAAACGGAGGGACCCTGGTTCGAATCCAGGATGGGGAAAGCGTCTCTTTTTCTCCAAAATTACACAAGCTCTAGTTTGAGCTGTAATTAATACGTGGGTGGCAAAAATTATTGTATAATAAATTCCCCCACGAAAACTCACAAAAATCTCGCCCCGGAGGCTTTCTTGTGTTGACCATATTTGGCAATTGTGTTATCCCTGCGGAGGGTAATAATACCTTACAATGTAAACCAGGTTTGAATAGACTATCGTCATTATTGTCATTTATTATGACGGACAACCTCTGCTATACTGTGAATACATTTTCTTCTTGTCAATACCATGATTTCACACTAATATTGACTATAAGCAATAAAACTTTGTTACAAGCGAAGTGATCGCTTGATAAAGGGAATAGTAATTTTCGAAACGCCACGGTATCTTTTCTCACACGGCGGATTAGTGGCAAAATTTCACTAGCTATGGTAAGTTCTGAACAGTCGTTGTACTCAGTTGTTAATGTTCGCTGTGATGAATAAGAAGAAAATTAATTTGCAAATGTATAATTAACCGAATATTTATATTATTAATTAAAATTTTAACACATAATATATCTGCATATATTTTATATAATTTTGTAGGTTTATTAGTTTATTTTTTTAGTTAAATATACATTTCCCGCCCAGGGGCGTAGCAATAGGGGGTTTTCAAGCCCCCTATTGAATATCAAAACACGTTATATTCTCTAATACTGCATCACATAATCTCTTTTAAAGACACTTGAGTCCATTGACGTATTTCCCAATAGGCAACACTAGGCTATAGACTAGGGCGGCAAAATTTTGTGTATTGAGTCTGATATAACAAAATCAATACCGATGATATAATCAGATGCTTAGAAGAAAGCCAGACGTCATGCTTTCCATTTTAAATATAAGTGTTCGATGGGCTTTTATTTTTTGCTAAAATTGAAATTTATTTCAGTAAAATTGAATTTGATTTATTATATACCAAGAAGAAATAATACTTCAATATAAGTTAATATTGTTTAATATTTATGTTTCAATTTATGAGTTTGTTTTTCAATATTTTTACTGTCAATACAAAATTTTTTGGCGTATATTGAATGTAGCAATTTTATGTTCCTACCGCTGATTGAGGGGAGCGGATAGGTGGGGAAGGGCGACAAAAAAGTAGCCTTTGGGCGGCAAAAAAAGTAGCCATTGGGTCGCAAAAAGTAGCATTAGGTCGGCAAAATGGTAAATCCGCCCATGCTTGAGTCCCTCCTTCCCATAATTTTTTAATTGCTACACTATGATTCTCCCCCCAATTACGCCAAAAGTTATCGAAGTAGCTATCAGCCAAAAAATAGCTATTGTATCTTAAAAAAAAAGAACGAGAAATTAAGGAATGCGTGAACTGTGTGCTCTTCGTCTGTTCCTACAACCGGAATTGACGAAGAAATCAACCACTTATACCTGCCACTGCGGCAAAGAAAAAGAAGCAACGAACTTGTTTCCCACCCTGCGCTTGAAACTGCTTGGCGGAGTCGTTGGTACTTTCACTAAAATTCGCCAAGAGAACGCCGCCGAACTGCGCCAAAAACTGTTCAAAGCAGGATTTAGATTTTGTTCTGACAGTTAGTTTCGGCCTCTTGTAAGGAAAGGTTGCTTGTTGGAAGTAGTCATGGAAGTATTCAGGTATCATAACCCTCATGGCACCTAAGTTTCCTCCATCGAAGTCTTTTAATAATCAATGACCAATCGCAATCATTGGATAAAGTCATGTGACCAGTTACTACATTTCAGTCACCGAATATTTATATACAGGTAGGACTATTTCATTGTTAAAATAGTTTGAAAAGCAATATTTTAAAAATATCATAGTATTCGCTCGTACACGCATACAGTAAAATCTCCCTTAATGGACACTCCTTAATAACGGACACTTTTCCAATTTGTAGTCCCAATGCTTGTTATGCACAAACCCTTCCGCATAGCGGATACCTCGTCCGCTATTTAGATTTTATTACAGTTTGTTTCCACAAAACTTCTAACGACAATGAAGTAAAACAGATCTAATGAAGTGGACAAACTCTTAGTGTTACGAACTTATACGGTTTCTTAAAAAAAGTTCGTAAAATTGGAAGTTCTTAAATGTGAATTAATATTAGTTCTATGGAATACTTTTCGGGACGAATAAAAGAGTTCATAAAATTTGCGTGTAGTTCATGAATTGGAGGTGCACAAAAATACGACTTTTTTTTTTTTTTTTTGAAGCAACAAATGCCAAGAAGCACATTTTTTAAAAACTTCTTCGCATTTTTATTATCAAATGTGTAATTGCACATTTTTAGTTATTTGAATTGCTTAAAAGATATGAAGCTTGCTCTGGTTCACAACTTCAAAATAAGGTCCCAATAAAGAATGCAAGTGTACCTAAAGTTTTATGTTATAGAAATATTCGTGGAAATATACAAGTTTTTTATTCCTAATTGTTATAAAAGAAGTGTAAAACAATAAATATTCTGTTGTTGATCGATGACAACAGAGAAACTGTATTTCGTTCTGATGATGGCGGACTATTCTCCGCCGAAATAGTTGTTAAAAACTCAGCGACAACTACAAATTTCTCTGAATTTTTATCTAAATTATTTACACAGTGTATTTCTTCGTGTTATTTGCATAGTGTATTTCTTAGTGTTACTTGTACAGTGTATTTTCTTAGTGTTATTTGCGCACTGTATTTCTTAGTGTTACTTGCACAGTGTATTTCTTATTGCTATTTACACAGTTTATACTATTACTCTGAATAGTGTTATTATTATTATTCTATTGTTCTATTTTTATCTTATTTAATATAAATGATTGTCATATTGTATAGTTATTTCTTCCGTTATAGTTAGGGAGGGGATAAAAAAAAATTCGAAGGCCCAAAACACTGCCCTTCGGAATGAACGGAGTGCGGAGGAATTAGGTTAGAATAGTGCAAAAGACATCATTTAGAATAGTGAAAAAGACATATATCTGTTAGAATAGTACAAAAGGAATCATTATTTTTAACGTATTTAAAATGCAAGGTTAACTGAAAACGAGATCATTAATAGAAATTTCATACAAATTTACTAAAATTTTTAGCACTTACATGGTAGTACGCGTATTATAGCGCACTTTGCAAATAATCATGGTATGTATATACACCTGTGAGTATAGTATAAATATATTTATAAGCTTTCTTAGTGAGTATTTAGTGAGCCCCATGAGACACATTTTATTATATTTATTCACAAAGTCACAAAATTTGCAGAATTATCATTTCACAGTACGCTAGCCCCACTGGCGTTATGTTCTTGTATTGTTTTAATGAAATAACTTGTACTATTAAGGGGGCACATAGCCCATAAAGTTTCAAAAATTTACCTTTTTTTATTTTTTTTTTATCAGAAAGCCCAAATATTTCTGACCATTTTAAGACCAACCGTTTAAAAATATTTACATTAGAAGTTGAATTACGAAAAAAAATCTAAAGAGTACTGAATCTTCAAGGATATCATTTTAAAGGGACGCAGAGTTTGTTTACATTTAGTTTCGATGTTTTCGTATTCATGTATTCGTTTAAGAATTTTATGCGCATTGTAGGAGACGTGTCTACATACATACTTTCTTATTTTATCAACAGATGCAGGACAAATGAAGTAAACTACTCTACGCACTTTATGTTTGTAAACAAACCAGTGTTCCCTAAAACAAACCACGCTTTTGCGATTGCCTGCTGCTTGTTCCACGTTTGGTTTTTTGACCTCGTTTTTGCGATCCAGGTTTTGAAATCCTATTTTCTTTCTTTTTTAATACATATATTTATATTTTGTCGTTTCTCTTACTCTATATATTATCTATATATTATCAGTGTTATGGCGAATGTTATTCCCACTAAAAAACGTGCATCCGGAACACGGCCAAAAAAAAGAAAATTTACCGGAAATGTACATACACGAAATCATAAAATGCTGGACGAAAGCACATCGAGCAAAAAATTAAAGCTGTGCTTTGAAGAAGATTCTCCTGTAGATCAAACTTTTGAAGGGTACCGAATATTGGATAAGGGTCTGATGTTTGAGGCCCTGGAACAATTCCTTTCTTGCAAGGTATGTGGTTGCAGCATTACCATCAGTGAATTAATTACCAGTGGACTAGCATCTAAATTTATTTTGAATTGCTCAAGCTGTGGACAAATCGGTTCTTTTCTCAGCAGTAAATTTATTGGCCCGAAGAATGCTGTTGCAGAAATAAACCGTCGGTTTTTATATTCCATGAGATGTCTGGGTCAGGGATTGTCGGGGATGAATATGTTTTGTGCTGTAATGGATTTGCCACAGCCAAATGCAGAAGGGTCGTATAATCGACAAATCAAACACCTTGAATTAGCCACCTCGAAAGTTGCCACAAAATCCATGAAGAAGGCTGCGGAAGATGAGGCACTACTTACAGGGTCATCGAACATCATCATTAGTGGGGACGGTACCTGGAAAACCAAAGGGTATATGTCTTTGGTAGGTGTGTGTACTGTTATTGGTGAACAGTGTGTGAAAGTTATCGATAAAGAAGTAATGTCAACTTTTTGCAAGGGGTGTGATGCATATAAAGGTATTCGACGTGGTCCAAACTTCGATAAATGGAAGGCCTTACACGAACTTGAATGTTTGAAGAACCATACGGGTTCATCGGGAAGTATGGAGGCGGTAGGCATGTGCCGTATATTTGAACGATCAGGGGCACTAAGAGATGTTAAATACAGTGGATATATAGGAGACGGGGATTCAAAAACATTTTTATCCATAAGGAATTTACAGCCATACGATGATGTAGACATTAAAAAAATTGAATGTGTTGGTCACATTCAGAAGCGCATGGGAGCCAGGCTAAGGAAAATGAAACAACATATGTCTGGAAAGAAATTAGAAGATGGCAAGTGTCTTGGAGGAAAAGGCCGGCTCACTGATAAAGAGATAGACCAACTCAGTTCCTACTATGGGAATGCAATCAAGGAGCATAAGGACAATTTAAGTGCGATGAGGAAAGCAGTATGGGCTGTCTTCTTCCATAAAGGATCAAGTGATGCTGATCCACTGCACCATTTTTGCCCCAAAGGAAACATATCGTGGTGTGCTTACCAGCGAGCTATTACAAAAAAAGCAACTGGGATATTTCGCCATAAACAATCTTTACCTCAGGCTATCATGAAGTTTATAAAACTGATTTTCAACGACCTGTCCCATCCCAAATTACTGAGTTGTTGCTTAGGAGGGAGGACTCAAAATCCAAATGAGTCTCTCAACTCAATGATTTGGAAGTTTTGCCCCAAAACGTCCGGGTCAGGACGTCGAATTGTAGACATCGCTACAAATGAAGCCATAATTCAGTTCAATGAAGGGGGTAAAGGACGTCTCCACACTATGAAGGCTTTTGACATCCAACCTGGAGTGCAGGCAAGTCGTATTTTAATAAAAGCTGATGGACGACGAATTTCACACTCCCTATGTCGTGCAACCAATGTCACAAAATGCCGACATCAAGTGAAAAGACGCCAAAAATTAGGTGCAGCTGAAGCTGTGAAGCATGCCGAAGGACCCTCATACTTGTCTGGTGCTTTTTGAAGAAGCTTCATCAAAACAGGTTTGTAATACAAAACTTTGCTTTTAGTTTTTTAGCAACAACAATCAATTTTATCATGCGCGCAAGGAATTAATATAGCATTTTGAATTGATGAATGGTGATGACGTTGTCATTGATTTAAAACAAATGGCAACAGATATATTTTGCTAGCATTTTATGAAGGGAAACTGTATAATGATGTTGCATGCAATTTTTCATACCTGAGTTTGTGTTATTTTAATATAAATTGTTGAAATCTGGGCTGTTTTGGGACATTTTTGAGGCCAGGGATATGTGCTCCCTACGTGTTTCTCTCAAGACTGTATATTTCACCCTTGTGCCCAAGATATTTACAACTTCATTTGTGCTGCTGTAATGAAATTTGTCATGCTCTTGTAATAATACATGGTAAAAATTGCAAGAAATTAAACATTTTTATATATATTAAAAAAATAATGGACAAAAAACAAATATCGTATTTGGATCGCCGCTCCAAGACCGCTGCGAAAACTTATAATTAGGTGGAAAGCTAACAGAAGTTGCAAAAAACTTAAAACTATAACATCCAAGGAAGGTTCTACATACTCGTCTGTTGTATTCTAAACAAGTTTATGAAGGTAGGTTGATGCAAATAGATAATAACTCCAATGTTGACAAATATTTTTCTTTAAACGCGTTTTTCTCAAAACAGTAAATTTTATCCTTGCGCGCAAGATATTTAAAAAACTTTTTACACTAGTATAATAAAAATTAGCACACTCTTGTAGCCATGCATAATTAATAAAATGACGAAAAAGATAAGAGATTAAGTAATAATATTTTTATCTAGATGCATTTTAATATTGAAAAAATGGCAAATTTTAAAAGTTTTATTTTTTATTGTTTTAAAAAATATTAAGTATCATTATTTTCTTAAGATTTTTCGTTAGTTGAATGCTATACTCATTATTTATCATTTAGCACATTACTTTTGGTAATTAGATAATAACAACCAATTATATTATGCGCGCAAAATGGTATTAAAAATTTTAACGAGCAAAATCTAGTATAATATTTTGATTTATTATAAAAAAATAGCAATATGTAAATACATTTTGTTAATGATTTTAGTAAGCTCATAATACAATAATCCTATGTGCAAATTTTTATTTTTGGATATGTGTTATTTTAAAAGTTATAGAATGTTGAACTTCAGCCTATCAGAAGGCATTTCGTAACACTTAAGGGGTATGTGCCCGCTTAAATAATATATAATGAAATATATATATATATATAATGAGAGATAATATATAATGGAATACAATAATATACAATGAAAAATCTTGAACAAAATATCTTACAATAATATGTCATGAAATATCTTTCATTATTGTTTTAATGAAATATCAAGCGCTTGCTCTTGGCACATTTTAAGAAATCATGAAATTGGCATTTTTATGAAATTTCCATTCAAACGTACGATCAAGTTGCAAGATATAGTATTTCCAAATGGGACAAGGAATTTGAGTTTCATAATTTTTAATTAATGAAGAGGTGTGTATAATCCGATCGTAATTCATGTTTCGCATTTAATTGTGAAAGGGATGAAGGGACATTCACGTCGAGGGCAGACATGGGGGTGGAGGTCACAGGGATGATGTCCCCCCCCAAAGTATATTTTTTCACTGTAAAAAATTCCAACTTTATGATAAATGAAGGGTGTTATTCCAAGACCATGGCAAATTCTGTCCTTGACTCCCCCCAAAATGAAAGTATGTCCGCCCCCCGACTTAGTGTGTTGTGCTAAATACAAAGCGAGGGCGCGTGCTAACTGAACATCAAAGTAGTAAAATTGAAAGACGTGAATAATTATTTAAATATCGATAGTTGTTAATTTTAATTATGGAAGCGGAAGTGATGAAATTTCTGCTCTATTTCAATTATATCGGTGACAATTTATGAAGATTACGTTCTCTTCGACTAAATATTTTTCCCACGGATATTTTGCAAGCGCTGTTTTACCTTTTTTTAAGCTATGTGAAAAAATATTTCCGTCTTAGATTTGATCCCCACCTTCTTTCCCAACGTGAGCGTAATGCGGCTTGGTAAAATTTCTTCTCCGGTAAAAGTTTTCCCGGATTTTGTCAATATTTGTTCCGGGTCTTTAGGTCTTGGCTAAGCGATCCCTAGAAAGTTCCCGGAAAAATAGCTCTGTTGGTCTTAAGATATTCTGTTAACTAAAGCGATGCAACCGTTACTCCGTTTCACCAACTTTTGAAACCGACACAATGTAGTCATTTAAGCGATTTCTTTTCATGCTTCGCCGTACAACGTATTTGATAAATTAAATATTCGACATTAATGCGATTTATTGATATCACGGTTAGTTGTAATTAATGCCCATAGTCTTATACAATAGAGCCCGATCATGTATCCGAACTTCGCTTAAACCGAACACCCGGGCGTGTTCGCTTAATCCGAACATTTTTGTTTTCTAGTCTATTTCAACTCCAAGGACGAAATCAATACAATTACAGCAAAACGCGGCATTAACAAATACTCGCTGGGGAGAAAGTTCTGTCCGTAAAAGTGAGTGGCCGTAAAAGAAGGGTATTGCGAAGTATTTTCCCGCCTGGGAATTTTCATCTGATCGAAAGAACGGGGTGACCGTATATGAGAGGTGTCGGATAAGAAGGGTTTTACTGTAGCACATATCGGACTATTTCCGAAACAGTTAATATTTTTAACACGTGCATTTTGTCCTGTTTCACTACCAGTGTAATAGTTTAGTATCGTGTAATTAAACGGGTTTTTTGGATATATGTTATAGTTTCTTTGCATCTTTACACTAGCAATTCGATTTCCAAATTATCGGAAATTTGGTATCTCCGTAGTTAGATCCTCTCCTTCATTTCGAATGAACAGAGTTCCGCTCTAACTTCGCAAGAATTGACCTAGGATTATATCGTATGTGCGATAAAATCCCGATTGGCGAAGAAGGGCCCTTTGTATCCTTGCGCCACAAAAATACAACCAATCAGCCATTGACCTAGGAATATGACGTATATTGGTTGGTTATAGAAGAAGTCTTGCATATCTGCAACCGCATCCACCCCTTTCATTTTGGAAAATCGGGGTTGCACTGTAATTAAATTATTAAGAATTAGCATTGTCATTAACTAACCCCTTCGAATCAACACTTTAGTGTGAATTAGAACTGTAATTGGTTAACAATAACGGGCACTGTGTTAGACCCAAACGTATTTATGACGCAAAAAATTAGTATTACGGCAAATATGAAATTTGATTTAAAATCAAGGCCGTTTCTACCATTTGGCCAGAGTTGGCGACCGCCAAAATGGCTTAAAAATTAATTTTTAATTAAACGACGGAAGAATTGAGCAAATTAGGAGAAAACATGAAAAAGAGGAAAAATTAAAACATCGAATTGTTTTCAAAAGCATACGAAACAATTACTTAATAAGTCTTTACTTTGACGAATGTAAAAATATTTGATGTATTTCGTTGTTTCATTTTGCACACAAGTTCCTTAATATTTAATATAGTTAAGCTTTCTAGCTCTGATAATACAACGTTGTGTTTTAAAAAACAGTACTCCCTTAATACTTGTTTTCAAAAATATGAAATATTGAATTAGACAATTATAATATGTAGCAATTTTTTGCTATTCATAACACTCTTACAAAATAATTAATGTAAGTTTAAAATAATTATAAGTTAACAGGTTCAATGATAATAAGATATATATATGACAACGTAAAGCGGGTAAAAAGTTATTTTTATTACATTAGCCAGGCTTTCGGCTGTTCCATTGGACAGCCATCATCAGATGCAGAATGAAAATGACATCGAATACAAACATTTAAAATAAAGTAAACAATCGTGATGCGTGCTATTTAACTACCGTGCGCTACTATGCGTGCTCTTTAACTACCTCAGGTTCAATGATTCAAAGTATAATAGAAGATTTACATTGTTGTACTGCTGAATGTTGGTGGTGATAGTGGGGGGATATAGGCGAAACAGCGATGGGGCGGCATTTTTCAGTTCTCCCCAAGGGCGGCAAAACACCTAGAAACGGCTCTGTCGAAAACGTTGTCAGTCCCCACCTCATAAATTTTCCCTCTTTGAGGCTTTCTCAATCATCCAACAAATGAAAAATGTTAATGTTAAAAAAGTTAATGTTAAAAAAATCAGTTTTAATAATTAAATGCTAACTATTCGTAAATATAATATTTCAAAACACATTGGCATTTGCGTAATATGTTAATGTGTGTGTTTTTCCTGGCAGAAATAAATTTCTGCGTCATAAGTTTTCGTTGTACGAACACGGAGTAGGAGTAAGACATCTGGTAAAGTCGGGAGTTACGTGTAAATTGAAATAAAATACCAAAGAGGAAATTTACATGTGAGTCAAAATGCACTTAACAAGTCGTGAAAGAAGTAAAGCACTCAAGCTTTCGGCCGCTTCGACAGTTGTCCTTCACATTCGCGCAGCCACGGGGGGGGGGTTAGGGAACACGAGCCACCCAGAGGTCTGTTGAAGCACCCTTTCAGACCTCACTGCGCTCTCATTGGCCTCACGCGCCCTTCTGACAGCAAGCTCCCCCATTAGGAAAATCTGGCTGCGCCTCTAGTAGTTTATCATCAGAAGTGATTGCTGAATAGTGTCCCTGCCTATTATACGAGCAATTCTGGACTTTGGAAGAACCCACCCATTCTTGGAGTCGACTCGCGGTGTGGAAAATCTCACGGTGCTAGGAAACGCAAAATCAGAAAATTTCCGCTTTTTTAATTTAGTAAAAGTATTGTAACACTATTTATGGCAAAAAAAATTACTATATGCAGAAATTACGATACGTTTGTAATAACAGTATTTGCAAAGTAAACAAATATAATATTTATAAAAGTGGATGTTCATGATATTCATAGATCTTTAATGATATTCTTAATTACAAAAACGTTTATGAAACGGAGTGTTAGTGACAGGTTCGTACAATGATGGCTAAAGCAATATAGAGTATTTAAAAATCGAGATAAAGCATGAAAAAAATTCAAGAATAGAATACTTTACGATTCAGTACGTCACGTTTAGTCGTCAATCACGTCTTAGATGGCCTTGCAGTGGCTCAGTGTGGTAGCGTGTTCGCCTAGTGCGCCGTTAACTCGGGTTCGACTCTCAACAATGCAAAGAACGCTTACTCCGATATCTCATAAATATCGCACTGCCCATTGTAGTCCAGGGGTTTGATTCCTTAGGTCTTACTAGGTTCGGATTCCAAGGAAAATTGTAGGTCCAAAAGGTTGGATTCCTCGAAAAAAAATAGGTCCCGGCGCAGAATGGCCATTGTAGTCCATGAGCCGTAAAACCACAAAAAAAAGTCCTATGAGCATACCTTGAAAAAATGATCTATGAACATACCTTGAGGCACAGCAATTGAGAATTTCAGTAGTACGTCTTGAAACATAGCAATTTAGAATTTCAGTAGTTTATTAGTAAAAACTCTGGGAATTTTTTGATAATTAAATAATGACTATCTTATCGAGAAAATCTACTAAAAATGACATTTCCAAGAGGTTGGTGGATAGGTCACTGTATGAGATGTAGGCATTTGATGCGCTATAATTTCACAATTAAACAAAGGTCAAAAAAGAGAGAAAACGGAAACACAAACCAAAAATAGGGGTTTACAAAATTGACCCTCATGGTCAACATCTTTTCTAGATTATCTTGCGCCCTTGGCAAAACTGTCCAGATTGCGCCCCCCTCCAGCCTCGGACACACTATACTCCCCTGTAAATTATTTCAACCTATTTTGCGTCTTACTCGCCTGCGCTCCTTGCTTGGGCTTTTACTCGCCACCCCCCAGCCATGGCTAGAACCGTATCCAGGTTAGCTATAGGGCTGAGCCCCCGGAGAAACATTTTTCTCGAAAATCAAATATTGTAGCATCTTATTTTAATTTTTTTTGTACAGAATTGTGCATGACAATGGAAAAATTGTTAAAAATGTATTCAAAATAGCTTTCTACGGTAGATTTTGTGTATATATAATGTTTTTTGCAGAGTCTTCATTCATTTTATAACAAGGATAAGAGAAATTATAGAGAGGTATACTAAAATTTATAAGTTTTTAATGCAAAATTTACGTTAAGAAATTTATTTATTAATTTTAAATATATTAGTCTACTTATATATTTAGTATTATTAAATATATTAATAAAATACATCAAAACATTTACGAATTTTAAGCCCCTCTGTAGTTTTCTGAGCCCCCGTAACTTTAAGAACCTCCCTGTAACAAACGTCAAGCTACGGTCCTAGCTATGGCCTTGTCCACGGCTCGTCCTAATAAATTATCGAAAGCCACAAATTTTCAAAAATATGCAAGCCATATTATAAGCATTCTTGTATAACATCATATAAAGCGTTAGCAACGTCTTTGATTCAGAAATAGGGTACTTTTTGATCTCGTAATCCGCGACGCACAGTTCGAAAGCCCTTGAACTGAAGCGTTTGAATGTTTCCATGTAATCAAAGAAAACTTTTGATCAATTTCTCATTTTTCTAATATGTTTCAATTACTTTTTATTTTATACAGTAGTGACCAATTTTTAAGGATTTTTTTTTTATAATAATACGTATAAAGTACTATGCTGCTGTTAACAAAATAATGTAGGTTAAACAATTTGTATAACTTTATTGTAATTCGAAGTGTAATGTATTCAATGGTATAGAACTGACGTAAACCGTATTAATCATTAAAGATCATTATATCATTAAAGATCATTACATCATTACAAATCATAAAATTAGGGCCGGAGGCGCGCAAAAGGAAAAGGATTCCATTGGCTGTTTCCGAACTGTTAATACGATGGATCGTGCCGCTCTGATAATTATATAAATCTCACGGCAATTTTTACTTAAAAAAACAGTTTATTATTAAATATTTAATTTATTATCATATTATAAAATTACTTAACCCGTTGTTCAGTTCTTAAGGAAGTTGATATATTTACTTATTAACTTTTACTGTAGTTCTATATGCTGCGCATTACGTAAGACTACTTAGATAGAAATAAGGTGTATTACTTCTGATGAAGGATGGCCGCTGACGCTTCCGAAAGCTCGGGTGATCATCTTCATTTGCTGTTCTATCAGTAATTGGTTTTTTTTTGTATGCAAACTACTTAGTTAAAAGGTTCTCATCTTTTCTTACCTATGCACACTTCTTACCGTATTTCGGGATGTGCTTGCCAACTAACTGTTTATTGTAGTCCGGGGATTGATTCCGTAGGCCCTCTTAGAAGAGCAGGAATTCTCGGAAAACTGTAGGTCAAGGCGCAACATGACCTTTGCTATCCTTGCGGTTTTTTTCTTTTCCTTTTTTTCTTTTTTCTTTTTTTGCTGGCAATATCAGCATTACTAAAGAACCCATCCATTTGAATCTACCATCTCTCTACCCAAAATTATGAGCACCCCAAGGTAGAAACTTTAATGTAGAGTAGAGCCTTCAATTCTGAACTCTTTGTTTTGTAGTGGTGCAGTGGCAACACGTTTGCCTGGAGAGCCGTTAACCCGGGTTCGACTCCCAACGTTACCAAGCAAGAGCTCTTATCAAGTAACTTCTCATCCTAGTTCGGGAGTTTGTTCCCTAAGCCGTAATGAGGTTTGGATTCGACGGAAAATTTCGAATCCTGAGGCAGCAGGGTCTTCGTTGTCCTTCTGTCGTAAAAACACAAACGAAACAATTTTGAACTCCAAGATATCATTAAAATATAAATAGAATCTAAAATTAAATAATGAAATATTAAATAATATTAATAATAAAATATTTAATAATTTAGTAATATGAGTAATTTAGTAATTTTAGATTAATAATATTCAGAATTATTTAAAAGAGATTTAATAATGCTTTATTACTTTACGTGAATAATTTAGTAATAGTTAATTAAATAATCGTGATTTATTAATATTCAAAATTTCCTTATATTCTAATAGCCTTAAATTTGTAGTATTTATTTAGTGATGTGGAATAGTGTTACTTGCAGTTTAGTGATCGTCAAAACTAGTGATAATTATAACTAAGTGATGATAAAGATTATTTGTTATTCGTTAAATTACTCGTAAAGAAAAGAATGATTTTCCGGCGCCTGGTGGGACCCGAACCCACGACCTCCTGATTGCCGGTCAGGTGCTCCACCAACTAAGTTATAGGCATCAATTATTTCCTCTTTTCTGAGCATATATAAGGCTTCCTATGGGCACGTTCACTATTGATTTGGAAGTGCTGTGCCTACTTCGTTACTGAGGAGACAAGTCAAAGAAGCAAGAATGTCCGATAAGACGAACTAATATTATTAAATCAACGTTTTTTTTTCATGTTAGCCACATCGTCGATATATAAATATGAAGGAAAAATATTGATTTAATATTATTTGCTATTCGCCTAAAGAATATTTGTAAGACAGTGCAGTAACGCAATGCTATTTTAATTTAATTATTTTTTCAATCATTTAAAAATCATAATTATTTTAATTAATATCGCCATTTAAAAATCATAATTATTTTAAACAATATCGCAATTTAGAAACCATAATTATTTTAAATGATATCACCATTTAAGAAGCTATAATTATTTTCCCAGATTAATTAAATTCATTGAATTGCTACTTTTCTTTTGATCAACAAAAAAAAAAAAAGTTGGCAAAAATTATAGTTTCCTGTTTTTTTTTACTCGATATTATATTCATGATTTTTTTTCACACCTGGTTTTAAATTGTTTACTAATATGTAGTTAACTGTCTTTTGGACTTCAGTGGAATAGGTGAAAGTTAAACTCCAGCAGTAATTATATGTTGCGTGCTTTCCATCGCACGCCCCCTTCGCACGCTAAATCGCGTGCAAGAGTTTTTCGCCTACCTTTTGTTCAATCGATCACTGGTTTTGAGTGTGATTTTCAGTGTGAAATGATATGGGAGAAAGAAAGCTTTTTTCTTATTAAAATATAGGAAAATTTGAGATACATACAAGATCGCTCACAAATTCCGGGTACTTATCCTGAAACCCAATTTACTGGATCGGCGTCGCCAAATGGATGAAATTTGGTGTTAGTTTCCGGGCAACCTCTCCAAAAAATGAGTTATTTAATGGGGCGTTTCAACGTTTTAACCAAATTGTAAAGTTTGGGTTACCAGGAATGGTGTTCAATCCCACAATTGAATGACTTCGTCTTTAAACCTTTATCAGTTATTTCAATCACGATGACAATACACCAGAGTTTACAACAACTGAAGCCAAAATGGCCTATTTCACGGGCATTGCTACTCCTGATATACAGTAAAAAGAAATCGAAGAATACCAAGAACTTTTAATACAATTTAATAAATTGTAGAAAAAACATCCAATACAATGATTTTAATAGTTTCCGACGCTCTTAACAATTTTTTTTATTTGATGAAATTGATTAATTGTATTTGAAGAAGTTGAGTGTTAGTAAACACAACGACAGGGATATTCAGAAAACGGCCTTGTTGAGCACAGCATGCTTATTGAGACGATATTTGGACAGTTATCAGATCTTTCGGTAAAACTTGAACTGAACCAACAGATCAGACATGTTTTTCAGCTTTTTATCTTTTTACTATGATTTTACCAATGGCTATGTATAATAGAGTGCGGTAAAGTGTTATATATCAACATTCCACTGCAGGATGGAGGTCTCTATAATCACACAAAGATATACGATGGCCAGACGGGTTGGCAAGCTGGACCTACAGTTTAACGAAGAATCCGAACTTCGGTCACCACAGCCAAAGTTCTGCGCTGGTGAGACTCGTTTTGTCACCCACTATCGAGTGACCACCATCGATGACACTTTGCAACGGCACTTCGTCGAGTGCCAGTATTTTTGGCAGAAGATGGCTGTGGGACATACATTATATATATATATATATATATATATATATATATTGACTAGTCGTACATATGGTGTAAAAAGTTACACCAAACACCAACAAGGTATAAGATAAAGATGCCAAAGTACCGCCCCGGAGGGTTTTGTGTTAACCATTTACTTGATAATTGTGCTACATCGGAAAACTTGTATACGAAAAAGAAGGCCACATTTCTCGTGCACCGGTGGTCTAACGGTCATGACGCTCTGATCCAAACAGTGTTTACATTAACATTTAACCCCACTTACCCTTCATATTTACCAAAACTTTCACATCAAATTGCTGAAGATTATAATATTAAATATATGCAGGACCGTTGGAAAATTTCTAGCCGTAGTGTCGGAAAAAATCATACTCCACCAATTTCAAAATTAAGTGCAAAATTAGTAAATGATCATAAAAAGACTTCAATGCTTGATCCCCACCTGCCTCAAGCCTGTACAACTATGTGCAAGAACACACGAAGATTTTGAGGACGACAGCGATGTTTTATCAATTAGCAAGGTGTGAGTAACACACACCGAATATAAACTCTTTGGAATCACTTTCCTGCATTAAAAGAACTTCCAGAAATCGACATGTTGCTCCACTGTGTGTGTGTGCATATATATTCGTTTAGTCACGCACTGTAAGACTCAAAACGGTTGGTGAGAAATAATGGGATCGTAAGTAGTATAAAGGCCATCATGGGACCAATTTTAACGGGACTGAAGGGCGACAGCAAAAAGGGCGTAAATAGAGGTTTTTCGACGCCCACCATTTTATTTATTGACCATTCGGTGTATGACACCCAGTCTCAGATAATGGGGGCGGGAATTTTAATCGATCAGTTGCTTTTCTATTGTAATTCAGGGGAGGACTGGGCCGGTGCGCCCTCGTGGGCGATAGAACTCGCTCCCTCCAAAAATCTAAGGTATGCTCCTTTGAGAGTAACTAGTCCACTCCTGTTGTAATTTGTGGTAAATGTGCATATTATAATATGTGTATATGTATGTGTGCATATGTATATATGTGATGTAATTAATACATTATTTGCAAGAATATTCAGTATAGGATATCAAATGATGTTATAATTTTTTAGATTTAATTTTAATTTTTTCAGCAAATTATGAAGAAATATCTTCATAAGGGCAGTTGTGGGGCGCAGGTGACCGAAGGGTGTAGGTTTTTTCTGCTTTCCGGCGCATAATGACCTTTAATGACCTTGTGTCATAAAAATACAACCAACTTATTTCGTTTGTCCTTGACCCAATAAAAAAAAATTTGTTTTTTTAATTAACCAAAATCAAATTGATTTATTTTTGTACGAAAACTTTTCTTGCAATGGAAGACATCCCAACGCAGGATAACATTCATCAAAAACAAATTTTTAACTAATTTTATTAATTGA
>QLNU02014176.1:153040306-153075680 GCA_006491805.2 Dysdera silvatica
TTCATGTCATAAATTGGTTAATTAATTTCATGTCATGAATTGGTTCATCAATTTCATGTCATGAATTGGTTCATCAATTTCATTTTATAAATTGGTTCATCAATTTCATTTTATAAATTGGTTCATCAAGTTTGTTTCATAAATTCTTTTTCAAACTTTCTTGAAAACTTGTTCGATAATTTCATTTTAAAATGTCACTTCCTCTCAAACTCCAATATTAATGCGTACACATAAACTAAAATTTTATTTCACAAAAAATACAATGCGTATAATGTGCCTACAACAAGGATTTTAGTAATTGCACATAAAATTTTGTTTCGTTACAAGAGTTGTAAGTCGTTTTTAACAATTTTATACTGGTTTAAAGTACTTGAAAATAGCAATCTTTGGGTATTCCTATCTATTTACAATACTTAGGTTCCAGGCAAGGTAAACATGGCGGTTTATGAAAGTATTTCGGATTGGAAGTCGCATTTTAAACGTGTAGTTACGTTCAGAAAGATCTCGGCAGTCTTGGAACGAATAACCTTTTTGTTTCTTCTCAAGAAAACAGGCCAATGAAAAGGAAATTGATTTTTCGTAGATAGTCATCAATTACAAAGGGCGATATCATGTCTCAAGGAATGTCAGATACTTCGAAAATTAAAACGAGACTATTACCAATATCGTTGACAACCGATCCGGCGTCTTTCCGCTATCTATAATAGCCCCCCCCCCCCTATTGTGACATTTAGCACTGGAGTGGTCCCGCTTTACTGACACAGCTGGACTTTACTGGATACAGCCCTGACTATTGTTTGTAATTTGTTTGTGGCCCAAGGTTATCTGTGGCCATTTGGCCCTAGGAAGTACAGTTTTCTGCAAAGCTGCCCATGAGGAAATAATGTGTTTTGATATCCAATGGGGGGCAGGCCTGTAGCTAACGCTTGTCACAGGAGGGGGCTCTGAAAGTTTCGTGTGGGTGGGGGGCTCAGAAAGCTACAGAGGGGCTTAAAATTCGTTAATGCTTTGATGTATTTTATTAATATATTTAATAATACTAAATATCTAAGTAGGCTAATATATTTAACATCAATGAATAAATTTCTTCCCTTTGAAAATTTAGAGGTACATTAAAATTTATAATTTCCTTTATCTTTATTATAGAATACATGAAGACTAAAACCTCCATAAAATGCATGATGTAAACAAGATCTACAGTCGAAATCTCTTTTGAATATATTTTTAACGTTAAGAACAATTTCCACTGTCATGTACAATTTTATGCAAAACAAAAAAAAAAATTAAAGAAAGGCTCGGCTTACTAGCGATACACTATACTCACTGCAAAACTAACCTGGTATACTATTAAGGCTACGACAACCTATTCAATCCCTAACGAGTATTCATTCGCAGATTGGCGAAAAATGAGATAGCCCTCAACATTATTAGGCTATTTATCGCCTAATTTGGAATGCAGAAAAACGCGGTTGCCAAAATTCCAGGCGCCAAATTTCTCGCCAAGCAAACGAAGTCCTCTGAGTGGTCAGTTACTTGAATG
The DNA here is from genome assembly GCA_006491805.2 of Dysdera silvatica. NCBI lineage: Eukaryota > Metazoa > Arthropoda > Arachnida > Araneae > Dysderidae > Dysdera > Dysdera silvatica. Next base: position 153,041,847 of record QLNU02014176.1, read on the forward strand.
ACGTCATCGCTCGCTATAATGAGTCTTTTTCCTAAATTTAATAAATACCAGATTTTATTTGCACCAATATGCCTATGTTTTATGTATTTGAGCATTATTTTAATGTTTTATGTACGAAATGTATCTTCTATTAACTCTCTTAACGTAAGAAAGGGCGAACTATATTGCACTGGCGAAATCATACTGTTCTACGCCTTGACATTGTACTAGGTTAGCTTTGCCGCGAATATAGCGATATCCCAAGACGCTGAATGCTATAATCACTAACCGATTGTGCTCATTCATATTGGATGGACAAATTCGTTCATTAGTTCTTTCTATGAATAGTTTGACACATCTGTACCATACACTGGACTAATCTAATAGCAGAAAGGTTTATGAATGGTAAGAAAATGCATACATATTTTTTTTCCATTAGAGATTAATCTAGTGCGTTGCCAATAAACTGATAGAAAAAGTATTTATAAATATTAAGAAAATATGACCTGATATTTGACATTATTATTATTATTTTGTAGTTTTCAAAATGGAGTCCAGTGAGTTTCTAAACTCTAGAACTGCTTACCTTTTGAAATCATATCGCTACACTATTGAACGCCGCCGTTTCTGAAGCGGGAGCTTCAAGAATTTTTGAAAGTGCCATTTCTGATCAGTTTCAAGATGCATATCAAAAATGGGAATAATATCGCCACTGCCGTTCAGATTATGAAAGTAAGTGATCAAATAATCATATTATTTCTTCGATCAGTTCTCATAGATACGTATAGGTATCTAATGAAAAATGACTCTTTTCAAATCTTCCTAGCTTTAAAGTTCGCAAAATTTTGGGCTTTAGGGAAAATACCACAAAATGAAAGTAATTACAGAAGTACACATTTCCACTCTGCGAGATTGTTTTATTTTTTGTGTATGGCAATCACAAGCGATCTTTATCGACAGTCTTTTGATAAAAAATCGCGAATAAGGTCATCGACAAAAATCGCGAATAAGGTCATTGATAAAAATTGCGAATAATTCGTTGACAAAAATTGCGAATAAGGTCTTTAATAAAAATCGAAAATAATGTCGTTGTCAAAGATCGCGAATAAGGTCATTGATAAAAATTGCGAATAGTTCGTTGGCAAAAATTGCTAATAAGGTCTTTGATAAAAATCGCAAATAAGGTCGTTATCAAAGATCGCGAATAAAGTCGTTTTGAAAAATCGCAAAGGTAAAAAATATCAAACAGATCTGCTGTAGACATGAGATTTTAGAAATAAAATGGCATAAATACAGACAACGGGGGAAACGGGATACCTCAGAATGTCGAGGATGTAAAGTCAGACACGTAGATATAGGTGTATGTAAGGCCGCTGAAAAAAGGAAGCTGGCGCATCCGCCATTTTGATGCCCAAATTATGGTTGCAAATTGTATTTATTGGCGACATCTTAAAATTTGCGCCAATGTTTACTTTCGTCGGGTAATCGCGAAGTGTTGATTATTTTTATGCCAAAATAGCGATCATTGCTCTAAAGTGGAAAACTTTATCGCCAATGAAACCGGAAGTGTACAACAAAATGGCGTCTGAGGCGTCGGCCTATATTCTAGAAGCTGTAGGCATACGGTGGGGGACAGAGGTAAAACGTCTGTTGTTTAGTGATGAATATTCTGTTTGGAATCCGCGGTAGACAGCGATTGCCGATCTGTATACCATTGTTCTTGTATTATAAAACATAAATGAATAACATTACTTAGATACGATGAAGTAAGCTACTTCGGGCGGAAGGCTACAGTTTATGCTCGTATCGTTCGGTTTCCGTTTTTCAGTTTGTTGCGAGTATAGTTATGATAATTAAGTTCTGATTTGAATCTGTAAATGCATGGATGTTTGCAAACTTATCACGATTTGAAGATAGCTTTAAATTCTGTCTCGGCACATTGAGCCGTCTCGAGGCTAAAATATTTAACCCAACTATTGAATCAACTAGTCTGAGACTACTAGCGTACGAAGTGGGGTTATAACCAGGGCTATCCTCAAGAAAATTATTGAGAGTATGCTGTGCTGTCTTAATTAAAGAGTATTGAAATTGCGGGGTTACTGGATTGGTAACGGCATCGCGCTGCTTGGCATTTGACTGGTTGCCTATCCAAGCCCAATGTGGCAGTTGTCACTTTCATCAGTTTTTCTTCTCCTGGTCGTATGCAGGGATATTATTTTGAGACTTGGGGTGTTCGAAGTTTTTTCATTTTCCCATTTGTTTCCATTCAAGTTTGTAAATGACTAGGAAAAAAAAGGCTGAACTTTGTTGAAAATGGCCCAAAAACCAGCAAATACGAAAACGTTCTTGAGACCTTGAGAGTACGCGGTGCGTACCCTGTATTTTTCAAAATTTCTTGAGAGCATACTGCGCACAAAGCATGTACCCTTTGGGAACAGCCCTGCACCTATGTCTGAAACATTTTGGAGGAAGCATTCTCTCTAAGATTTAAGACGCGTGTATTTTTTAAATTCTTTTGTCATTTTGACCAGACAGCCTTAACGCCATCCGATAACTCAAAACTCGGGACACACCCCTTTCTCAGGAGGGGAAATGAGGGGGTGGGACATGATCTCTAAGACCCTATCTCGATGGTCTCTGACACATTACAGATATGCGAGATGCTTCGACGTAAATTTTAAAATGGAATCTCAACTTTTGATCGATGTTCTAAATTTAGATTCATTTTTCACATCCCTTCAGCTGAGGGTCCAGCCATTAGCTTTTGTTGTATGCGTAAAAGAGTCACACAATGCCCACAAGGCATAAACTCCGTTTCGTTAAAAGCAAAACGAACTTCGGAATTTTTAGCGTTGTTTTTAACGACTTTGACGTCGTAAAATGCGTCTCCTCTCCAAGTTATTTGAAAAGGACGGAAGCACTGTAAACAATGTCAGAAAGACGACGAGGTTCATTTGATGGTCGTGCCTTGAAGGGGAATTTCGTGTTTTCTGAAATGAAACAACGTCAAATGTCAGTACTATAATGGACGGTGAACATTAGCCTACCTCAGTACTAATTTTTTGATCAATTGCGCTGCTTTACGCTTCCACGGTAATAGTCTACCTGCTTTCCAAAATATGCATATGCATATCCAATCAAGTATACATGTCTATTTAAGCCACCAATGCGGCCCGTACCTACGTATGCAATTAACTAATATGCAGAGATGGATTTAGACTACGGTTTTGCCATCTGCAGGCCGATATATTTTGCCGCCTATGCTCTCTAAACGTAACAAGAAATGCAACTAAGATTTTGGCGCCCTTGTTAAATTCTTAAATGAAGGTTTATGTGACGGAGGGGTACGCGCTTGTTTTAAATTCGTCTTCTTGTAAGTATTCACAAATTTGGCGCCTTCTGAGCCTCTCACGAGACACCGTAACTCTACTAATGCCCAATGACGCCTCTGAACATCATGATGATCATGAACATAACTAAAACTGGAAATATACAGAGGTAAATAATGAATAATTAATCTTTATGTAAAATATGTGCCAAAGGAGCATAATTTTAACAATAAATGGGACGATATATATTACTATAAGAATATCATTTACTGCATTTTATCAATTTCGATTAGAACCCAACATCTCTTCGGATCCAAACCACTATTCATTTGTTTTTAACAAGAGTTACAATTATTCTTAATACTGCGGACAAATAGTAAATGTTTCTCTCAGTTTCTTTTTCATAGTAAAGTAGGTAAATTTTGTTTCAATGCGGAACCCTTTGTTTTTAAAGCTAGTATTGTATTCTCATGTTGAATTGATCATTTAAGCTTATCAACACTTGTTTAGCGTCTGCGATGTTTTCGCAGGAGAAAAGACAGGCTATTTTCTGCCTATTTTCATTTAAATAGGTGCGGTGGCGAGCAGAGAAATCGCACTATATCACGATAGGTAGAATATATTTCCGAGAAATTAATAATTCAATCGACTACATAGAAGAAAAAACATTAAAACAATGACGCTTCTTTGTGCTTTTCCCAAATATTGCTTACTGCCTACTGTCAAATCTACCACTGTATACATATCTTCATACACTTTCAGCTATAAATAACGATCTCCACTATGGAGGTAACGGTCTTCGATATGGAGAACTCCACATATATTTTGCTTTTGATTAGAATATATATGATCTATTTGCAGAATTTGAGTTCTACCCATTAAATACCTATGAAACAATGTGAGCACATTACCTCTAACTACATACATTTGAAATTTAGTTAATAACAATGATCTATTTATAATATCGAAAGCCTTGCTTAAGTCAAAGAATATGCCTATAACAAATTCTTTATTTTCAATTTTTGTTGAATTTTATTAACTGTTTTAATGAGGACATCCTCTGTTGTCCAATTTTTTCGGAACCCATATTGTCTTGAATTTAATATATTATATGTGTCCAAATATTTCAATGGCCTATTGTATAATAGTTTTTCAAAGATTTTTGAGAATATAGGAATTATTGAGATTGGTCTATAGTTGTATAGACATTTCCTACCCTCTTTTTTAAATATTGGAATAACTTTACTTGTTTTCATTTTTATTGGTATATATGACGTCTCAAGGATATTATTAAAAATCATATACAAGGGCTTTACTAATTCTCCGGCACAAAATTTTACTAATTTTAGTTTAATGCCATCAAGCCTTTCACCCTTATTTTGTTTAATTTTTTGAAGTTCCTTTTTTTTATTTCTTCTTTTGTGAATTCTGCAAGATACATGCTATTTTCTCATAATTTTACTCGTTGATAATTTATATTCACACCCTTATTATTTGATTGTGTAATTTCTTCCATTATATTTATATAAAGATCATTAAAAGCATTTGCCTGAGTTTGTATGTCCGTTGTTTCGCGCCCTTTTTTAAATTTATTCCTAATTTTTTATTTAAATATTTATCTTCTTTCCCCATTAACTTATTTATATTTGCCCATTGTTGTTTTGGATCTTTAGTCATAAATATATTATTATAATGAAGAGTTTTTGTTTTTAATTATTTTATTTAATAGATTTCTTTTTTTTAAATATTTCCCAATCATTTTTGGTTTTGGTTCTCATAAATTCTATATATGCTTTATTTTTACTTTTTAATTTTTTTTGATCAGTTTTCCAAACCATGGTTTATCTAAGTATTTTGTTGTTTTGATCTCCTTATATACAAAACATTTTTCCTATGTAATCCTCAATGTATCCATAAATTTATCGTACAATTCATCCCCAGATCTATTATTTAGTATTTCCCAATTGATATCTATTAACAATTTACAAAAATTTTCTTTCTCCTGGAAAGCTTTGTTTTTATATTTTGTCGTTTAGGAATTTTTTCATCTATCAATTTTATTAGTATTGGTTTATGATAACTTATGTGTTTTTAATACTTTTTCTTCAGTCTATATGTTTACAAAACATAAATCTATTATATTTTGTGATCTATCATCTACTCTCGTTGGTTCTTTTATTTTCAGATCCCAATGATTCCTTGAGGTCTAATAATTTTCCTTCGTTTAAATTTTCATTTTCCATTCTGATGTTAAAATCCCCTATGACCAATATTTTATCTCTAAAAGTATTTTGAAGGATGTTTAACTTATTTTCAAAGTTCATAAGGAAATTATTTATCTGTCCCTGTGGTGGTCTCTATAAAGCCAAAATTTTTAAATCGTTTATTTTTACCCCTATCATCTCCACATCTTTCTCCATTAAGGATTCTTCTATTATTTCACTGTCAATTTCGTTCTTTACGTAGATAAATACACCTTCTCATTTTTTGTTAACTCTGAACACTGCATTTTCGTAATTTGCGTTTATATTCAGGTTTACAGATTCCTTTTTCCATGTCTCTGTAATAATCATTATTTCAGGTTGATTATTCTTTTGGATTAGTTCATTTATCTCGATTTTATTCTTTAAGCTTTGAGCGTCCACGTAGAAGATTTTGAGTTAGTTGTTCGTTAATAGTTTATTGTCTTTTATTTTTTCTAGCTGTCCATTTTTATTTCTTGATTTTCCTGATGGTATTTTATTATGCATATTATCGATTTTTCATTTTAATTGTTCGATATCTTTGATGTTATGTATTTCATATATATCCGAGTTTTCTTTTTCCCTTATTTTTACTCTTCCATACACCGTCTATACATATTTCCAGTTATATTCACGTTTAAATTTTAGAGCTTCATTTAATAGATATTTGTTTAGACTCGTTAAGTGTTCATTTATACATATTTTGTTGTGTCTACTCCATGTTCCCTCTGACACATTTTTTATGTGTATTTCTTTCTATTTCTCCAAATTTCATTCCTTTTCTTAACATCTGTAAATCTCACAATGATGTTTTCTTCCTCGAAGTCTATGTACAGCTTGTATATCATCCTCCTCTTTTAATTCAATGTTCATATAATTACAAATCTTATTATTTCTTCACAGTTTTCATCTATAAGCAGAGGCACACCAGTAATTATTGAATTTTGCCTTCGTATGTACTGATCAATGTTATTTATACCTACGATCATATTTCCATTTTCTTCTATAAGTGTCTGAATATTATGATTGTTTTCTTCACTCATTCCTTTCAGATTATCCATTTTGTTTAAGAATTAATTTTTGAGATCCATCAGTTCTTTTTTTATTCTTCCTATTTTCCTCCATTATTATTCCAAATTCTCTTAAGTTGATCTTTATAGGCTGTACGCATTTTGTTCATCGTTATTGAAATATTATCGATCCTATCAGACAATGCGATATATCTTTCCTTCATTTTATTACTGTCCTCTAGCATCTTACTCTTTATATCCCTTAACTCATTCATTATTTGCGTATGTCTTGCCTCCATGTCCGAGGTGTTCTGACATTCTTCCATTTTTCCCTTTGTTCTTTCTTCGTAACGTTTATTTCTTTTATTATCCAAATTTTCATTATTCTCATACATCCGTATGATTTTTTTTTCTTTTCACAAATTCCAGACTTGCTGTTTTTGACGAGTTTTTCGTTTCAATTCAACACCAATATCTCCGACTTGGCAACTTTTCTTCACCCTGTAGATAACACTAATGGCAATACCTCGCTCTACCCATATTTCCAGTAATAACAGTCAAGTAAATAAAAGAAAAGCTGCACCTTAAACAAGAGTACAGCCCAAAATGAAATAACTGAGTACAGAACTATTAAGTGCAGTTAAGCTTCAGCAATGCTTTACGTAGACATATGAAAGCAAATTGTTAGCAATAATTAGTTGTAGTAAAACATATGAAGCCAAAAGAAGCTAATTGAGAATAAATGGCAACCTTGAAACCACAACACAAATGTTGATGATTAGAAAATCGTTCGAAAATAGGAAAATGCAAATTTAGAGTACTTGCCGACGTCGGATCCGGTAATGTAAATTCAAATATTCACGAATTTAGTTTTTTCCATTCTTGTTTACAAATACAAAAAAAACATTTGCAATTGGGCAAAACAATTATAACTACTGATTAACTTAAAATTATATTTTTTAATTAAATAACCATCACGTCTTATGCGGATTATACAAAACATTATTTTCCTGTATTTTTTATGTAAAAATTTCTAAAATACAATGAATTCTCAATTTTACGAACTCACACCGGCCCTCCCCCTCCCTAAAAAGAAAAAAATGTAAAGATTCGTTAAACAGAAAGTTCGTAAGGAGAATTAAATTTTCTTCTTTGAATACTTCTCGGGGCCCAGGCTAAGTAGTTCGTAAAAGTGTATAGTTCGTTATTTCGAGATTCGTAAAAACTAGTCTACTTTATAACATAAAAATGCCAAGTCTTATATACGTGGTAGTTCACTTAACAGCCATCTTTAATTTAGGATCATCCCAAAAATATATTCATATATATTATAAAAATTGTAAAATTCTTGGATAAGATTGTCCTAATATTAAGAAAAAATCAATTTAATTCAAATGCTATATTTGGACACGCCCCTCATTAACATAAATTACTTTCACCAATTAGCTTCGGCCCCGTTTTTAGAGACTCCATTAGCCAATGAGAGCTGACATTTGGGAATGGTCTCGACATGACGTATCAAATCAAAACCCCACGCCGTTCAAATAAAGAGGCCCCAAGTATTCCCCTTTGTCTCATGTAAAAGCATTGCATATTTTTTCCCCAGGCCTAAAGTAACGGCCAGCACGCATGAGATTGGGGTAGTCACCGCACGCGATGTATGTTTTGCTTTTTCTACTTCTAATGAAGTTGTAGTACGAACACCCCCTCTATTGGTTATGTTCAGCCATCTAGCTTTCTTGCCATTACTCATGTTTGTCCGAAAACCCCAAACATGCCCATTTCGGCTTTTGTATCTAAGCAACGGACTGTTCATACACACAGAGGAAGTGTTTCTATCTAGACATTGCTTTTACTAAAGCTTGGCTGACAGTGTGGAAATTGCATCTAAAGCCACGTAGGGGGACGTGAAGGGGCCTGACGCGTTAATCTAAACGTTATTTTAATCATAATTTAGGTTCATATCTTTCATATATTTACATATCTATAGTTGGATTGTCATTCATCAAACTAGCTGAAGGTTCTCTACAAAAGTTACGATTTCTGTGTTCAAGCTTGTTTACTTCACCATGAAGCCCACATGACTATAATAGTCACATGTATGCGCTTTGGAAACATACGAGACCTCCAGTTCATCAAGTGCCTTCTCCAAATCGGAGATTAGCGGCCAATATGCACCATGTTTCTACTGGCATGGATAATGTCTTTCGTGCTTAGCCTAGTCCAAGCCTGTAAGTCATCCATCCTCTTTTTTCTGTCTCTACATCTCTTCCACATGTTTCCCCTCCAGTGTCAGTTTGGATAGTTTTTTTTCTCCCCTCGCTATGTGGCTTCAATAAACTTTCTTCTCAGAATTGAAGTGATGATAGTTTTTCTTTTTTTGTGTTGGATCTGTTCAGCACTTCCTGATTGGAGATCTTGTCAGTCCATTTTATTTTCAATATTCTTTTGAGAGTCCATATTTCAAAAGCTTCGATTTTATCTCTGACGGTTTTTTTTTAATGTCCAGGTCTCGCAACCATAAAATAGTATAGGCTTGATATAACATTTTAGAATGAAGATTCTGAGCTGTAAGTTTTTCTCTCGCATAGGACTCTTTGTATGGCTTCCATTTATAACAAAAAAATCTCTTTTTCTACTTGATTTTTTTCTTTTAAATTGTTGATAATTTACAACATCAAATGATTCCATCGCAAGGTTAAAGAACTTCAAGAAAAACGACAAAATTCTTTCCGCGTGTTTTTTGGACTTTCGCATTTAGAGGAACCGCGTTCTTCAGAGGCCCACTCTTTTCTATAGCCTAGAGACCTCAACCAAAACCTTTAATCAGCAGTATAGTTATATGGGCCCGTGGGGTCCGAGCCCTCTCCCAATCTGAAATTGCGATTTTACGTATACTATAATTTATGAACGTACATAAAATGTGCATGCCCCGCTCCAATAATTTAGAAATCTACCTGTTCTGTTAATAAGTAGAAGCAAGGACAATTTAACTCAACTCTGTGCTGAAGTTTGTTAGTAAGTTCTTGCATAGGTTGATATCTAAATATCCTTTTAAAGCCATTTGTATACAGAATTGAGGTCCTGATCTTTACCGTAGAATAAAAGATAGAGTTGTTGGAATGAGAGAATAAGATAATTGTAGATGAGAGAATAAGATAGTGTAGATAGAGAATAAGATAGTGTAGATAGAGAATAGAATGGTAGATAGAGAGAGAATAAAAGATGAAATTAATAGGAATGGGAAGAATGAATGGAGTAGATAGAGAGAGAATAAGATAGTGTAGATAGAGAATAGAATAGTGTGAATGCAGAGAATAAGATAGTGTAGATAGAAGATAAATTCAGTGTAGATAGAGAGAGAATAGATGGTGTAGATGAGAGAATAAGATAGTATGAATGAAAGGAATAAGATAGCGTAGATAGAGAATAAAGATAGCGTAGATAGAGAGACTAAGATAGTGTAGATAGAAGGAAATGAGATAGTGTAGATAGAGAATAGATAGTGTAGATAGAGAATAAGATTTGTTGGGGACACCAAATAAGGTATATTTGTCCACATTCCCCTGTTCGCAATTGGGCCGGTTTTGTAGAGCATAATTACTATTTACATCCGTGTCGTTGCTACATAGCCAAATACATGAATTAAACACAACTTTTGATACATAATTTAAGCAAAGATAATACAGAGATAAAGGAATCGGGAATTTTGTTTCCTGATCCTGGTCTGTGTTACTATGAAGTGGAAATAAGCCTAAAACTGTCGTTATAAAACCTGATAACGCTTTATATCTCTCAAACCGGGGGAAAATATCGTTATAAGCCGTATCCTTGTGGAAAAATTTCACTGCATCGGTTATTTTATATACCAAAGTTATAAACGCGTAGGTGATATATTTTTTCACGAATTTTTAACGTCCATGAATGTTTTTCGACACATTCAGATTAATTAACGAGAGTTCTCTGAACCTTATGGAAAAAAGCTTATTTTGTGGGAGAAACAAGTAATAGCGGAATGTAGCATTGGCGCCCATATGGGGGGGGGCAGGGGCTCGAGCCCCCCCTAGTCGTTAAAAAATTCCCGATTCTGCTATGCCTGTGTTTTCAAAAATTTTACAGTCACATTTTAAAATAAGGTACTTTTTAGCTTATTACTAATTGTCAAGCAGTATCAATTATTTTTGTAGCATTTTAGTATTGTAAAATATTTGACAGCCTTGAAAAGGAGGTAATAATTTTTCTTCCCCTTACCCCCCCCTGAAAGTACTCATATAGGCGTCACTGGAATGAAGCAATAATAAAACACACCAACGTTCTTGAAAACAAAAAAGAACAAAGAAGAGAAGATGGCTTTTGAAACTGGCAAAGTTCGGTTTCTACTGACAGAAAACGTTCGGTTACATTATCCACGGATTTCAGTTAATCCGTGATCTGTCATGAGTAGTGGATTCGTGATTCACAGTTTTGGCAGGTGTGTGTGATACGACTTCCTATCCCCGCCGGTCGGGGCACTCCCTGCCGCGCCCAGGGTACATCGCGAATTGTTCACGAAGGATCATAATTAGCCAATTATGGCGGTCATTACCTCGGGTGGTCAAAAGTACGCGTCGCGTGCTCGCCAATTCCGAACTTTCGTTACAACTAAAACACACACCGATGTTCGATTCCGATGAATTATTCTAAAGATTGTTTTTAAAGCTTGGCAGGAATCGGACCACTTGGGCCCACATTTGGCGGGTTTCGCGTGCGCCGACAGGCGTCTGGAAAAATAGCTGTATGAGACTAATTGTTGTGTAGGATGATTTACTGAAAATTAGCCAAATGGATGTAATTTATGGCCGCTCCTAGCTGCTACCGGAAGCTTATAACAGGAGTTATAGAGAAATGCAGTGTTTCCGTAGCCTTTTCGCAGACGAGGAAAATTTATAAGTAGCAAATTGGCAACGACCGCGAACTACTAATTAGTGAGGTCATATCTTGACTTCTGAACTGCGCTTCGTATCCTTGCCAAGTTTAGATGGTAGGTTGACCCCTGCTCAAATGATGGCAAGACTAGTTTAAGTAGATTATAATAATAATGTTGCGTAAAAGATCGTGCAGGGGGCAGAAAACCCCACAGCTGGCAACCGACGTCGGACCCGGCTAAAAAAATTAGCTAATTGCTAAACTGGTGGCATGAGCACTGACTCATCAATAACATGCCCACAGCAATTGGTAGATGCGTAATAGGTTTGGAAAATACGCGCACAGTTCAACAAAAAAAAAATCATTTGCAAGATTAAAGTTTGAGATTAACAGAATTGTGGTCCTCTACAAATTTAAAGTGGGTCCGCTTATGGTGTGATATCTTAAGAGATGTCTTACTTATACATCATAAACGAGACATGTCTTATTTATGACGCTAATGTGTAAAAAAGATAGTCCTTACATAATTAAGACATAAATGAATGTATATTGCCTAATACGTTCACAACCACTTCCATTGAAGGCTGTTCTAGTTTGTCTTCGATCCGGCCTTGAAAGTGATCGAGACACAACCGAAGAATGGATGGACAGGTGGTAGACAGACGGCCTCCAAGGCATTACACCTGCCCTTCAGACCAAGGCACCTGGCTTTAAAAATTCGCCACACACACATTATCTGTGACATAGAACACCTTTAGTTTTTAATAGGCCATGAAACAAAGAATAAAAAAATCACTCGGAGACGATGTTTTCAAGGTATCCGTGTTAGTTTTGATGAATAACTTTTTCCATCAATTTCTTTACTAATAATTAAAGGCATTATTTATATACATAGCATAACAAGCCGCTAATGGAAAAATGGGAAATATTTTCGATAGGGATGTCATGCCAATTTCAGCTGCTATTAATTGGATTCTGTGCATGATTTATTATGATTCATTTTCGACCTTGAACGCAAATGTATTAATTTTTTATACATGTACGGAGACAGGCACGTGGATGATAAATTATGCTACAGACAATAACTACAAAGGGAAAAAAATAATTGCCTGAAAATTATGGAATGAAAAAATGAATTTCATTTCATTCAACTCTAATCTTTTCGTGTCAGAGAACATAGAGGACGCAAATTGCATGCTTAGCCCTACCTACGAAATTGATTATGAACCACGAGCTTAACTCGGAAGCTGAACCCTCTTAGGTAACATTTAACTCCCCCTCTTTTCCAGTAATTAAAACCCAATGAAGAATTTTCGCAACTGCGAAAAAATCTAAGGGGTTCTATAGCCCCTCCTCTTAGATTTCGAGGCTTTTTACGGCGATGTTATGAAACAAAATTAAACTTTAGAATTAGTTATTGATACCTAAATGACTAACGTCATCTTTGTCGATACTAGTCATCACTGGAACTTAATTTTGGTGGCTTCAACCCTCTGATGTTTCTCCCCAATAATGTTTAATAGTGTTGAGGTGGTGCGGTTTCATTGCGAGGTTCAGGAGAAAACTATCGTGACATACAGGAGGGAAATCTCATGGATACGTTAGTTTCGAATCGGATTGTTTTTACCTTTCTTATATTCAGTAATTGAAAGCGAATTGTTTTAGAGCGCAATATATATATAGCAAAATTGTAGTATGATTGTGACATGTAGTACCTTCTAATACAATATACATGAATACACATATCTAAATGTATATTAACTTGGACAAAGTTAAAGTTGTAAAGTAATATCACACAAGGTAGTAAACCCAAGTAAATTTAAGTAGTAGAAACATCTCAGAATAAAAATTGACATGTAATAGTAAAAGGTGAAGAGGAGTAAAAGATTAAACAATACCAAGAATTTTGTTCTTCATCAGGGACCGCACAAAATCCCTGTTATTGGTTTGCTTTTTCTGACTACAATAATTGAGATTTGTGATCAATACTGAATAAACCAGCATTGACCAAAACTTAGCTAAAAACAGTATAAACCCAGAATATAATTAGTTTAACAATATTTTAGTAATTTAGAAGGGTCTCTTTATTAATACTGAGAACAATCTCAATTGTTGTAAGTGGCCCAAAAGCAAACTTACAACAAGTAGATAGAGGTATTGAAAGTGATTAAAGTGTAAAGGTTCAATTAACATGAATAGAGAAGATGATGAAGTGAGAAAACTCATTACTTATACCAAAAATTGTAAAAAGTTTTACATGAATATGTCACACTCAAGATAAACACTTAATTATTAACTAGTAAAAATATATAAGTTTAAGTTTAAATAAACCCGTATATTCAAAATAAACAAATAATATAGATATATATATATTGCGCTCCAAAATTATATATATAATATTGCGCTCTAAAATTAAATTATATTTATATAATCAGTTTTTTGAAATAGTGTATTTTTAGTTTTGATAAAATTTTCTATGAGAGCAGAAGCGCTAAATCGTATGAAACTATTTACATTTTAGATATACATATGTATACGAATCTTTTACTGTTTATTCAACTACATATACATATTAAATTTGTGACTTAAAATCTTACTTTACGTGTCTACTTATAACCAAACCGGACTTAGGCCCTTTTACCAAAATACCAAAGATAAATAAATTAAAACAATTCATATTATTGAATTTTAAATGGCACAATGTATTGTCTATTTCCACACGAGGCATCTACCTTTATAATCTTAGATATTGTATTTTGTACGTTCTTCATTTGCATATTCTCTGGTTCGTCTTCCAACGGTGCAAAGAACGCTTAAGATCTCTTAAAGATTGCACTGCTCACTGTAGTCTGGTTCCCTAGGCCTTAAGAAGTTCGGATTCCTCGGAAAACAGTAGGTCTCGGTGCGGCGAGGCCATTGTAATCCTTGAGCCATAAAATCATAAAAATACTCATTTGTACATTAATTTTAATGTCCCAAAAAATTATTCTAAATTCTCTATTTGCTAGCAGAATATAACAAGCATTTTTTTAGCCCGAAGACGATTCATACAGAATAATTATATATGAATACATAATGAATATATCTACGTAATTAATAATCTACGCACGTAGACAATAGATATGTAAGTGTAAACGCTAGGTATAAGTGTAAACACTAGATATATAAGTGTAAACACTGGACATACGTGCAAACCAGTTTTATATGGAAACGTAAGTCCTAATCACGTGTCTATTTCTCTAAAAAAAAAACCAAAAAAAACACAAAAGCTATTTCATTTAATGCCGCTACATTAACTCAGCATGTTAACTCTTTGGTATATTAACACTATGCTCACCATAATCGAATTCGAAATTTTGATAGAAATTTTTGATGATTAATTTCCCTTCCAAAATTCAAATTGTCATTCAAGAAACGAAATTTTTAATATTTGGTTCATACTTGTATGGAAGGAAACATGGCATTTTTTATTCAAAATTTTCTCACTGATCGTACTTTCCAAGTTCGTCTTGGATCAGTCCTTTCTGATCTTTACAACCAAGAACAGGGTGTTCCTCAGGGCAGTGTCTTGAGTGCTACACTCTTCATTCTAAGGCTCAATAACATCATCAAAAAGGTCCCACACAATGTACAAACATCACTATATGTTGACGATCTCCAAATCTCTTGTCAATCCCGTGACATGAGCAGGCTAGAAAGGCAGTTGCAAATTGCCCTCAATAACATCACTAACTGGACAAATGAAAATGGCTTTACTTTCTCATTTAAGAAGACAGTTTGTGTCCATTTTTGTCGGAGGAGAGGCTTACATCCAGAACCAGAACTCTATTTGGGAAATCATTGTATTCCAGTTGTTCAAAAGGCAAAATTTCTTGGTGTGTTATTTGACCATAAACTTACCTTCAAGTCGCACATACAATCTCTTACAAACCATAATGCCATAAAGCCCTTAATATCTTCAGAGTACTCTCCCATACATCCTGGGGAGCAGACCATTATCCAATGCTTCGTCTGTATCGTGCTCTCATCCGTTCCAAACTGGATTATGGCTCTGTCATTGACGCCTCCGCTCGACAATCCATCTTGAAAGCTCTTGGCCCTATTTGCCATCAGGGTCTCAGACTGTGTACAGGTGCATTCCGTACCTCACCAGCTTTAAGTCTTTATGTGGAAGCCAACGAACTATCTTTAACATCAAGGCGTATGCAGCTGTCTCTTAACTATTATACGAAACTTAAATCATTGCCCACTCACCCTCTTAGGGATGTCGTTTATGAACCTCATTCTATATTACTTTTTAACTTTTTTCATTTGGTATTCGGATGGTTAAACTAACCAGAGAATTAGGTATAGATTGTCGGAGCATTGCTCCTACACATTTATCACCACCATGGGTCATACCGGCCCTGGACGTCCATTGCGATCTGGTTAACCACAGCAAAAGCACTACACCTAATGCTTATTACCAGCAGTTATTTTCTGAATTTCGGGATCATTTTCAAGACTCCAATTTCATTTTTACAGATGGGTCCAAAACTGAAACAAATGTAGGTTCTGCATTTGTCATTAACAACAGTGCCATTGCAGAAAAAATCCCCCCATCATACTCCATTTTCACAGCAGAACTTTATGCCATTTCCATGGCACTTGCGTATATTTCAACTCATAGCTTAACTCATTGTATCATCTGTACCGATTCTCAGAGCTCTTTAAGAGCCCTGGAATCTTTTAAATATTCACCTCATCCTATTTTATCCAAAATCCATTCACAACTGCAGCACCTGCACAATCATTCCAATATTAAATTCTGCTGGATCCCTGCTCACATTGGTATCAAAGGGAATGAGGCTGCTGATGCAGCTGCAAGGGCAACGAACTCACCACTTGCTTCTAGCCAGCTTCTTCCTTTCTCTGACCTGAAACCAATTATCAAGACCTGTGTGAATCAAAGGTGGCAAGAAGAATGGGATCATCAAACCAATAACAAATTGAATAATATTAAACATACAATTGGTAACTGGCCCTCCTCATACCGTAAAAATCGGAAAGAGGTTCTCCTTGCTAGACTTCGCATTGGGCATTCCCATCTCACCCATAGACATCTGTTGGAAGGAAAACCAGCACCAATTTGCCAAGTGTGCAATGAACCCATGAGTGTTTTACACATTTTAACTCAATGCCCCTATTATAGACTTGCCCGCACTCTTACTTTTAACTCTTCATCACTGTCTGACATTTTAAATGACCATGCTGACCATACGCACGTTTTAAAATTTTTAAAAAGTACTGGCTTTTACAACAGTCTTTGATTTTACCATGTTTGGCGCAGTATAGCCCAGATGCTCTTGCGCCATAAAAAAGCCAAATAATCATACTTGTATGTGGTTTTACACTCCTAAACAGTCTGTTGACTTTTCCGGACATAAAATCATTTAGACAAAAACAGTCCTCACAAGAGTTTCGGGACCACACTCAAATTTAATTTATCTTTGCTTATGGAATTTTTTCCATCAATTTCAGTGTCGTTTTTCGTCGTTACCTTGAAGACGATTATTTTCAGTTGGGGAATTTTACATATCGGGATTCGCGCGAGCGTTAACTTTCATGACTTGAACGTTTAACTTTCGTGACTTGAGCGTTCAACTTTCGTGACTAAAGCGTTAAGTTGATCTCTTCTATTGAGCATATTTTTATCATAATTTGAGTCGCTTAATTATTTCTTGCTAATTTGGGCCTGAATTCAAATTTGCGTTTTGTCTGGGGATTGATCTGTTTCGATACTCCACGGAAAACTCTGATCTAGGCTCGGAATAATACCTTTGCCTCAATTTCTTCTCAGTGTCATCAATTTTACGGCTCTGCAATTGACACCGCTATAAAAAAACGCTGTTGATAATTGTTCTTGTTCATTTTTGACATGTATACGTTTACTCTTGCGGCAATTTCTCACGCATTTTCTCCCAAATATATTTCGCCGGGCATTGCTATTATTTGATGCCCATTTGCCATGAACAAAACATCACAGCATGACATGAATTTAGTTATTTCTCCTATTGCGTCCGTCCATAATATTTGATTTTATTCATAAACTGTTGCCCAAAAGGGCGATATAAACAAAATCACCAAAACGCGAAATCGCGTCTACTCATGCGCGATTTTTCAAGAGTAACGCCAGGTGAGAGTACAAACTTCCTTATTGAACCTAATAACTCGCGAAATGAACAATGGGACATTTGATCTGACCACGTCTCCATTGATAATAGTGTCCCTACGGGTCACATTTATGAAGTTGGGTTGCCCTTCTAGTTACTTACTTTCCTTTGTAAAGGTATTTACTGCAATGTCCATTGCAAGACAAGGCATCTTCTGCAATATCCGCTGCAAGGCATCTTCTGCAGTGTCCGTTGCAAGGCATCTTCTGCAGTGTCCGTTGCAAGGCATCTTCTGCAGTGTCCGTTGCAAGGCATCTTCTGCAGTGTCCGTTGCAAGGCATCTTCTGCAGTGTCCGTTGCAAGGCATCTTCTGAAGTGTCCGTTGCAAGGCATCCTCTGAAGTGTCCGTTGCAAGGCATCCTCTGAAGTGTCCGTTGCAAGGCATCCTCTGAAGTGTCCGTTGCAAGGCATCCTCTGAAGTGTCCGTTGCAAGGCATCTTCTGAAGTGTCCGTTGCAAGGCATCTTCTGCAGTGTCCCTTGCAAGACAAGGCATCTTGATTGCAAAAATACAAATCGTGGCTGAAAGAGGACAGCCTTAGATATCGGGAATAAGTTTGAAATGAGAAGATAGTTCGAAAAAAAATAGTGACGATGCCATATTCCCACCTTTTCTGCATAACTCGGAAGCCTTACAATATTTCACCACACTCATTTTCACCAAATAACATCTAATTTTTTAATTTTAGGCAATATGAAATGCTATATACAATAAAATCAACATAACGGGCACCTCGAATAACGGACACCTCTATTTAGTGGAAACTTTTCTAATTTCCAGCATCGATGCTTATTATGCTCCAACGCTTCCGAATAGCGGACAGATTCTCAAGTCCCAAGGTGTCCACTATTCAGAGGTTTTACTCTATCTAGTAAAGTTGTTCTTAACTGGGAATTTAAAATGTCAAACATTATAAATAAATCTGCTTGCCTGATTTAATTTTATTTTAGTGTATTAATTGTTAGACTACACATTTTTTTTTTATACTCTAAACCTACTTTTCCAAATAAGCCTTGTTATTTTTGTAGCTCAGAATTTAGTAATGCGGTGATTTTTAGGAACACATGTACTTTATTAATTAGGGGAGTTGCGATTTAGTTGGATTTTTTGTGAATTAATCATACTGCGCCAAAAAAAGTTATTTCGCGCCAAAGGAAAGTCATATTACGCCAAATGCATCATGGGCGAGAAATGTGCCCATTTATGAATCTTTAAATTCCAATTTCCACGAATAATGAACATTTTTTAATTTCAGTTGAATTTATTTTTTTAATTTAATTTATAATAGTGTTTAGGTACTCAAATAAAATAATTTAATTATAAATAATATTTACTTTATTTCTTCAAAAATGTTATTTAATTTCATTTATTATTCTTATGATCATTTTTTTAGTTATTTCTTTTATTATTTGTATTCTATTAGTTAATTTAAATTACTTAATTTAACGATGAAATTATTTCTCTGTGACAATTAATTCGAAGCTCATCTGCATGTAAAAATGAATTTAACGTCAAGAAAATGCAAAATAAATGTGTTTTATCTCTGTGTCGGAAAGTGGATGAAAAGGGCCCCAGGCTATTCGACTTGTGAGGTCGCCCAGTCCCCCTCCCCCCACACTCTCACGACTAGAGTAAGCGTAGTTTTCAATAAAGCCGAAGATTACGACGTGCAGTGGCGTAGCAAAAGGGGACTCCAGACCCCCATTGATTATCCAAACACGTTTTCTCTAAGGCCGCATTACATGGTTCCTTAAAACCACTTGAGCCCTCCCGAGCATTTCCTTGATCTTTGAGTTGCTACGCTGCTGACGACGGGTGTTTAAAATCTCGCTAATATTTCACGAGCCTTACTCGGAAGAATATAAAATACTGGGCCGTGTGGAGCAAATGAAGAAATTGCCTTAGGAGAAAAGTCGAGAGGGCTCAAATGAGGTAATATGAGGGCGCAAACAAAAATGAAAATTTCTCGATACGGCCCCTTGAAAAACGGCTGGGGAATTAATAATTATCCCAGGAAGCCACGGACCAAGGCCAACTAGATTTACTACAGGCCCGCTCACGTGAATTTTAAGGGTGTCCCCACTTTCTGTTGGAGTAATTACTGGGGTTGTTCATAGGGGACGCCAAATCACAGGTACAAACATGCCATATGCTTTCATGTGTTTGCAGCAGTTAACCGAAGATTAAAAAGGGTTTCTGGGTTTTCTATAATTTTTACATGATATTTATTTGTGATAATAATGATAGTTTCTTGTTGTGTTCCATTTAGCCTATTTATATCTGCAGTATTAAGGACACAGTAAGTGTTTATTCTGTATTTTGTTTTTTGGTGACATGCTGTTCTATTATGTAGTTTGTATTTTCAAGTAAAATTATTTTGGAAAGAATTGCTATTCATGAATACCTGATTCTTTATTTTTATTATGTGATGTATTAAAAATTTGGCTTGTGTCAAAAGTTATTAGAAATCATGTATTCAATATTATACATTGTATTTAATATATACAATATTATACATTGTGTAGTTATATCATCAGTTTATTGTAAATTCATGTGTTAATTTCATTAACATTCCATTAAAGTCTTTCCAAACAGGTGTCAAGCCTTCTAATTAATTCTTTATTTTATAATTAATTATAATAAAAATAATTAAATTATTAATTAGTTGATTTAAATTCTATATAATTCTATTTTATTAACCATTAAAATAAAGTCTGCTTTTATATGCATTTTGCAATTTAGCTTTCAGTGTAAACTATCAATTCATTATCAGTTATTAATCATGCCTGAGAAATCATTTCATCCAATAAACCGTCTTCAGTGTAAATAAAAGAGTAGAAAAAGGTATGTAAGATTTAAATTTTAGTTTAAAAACTTGTTATGAAAGGTTATCATATCACGGTAACATCAACGTCGTTGGAAAATAAAATACGATAACTTTTTGAGCAAAAAGCAATATATTTCTGTATGTAATCAGAAACTGGGCTATTAATTGGCATTTATAGTCTGTTAAATTGAGAATATTAACCCAGGTAGCAGGCGCCATCTGTCGGAGAAAAACTGCTTGAGAGAATCGCCACTGCGAAAATTTGGGGACAAGGTTTCATAGCGTTGGAAGCTCACGTGGAGCAGGCCTGTGAAGTAAAATCCTGGTTGGCCTTTTCACGGACAACTCCACGGCTGGAGTAAGCCGTACTCCGTCGTAATATAGGATCGCAGAGTTCAATTCTGGATTGCGTACATGTTTCCTTTTTTCATTGAACAATTTAATTCCCCCACCCCTGGAAATAATATTCCATAAAACGAAAGAACATTTAACAAAGGAAGCACCAGGCCGTGCCGTGGAAGGCCTACCCCAAGGGCGCAGGCAAGAAAGGGCATAAAATGGGCTAAAATAATTCACAGGGGAGAATATGTCCGTGGATGGGGGCGCAAGCTGAACGGTTCTGCCAAGGGCGCCAGATCATCTAGTTACGGTCTGGTGCCATGGCAATCGAGATAGTTGCCTCGGGTTGAAAGAGGCGCCAAATGAGATAACAGGGGGTGTATTGTGATTCTAGTCGGACGATTATGTATTAAAATTAATAAACGCAGTTGAATTGAAATAGCATATTCCATAAATTTATATTTTATGGGGCCCATTTTAAATCTTTGTCTTAGACATAATAATTCCTTTGCACGGACCTGAGAGAACCAATACCGAAATTAATGCAAATAATTTTATTGACTTAAGGTAACAGTATTCTAAAATGAAGCGCAAGAGCATTACTGACAGGTTATTTAAAAAGTACAGTGTGTTATGTCGACATGTATGAGAAAAATCTATGATAGTGTCAAAAAATGTACACTTACGCCAGAGGTCCCTTGATAAATTTTGTAGCACTACACCTGCCGAGTCTATTAGAAAACCTGGCATTGATCTAACGAGTATAGCAAAAACGGTGCTGGTAGTATCGTTGCGTCGAATTTCTGTTACATCTTTTTGCTTTAGCTGTCTTGTGAACCTTAAGAAAGACTATGCTGATTTGTTTCCCCTTTGCTTCAAAAACAGTATTTTTGCTCTGCTGTAAACCGAACTGGATAATAAAGGGAAAGAGTATTAGAACACCACGAGCAAAATTGACTTTTCTTTTCCAATGTGCTGCGCAGCTCAGATGAAATAGTAAAGTCAAACGAAAAACCTATGCAGCCCACGGCTCATGAGGATTTGAAATTCTTCATAAAATCGTCGATTTTATTTTGGAGTTTTTCTTCTATATATCGCATTTGGTGCATTACGGTAGTTACCATCTTTACGCCATAGAAGTTCAATTAACTTTTTCCATATTGAAGGTTTGTTGACTTTGTTGAGCTTAAAATTTCATTCGAGCTTTGGCTTCTGTTTTAAGGATGCTCGACGGACTTTCTCTCGCTTCTATTTCAATTCCTAAAATTATAATGATACAAATAATAATAATAATGATGCAAATAATGATAAAATAATAATAATAATGATGCAAATAATGATAAAATAATAATAAATATAATAATGATGTCTGTAATGTCAAAATTTATAATGAATACTTCTAAATTGGGTTAACAATGACTAGAGTGGAAACTTTTTAAGAAACAAAGTGCGTGGAGGGATAGGCTAATTCAAATAAGATTAAATTTTTTACATTCTACTTTATGGTTCATATTATAATGGGGTCTTTGTTTTAGATAACGAGAGGGGTAAAAAGATGCTACGCATGTACTCAGGCTTGACATGCCTAAGTTAGGGCCTTAGCTAGCTGGAGATAGGAGACGTTTTCCCTCTGGAACGTATAATCACCCCCTGGGAAATAATTTTCTCCAAATAAGTAATTGTAAAATATCGTTTTAAATTTTTTGTTTTGTATAAAATTGTACATGACAATGGAAATTGTTCTTTGACGTTAAAAATAAACTCGTTATGCTATTCAAATGATTAGAATTTCAGAGTCATCGCGCATGCGTGGGCTGAGCAGCGCCCTCTGAACTGCTGATGGATCCGTATAAATAGAGGGCTGTAGCGGGGCGTGTATGGTTATCTGCTAGTGGTAAACGTTACATGAGACGTCACTATGCCTCTACGACGAAAGAGGGCGACATTTCAGCAAGTTACGGAGTTTGAACGGGGACGAATGATCGGCCTTCGTGAAGTGGGGGGGTTTCACAAAAAAAAACAACAACAACAACACACAAAAAAAAAATACACAAAAGAACAATACGTCTTACGCATTTGCCCCAGAAGTTGAAAAAGCTCCCATAGGAATATTCCGGAATATTTTGAACATTATATGTGAGTGGAAACGTGACTTCCAAGACGTGACACGGAACGAGACATAGAAGTGGCACTGCTCAGCCAGAACTTTTCGGAATCACGTCCTCGTCTATAGGGAGCCCGTACGTGACCTGTTTTCTAGGCTAGCTGCCATAAGCAGATCGGGTTTTTTTAGCTAGAAAATTGCCAAAAACTAAATTTTCTAGCGAATTTGTCGATATGAGGTTCATTCCGACATTTGGGGAAAAATTATAAAAATAGCTGAGCAGATTTTTTTTAACTCAGCTGATGTCATATTTTGGGAACAGAAAGAAAAAGGCCCAGTTCACGATATGAATGTTAAGATGTCACGAGAACCTCGAAATAAGACGTCATTTCTTTGTCATAAGACATTATCGTTGTTTTGTAATAAGGCAATGTCTTTGCCTTGTCGTAAGACATTGTCATTGCTTTGTCATAAGACATTGTCATTGCTTTGTCGTAAGACATTGTCTTTGCTTTGTCGTAAGACATTGTCTTTGCTTTGTCGTAAGACCTTGTCTTTGCTTTGTCGTAAGACAATGTCATTGTTTTTTCATAAAATATTGTCATTGCTTTGTCATGAGACATTGTCATTCTTTGTCATAAGGCACTGTTATTCTATGAGATAAGACGTGTTTTGTCATAAGCAGAGCTTTGCAAAATACTGAAAAATAAGTATTTCCGATAAAAAATACTTGAAAATTTGTGTTTTTGATACAAAATACATAGAAATATGTATTTTTGATGCGAAATAAAAAAAAATATTTACAAATACTTTTCGAAAATGCAGAATACGTTTGCCAAAGGGCTTTTTTTTACTTGTCCTTGATGCGCTCGGGCAACCTAAGTTAGGCTTAATAATTTCATTAATTATATTATCATAATTTCATAGTAATATATAATCGCATAATTCCATAATATGTCAACATAATTTCATATGTCACCATCATTTCATATTGTTTGTAAATCCACATTTACAATTGTAAAAATATTTGATAAGAAATGAAATCGGTTGTTTTAGGTCTTGCCGCCATGACTAACTGTATATGCTATGTATATATATATAGTGTATAATTAGTCCTATGATTAATTATCTGGATTATGATATGGCTTATGATTATGTATCTGGCGGCGAATCTAAGGTTATGATCACTCTGCGAAGACAATAACAGCAGGACGATTTGAGTTTGAAGGAGGGAGAGAGGGAGGGAGAGCAGAGAGTCCCTTGAACTAACAATGATTTAAAAGCAAAAAGCCAAAGTTTTTGTTCCAGTTATAATGGTCAAAAATTAATTAGAAAAAATAATTCTTTAAAAATAAACTTAAAAAACTCAGTAAAATAACGAAAAAAGTTCAGTGATATTCGTCAGTGACATTCATGTCAAAGTAAATAACGTAGTGACTCAGAAAAGCTATATTATAGATAAATATATTTAAAACAAGCGCACACAAAGTGATAGTGAAGTCAACATTTTATGCGAAATGTCTTATATTTCAGAAAATATGATTTAAAAACTATACAATTTTAATTCAATTGTTTCAGCATTCTACTCCGCTTTAAATTCGAGTTGTATTTTATAAATACCTATTAAATCTGAAGATAACGGTAAGAGGCAAATTATCCCTACGACGCATACGTGAAATCCAATGGGAACAATTAAAGCGTAGGTTTTAAACTCACTGCCCATAATGCACTTCTGCCCACCGACATGTTTTATACAGTCCGCCGGCTCATAAAAAAACTACAAATGGTTTCACACAACGTGGTGTGAAATCTTCCTTCTGTGAGATTAAAATGACTAAAAGAAAAATGCTTTTGTTTATTTATTGTGAAGATAAATTGCAATATAAAAAATGCAATGAATTAAGTTTCTGTCATTACTGATTGAAGAGGTTACATTTTTTTTAAATGTATGTGATTATAAATTTCTAAATAAAATACATCTGTCAATTTTTTATTAAAAACATTCAATTTAAATATAGCAAATAAGCATCTAAATTATAAACAACGTATAAAAATAGTAGTTAATGTACATGCATATATATTTAAACAAAAATATTCGTATTTTCCAACGATTTAAGCACGGAAGAGACATAAGGTCCACTCTAATGACGTCACGAACTGACTTCGCTAGCTTTCAGTTATAGGGGGCGTTGCCCAAGCACATTTTATGTACGTTTATACATTACAGTATATGTAAAATCGCAATTTATTTCAGATTATTGGGGTTGGGGGCTTGGGCCCCATGGGCCTATATAACTCTGCGTCTATGACTCCGCTTTTCCAAACTTCTTGGCGCAAACTGTTGTCTAAAATTTGGCGCCATACTCTTCAGTCCCATCAGCCAATTGGTAAATACGCGATGGTGCATTTACAGTGCGATGAAACCAAGTAGACTCTTAAGTCTGTAAATTGCAAGGAGAGGAGAAGAAGCAGCAAAAAGCTATTAAAAAGAATTCTATGGAAGCTAGAAGAAATAAATTTTTTTAATCATCCCACAAAATTATTATAATTCTCTAGAGATAATTATAGAGATAAAATTCCAATATATGTTAAGATGTTCGATAATAGGATTACAAGTTAAGGGAAAACGATATTTTTCCCCGAGTTCAAATTTTCACTTTCTTTTCGAGATATAACGATTTTTCATGCTTTCCATTTTTGCGGCCGAAATAACATATTTTTTACGAATACTTGTTTCCGAAAAAATAAAATATTCCGGAATATTTTTGAAAGAATCAACCAACGTAAAAAAATTTAGTTTTCTGAAAGACCGAGTCGAAATGTCCGCAGGGCTATTTCAACCGCTAAGAAGGAAAAACGCAGATGGTAAAAGAGCGTTAAATTGTGGCTGCCAGAAAGCAAACAGTAAGGCTGTTAAATTCTTTAGATATAATAAAAGCCAAGGAGATGCTTTCTAAGTAAAAATTTAAAAGTGGGACATGAAATGTACAATACTGTATGCTGAAATGGAATATACTGTGTAGTGTACCAGTTTCGATATTGCAAGAGAATCTGGAGTGGAAATGGTCAGAAAAGAAAACTGAATTTTGCTGTATATGTGAATTTCCCTGAATTTGTACTGGTGTACTAGATTTCGTTACATTCAGAAGCCTACTGCATTTTGTCTACCGGATAGTAGTGAACGAATAACATTGAGAAATGCGCAGCTAAATACTCAGAATTCATAATTTTAATATTATTATTTTATTTACGACAACCAAAACATAGGAAACAACCAGTCAGTAAGTACATAATTTATTACAATATACATAATATAAATACTATAGAAATATAAGATGTCATTTAGCATTAGAACAATTTCAGATTTATGCTTCTACTTAAACTTAATTACGAGGGCGAATCAGAAAGTCTTTGCCCCTATTTTTTATTAACCAAAATAAGGTACCTACAGGTAATTACAACTATACGTACGTTACACTATTTTTCCACATAGTCCCCACACCGGTTCAGACATTTGTCCCATCGCAGCACTGAATTTCAGATGCCCCTGTGGTAAAATTCGTCCGTCTGACTGTGGAACCACCGTCGGACTGCTGTCTTGGCTTCATCGTTGCACGTGAATCGCTGTCCTGCCAGAAACTTCTTCAGCGGACCGAAAACGTGGAAATCACTAGGGGGCGAGGTCCGGACTGTATGCAATCAGAACCGCCGACAAGCTCCGGTCATTTCACTGGGAGAGTCTGGACCACCCACCATACAGTCCGGACCTCGCCCCTAGTGATTTCCACGTTTTCGGTCCGCTGAAGAAGTTCCTGGCAGGACAGCGATTCACGTGCAACGTTGAAGCCAAGACAGCAGTCCGACGGTGGTTCCACAGTGGACGAATTCTACCACAGGGGCATCTTAAATTTAGTGCTGCGATGGGACAAATGTCTGAACCCGCGTGGAGAGTATGTGGAAAAATAGTGTAAGGTACGTAGAATAGTACTATATTTGTAATTATCTGTATGTACCTTATTTTGGCTAATAAAAAATAGGGGCAAAGACTTTCTGATTCGCCCTCGTAACTTGGCTGTTTATGGAAGCACCAGGAAAAGGCCAAACTTGATCTGACTAGCCTGATGCTCCAAAATAAGTTTTAAAAGTGGTGAATGTCAAACAAAACAAGAAAATCCTTTTAAGGGACCATAGAATAAGAAAACAAAATTTATAAAGAAGACTACAGATGTGTCCGCAAAGACTTTTTAAATAAAAGAAATGGATCAGTTCATTTTATAACTAAAGGGAGATCATTCCAGAATCTGGGACCAAAATAACTGAGCTTTCGATCACGTCAAGACGTGTAAAATTAAGGTAACGAGAACTGACGTTGATGTCATTTGAATGATGAAATTTGAAAAACATGAAATGAACAAATTTTGCTTTTCAACAACGAATGAAAATTAAAAGCAATCTTGATTTCGCGAATTTACCCACAAGCAGATTCCTGCTGCTCCGACCCTCACTCACCCCACCTAATTTCAATAAACATGAGCGCACTGGGAAAAGTCCCAAGAAAATATCATTAGATATAACGGACTTGGCACCTTGAAATTATTTAATATTTAAATATAACTTAACAATTTGTATTTCACTTGGATAGCAATCGGAAAAGGCTTTGACATCTGACGTAGTTCATGCATAAAGTAAAATAAACAGTCAAACATAAAAGGATTTGTTATCAAATTCAAGACCGTACTGGTTGCATTATATCATCAGGTTTATATTAAGCTTAACAGAATTTTATATTACGTGATATTTTATTTGGAAAATATATATAAAAAGGGGATGTATCCTTTATACCAGAGAATATAAATTCGTCGGCTTTAAAAAAAAAAAGCAGGATGCATTTATATGCCAAAAAAGGGGGAGGGACAGAAATCTGTAAACGGAAATCTTTTATTCGCTTTTATAAGAACCACTCGGCGTAAAAGGATGAAAAAAAAATTGTTCCTGCCAACATTCGTAATTAAATTTCTTTCCGCAATTTGGGCGAATTTCCATGATAGAGAAAATCAGATAAAATTAGCCATTCAAACACAAGTCTACAAAGAAGAAAATCCCCACTCGTGGAATTTCAGCGCCAAAAACGGGGAGGATAGATCGCTGATGGGGGAAAACAATAACAAACAGGGATTATCAGGGGAGGAGGAGGAGGGAGTGAAGGAGATTAGGTTCTTTCTAAAAACAATGTCCATTCATGTATTTTGCGGAATATCCAAATTGAATATTCAAAAGTCAAGTCAGACTTTTAAATTGAAATTTGCTGTTTTAAGCGTTTTTTTATATCTATTAGAGAAATCTTTGGTATAATACGTGTACCATCTTTTTGTTCTTTTGATTTTTGCATCATTAAACTGCAAGGTTCTGCCATGGTAACGCGTTCGTCCTGAGTGGTGTTTTAGACCAGTGGTTCCCAACCTGCGCGACCCTCAAAGGGGTCGCGAACAGGTTTCTGTGGGTCGCCGCAACTATTTTTAGTTGCAATTATTTTTATAAGAAATTTCATACCAAATGTTTCCAACGCTTTTATATTTCAACATGGCTACACACATTGCAATATTCTACTAATGGTTGTTAACATTATATCTATAATATACATAAATATATAATTAATATAATATATATAATTAATGTAATATATATAATTAATACAATATAATTTTATATTCGCGTTTTCTCTTAAAAATTCTTTTATTATGCAAATATTGCTGGGACAGATAGAGGGAGGGGGGTCGCGGATTACTTGGCTACTATAAAAGTGGGTCGCGGATTACTTGGCTACTATAAAAGTGGGTCGCGGCTTGAAAAAGTTTGGGAATTACTACTTTAGACGGCATCTTATCATAATCTAAAGTGCTACAAGTGCACAAGTGCACTTAGGTAAAAGTACCTAAGAGTGTTGTACACAAAGCTTTGAAACAGTGACTTCATTTATATGCATACAATGTTCAAAACAAAGAAGCTTTAAACTTTAGCGTCTGTTAATCATGTTAATCATGAGATGGAGAAAATGTAAAAAATAATGATTACCAATTGGATACTATCCGTCAACGAAAGGAGCCCATGTGGAAACGTACTAGTGTGTTTGACAAAATTTTATTTCGAGTTAAGGTAATTTGTGTTAAACTTTGTTTGTAAATTGCTTTGTTTCTACTATTTTCTTAAGTATGGAAAGACTTTATGGACACCCTGTATACACACACACTTTAAGTGAAAGCATTGCTAAATTTTATTTTGCAGTGTTTTCCTGAGGTCAATTTTTTTTTACATTTACAAATAGTTTGCTTGTTGCGAATGTCGTTATAAAGATAGGTAGATCAACGTTTGACGTCATCATATCGGCATGGACAAAATTCCTAATGCTTTAAGTGACAAAATCCAATGTATGTAATTAATAATTGTCCCTTTTATGATTATATTATTCATACAAATTGTACGTGATGATTGTATTTTTTTTTACATTCGTCAACATATCAACGATGCTTTCAATATATCTTCTATACGATTTGATTATTTGTTAAACATTAGTGACAAACTATCGCTAAATATGACGCTATTTAAAAATCTGAAAAGCGTCGAGAAATGATTTCAATGCCTTGTTCTCCATGATCTTCCACGGAAGGAAAAGCTCAGTCAGTGTACTGAGCTTTTAAGAGCGGTAAATAACGAGACGAAGCAGAGAGACAGAAGCTCGTTGTCGGAGATGCGTCGTAGCACATTTGTGACTCTCCTGAGTGAAAACCGTTAAAGATAAATCTAAAAGTCCAAGTTCCGAGGAGAAGGGGATGGGCACGTCGTCTTAAAAATTTGAGGGGCTTCTTCAAACTCGCGAAATGCAAAGAGAAGAAAACCAAATCTCTGTGCAAATGGAGTTTGCCTGGGGTTTCAAGACGTTGAGTTAAAAGGGAGGGAGGGAGGTAGAGCTAATAGGTTCAGAGAATTGAGCCCCAGCGAAAAGCCTGTCATCTCTAATATGCGATCAAAATCCGGTTGTCCTTGTTTTTGTTCTCCGTACACTTCATTTGAATATTTTGAGAGATGTTTATGACACTGATGTCATCATGCCAATGTCATTAGAACACGTTTGATGACGCAAGTTTGACCTTCACGTGACAGTTTATTTGAAGTTCGTAAGGAGCTGAAGGGTTCACGGACAATGTGGCATATCATTATGTGAGTATGTATTATATACATATACCATAATGCAGTGTATTATTATACGCAGCAGAGCCAATTATGCGATGTGAGCGTATTCGCATTTCGGATATAGGCAATAATGATCATCGACGCAAACAGGGGTGGCTTGCCCCCCCTCCTTCGGCAATAGCCACGCCAACGATTATTATTCGGAATATTTGTAAAATGCCTTTTGAACAGTTTTGAAGCGTTAGGCATGCTTCCTCGAGGTTCGTGCAGGCGTGGCTTTTAAGACGCCATTTTGCGCATGCGCATTTATTTGCTGCAATGAATGCGAGGAAAACCAAGGTTAGATGAAGATTTATATAATGTGCATATGCGGGTTTGGCAACAGCATTTCTAATCCTTTGAGCATTTTTGCATTTTTTCTGCGTTATTTTCTTAAATATAAATAATAAACTCTCTTCGCTGTTGTAACAAATTGACTGTAACATTGATCATTAAAAAATATTATCTATATCATCAACAAGACGCGACAAACCATAGGCGGCTAGATTTTTGCAAATAAAGGCATTCTGTTTCATTCAGAACTATGTGTTTGATACTATAGTTACTAAAAAAGAAATTAGCTGCCGAATTAGATAAAATAAAATTATATAAAATAAAAAAAGTTTGAGATAAGAAGTCTGCAACTTAGAATCTTAATTCTAAAATGCTATCTCCTTTCTTTGCTCTTCTTTATGGATGTGAGACATGCGCAATAAAATAGGATGTCAGGAAGAAAATCTCGATGCTTTTAAAATGTAGGGAGGGATAGCGTAGGATAACAAAAGTGAGATAAAACTGAAAAGATCTCTACGAAGAAGTCCTGAACAAATCAGATCAAAAAGGCGTTGTCAGTTGCATTATAAAGGCTGACCGATTGGGGCTGGATCTCTCTAGAACCTGGGACTAGTTACATTATTGGTTGTCATTAATACAAGTATGCACACATTGGGAGATCAAAAGTACAAAATATCCTAATTAGCATTAGAAGAAAGCATCATGGGGAAGACATGGAAACAGGAGAAGATGATGGATGACTTAAGGTAACCGACCACGTTCGGATGACGCATTTTATTTCAAGAAATTTAAATTTTATACCCTTTTATATGATCACTTCTATAGTTATCGAAACCTGATTTTCTGCTCTCAACATGTTAATTAGAAGTAGATATATGACAGTTTCTGCGAGACGCAAGATACGCTATTTAGTGCTGAATTGAAAACTTCAAATTCGATTTTCAAAGAATTTTTTTTTTCTCATGATTTGCGCTCTTCCCACACACGCTAATTGGAGTGTTTTTGCTAAATAGAATCACATGAAAGTATTTGCACACCGATTTTCAACATTGTTATGCGCCCTGCGGTGGCGCAGTGTGGTAACGCGTTCGCCTAGTGCGCCGCTAATCCGGGTTCGACTCCCAGCAGTGCAAAGAACGCTTACTCAGAGATCTCATAAAGATCGCACTGCTCACTGTAGTCCGGGGTTTGGTTCCCTAGGCCTTAAGAGGTTCGGATTCCTCGGAAAACAGTAGGTCCCGGTGCAGCATGACCATCATAGTTCGTAAACCGTAAAACCACAAACAAAACAACGTTATGCATGCAATAAACTAAAACTTCAAAAAAATTAATACAATTTAAGTTAAACCCCTTTTTTTTTTTTTTTGGCAGAATGGTTTTTTTTTGTTTTTTTTTTGACAAAGCTAACACATTTTGCTATGTACCACCAGTGCGTTAAGATATTCTAATTATTTTAATTCACTGCATGCACATTTCGTGCATGTGTAAAATGAAGCCAAAAACAAACTTTTGTCACCAGCATTACTCTAGTTATGGAGTTCACTGTTTGTATTAATTTTAGGCTATAATTTGTAGTAATTTTTGCGTACATACTTCACAGAAAAATTTTATTATATTTTTATATCAGTGGTTCTATTTAAGTTATTATCTAGTTCTTGAGTATATGCAATAAATTTTGAAAAATAAGCTCTCCTTTTCGAGAAAAATGCCCGCTGAACGAGACAGGTTACCCTGAAGACATGGGCGGACACAAACTTCTATTTTGGCGGATCAAGGACAGAATTTGCCATGGTCTTGGAATAACACCCTTCATTTATCATGAAAGTTGGAATTTTTACAGTGAAAAAAAAATTGGAATATCATGACACCTGTGGCCTCCCCTCCCCCGTGTCCGCCCTTGGACCAAACACTATGTATGTGGGGGTCCATGCTAGTTGTGAATTACCGAATCGGAAAAGGCACAATAATTATTATATATTTCTTATACCCCCACCACCCTTTCCCTCATTGGTTAGACCTTGAAGAGGTTCGGATTCCCCGCCTGGGATTACAGTGCTTCTTTCGCCGGCCACCCTTCCCATTAAGATCATGCACAATCTAATCTAATCGGATTCCTCGCGGAAAACTAGGTTCCAGTTTGGCATGACCCATGCTGTCCTTGCGCCTCAAACGACCTTCCCTGATTCTATTCAATTAACATAGACTAGAGAGAAAGTTTACAGACTGACATTTTCATTGTCACCACTAGCGTTTAATTGTGTTACGACATAGTAGGTAATATTTTCCTTAATACGGCATAGTTGTAGTAATAATCGCTGTAGAAACATGCAAAGTTATGTCAAATATAATATGGCAAATGCCCATATTCATTTCCAAATATTAAACGCGGAATATGCAGTACTTATCCGACCATTCCTTGCCGGTATAGGAGTTTCCGAGGATTATTAAAAGCATTGCCATATGCAGAAAGTTCATAAGGGGGAGGGGTGTCATAAAATTAAAACTCCATATATATATTATATATATTTAAAACTCGTATCGTAATGGGGGGTTGGGACCCCATCAACCCCCCCCCTGCTTGCGCCAGCGAGTAAAAATGCCAGATTACTCAGAAGACGTATAAAAAATTGGTTTATAACTCATTAAATCTTTCTCGTAACGTCATTTAACGTCCCTTCTACGCGTGAGCTGGTGGTCGGATTATTGAGAGATCGGACTAGCGAGGTCCGAATTACAGCGAGTCTATGGCAATGTTTCTCAGCCGAAGTTCTGTAAGAAAAAATAATGAATAGCAGTGGCAGTCGCCAAACAATGAGCGCTGCAGAACTGCAGCACCCCCTTGTCAAACAACTGAACTTCGGCGCTGGTATTACATTAGACATACAAAGTCATTTTTTCGCATGTGGGATTGAAGTCTCGTATACAGTTTGAATCCTTATATTTGAAAATTTTACGTTTTTCTTATGAATGTTAAGTTTATATTTCTTGCTTGCCTCATGTCTTGAACTATGTCCCTCTCTCTAATGTAAATGCAGTGCCCCTTGTTCGGCCAACATCTCCAGATTATGTTTTGCATACAAAACATTAAGTTTATAAATAACAAATATATTAATAATGGTATATAATAGTTTTCATGTAGGATTCTCCCGAAGATGAATGCTATTTCAAGAGTAAAAGTTTGAGAAACGTTGTTCTAGTGTACATAGCTGCTTTTATAGTACGGAGTGTAAAGCAGCGTCGTCGACCGTTGGGACCATGCACTCACTGCAAGGGTTTTTGGTATTTCCCCGTCTCTCACGGCCATTAGAACTTTATTTAAATCAAGATGACTTATCAAGATTGTTTACGTTGTTTATCTTTGAATTG
>QLNU02014176.1:153080849-153094053 GCA_006491805.2 Dysdera silvatica
CAATGATTGATTTATGTTTTACGAACGTATTGGGAATTCATTCAAATGTTTTGGATTACCAAATAAGAGATCACAAAGCTATACTCATCGAAGTTCAAGAGGAAACTAAACTCATGATAAACAATAAAATTAAAGTCAGAGATTTCAGTTCAAAACATCTTGAAAAGTTTAAAGAGAAATTGAGTTCTATAGATTGGAATGTAGAATTTAGCGATTTTAATAAATATGATGTATTTATAAATAAAATCAAGGAAATATATGATAGGAATTTTAAATGGAAACTCATAAAGGACAAAAACATAAAAGGTTAGATAAATAATCAAATAAAACATAGCATAAAGAAAAAGAATGGTATATTGAACTGATTTATATGAACCAAAAGGTTAATTTACTTGAGTAGATTTAAAAAACTAAATAATGATATAGTGAGGAAAATTGATCTCCATAAAAAAAAGATTTATGGAAAAAAATTGTCAACTGACAATAAAAACAAATGAAATTTTATTAATAAATTGCTGGGAAGGGTGAATAAAAAAAAATTATAAAAAAAAAGGCGCAGAATATAATGACATACACCCTAGGATAATCAAGGAATGTGCTAATGTATTGGTTAAACCACTGTTGGTGATATTTAATGAAATAATTGATACAGAAGTAATTCCTGAAGAAATGAAAACAGCTAAGATAGTTTCTATATATAAGAAAGGTTAGAAAGATAAAGAAAACTATAGACCAATAGCAATAACTTTCGTCTTCGCGAAATCATTTGAAAAATTACTTTACTAAAGAATAATTGATTTTATAGACAATGAGTATATAATAGATAATTCCTAATTTGGGTTTAGAAAGGGCAAATCAACTGCAGGGGCGCTATTGAGAACAATAAAAAGAATATAGGAGGCAATAGAAAACAAGGAACAGGGTATTGGCATTTTTTTATCTGAATAAAGCATTTGATGCAATAGAGAAATATTAATTAAAAAAATTAAAACTTATGGATTAAGGGGGAAGATCAAAAATTTATTGAGCAGTTATTTAAAGGCTGGAAAACAAGTTGTATATGCGAAGGGAAAGAAATTTAAGTTATTTGTTAATAATTACGGAGTACCTCAGGGCTCTACTTTGGGACCATTATTGTATTCTTTATATGTTAACGATATATTCAACGTGTCTGGTGTAGGAAATATCACATTATTTGCTGATGATACAAGTGTCATTATTACTGATAAGGATTTAAACAAGGTAATGAGAACAGGTATTAATGAAATAAAAACATATGAAAAATGGTTTGCTATTAATCAACTGAAGTTAAATATAGATAAATCAAAATTAATAATTTTTTCAGGTAAAAATAAAAAAATAGATGACGATATGATTAATAAATCTATAACAGTTATTTGTTTGTTTGTTTTGTGGTTTTACGGCTCAAAGACTACAGTGGTCATGCTGCGCCGGGACCTACTGTTTTCCGAGGAATCCGAACCTCTTAAGGCCTAGGGAATCAAACCCCAGACTACAGCAGTGAGTGAAAAGTGTGAAGAAGTTAATAACAATAAAATAGAAATAGTGGATAAACCTGATTTCTGGCGCAACTCTACAAATTAAATTGGGATGGCTGTTATAAATAAAATAACAAAAAGATACGTAAAGGTATGGGAATTCTAAGAAGATGATAAGTAAAAACTATCCCTCAAAATAAATAATAATCAGCTCTGTAATTTTCTTGATTAATTGCCATTTAGTATTGCAAACAGCATTTGGGGTAATTTGGGTTTTGTTAATGTTAATAATTATAAAATTTGCAAAATAAATCAATCAAACTGATTAATAGAGACAATAGAATAGACTTAAAGATTTTTTTAATGAATTCTAATATATTGCAAATTGAATAGATTCATAAATACTGTATACTAATTAAAATGTTTAAAAGAATAAGAAAAAATAAACATACAGATCTTATAAAAATTCAATTAAACGAAAAAGAAGTAGATATCGAAACTATAACGAATTAATATTACCCAAAATAAGAACAGAATTGGGAAGATGCAACATAAATTACATAGGACCTAAATATTAGAATGGAATACCAGATAAACTAAAGCGGTTAAATAATATAGTAAAATTTAAAAAAAAAGCTTAAAAGATACTGGATAGTCAGTAATGTCTAACAATTTATCGATAATTAAAAAAACCAATCAATTAAAGACAAATTATAAAAACAACTCACACAAGAAGTGCATTACATATGCGTGATCTTTAGTAAAGAGTGAGGGGTGTTGAAATATGTGGAAATAGCCTGATGGCCGAATTTATTGTTTGGGTGAATTGTTATATTGAATCAGTCTGAGGTCCTTAAGCACATTATAATCAACATAGATATTTACTTAGGACCTTTCTTTATGTGGTCATGTATTGTCACAACGACTGTTCCAAGAAGTAATAAAGTAGAAGTAAAAAAGAAATAAAGTAGTATTTTGATTACTTCTTTGTAAATGTATATTTTGATTACTTCTTTGTAAATGTATATTTTGATTACTTCTTTGTAAATGTATATTTTGATTACTTCTTTGTAAATGTATATTTTGATTACTTCTTATTCTTAGTAAATGCATATTTTGATTACTTTTTATTACATATCTCGCTCTATAGAAATACAAAGAATTCAAGGTGGAAACTGGCTATAGTTTCACCCTGTACCGGCAGAAGTTAAAAGGTCCGAAAACCACACATCGCAATATAACCGATTTCCAAAGGGAATATTTCGTTTTTTTATATCAGAATTAGCATTAATTACTGAATCGTAAATTTTGTTCAAAATTTTTTAGTCTTTAAAAATAAATTCATTTGCAAAGTAATTAAGTCCTCAGCTTATATTAATGAGATTTTTAATTACCTGTGGGACCAATTAATTTGTAATTACTCACTTAGCTATTTTATTTAATTAATAATTGATTAATAAATGAATTTATTCTACTAGACGTAGTTATCAATCGTTTCATTTAAACATATCAGTAAGTACAAGATTAAGGCAATTTTATTTTATTAGCTTGAACTTACTAAATTTTGAAACAATCGAACTCGAACAAATGAAATTTAAATGACTAACTGATAACAAATGAATATTAAATAAAATTCAACTTATTAAAACGTACAGAGTATACTGATAAATAAAATAAGCTAGCATATTATTTATAAAATAATTTTTACTTAAAATAAATATCGTCATAATATTATGAACCATTATTATTCTAATAATGGTTACGCTATTAGCCATTTAAACTGCAACATCAAGAAAAACAAGCAAGTGAAAAAAAATCGCCCAAGATCGATATTTAAATTTAGCGGGGTTCAATTAACATTAATTCGCGACCCTCTAATTGGCGGTCCTCTAATTAGCGGCCCTCCAATTGGCGGCTCTCTGATGCACGGCCCTATAATCAGCGGCCTTCTAAATTGAGACCCTCTAATCGGTGGCCATCTAATTCGCGGCCCTCTAATTTGCGACCCTCTAATCTTTGGTCTTCTAATTTGAGGCGCCCTAATTGTCGACCCTCTAATGGTTAGCCCTATTTTTAGGCCCTTTAATCCGCGGCCCTCTAATTGGCGACTCTCTAATTGCTAGCCCTGTAATTGGCGGCCCTCTAATCGCCATCCCTCAAATTGGCAGCCATCTAGTTGGCGGCCCTCTAATCGGTGACGCTCTTATCCGCGGCCCTCTAATTGGTTTCCCTCAAATTCCAGAACATATGGTGGCCCTCTAATTGCCAGCCCCAAACGGCGACTGTCTAATCGGTGGCCATCTAATCCGCGATCCTCTGATTGGAGCCCCTCTAATTCGCGACCCTCTCATCAGCGGCTCTTTAATTGGTGGCTCTAATTGGCGGCCCTCTAATTTTGACCAGCTGGTGGCTCTAATTTGCGGCCCTTTAAACGGTGACCCTCTAATTGGTAGCCCTCTAATCAGCGACCCTCTAATTGGTGGTCATCTAATTGGATGTCCTCCAATCGTCGGTGCCTAATTTGTGGCCGTCTAATTCTAAACCATCTAGTAGCCCTCTAATCGGCGGTCCTCTAATTCAAGAACATCTTGCGTTCCTCTAATTCAAAACCACCTGGCGGCTCTCTAATCGGCGATCCTCTGATTCGCAAATAACTCGTTAGGTTTTCGACCTTAACAATAGCCATCATTATCACATTTACGGAAGACCTTTACCTTGCCCTTTTTATTGCAGACAGAAAAACCAAAAGCAATAGCGGGTTCAATATCTATTGAAACCCGCTAACAAGAGATATCGATGCATATGTATTTTATAATAACACATAACATACACGCAAAGTGTTTTACAATACATGACTTGCTGTAATACACATTATATTACATCGCTCGAATTATGTAATACACAGTATTATGCAATACATACTTTATGTTGTAAGGATGAAATTGTTGACTTGTTTGAAAAAAAAAAAAAAGACTTGTAGAATACAAATGCAGACATAGGCACCGGGTCTCGAAAGGGGGGAGTTTTTTTTGTAAATGGGGAGGGGGGAGTTTTTTCTGTAAATGGGGAGAGGGGAGAATTTCGGCAGATTTTTTACTTCTCTTATGAGGAGTTTGCAATAACGTTATTCAAATTGGGGCTTAGATTCCAAACCCTCCCCTTGTGCACGGCCTTGCACAAATAAGTTGTTTGTACATTCTTCTATGGTCTGTCCATCTTGTAAATTTCGGGTCAATGTAAAAATTATTCTGCCTGGTGTTGCAATTATTTGCAGTTCCTCGGTGTATTCTGATTTTGGCATTGTTACTATGACATTTTCAAATATTTCTGGTGTGTTGTCAAAAGACTTTCTCGTCGTGAGGAATTTTGGGCTTAACAATTTTTGACAAAAAGTGTTTTTTGTAAAACATCTGTTGCACCCAAACTGAATTAATTAGTGTTGATGCAATAGTTTTTGTTAAAAATCACCTTTGTGCTTGTAGGTGGGCACAAGGTGACGGATACACACGTTAAATACATGAGGTTAATTTCCTTATATTTATTATTTGGTCTCCTAGTGAAAAATTATATTTGTTTGTCTGGCGAATTAGAATAGAACAGATCGATTTAACAAATAACCAGATTATATCTGTTTAACAGATAAATAGATTAGATCACTTTAATAATTAAATGGATTAGATCAGTTTAATAAATAAATAGATTAGATTAGAAATAAGATTAGATTATAAATAGATCAGATTAAGATAGATGATATTGTATCAATAAAGTAATCAATATATTATTAGATTGACTACTTAATGTATTAATACAGTAATCAATATATTATTAGATGGACTACTTAATGCATTAATACAGTAATCAATATATTATTAGATGGACTACTTAATGTATTAATACAGTAATCAATATATTATTAGATGGACTACTTAATGTATTAATACAGTAATCGATATATTATTAGATGGACTATTTAATGTATTAATAGATTTATTATTGAATTCGTGTATTAATATATTTTTAGTTGATTAATTAAATGTATTAATAGATTTATTATTCGATTAAAGTATTAATATATTATTCTATTGATGTATCAATAAATTTATTACGGATTGATTCATTAATAGATTTATTATTGGATTAATGTATTTATTAATAGATGGGTTAATTGATAGATTAATGTATAGACAAATAATGAGAACAGTGAAACGTCGTTTTACCGTAATAGAAGTTTGGTTAAACTTTTCAAGTTCTGAAAAGCTAACGGAGAGATATTTGATATTCGATTCTGCGATAAGTCTAGAGTCTCTAAACTGTGAAGGGGCTGAAAAGCTAGGTTCGGGATCTCCAGCAAGAAATTTTCATCCAACCTGAAAAAGAAACAATTAGTAAGAAATTGAATAATTATTGAAAGTGAACAGGATAAGTGAAAATCAGCTAAGAACTGCTTGAATTAAGATAAAGATGAAATACTCATAAAAAGTATTAATTTAAAAATTTAAAGTTTCTGGACGTTCCAAAGGATTGCGTTAATCTCCTACGGAGCTATGTCTTCGTCGCGTGTGAGAAAATTACACGAAAATATGTTTTTATAAGAACGTCCTCGGGACGTCTTTAAGACGATATTTGATATCTGGGATACAAGAGCCAAAATATACTCAACGGTAAACACTACTATTTCAGATAGAAACATTTTGTGATGGGTTGCGCGGCGCCAAATGGCCCTAAGATCGAGAACTGGCCTTTGATTGAAAAAAAAAACTAATTTCTTTTGATTTTTTTTTTGTTTATTCCCTTTTTTGTTATTTCTTTCCCATTTCGAAAAGCACCAGATTTTATTAGTTAAATTACAACGATGTTGCGTCATAATAATATACAAATACGAATTACGGATTTTTTATTCAAGGGGGGAGTTATAAACAAATGAAAAATGCACAATTTTAATGTTACACGACACCACTAGTGTCCACACTGCACCTTCTTAATACTGTATTAATAACGAGAAAACTTTGTTGATAACTCATAATGAGAAAACTTAGTTGATAACTCATAATGAGAAAACTTTGTTGATAACTCATAATGAGAAAACTTTGTTGATAAATCATAATGAGAAAACTTTGTTGATAACTCATACTGAGAAAACTTTGTTGATAACTCATAATGAGAAAACTTCGTTGATAACTCATAATGAGAAAACCTTGTTGATAACTCATAATGAGAAAACCTTGTTGATAACTCATAATGAGAAAACCTTGTTGATAACTCATAATGAGAAAACCTTGTTGATAACTCATAATGAGAAAACTTTGTTGATAACTCATAATGAGAAAACTTTGTTGATAACTCATAATGAGAAAACTTCGTTGATAACTCATAATGAGAAAACCTTGTTGATAACTCATAATGAGAAAACCTTGTTGATAACTCATAATGAGAAAACCTTGTTGATAACTCATAATGAGAAAACCTTGTTGATAACTCATAATGAGAAAACTTTGTTGATAACTCATAATGAGAAAACTTTGTTGATAACTCATAATGAGTAACTATTAATGTTAACCCATTCAGTTCTAGATTTGTTCAGGACTCCTTGATTCGGGCAATTTTGTTAAATCACTCCATTTTTATTACTCTACCTCACGTCTCTTAATTGCATTACGTAACCAATGGTATCGACTAACCACAGGAAAACTATTTTCAATCCTTATAAGTGTTTGAAGAAGAAATAAAATTGTTAAGAACGATGCGGCAGAGCCTCATAACTGCCACTGCGAATTAGAAATCTGTCTTTTTCCAGCAATTTATAATCCAAAGCCGTAAATGTGAGTTCTTTTATAGACTTGGCAGCTGAAGTTCTGAGTGTTGCCAGGTCTGTAGGATTGATCTTATTGCAGTTAGAGTATTTTTTCATTGTTTTCTCGTTCCGTAGGAAAAACTAAAGCAACAGAAAAATGCCCTTCTGTTGGTTTCCATCATACAACGATGAAAACCTGAGTCACTGAAAAAGTCTGATTTTGGTTGATATACTTTTAGTGAAAAAAAAATTACATTTTTTATTAATCCTCATGAAAAAAACATATAGACGCCATTTTTCTTAAAGATATTATTCTAGCAAGCTAAACTGAACATAAGAAAAAGTAAAAGTCATTTTGAAAGCTTCAAATATATTTGATGTTTCTTCATTTCTAAAAGGAAAATATTTTTAAACAATACATCTAACCTTTAGAAAAAACCTTCGCTCATGAAAACTATACGAGTTGTTAGTCAGAATATCGTAACTCATACAGAATTATGTATAAAACACTAACTTCTAATAAAATATATATAAAATACCAACTCCTAACAGAATATATATATAAAATACAAGTTTGCGATTATCCTTTCTTCATAAGACTTTACATGTTAATTTATTATACGTAGTACTTTTACATTCTGTCTGGATATATACGCACGTACACAATCAAATAACATTAACTTATCTATAATAATATTTACTTTGATCCTGGCAGATAACCTATAGTACTAATGTTTATGTTTATAGTGTTCGTCTCTAACGATAAGTTGTTTTCAGTGAAACTATATAACAATAATTTGTATTAAATGAAGCTGTATATAACGATAATTTATTTTAAGTGAAATGTATACAACGAAATTTGCTTTTAGTGAAGCTATATTTAATGATAATTTGTTTTAAGTGAAACCGTATATAACGATAATTTATTTTAAGTTAAACCGCATGTAACGACGATTTGTTTTAAGTGAAGCTGTATGTAACGATAATTTGTTTCAAGTGAAGCTGTATATAATGATAATTTGTTTTAAATGAAGCTGCATGTAACGACAATTTGTTTTAAGTGAAGCTATATATAACGATAATTTGTTTTAAGTGAAATCTATGTAACAAACATTTGTTTTAAGTGAAGCTCTACATAACAATTTTGAGCTTTCCAAACTTCGATTATGGGTTGTGTTCGTTGACTTTTTAAAGCAATATAGCCTTTGAAAATCTGTTAAAATATGTAATAAAAATTAATGAGTCGGAAAAATTAGCATAGATATACATTTAACAGTGTATATGAGAAATATTTAAATGATTCATCCGTAAAAATATATAAACATGTGCTTGTAGATAGTAATATAGATATGCATATATGTTAATTGTATTATAATTAATTAGTGATTAGAATAAAAGAGAAATTAAAAAAACTTAAATCCAGGAAACACAAAGTACTAATCCAGAAAATGAAAATAAAGGAAAAAGCGTTAGTATAAGTGAAAAATCGACATCGCGCTACGAAAAATATATTAAATATCAGTTTTCTGTAGTGTAACTTTGTCTGACCAGTCGATTCTTGATGCCAGCGCCGTATACCGGAAACCTTCAATAATTAAATTAATATAATAATAATTTAATTATTAATAATTCAATTTAATAAGATCTTGAAATTACGTAAACGGCACTGATATAAGGCTTGAAATCATTCATGAATACACTTTTTACCAATATCTTTAGTAAACTTTTTATTAAACGGGTGATATGCCAATTTATTTAGATATGAAGATGTCCAGTTACTAAAATGTTACATTTAACTTCACATTGGTAAAAATTATTCTACATTATTATTATTGGTAATAACGTTTACGATAATGATAATTATTGACAAAGTTTCTTTGATTGGTTGATTGTATTTTGATGGCGCAAGGACTATTCTGCGCCTATCAGGATCAAGCTTTTTTTTCAATTTCCTGTTTTCCTCAACATAAAGTATTTACATCTCCTTGGCTTCTTTAAATTTTAAAGCTGATGAACAATTTATAATATAAAAGATTATTATATTTTATAATTAAAATAGAATTTTATTATAATATTTTATTATTACAGTAGAACCTTAATAATTCGAAGTTCTCGGTAAGTCGAAATCATTCTCTTGAAATTCGCTAATTCGAAACGTAGAAAACTCAGTCAAATTTCTTTCCTTTCACTTTCGGATTATCGAGACAGAAAATTATTGAATCATTGATATAAGATTCTTAAAAAATATAAAATGGGACAAACTAAATTTAATCCAAATAAAATAATACACCGAACGTAAACCGTAACGTTCATTTAAATTTAATCATGGTTTTAATTGGATTTGACATGGGCTTATGATTAGAATATTCAATCATGAACGCCATCAAAAATCCCGAGTTCAATAAACAATCCTACACTCAATCAAAACCTGAACAAAAAAATCCCCACATGAAATCAATTTCAACAGAAAATCCCATAACCAGTACAAATTTAACAGAAAATCCCACATTCGATCAAAAATTTAATAAAAATTGCTGTACTTAATCATTTTTAAACACAAAAAATGTTGTGCGGTCTTAGTATATAAATCGCACCTTATATAATATATACTGAACATTCAAAATATTGTTTAATTGAAATTCGATTTTATTAATCCAAATATACAAGCTATACATAAAACCGTATTTCATAAGTCATTTTTAAATAAAAGCTTCGTCTTAAGCTAACCAAACCTATTGTTTTGTCGAAAACACACATGGCCAAAACAAAACCAGTCTGACTGCATAAACCCGGTACAATTTTTCGTGAAGTATGCGTTTTTCTGCATAAAGAGCTTTAGAAGAGAAAGATAAACGCCTGGTTATTTTTTCTGAGAAAAGCCCAAACCGGTTCATATCAGATTAAGTCTCGTTCTCTCTTTTTAAACTTGAGAAATGCCACCATACTAAACCGAAAATACTCGTCGTTCAAGTCCGTGGTCAAAACGTATAGAAAGAGTTGCTTTTTTTTGGTTTTTCAAAAACTCGATTTTGCCATTGGGCTAGCCAAATAAATTTGGGGAGTTATTCTGGGTCTTTTCCGCTATTATTTTATTTCCCGGCCAAAGAAACGAAGTTTCTCCTGAATAAATGCCACTTTATGTGATTACCGAAGCCACAGCAGAGACATTTCGGGACACTCAACAAAAAAAAATCGAAGCTCAGTTAAGGCTCTTTGTTTCCTTAACCTCCAACTTCTAGTTAAGGAACTGACTCCGGAATAAAAGCCAATTTTAAAATACACTGAATGGGTAGAAGTATTCGGAGATATTAGTCCGCAGAAATCCAAGGTATTCGTCAGCCGATGACGCTTGCAGCGTTAGCCCACCATAGCTTTCAAGACCACTGACGGAGACGTCGGTGGTTTCACCATGAAATCTGATGTAGCGTTCCAGTTCATATCGAAGATACTATATTCAATAGAACCAACACTTGGATGACTCTTTGTTTTATGGCGGATGGACAGCAAATACTATGCTGGACATAAAATTTTCTGAGGAATCCGAACCTCTTAATGCCGAAGGAATCAACCCAACTACAGTGTGCTGTTTGTCTATAAACATTCCCTTTTTTTTTTGGCACATTTGGGAATCTTAATGATGTCTTAATGGAAGTCCTAATGGTGACACTGAACTGCGGATAACTAGGAATTTCATAAATTCCCCTCAATAATATAATTGATTATATTATTTTGATTTTAATATTATTGATTATATTGTAATGATTTTATTCTTTGATACT
This sequence comes from Dysdera silvatica, assembly GCA_006491805.2. Taxonomy (NCBI): domain Eukaryota; kingdom Metazoa; phylum Arthropoda; class Arachnida; order Araneae; family Dysderidae; genus Dysdera; species Dysdera silvatica. Next base: position 153,091,919 of record QLNU02014176.1, read on the forward strand.
TCATAATATATTGGTTTAATTGTACAGTATTATGTTGAGCATATACTAATTTAATATATTCATAATCAAAATTGTTATGTTGATTCCATTTCAATGTTTAATTGATTCCATTTATTTTATTTCAAAATTGAATTATGAATTATGTTCTCGCATTCTTAACTGACCTGAAATACACTTAACTGCTTTGAAAATTATTACATTTTAATATTCTTACCCACTCTGAAACTGATGATATTTCGATGTTCCTAACCATAATGAAACTGATTACGTTTCAATGTTTTCTCTTAATTACTTTAAACAACTGAATCTGAATGAATATTGAATTTACATTTCATGCATTACTTCACATGAACATTGAATTTACATTTCATGATTTACATCACATAAACATTGAATTTATATTTCATGCCTTACAACACATGAACCTTGAATTTACATTTCAATGTTCTAAACCATTTGTTAATTCATACAATAAACGACATTCTTACCTCAGGGCCTTCAGAGACGACAGACCCGTAAACGTACTATTCTTCAATGAAGAGATCATGTTCCTGTTCAAATTCAATACTTTAAGTTTGGTCTGCTCCTTGAAACTCCCTTTCGCTAGTGTCATCAGCTGATTGTGGGCCATATCAATGTACTCTAGATTCTTATATACGTTAAATGCTGCCATTATGGATCTTATCCTGTTGTTACTCAAGTGGAGTTCTTGCAGACCTAGAAAGAAGGATGAGACACACACTTGTTACTCGCAGCAAGAATGGTGAATTGTTGATCAGGGTACAATCCAGCTTTATATTCGGCTGCGTTTCCGCCAACACCATAATAATGCAACCACCAAAGACTCAGGGATTCCTCCGTAAGCTGGAAAGCTTCTGGTCTCGGCAAATAAGAGATGGCGTATTACTTACAATGAAAGAGGATTAGCAGCGCGCTATGAGACCTGCAGAAATAGGTTCTGCTTTGATCTTCATCTATCTGACGCAATGAGGTATTGGGTGAAGCTATTACCACGGAAAGATTCACTCTACGTTATATTTTGATCAATATTATCTCTCTCTCTCTTTCACGAGGACCTAATGTAAGAAGTAAGGGGGATTTTACATATTGAAGAATATAGGCAAAGGAGTTCTGGGGACACATGCATATTTTATTCATAATTTCTTTTTACTTAGAAAATTTTGACATCGCTTTTTGTTTCCTTTTGGGTTCTATATAAGATATCCTCCGTCAATAGATGGAAAAATGAAATGACGCCGCAGAAGATGGACTTTTAAAAATAAAAAACTGTTGGCTTTGTTATCGTCGGTGTGCACGCAACTCATTCCTCCACGTAACTCATCAGGATTAAATAAAAATACAATTATATCTAATTATATGAGTTTCAGTGCCGGGTTAAGGCTTTTATGGGCCCTACGTACGAAGGATGGAATGGGCCTTGGTGACGATATTCAGATAATAAAACCTCGAATTCGCCTTAAAGTTCATTATCTAAGATATTCAAATTTGTCAATAATGAAAATTTCACGGATATTTACAAATAAACGAGGTTCAAATAACATCATATCCCTTCGGGGCCTTGAAGCCGTGAGCCTACTTAGCCTTATATGCAAATCTAGCACTCATAAATTTATTATAATTGTGTATTTATCAAAGCACATTTCCATAAATAAAACATGGTTATAACTCACAATGAAAATATAATTTATAAATTTTCTGTGCATTTAAATATTTTTTTTTACTATTTGCGTATTTGGATTTACATTTGAATTTGGATTTACATTTGCGTATTTGGGTTTACATTTGAACAAGCGAATAGGAGTCAATTATTCAAGTGAGTGTCAGTTAACTTGGAAAGTAAATAGTTTTCATCGCATTTAGCATTGAAAATTATTGTTCAAACATGCTGTTGGTTGGCGCAAAGTTGGCGCAAGGTTTTGTGGCACAAGGACAGCGAGGATTATTCTGAGCCTCAAACACGTTGATTGAGAGAAATGTGCAACAGCAGTACCTCAGTGCTATTTCGTGTAAAGTTGGAAAATCAGAAACCGAAAGAAATTTCATTAATTCAACATAATTTGAGCTGCCAGAAATGTAAATAATCTCATATTTGAAGAGTGGTAGGATATCTATTG
>QLNU02014176.1:153094153-153132959 GCA_006491805.2 Dysdera silvatica
TCATTTGTTTGCTATTTGATTTGATTCACCGGCTTTTGCGTTTGTCAAAGCTTATGCTGCCCTAGATATGAGCAAAACAGCTACATAAAATGAAAATACAGTAAAACCTCCTTAGCGGACACCTCTATTTAATGGACATTTTTCCAATTTCCAGTTCCAGTACTTGTAGTACTTTAGCCCTCGAAAGTGATCGATACTTAAGTCCTCAGATGTCAGCTATTCAGATGTTTTACTCTATTAAGACATCGAGCGTACGCATAAACTTTACCCTAGAGATTACTATATAAAAAATAACATAAATAGAAATTATGAATGCGTAGCACACTTACAGAAATAATCTTTAAAACATAGAAGTAAATTCTTCTAGACACATTTATCCATTCATTGCTATTTACCATTAGAATGTTGTTACCGCATTTTCTATTTGTTCTCAGTCAATTTCGCGAAAATCTTCCGTACCTTTTGGGATGTAAAAATAAACAATATTCTCTTTACATGGATTAAACATTTCATTAAACTTATGGATGAACGAAACCTCGACCTTTTTATGCGCCAGCTATTTGAAAATTCCAATTTTGTTTTTTCATCCAAAAATACAAGATGCCGAGGATAAAAAAAAGAGAAAAAAAAAAGGAAAGTTTCCAAACTTCGCGGAAACTACGGAAAACATTAGCGGAACACATCAATCGATAACTATTCTCTTGCCCTCTCTCAACATAAGCACGAGAAAGGTTTCGCCCTCTTTCTTTGCGAAGGAGAAAAACTGCATGCAGGAACAAAACAATTATTTTGATATTTATATGCACAGTGAAAATCGGTTATAACGACCTTCAAGGGACCGCGAAAATTTGGTCGTTATAACCGATAGTCGTTATAAACAATATTTTTTTTAAAATCACAGTAGCCTAAAATATAATATACTCTAGAGTTTTATAAATTATTTTGATAGTAAAAAGTACTAAACTTTTTGGTTTCAAAATTAAATTAAAATATATTTAATTATAATGAATTTAATTTCCGTTTATATTAAATTATTTTATAACCACACTAAAAACATAGTACTTCCTTAGTTTTTTAAATTGAAAAAATTCTAGAAAATACTAAAGTATACAATGTAGAAAATGAATCTAATGAATTATATTTATTATATTATACTAATGACTTCCGAACAGTGCCGGTTTAAGAGCTTTATGGGCCCTACGCTGAAAAAATAAAATAGGCCTCTAAAGAATATGACCCTCGTGATATTCAATTAATAAATCATTTTATTTTAGTTTATTATCTTTAATATTCAGGTTTAGCAGTAATAAAAATTTCTCAGACATTTGTAAATAAACAAGATTAGAATAACGCTTAAATTTTGATAACTAACCCATGTGGTTCCGATTTATGACTGTCAAGTCGCGTCGTTATATCCGATACGAATTTCCCTAGTTAGAATCTACGTAGACTACAAAATCGTCGTCGTTATATCAGGTTTCGTCGTTATAACCGATACATTTAGTATGGAGTAGAATAGCAAACCAAACTTCTTGTAAAAATTCCGTCGTTATATGCGGTTGGTCGTTATAAACGATTTTCACTGTATTTTTTAAATATACATGTAATGCATGTAATCGAGGACGGATTCAAGTCAAATGATGCCCGATGCGAGCGCAAAATTTGGCGCCTCTGTTAAACATTATTATTTTGAATTATTAATTTTATTTATTGACTCTTATTTAAGAACAAACAGTTTGATGATGAAATTGGACTTAGCTTGGTCTGCACTTCGGGGTTTTTAAGCCATTTTGTCGCCCTCTCTTGTCTCGGCGCCCAGTGTGAAGGCACCGGTGGCACCGCCCTTAATCCATTACTGCATGTAATTTTATTTGTGTAATGCAAGTTGCTTTTAATTACTTAGTGTAATTTTTAGATGCATATATTATGTAGGTAATTTGTACTTGCTTACGTAGTATATGCAATGTGTAATTCTCTACGTAATGCAAGTGATTTTTAAAAATTTATGCTTTACGTAATTTTTAATTACTTGTGCAATGTAACATACAGAAGGAGGTAAACGCGACTAAGATGCAGGAACTTAGCAAAACGAATTGAATTATGAAAAATGTTAAAAAAACCCAATGCGGAATATTTTTTGAACATAGATCAACATTTTTATAATTACTTTAAATGCATATATACAAGTTAATTATAAAATTTAGTATAATGCTAAAAATAATAGATAAGGTGTTCAAATGCAATCGTAATAACATAAATTTCACAATTATTTCCATAAATGTTACTTTAGAGTCAGTTATACCTCAATTTCTATAAACACATGTAATGTCAATTTCTATAAACACATGCAATGTCAATTTCTATAAACACATGTAATGTCAATTTCTATAAACACATGTAATGTCAATTTCTATAAACACATGTAATGTCAATTTCTATAAACACATGTAATGTCAATTTCTATAAACACATGTAATGTCAATTTCATAAACAAATGTAATGTCATAACAAAAAATTTTTAGGCACTCAGCTGTATAGCAAAACGATTATTTATTGCTAAAACTTTACGTTTCGATTCGAGCTGTGCGAATCATCATCAGAAGAGGTTAAATTACATGAAAAACTTTTGAGAAAATTGTAGAATATACATACGTTGCGGAAACAGTATAAATACGTTGAAATAAATTATTATGAAATTTTAGAGACGAATATAAAAGCCTATTTCTAATATAGTAGTATCTATTTTATACGTGAAGTAAAATACACGCAACCTACGGTTTACTGTTTCGTTAATTCATATTAGCCACTAATATCTATCGAATAAGTCTTGACCTGAAATTTCCAAAATGAATAGGATAGAGATGCGCAACGACTTAACAAGTCACATAACTGCGTCAACTTTCTGTTTATTTCCTCCAACTAGAAGTTCGAAAGCTAGCGAATTTAAATTTTGATCAATTACACACTAAACCCAAAAATGCAATTACTGAAATCGACACGTGTTTGCTGTAAGCAAAACAAACATGACAATATCTGGGATTTCTTTCTCTCCCCACTCATGGATGTTGAAACATCCCTATACAAATATTGATTTTTGGTGCTAACCTTGCGAGGGATGTTTTTTTCTCAAAATCGTCCGAAAAATTACTAATTTTCGTCCAGTAGGGAATCAATTTTGGGTAAATCATTATCCAAATCCAATTATCGAACCTGGATTGTCGAGGAACGAAACAATGAGGGATAAAAAAAATCCCTACGGAGGTTGACGCAAATCCCTTTCAGCGTCTGTGGAGTCGATTAAGTGAGGGAAAACTTCCCAAAAATAAATATAATGATTACGTGTACAAACACAGCAATAATTAACTTCATATTTACAGGGAGCAAAGTAACCTTTGGTAAACAAAAGTAAGTTTGTTCATTTTCCTTCCCTGCTCCCCACCTTTTTTTTAAGCCCTTGATTCAAAAATGTGGCTTTGCATTCAGTAATAATTACAGGGGTTTAGGGAAATCAATTAAGAAACTTCTTTTGCGAAGGTTTCACAATGTATGCACTGTGACCAAAATTAATCAGTTTTGCAGATTAATAAAGTAATGTAGTTTATTAATATTAACAGATTAATGATTAATAACAGATTAACTGATTGATTCATGTTAACTGATTAATAACCGATTAAGGATTAATAGTAACTTAATAATATGGATAAAAATTGATGAGATTAATACTGATAATATGAACATTGCTAATATAAATATTAATATAATTATCATTAATGTTAGGAATTAATAGTTCAGTAAAGATTTTGACCAATTTTGCAATGAGTAACCGATGAACAGAAGTTGAGGAATATCTGCCCAAGGCTCTGTGTAAATAAATGTCATCCCGATTATAAATAATTATTGTACATTTATAATTTTTACTATAAATATCACACTGATTAAATAATTATTTCAATAACTTAAATCGTATTCAAATTTTACATATATGGGAATGCACCTTACACCACCTTCAATAATATCCATTTATACGACGGTTATAATAAGACATCTCGAATCAGCCGCTACGCCGCTTGTCTTACCGTGGGACTTTCCTTTCATGGAAAAAAAAAAAAAGATTTGAGTTAGGCCTACTCAAACTATACGCGGAAGTACCGCACCCAATATAAAAATAAACCAGTAGACTAGCCGAGATGTCGCATGGCCACCAGGATCGCCGGATTTATCAAGCTTGGATTTCTTCCTGTGGCGCAGAATGACTCTTACGGTCCTTGCACCATAAAAGTACAACCAACCTATAGGGGACTTCTGAAGTGCCTCGAGGTACCTTCACTGAGGACTTCGCCTCCAGGTTTGCTATCGCTGCTACAACTTCTCGAGAAATGACTGGCATCTTCGAAAATGTACGCCAACCAATGTGTTTCGCTGTCAGGCACGTATTACTTTTTATCGGCACAACCTTTAAGCTTCCGCGGGGCCCCCCGCGGAGCGCAGTCTTGGAAGCTCTTCCTTATAGCATTCCAGAAAGCGTACACGTTTTCTTGTCCACTGAAGTCGAGTGTTTAGTTTCCTTTAGCCTCAGAGGTTTGTGTTGCATGTGTATTGCATGCTTCGCTAGCTCCACGTATGGGAAACTGTAGGTCTCAGTACAGCATGATCTTTATCCTTGCGCCATGAAAACCAAACAAAACTCGTAAAAAACTAGATCATACGACTTTTGTTTTTTGACTAATTACAGCCGTAATTTTCTCTTCAGAATAGAAATACTTTTGTCTTTGTAAATATTGAATTCTGCTTGTGCATATTCATCTCCATATTATAAGTTATTATGGCGCAATGACAATATTCTGCGAGAAATTTGTCTTCCCACGATCGCCATTAGCAGCAGAAACTGGAAGAGTTACTTGTGAAATTGTTTTTCTAAGGACTGTTTGCTCAATAAAACCTTAACACGCATTGAATAAGTCTTGAAATGGAATATACCATGTTGTAAAATAACTCTGATCATCTAAAAAATATATGTAGTTTCAGAAGTGCACGAACAATAAGCCTTTAAATTACTAAGTGTTAATGAATTGCAGTGATGAAAAAATAACTTTGATCTTGAAGGAATTTGAAGAAATACTTTGAGATTTCTACTTGATTTAAAATTGTGATTATTCCTTAAAAGTTCGCGTCTCACCAATATAATTGAAAGAGTTTCAAAGTTTGGAGATTTATTTCGAAATTGTGGCGAGCGAAATTTTGTTTTGGCGATAAAGAAACGGATTTGCAGTTTCTTGTCTTGCTTGCTTCAGAGGTGTTGATGTCAAACAAGTGAAGAGTCTTTTGTGTGAGAAAGGGGAGAGAATGAGTTTTTTAGTGATATTATATGATATATTTATGCATAATCTTAATAATAAATTTTCATTCAACCCGATATACAATATTTCGTGATACATAGCTTGAGCAGTATAAAAATTATAGAAATGTAAGAGAAGATCTATATTAAATTATTTTAAGTTTTGAGGTTAGAAATGGAAGAGAATATAAAGCCGAAGCTTGTTCCGAGATTCTCTTCCAGAATGCGGTGATGTTGACAAGAGAGAGGGTAAATTTTCATATTTCTGAATTATGCTTATTTTAAAGAGTTCAGTTGGATATCTTTGGCAGAAGGACGTGAAAACCATTGTAATAACTTAAGAACAGACTGAGCGTCGTTTTTACGAATTAATGAGCAAGAAGTATTATTATTTTTTGGGATTTTTCATGGGCCTCATTTGAGAAAATTGTGGCACACGTCTGGATAAAGCTTACGAAATTATGTTTATCAAGATTCAAGACAGAAGTGTATCTGAGAGTCAACATATCTTATCTGAAATTTTGATTCAAAAAATGTTAAAATGTTTGTAAAACAAACGTTAATTAACAAGTTAGTTGTACTATTAAGAGTTACATATATGAAATTATACTATTGTATAAGAGATTATAGTTTGAAAGTAGTGTAAAACTTGGATCCAAAATACAGAATAGCTTAAGGAGGAAAAAGAGAGTTTCTATCCAGCAGGTGTCACAATTTTTCTTTAGGGAAAAAACGCAAATGCCGTCGATTCTTTATGACGCACGTTTTGGAATATGTTTAATTGATAAGTGTTTCAGAAAAAACAAAAGCAATTATTTTGCTGATAAAAAAAACCCTGAAGAGCCCAAATTGCCATTTTGTGAGTTCAGATGGTGTTTGAAAGTTTATATATAAGAATATATTGCAGATATTGAAGAACGTTCCTTTTTTATATATTGGAGTGATAAGTACCTGATAGAGGGAAAAAATGTTCAGTGTTAGTAGGAGTTCCCAGGTTGAAAAAAAAGGTTATATAATCAGTTTATCTTTGTAATGAGATGTATTCGTAGAAAGTGTCCGTAGGAAGATCCGGGGAAATGCTTGGAGGCCCTGCTGGAACAATGACTTGGTTTCTTTTTGTACAGCGATTGCTTCCTAGGTTGCAAATTCAGTTCTTCCCTGTGTCCTCTCCCGACACTGCTAAATGTTATTGTAGCAACTCACTTCAGCCCCAACAGCCACTCTCCCTTTGTGAAACTTCTCTAAAAAGACAAAATCATAAACTATGGATAAACTAATAGTTAAACAAAAAAAAAAAAGACACTGCACAGTGTGGATATGTTCCAGAGGATATTATTGACATGGCTAGAAATAGGCGACCCGAGGGCAGAGATGTTTAGATTTTGCCGCGACTTTTGTGAAAGGCCATGATTCAGCATATATATCTAGTGGTGAACAATTTGTCTAAACCCCCTGGTGACGGTGGGACATGGGTCAGTTCCATGAAAACCATCGCCCGAAGTACATACATATACACGGCCCATGGGGCACACATGTACCACACGATGACCATACTCTGCCCTCCCTATAGTTGCATCAACTTAAAAAGGCCCATTACACCAAGATCTGCGCGTTAGCTGAGGGGGGGTGGAGGAGGATTCCGCATTGGTTCAATTCATGATATATTCATGCATAATTATGATATAGTTATGCATATTTATGATATAGTTAATCATACTTACGATGTATTTATGCATATTTGTGATAGTTATACATGATTATGTTATAGTTATGTATAATTATGATATAGTTATGCATAATTATGACGCCTATATATTTACGCATCATTCAGGACATCATTCAAATTCATTAAAAGATAAAAATGTGTTCTTCCCTTCGTTATCTATAAATTTTGGTTCGATCAATTATCATGGTTTAGTTTCATACATACTGGAGTAAAATTAAATTCACGAGAGTTAGAGGTAGGTGGAAAAATTGTCTGATGGATCACTGTGGAATAAATCCGCCTACCTCTAATTCTGCTTTTCTGCAATTCTGCCTGCCTCTAATTCTGTTTACCTCTTATTCCACTCCTTTGGAAATTTTCTCCTTTGGTGGAATTACCTCTGAATTCACTCCTTTGGTGGAATTTTGCCGACCTCTAATTCCACCTAACTAATTTCGTTGCCATGGGAAAGTTTTCGTAATTTCAGAGGCTCATAATTCAATAGAAATATTCCTTAAACTGCAAGTTGCACAATTAGCGTATTTTGTAACATTAAAAATAAATTATAATGCTTACATTTATAAAGTTTATTGGAGCTGCACTTAAAACTGTATTTAATTATTTAAAATTTATGACGTGCTACACTTATGAAGCTGACAGCGAAATACACAACCGTCGATGTGCTAATTAATTATTAAATTAAACATATTTTAGTACTCATTAAAAAATTTTATACGTTACATAGAAATTTAATTTTACGACAGTTACCTATTTAACATATATTCAAAACTTTTGGCGACAAACTTGGCGAGTGAAGTTCAAAATCCTAAGCCATGGATATTCTTTTCTTGAATAATAAGTTTTAAGGGAGTACAAAACCTTGAGAAAGCTTGCGATTTACGACCTGCTCATTATTTACTAGCCAGGTTTTTGTATCTTCAAAATAATTGGATATAACGAAGCACTTTGAACACAAACAATTCCCATTTTGAATGCGAGACCAGTGTCATTGTCATGTGTTGTGTGTCTGGTAATTGACGAAAGCAACGGGTAACGAACGTTTTGAATTGAACGTTGGAAGATGAAGCAGATAAGAAAGATAACTAAAATCTTCTTGGAGCTTGATAATGGAGCTTGAAACAGAAGTGCAAGGATAATGATTTTGTAGTATATAATGAAAAAGGCTATGCAAAAGGTGGGAAGAGGGGTTGGGATTAAACCCCCATTGGAACAACATTAGCGATAAAATAAAATGTCTTACAAGAGGAAAATTCTTTTACCATCAAAAGCCTCCCTTTTTCATCGAAAACGTCCCTCTTTTAAATGCTTGTGCACGGGCCTAAATAATAATTCATAATGATGCATAATAAGATTAATTTGGTGATTCATGCTAAGAGTAATATAATTCATAAGAATAATTTTGATTTATGACAAGATTAACTTTATGATAAGAATAATTTTATGATCTGTGATAAGAATAATTTTATGATCTGTGATAATAATTTTATGATCTGTGATAAGAATAATTTTATGATCTGTGATAATAATTTTATGATCTGTGATAAGAATAATTTTATGATAATTTTGATTTATGATAAGAAAAATTTTGATTTATGATAAGAAAAATTTTGATTTATGGTAAGAAAAATTTTGATTTATGATAAGAAAAATTTTGATTTATGATAAGAAAAATTTTGATTTGTGATAAGAATAATTTTATGATTTATGATAAGAATAATTTAACGATTTATTATGAGAATAATTTGACGATTTACGATAGGAATAATTTGATGATTCATGATAGAAATAATTTGACGGTTCATGTTCAGAATATTTTGACGATCATGATAAGGCTAATTTGATGATTCATGGTAAGACTCATTTGGCGATTCATAAGACATTTGATGATTTATGATAAGACTCACATGATAACATAAGAGTATATATGATCGTGTTTATTGTGGTGCGGATGTCGCACATTAAGCATCTCATCATAGTCCCTATTGCGTAGTTTCAAAATTCAAGTCTGGTAGTATCTAGAAAGATTGCATTTAGCTTCATAATAATACATTCGGCTCAGCATAGCAGAGTGATTCTCAATAGGCGGCCCGCGGGCTGAATCCTGCCCGCAATCGGTAAGAACTGGTCCGGCTATGAAAGATAAAAAACTGAAATTTTTTTCCAGGAGGGACTTTCTTCTAGGGGTCAATACTTTTTCTATAGGGGCTAAAACTCTTACCTCAATGTGTTATTTCATTGAATCAGAAATTATGTAGGTGGGAACAAGCCTTCTTGCCCCCCATTTTCTCTATAGCCTGTAACACAATTTCGTTTTCATATTTTCTGGCCCGCTGACCGAAAAAAAAGATCCAAAGTGGCCCGCCATGAAAACTAATTGAAAATCACTGGCATGGCAGCTGCTATCTTTAAGTTGAAAAGTTGGTTGCGACATGTTTCGACGGACTTGGTCGTCTTTCGTCAGGAATACGACAAGAAATATGAGAATATTGAAGAGGTTATTGTGCAACTATTGTGTTGCCAATTGTGAATGGATAATTCGGGTGAAATTTTTAATAGACGCTTCCAAGCTTAACTAAGACTGGGAACGGGTTTTGTTTATTGACTATAGTAATAGATATTTTGTTGCTGTGGAACGCTTCCACAAGATCTAATTCGCATGTTTATCTTGATTGTCAGATAAATGTGGGTTGGTGGAATTTGAACTCATGTTTCTGTGAACATCAGTGAACGGCGATGGCGGACTTCTGGAATTCTGCCTTCTCTGCGTATTTATGGTTGTCCTCCAATCTATCCTGTTAGACTCGTATTATCCAGTCAGTGTCAAGTTACATTCGCAAAAAAAAAAATCTGGTAACCACTCCAACGTTTCGAAATTTGGATATCATCTTTAAGAGTAATCTTTACGACATATAAAAAAATTCGTACCTAAAAACTTAAAGATGATACCCCAATTTTAAAACATTGAGGAGTTTACCAGATTTTTTGCGAATGCAACTTGTTTTACATTGGTTAGACAAAACGTGCTTTGCAGGAAAGATTTAGAGAGGATTGAGGAGAACACCGTAAGTATCTAGAGAAGGCGAAATTCCACAAGTCGCCATTCAATGTTGGTCACATAAATAAAAGTTCAGCTTCAACCAACCCATAATTATTTGGCAATCAAGATCAATATACGAATTAGATTTTGTGGAAGCATTCCACATCAATAGGAATTCCACTACTATAGTCAATTGGGGAAAAAATCTACTCCCAGTTTTAGTCAAGTTTGGAAGTGCCCTATTAAAAATTTTCATGCGAGTTATTCATCCGCGACTGACAACATAATAGTCATACAATAACCCCTTCAGTATTCTAATATTTCTTCTCCCCATTTCTGACGAAATACGACCAAGTCCATCTGCAATACACGTCGAAACCAACTTTAATAACTTTACACATATAACGCCGATTTTTAATTATAAATATGATCTGCGTAGTACTACATTAAATCATCTTGCATTATTTATTAATTTCAATTTCTATAAATTATTGGACGAAAAATATTTTCTATTCTTTGGGTGTTTACTCATCCGTGTCACTTACCAACGCTATATATGTATTAAGATTTCGCTTCAAAATACCAAAATTATCTTTCTTTTTATTCTTTCTGTTCTATTTGCCAAATATGTATGGTATAATCCGACTTTTTCTGCTGTTTAGTCAGCATTGGAATGTTTCGATGATGTTCTTGAATGGTGGACTTACCGTAACAGTGGTGGAATTACTTCTATACTTGTAACAATTTTATATTTGTTTTACTTTTTCCAAGGCTTCATGTTTTTCGGAGACACTTTTATTGGATTTTTTGAACGAACAGAGCGTATAAAAACAAGAAGACCCGAAACTAAGCCCGGGAGAAGAAATTCGCCAAAATACGGATTTTTAAAAAGTAAACCATCTCTAAATCCCTGGATATGAATCTCACAGATAAATGTTTGGCATCGAAATGAATTTCGTTGTATTGTTGGTTTAAAGGTATTTCGAATGAAACAGCAAATTTTACGGAAAACATATCAAAGTTTTTTAAAATGAACGTGGGAAGCATTCGAAAAATACAAATTGAAAATGCCTAACGTTTCCACACAGATAGGAAGTAGCGTGGTAAAGGATGTTTGTTTGTTTGGCTTTTTTATGGCGCAAGAGCATCTGGGCTATACTGCGCCAAAGGAGAGGGCATATTTTCACATTAGATAACAAGATACAATTTTTTCCCTTTGTCTTCGACACACATGATCTTTCGAAAGATATTTGAACCCCACCCCCCACTTCATAATTTTTGCATTGATTCACGCCACTGCATGTTGGAGTTACGACATACGAAATTATATGCGGAAATGCTTATATGAAACAAATGAACGTTTTTTGAAGCTGAGAATTTCAATCACATCCTTGAAAAAATAGATTTTTTAATGTGTTTTCTTTGCAGAGTTGAAATTTTCGCACTATCAATTAAAAAATACTGTTAATTTTAATTAAGATGGTAACGTTAATAATGAATAATTTTTATTGTCGTTAATATACAAGGTGTCCGAATCAAATGTCGCTGATTTGGAGAGGTCGCTATACTTAACAGAAAGGTAAAAAGCGTAAGAAAAATGTAAAATTAGATAACAGTACTCACAAAGTTTTTAGAAAAACAAAGCAGTGCACTTCCACATGGGCTTCCTTTGTAGCCCTGGGGATATCTAGCCGGTAGTTCAGTTCCACCCATGTCCGCTGTAGCATTTTCTTAGTTACAGTAGCAATAGCAGCGGTTATTGAGCCACGAAGGTCTCCAACATCACGGATCTTCCTTGAGTAGACTTTGTATTTGACATAGCCGTAAAAGAAAAAATCCAGTAGAGTGATGTCTGGAGATCTTGGTGGCCAGGAAATTAGGCCACCACCTCCTATCCATCGGTTAGGGAAAGTTGTATCTAAAAATGCTCGAACATCCATGCCCCAGTGAGGAGGGGCCCCATCTTGTTGGAAGATAACAGTGGGTTGTAAATGTTGAATTTGTGGTATTGCTTAAATTTGCAACATGTCCAGGTAAATGTTTACCGTCACGGAAGTCTCAGCGAAGAAAAATGGTCCTATGACTATATCATGTGAAAGAGCACACCACACATTGATTTTCGGACTGCTTCTTTACACTTCCTGTACTGCATGGTAATTTTCTGAGCCCCAAATTCTGCAGTTGTGTTTATTCACTTTGTTGCTCACATGAAATGTTGCTTCAACTGAAAAAATGATGCGGTTTAGAAAATCAGGTGTTCATTTTCGGTGCGAGATAACATTTCCCCAGCAAATGCAACAAGCTGCAGCCCATCATTTGGTTGCAGTTTCTGCACAATCTGCATTTTGTACGCATACAGCATCAGCTTTCGATGAAGCACATTATGAACAGTTGATCGTGACATTGATAATTCAGAAGCTGCCTTCCTGATCGACTTACGAGGGCTCCGAACGAAAGCGTGTCGAACATTTTCCACACGTGCATCAGAAAGTGAACGCCGATTACCTCTGGATCTTTTCTGCACACTTCCAGTTTCGAAAAACGTTTTCCGCCATGTTTTAATGCTCTTAGCATCAAGTGGATTTCTTTTATAAACCATTCGAAGCATTCTTTGCACTGTTACTACGGATATGTGTTCTGTATATCAGAGAACAATTTGCGACTTCTCTTGTGGTAACGCCATTTTCCATTTGTCGGCTCACAAAAGGAGCATGTGCGTCATACGCAGACAATAAAAATTGTTGCCAAAATCTAAGAATTCAGCAGCCAATTTTGCCTAATATCGCTAATAGATTTTTTTAATCGACTGTTCAAATTAGTGAGATTTGATTTGGACACACTGTATAATAATTATAATAGATATAATTACTAATTTTTTATGCATTTAACTGCACATTTTTGCATACATCATTGTCATTTTTCAAAATTAAAAAAAAAGGAAAATTTTCATTACTAATTAGCAGTTGAGCATTAGTTACATCATATGGCTAAAATTACGATTAATTACAAATTATGACTAATTACGAATTATTACTTATTATATATTATGTGCGGGCTAATTGTAGCTATTAATCACCACTTTATGCAATACTTGCTGCTGCAATATTGTTCTTCGTCACACAATGAATATTATCAAGGGTAATATATATATGTTAAATATATAATATACATATGTCAAACATATAAATAGTGGTATAAAGAATGCATATTATAATATCAGATGGAAGACATTATTAAAGTCGTACACTCTAAAAACATCAATGATATCAACAGTGATGCCGCTTTTACTGTTTTCCAAATTGAACACTGTTTTCACTTATTTGGGCCTTGTTCCCCAGGTCTCTCCCAATGCTGTTTCACGGACTGACGTCATTCTATTTTTAAAACGTTATCGCGAGGAACTTGGCTGGGATTAAATATAACTTCTAAAGCGTTTGGCAACGTTCTGTGCTTTCAAGAATTCTATTGTTATGGAATGGCAACAGTGGCAAACCGTGACATTTGGCGTTGTATGTGTTGTATATGTGTGTCTGTGTTATTTACAGTTTTTGTTCTTCATTAGCATGTCGGGGATTGGCGCCTTGGCGCCAAGAGGCCCAATCTTGCCGCCAAAGTAAAACGAGCGAAATTTTAATATTCATCGCTCCACACAAAAGTTTTGTTTTTACAATTTTTATTAAAACTGGGATAACAGGAGAAATTGATATTTATAACCAATTAATTTGCTTTCCCGATTTTGCGTAAAATGTTCGGGTTGGGGTTTTTTTTTTCGAAAATACGAAAGAATATTGGTTTTATAATTAATTTTTACTGCAGACAACGTTTTTTAATAGAAAACATCATTTGACTAGCGGGTTTTCCATCATCATTTTTCTTATTTTCTCTCATCCAGAAATGAACATCGCAAAGTAATCACTTTTCTTTAATCATCTAACAAACGATTAAAGAAAAACAGATCATGAATTAAAATTAGTTTTTTTAATGTTATGTTGCAATGAATTAAGGGAAGAGTTGCATATTAAAAATAATTTTTCATTATGTGCCGCACTTCCGCAGATATTAATAAATTTAAATAGTGCACTCCAAATGTGTGGCTGCAAAAATGACTGTGTGTACACTGTGCAACCAAAGTGTTATCACACCCTTAGTGTTAGTAATATGCTTTAATAGATACTTCCACCCTTAATTGGCTAAACTGATATTCCAAGCCCTACACTGATGTAGTGAAAATTCGTCCATCTATTGTGCCATTGACATGGTTTTGGTTCCGGTAGTACCATCGAACACTTGCCGTTTTCTGTCCGGGGTTTGGTTTCCGAGGCGACAGAATTCCGCATTCCTCGGAAAATGGTAGGTCACGACTCAACATAACCTTTATGCCGCAAAACACAAACCATCATACTGTTATTCCAATTAGTCAGTTATTAATAACTCTTGGGTGGTTTGTTAAGTCACGTGAAGCTGCTGGTTTTAGTGGCATTTTGCCAGTTTGGCACCAGTGGCGCAGAAAAAGGAGGGTCTCAGGGGGCTCAATCCCCCATTGGATAACAGAGTATATTGTCGCCTCACGACCTTTATTAAAGTTGCTTGATCCCCCATAATTTTTAAAATGGTACGCCCCTACTTGGGACGTGGGAAGGCTGCTGGATCTAAAACAAAACACATACTGGTCTGAAATTGTCGTAGAATGGAGAAAAGTTTTACAGATCAAAATATAATTCCAAATAAGTATTTAAAATTATATTTTGATTCCAAATAAATATTTGGAATTATATTTTGATATTGAATAAATTCAAATATATTCCAAATAAACGTTTGGAAAAACTTTCTCCACTCTACAACAAGGGACGCCACCCCTAACGCACATCTTGTATATACCTCTCAGCTTGCTAATTTGTGATCATGGTGTTGGCAACGCTTCACGCCCACGTATGTAAATAGGGTCATAACTGTTCTGATGATGGTGGCGAATCCGCCACTGAAATAACTATCTGCAGCGTTATTAAATAATTTTAACTGCAATTATTTTTTTCACTCATTTCTTTAACAGGAAAATATATAATCATAATAATTTATGCTTTCTATACGAATTTTATAATGAAATACAGTATTTTGGTTTTGGTTTTTTAAATGGAAAATTGCTGATGTTTTTTTATTTCGACACTAGTGTAAAGTTTGAAAACATAGCGTTTTTTAGCCACTTGCTTTTTTTGTCAGGTGAAGCAGAAATTCTGTCTTCAGTTTCCTCTTGAATCGTCTTGTTTTTAAACCTTGTGCTAGTGTCAAAATACATCTAACGGACTCTCCTGATTAAACTGTATGTTGTCTTGTTAATGCATATTGCATTTTGATTGATTTAAAAGTAACGATTTCTCAATTTGCAAACGAGCGAACGAAATTTTGTTAGTAAATTTTCATAAAAATTAAAATTTCATTTAATTTTACATCAATTTAAGTGAAACGTTAATGTTATGAATCTAATTAAATTTAATATACACTTTTATATCAAATATAAATTACAATGATTTCGAAGATAACTTTGAATCGTATTCCAAATTTCCTTAGGTTTTCTAAATTCTTTTAGAAAACTTTTCTAGAATTTATTTAAAATTTCTAAAACCCTTTCTTTGTAGTTTTTACTTCTTTCGTCACGAACTGAAGCTTTGAAAAATTTCTGAATATCGAAATTGTGAGCCCAAAATTTTTTAAATTTAAATTATTAAAATTATTTTTCGTTAATACAGCTCTTAGAATAACAATGTATAAATTATGTGCGAGCATTATGTGTTTTAATCTATTTTCAATATCTATATCGCGTGTATTTGTGTTGCTGACATCATTCAAATGACCAGTTACTTGTATTTCGCGCCATTTATTCCTTAACTTGCAACAAATCTGTCTATTAGGTTATGGGACACCAATTCCACTGGCTGTTCAAACGGAATTATTTGGCAATCGAGAATTCCCAATTCCCTAAAGGAATCCCTTCGTCATCAAAGGAAACCATTTCCCAATTCAGCCAAGTTAATATTGCTAGTTTGCCGATGCATATTGAATGCCCTTGAGGCGACTGACAAGTTTGTGATAAATACATGTAGCACCACATAAAAACGTTGGTGCCTATTATGTTTTCCATGCCATTGTGATTATTTGCATGTTATCGTCATTGCCATGTCGTCATGACGTTTTACATGACATGACAATTTCCATATCATTATGTCGTTTTCATATCAATTTTCATCGCGCTGATGTGATTTACGTGTCATGACAATTTCCTAGCCGTTATGATAATTTATATACTACGAAAGTTTTTCAGCTTAGCCTTTTAAGTGTTATTACATTTCCCTGTTATCGTGATAATTTATTTCCATGCATCTTGAAAATTTCAGTTCATGACTATTTTCATATCTTCATGATCGATTTTATATTTCCATGATTTTCATATCTTCATGACTGCTTTAATATCTTCATGATATTTTCATATCTTCATGACTATTTTTCATATATTCATGACTGTTTTCGTATCGTCATGACCGATTTCATAGTTCCATGATTTTCATAGCTTCATGACTATTTTCATACCTTCATGACTATTTTTCATATATTCATGACTGTTTTCGTATTATCATGACCATTTTCGTATCGTCATGACCATTTTCGTATCGTCATGACCATTTTCATAGCTTGATGACTATTTTCATACTTTCGTGACTATTTTCATACCTTCATGACTATTTTCATACCTTCATGACTATTTTTCATATATCCATGACTATTTTTATACCTTCATGACTATTTCATATATCCATGACTATTTTCGTATCTTCATGACCGATTTGATCCATGGTTCCATGATTTTCATAGCTTCATGACTATTTTCATACATTCATGACTATTTTTCATATATTCATGACTATTTTCTTATCTTAATGACCGATTTCACAATTCCGTGATTTTTATACCTACATGACAATTGTTATATTTTTATGACTATTTTCATATCTTCATGGCTATATTCGTATCTTCGTGAGTTTTCTTAATAATTGGAAATGTTATTAAAAATACAATACTTATTTGTGTTATCTGTACATAAATTTGGATAGTTCTTTAAATATCTATACAAGATTGTACGTGTTTTATTAAAACACCTCGTCTCTTTATGTTGAAGTCTTTGTGTCTTAACATTGAAGGAAAACAATATTTTGAACAAGTAAGAAAATAAAGAATTTTTTAATAAAAGATAAACAAGGCATGTGGATTTTTTCGGCAGTTTCTTTCACCCACAGGAATTGAATTGGATGTGAAAATATTATCTTTTTCTCCAGCTATTTTTTCCATTGTTTTATCTGTTCCTTATGATGGTATAACCTGTTGACGAATAGGCCCTTAGAGAAAAAAATTTGGTAAAATGGGGGAATTTTAAGCCCCAGGGCTAAAACAGGAACTTGTAAAACGATGGGGCGTCTTGAGTTACCACGAATAATATTTTCGGAATAGAGCTGACATACCTTGAAAACGGTAGTGTTTTTAAAATGCCTAAAATGAAAATAAGATATAGAGATTATTATACTATTTTCCTTTAGTTTAGAATGCCTCTAAACTACGAGGGCGAATCAGAAAGTCTTTGCCCCTATTTTTTATTAGCCAAAATAAGGTACATACAGGTAATTACAAATATACATACTATTCTACGTATCTTACACTATTTTTCCACATAATCCCCACACTGGTTCAGACATTTGTCCCATCGCAGCACTAAATTTGAGATGCCTGTGTGGTAGAATTCGTCCGGCTGTCTGTGGAAAGACCATCAGACTGCTGTCTGGTCTTCATCATTGAACGTGAATCGCTGTCCTGCCGGGAACTTCTTCAGCGGACCGAAAACGTGGGCACTAAATCACTAGGGGCGAGGTCCGGACTATATGGTGGGTGGTCCAGACTCTCCCAGTGAAATGACCGGAGCTTGTCGATCACTGTCGGACTGCTGTCTTGGCTTTATCATTGCCAGTGAATCGCTGTCCTGCCAGGAACTTCTTCAGCGGACCGAAAATATGGAAATCACTAGGAGCGAGGTCCGGACTGTGTGGTGGGTGGTCCAGACTCTCCACTATTCCAGTGAAATGGCCAGAGCTTGTCGGCGGTTCTGATTGCATAAGTCCGCACCTCCCTCCTAGATTTCCATGTTTCCGGCCCGTTTAAGAAGTTACTAGAAAGACAGCGATTCACTTTCGACGATGAAGCCAAGACAGCAGTCCGACGGTGGTTCCACAGTCAGCCGGACGAATTCTACCACAGGGGCATCTCAAATTTAGTGCTGCGATGGGACAAATGTCTGAATCGCTGTGAGGACAATGTGGAAAAATAGTGTAAGGTACGTAGAATAGTACGTATATTTGTAATTACTTGTAGGTACCTTATTTTGGCTAATAAAAAATAGGAGCAAAGACTTTCTGATTCGCCATCGTCTAAAGTTAAGTACAGAAAGACACTATTCCACTTTCAGTGGTTAGGGCAATGGCTTTTAACGTAGTTTCAGCGGTTAGGGCAGTGGCTTTTCACGTGGTTTCAGTGGTTAGCGTAGTGGCTTTCAACCTGATTTCAGTGGTTCGGGTAGTAGCTTTGAAGATGGGATCTTTTCCCTAATAAGGGTTTTACATTCAATATTACGAGTAAGGTCATGTCAGCTGTGTGACTCAGTGGTTAGGACATTGGTTTTCAACTCTAAGTCATGACAAAGTGTTTTGTTTTCCCTCAAAATGATTCAATATTTAGATAAGTCCCTGTCTGCTGGTTTCAGTGGTATATTTGATGGAATGCTTGGGCACGAACCATGAAATCCGATGGTTTGAACGCAACCTAAGAAAATGTTGCATGTTTTTTTCGACCCTGATTCTAAAAACTGCCATTTAGGGCTCTGTATGCTGAACCATTCATTGTCAATTGCCAAAAACTTTAATTTTAATTTCATTGATACGCAAGGCAATGATGTCTCCAACTTTATAATATATATATATGAGTTAAAGGGCTCAAGGTTGTGCCAAATAAAGTACATGGATCAAAGGGTTCCCAAGTTGAGCCAAAAAAAAAATATATATAAATGGGTCAAAAGGCCCTAGATTGAGCTAAAATAAGTGGATACTAAAATGTCTTTGATTAGAGGAGTCGTAACTGTATTCATATAGACAGATAAATATTAATCAAGTTTCATACATTGTAAAATTGTCCATTTAGTCTACAAACTATGGATCAGATTATAGTATTTCAAATTACAGTAATTCAGATATACAGAAATAACTTAAAAATAGAATACATATATTGACTAGATAAATACGATCATAAGATAGGATTAAATAAATATGCTCAGACGTATGAACAGTAATTATATAAACAAATAAGTGTTTTGACGAGATTAAAGGACGTTGTCATATAAACAAAACCTACAAGTAGCAGCAAATTTGTGAAATGATGTTTACGGCGTCTTGATACTCCCTGATTTTGTTATCACTCATGCTACTCCCTGATTTTGTTATCACTCTTGCTACTCCCTGATTTTGTTATCACTCTTGCTAAGCTAACTCTTCAATGTTGAAAACATTTTTATTGAAGTCATGAGGTTCATACTTTTTTTCCCATAACACCTTTTCATTACTCCCTTACTGAGTTTTAAATCCCTAGAATTCGTTGCGTTATTTTTATACATACAGCGAAATCTGTTTATAACGATATTTTACCAGGAACAGGTATCGTTATAAAAAAAAAAAGGTTCCATTTGATATATCCTGTATTCGTCGGGGCGGTGGTAAATACAGTCATAGGCAGATATCAGTGTGTATATCAGTGGCGTAGCGGGACTTCAAAAGGGGGGGTCATCTCCAAATATTTTGTCCCCCACTTTCGAATAAAAAAAGTCACACTTCATAACTACGTAAATCATCATTATCGTCATTACGATGATGGATATAAAATTTTGATATTACTCACTTTCAATTTAATTGAATATTTTTTATCTTAAAACATACCAACGATGTAAATAGATTATATCATAAAATATATAATACAACAACGTACTATATAATCATTTTTCATTAATTTGGAGTGGGACGCAGAAACTGAGTAAGAAAGGGACTGAAAAGAGCGTTGTGAACTACTAGTCTGTGTCAATGTAACAGCAATTTACAGGCCGTTGGTTAAAATACAGGCCGAGCTATGACAGCTTTCTTTCTAGTAAAATTATGAGGATCCAAAACAATATAGGTTTTAGTCAAGGCTAAAGGGTCTTGTACGTTGAAAACAATATTTATGATTAATCAAAGACCCCCCATGCCCTCCAACACAAGTGCAAGAACTTGGGCTCAATAGTTTAGTGGTCATATCGTTGCCAAGGTTGACCCACAGGTCATGGGTTCATATTCAGCTAACGGAGTGCCTGCTTATGGATTAAATTTGAAGCATACGTGTTTGACCAATTTGACCAATTTTGACAGACGCTGAAAACGTAAAATGCTGAAATATTAGCGACGTTAGTTACACAAGAAAGAAGTCTGTAAATGGTATGTAAACAGAGATTTCAACAAAATACTAGTGTTCGGGGAAAAAACACTATTTTATGCGAAAACAAATTTAATTTGCAACTTAGATTTTTCCTTCTTGAATGTTAGAGATGGGGGATCTTGTTGTATGAATTCGATAAATGGATACTGGAAAAAGAAGTCAGAAGAAAAATTGAGTTTTCAAAATGTGGAAGCTTCGAAAAATAATGGCCCTGCGGTGGCGCAGTGTGGTAACGCGTTCTCCTATTGCGCGGCTAATCCGGGTTCGACTCCCAGCAGTGCAAAAAGAACGCTTACTCAGAGATCTCATAAAGATCGCACTGCTCACTGTAGTCCGGGGTTTGGTTCCCCAGGCCTTAAGAGGTTCGGATTCCTCGGAAAACAGTAGGTCCCGGCGCAGCATGACCACTGTAGTCTTTGAGCCGTAAAACCAAAAAACAAACAAACAAACAATCGAAAAATAATGAAAATACTTTGTATACTGTTAAGACCTCTAATCAAGAAGTTCTGACTAAATACAGATTTTAAAAAAATGTTATCAATGCAATACTCAGAAGAAAGTTAGCATATTGTAGACCCACAGTGCGAATTGTAAAAAATATTCCAATTTGTACTAAAGATTGCTCATAGTAGAGGAAACAGGTGGCAGAGAGAGAGATGTCAGAAGAAGAGATGAATGGATGAATCGAAAAACTTGGACGAGACCAAGAACAGAAAGAATTATCCATAAAAGCAGAGAAATAGAGAGGGAAGGATGGAACTGATGTCCATAATGGTCATATACCTTATGATCGGAAAAAATACTTGGAGAGAAAGAGGATCTCTTGCTATTCTTGAAGCGTTCAGGTCAGCATTCAGAGGAGGATGATGCGAAAAATCAGCTTCGTTTGCATGCTATTTTTAATGAATTCCATGTTTTGAAAAATTCCCTTTTTATTGCAAACGTATTCGCCGAACACGTTTTTATTTTGATATTTCAAATAAACAACGCAAAGAATACGTTAAAGAGAGAGAGAGAAGATGCCATCTTTGCGAAGCCAACTCTTCTCCAAAGGGATATCGGGGCAAAAAATATTTTTTCCTTCAAGATAAGAAAATAAGCTTTTACTTCTCTTTAACAATGCATTCAAATACCTTCACGGCCCAGAGAGCTAATTTAAAAACTCGCAATTTCGGGAGATATTTTATTTGCAGAGGGATTAAAATGAACGCGAAAAAGTTCCTTTTATCCGAATCGAAAGGGAAAAAACGTTTTATTGCTTTTCATAGATGAAATTCATTTTCCCTTCCATTTTAACAACTTTTCCGCAACGTCAGCTTTTTTCCCCTTTTTTGCATTTGAAATAATAATTTATAAAATTTTAAAGGATCTTGTTTATAATAAAAAAACTTCCTCTTGCTACTGTTTATTTTTGCTTGGAATAGTATTTATTTTTGGCTTAAGTTGTGCAATTTTCGCGTGTAAATTTGTGCACAGGTTTAAGCAAATCAAAGATTAATTTTTTCTTAAATGTAAATAAACACAAGGTTTGTGTAAATTAAATTAATAAAAGCCATTAGCATTTAGAAATTAATATTACCTCCTCAGGCAGAGCCTTCGTCCAAAATTATCTACATTTTTTCAATGCTTGTTTTTAGACTATCTTATACGCATTAATTCAAGTATTACTTAAGTGCGCCGACAATGAATTCGGTAATGCAGTGGGGGGTTTTATATGTTTTTAATGGCAGTAATTTCTTTAATTGGTGCAGTGTATATATATTCTCAGATCATTGTTAAAAATAAGTATGCCTGACGATGTTTCCCGTTGTAGCGAAAAAAAAAAAGACGATGCGTTTCGTAAGGGGCAAATTATTGTCCTATATCAAGCAAATGACTTAGGAGATGGCTAAAGTTATTGAATATGGGGTATGAGACATTCAAAGCATTGACAATATCTGGATAGCAGGTAGTGAATCATTAACTTTGCGAAAGATATACGTTTTCAGTAGTTATGCAGCCTAAACAATACAGCTTAGTGGTTTCTGCTAATGTCCATTCCAATAAGATAAAACCAAACTAATGTCATTGGAAATTTTCAAAATTCGTGGGCTCATACAGTGAACGCTAGAACACAAGTACTCTTTAGATGGATGGATGGATTGATTAATTACAATCACTAGAAACTTATGAAAATCCGATGTTTCTTTTAGACCACATTGTATGTTTGTTTTTTTAATACTTGTCCTAAATGTAAACAGTTGTTCAGATTAACCTATATACCTAATAATCCTTTTGCCAGATTGCCCGAAATTATTAAAATATAATAAAACATATAAAAACGTGTTTCATTATACAAATATTAAAAAACAGGTATTAAAACTATGATTTTTAATGGTGTATTCTTAATGAAGTTAGCATATACATTTTATATGCAATTCGAATTGTATTTTTTCCTGGAAATCGAAAGAAAGATATTTTGTAGACATAAATCGAAACAGACAAGTGCTTTAACGACTGTGTAACTTGCATGAAAAAGGTTAAACACTCGTAAAATAGCAAATGAATTAGATCACCTGTGCTTTCAGACGCGTCGTTAGAGGTCCTTCATCACTGTCTAGCTATAGCATCGAGAGTTTATTTCTTTGAATAAAAGATTTCTTCAAAATATTTTAAGTATGGAACGAAATTTTTGTAGGATTAAAGTATTTACTTTTCGTTAATTTTAATAATAGTTAAAAAATTTGAAGTTAAAAATATTGAAGAAATGCAGTAATTCCATCTAGTTGAAATATTTTATTGATACTTTAAACGTTTAGGTTAATTAAATAATTTTCCAAAAGATAAATGTGATCACAATACAGCATAAGAAGAAAGTAGTATGCTTTTTTGGTGAAGCCTCCGAGAATTACGTGTGCACACTTCGATGGTAAACGGAAGATTGATTTGATTTTAGAATTCGGAATGCAGCTACGTATCGTTGCCAAATACAAAATGTGAAATTATTTTACAATATATGTTGCCAGATACGGAAAGTGAAATTTGTTACAATATTTGGAAAACATGAAATAAAAGGAAAAAGAATTTGACATGTTGCCAATTTTAGGAATTGAATTTATCAAGTTTGCATTCCATTGAATCCACAGTTGCAACAACAAGAGAAACCCGCAAATATATTTTAATTATTTTAATAATAATTAATAAATTTGCATTTCATATTCAGTGTTTAACGTGTGAACTGGCCACATCCAATTTTATTGCTAAGACGAAAAAAATTACCCGTTTATAAATTCTATTTTTTACAAAAAAAAGGAGGCATGTGGACAATATTCTTTATGTGAAATTTCATAACAATATTACAACATACTTTTCAACCCACTTATAGGGGATAACTGGGCCTGTGCCCTGTTCCGACAATATAAAGGTTTATACAGTAACTTACGTAGGCTTTACAATAATTTATATAGGTTTTATAGGCCTTACTGTAACTGTTTTACAATTACTTATATAACTCTTACATTAATGTATGCATGGCTTTCAGATTTCATAATTTATATAAGCATTAGCATACACAGAAAATTCATAAGGGTAAGAGTTAGATCTACAACTCCATATTCATAATATTTATATATACAAAATCGTTTTGTAACAGAGTTTATGACCCCATCGACCCCTGCATACACCGCTGTATATATGTTCATAGTAATTTATACAGATTTGATAGTAACTTATATAGGTTTAATTTTAGTATATTTGGGCATAGTAATATAGATATTATATAGGTGTCATGTGTATATATTAATATGGGTATTATATAGTTTTAATAATATAATAGGTATTCTATAGATACTGTAGTATAGGTATTATATGAGTATAGTAGTATAGGTATTATATGAGTATAGTAATATAGGTATTATATGAGTATAGTAATATAGGTATTATATGAGTATAGTAATATAGGTATGGTTCGTACATGTATTAGTCAACGGCGTTGTTAAGGCAAATTACTGGCGGGTGCACTTTTTTTTCCTATAGTAACCCGAAGCAAATAACCACTTTAACCTTTTAATGTATTAAAAATATTGCATATATTAACTAATAAAATCATCAAAAAATCAAATCAGAGAATTATTTTTCAAGAAGAGTACCCGTTCGTTTATTTTAAATTTCAAGAATTTTTGCAACACTGTGTACATAAGTTCCCTTAAGAACCTCCAGTTCAGATACCTACAAGAGTTATTCATCAACAATTTAGTTTTTAAATGTAAAATCTAGTTTTTACCCAAAATAAAAAAAATCTTTCAATTTTAAGGGGGTAACTGACCCCCCCTAATCATAGTTACATAGGTCATTTATGAAAATGAGATGAAATGCGAAAAATGTTATTAACACCATTGTATTTCAGTATTATCAAAATTATATATTTAACTGAATGGATTGGAATTCAATATCGGTTGTAATCGATTGCAATCGGATATGGAAATATATCGATATTACCTTTATGACAAATATGAAGATCACTTTTCTCGTTGCCATAACAGTTCCAATGCCATACATTCCACCATTATAATTTATATTTGATAAAAAGGGTTGTTTGATAAAAATGGATTTCTTCGTTCATAAAGCTATAAATATTTTTAGAATGAGGTTGTTCTAAAAAAAAGCAACATAAGCATCCCCTAAATTTCACATTAATCAAAGATCAAACTTTCCTTATCTCTCCCTTTTTAAGGTACCACAGAATCGGATTCTCTATTTGGAGATGCGGATGGAGCAGGATTCGATTTTTCGATTGCTGTATCAGTTTTTCCCCAACTTGCTTTCCCTTTTCCCATTCCCTGCAACGAGTCTGTTTTGTAGTAGTTTCAACAGCTTTTCACTCCCGGAGTACAAAAAAGGGAAGTGCATCCCTCAGAGGGATGGAGTTCCGGATGCGGCAGATCCAAAGCCGGATTCCGGATATGTTTCGAGAGAATTGTCGAGCGACAAGAAAAAAACAGGAGCCGGAAGCGGGCGCCGGATGCTGCGACAAGCACGTACCCATTTACCCTGTTATGTAAATGTACCACACGAAAAAAGAAAAAATCCGATTAAAAAACGAAATCACGCTCGATTTTTCTAATGTCCGCAAATACTAAATTTCGGCAATTCAGCATATATTATTCTTTCAATGTCTCTGTTACTCACGTTTTATCTCGTACCCAGTTTTTCCTTGGGACATTCGTACGTTGATCAATATTTTAGCATGGCTTTTCTGGAAAGAAAAATTCTGGAAAACTCAAAATTCAAATTTTTTTCAAAGAAAAACTTGCGTGTTTATTGTACAATGTGTGTATCGATTTGTATATCGCATGTGTCGATATATATATATCGCATATGTCGATATGTATGTCGTATATATTAAGAATGCTTTCAAAAGTTGTGTTTATATTTTTTGCAATGCGCTAATGGTGGAGGTTCCTTTTTTCCATATATTTCTTCCATTACTTTTACATACATGCAGTACATCACGCACACTTACCATAAAAAAAACACAATAATAATTTGAATGATTTCAGTAATATAAAATAACTGCAATATTAGCAGAAAATGACTTCGTCATTAGAATAAAATGTTTTCAAAACACTAACAAAAATAGCTGTTATGAAACAGTGGGAACAGCCGAAGTGAATAGAAACAGAAGGTCCCCAATAACATATGCAACAGCTAAGTATAAAAATCGTTGCATAAGTGTAGAAAATATAAATATAATTATTAAACTATTACAAATCCATTACAGGATCGAGATCTCTTTCAGAATACGTGTAGTATAGAAGCATTCAAATATTACGTCAGCACCTTTAGTGGTGGGGAGGGGAGGGAGTGCCGTTTTGCTTACTTTCCTACGTTAACCAATGTTAATTTTTGCTTACCAGGGGAGGGGGGTTGAAATGACCAAAATATTGCTTACGTAACACTTGAAATTTCCCTACGTTGTAAAAAACAGAGGATTTAGCCTTAAGCTCATCACGCTGAAGCGATAGAAAGCTGGACTTCTGCGGTTTAGCCAGAAATACGGAACTCACTCTCAGGTAGGAGCTCTTACGTTACCGTGGGACTCCTGTCACCCTCCCGTCGAATGACCTTCGTCCTGGCTGCTGCTGAAAAATTCAGAAACCAGACGTGAGGGGGCCTACCCAACAGCGAATGACTAATGTACTTTTTTCGCCTTCGAAGGTTTTTAAGAATCTAGCCTGGAATTTTTGTTGTCTATTATTTAATTTCTCCAATGATATGTCCATCCCGTTATGCATGGGCGTATGCACTAATTCATAAGTTGGGGGTTATAGGCTCAATAGGGGTTACAGAGCTACAACTCACATATTCCTATGTTAAATATGCAAAATTTCATTGCAATGGGGCATTACAACGCCCATCAACACCCCTTGCTCATGACAGTGCCGCTATATTGCTTTTATTTCAGCAGAAAACTAATAACATTACCATTACAAACGTAAATTTTCATTTCATTCAAAATTTACAGGAACATTGTTTTTGGCTTCGTAATGAAAAAATTAAACACGATTTATGCTAGATTTTAAAGCGGCATAATATTAATAATTTGCGCGAATTAATTCCATATAAGTTTATTTATTCATTATATAATTATAAATAATTTCCTGCTCCATATTATTATGCCTCTTCAATAAAGAAATTACAGGACGGATTATTTTATTAATTCAAAAAAGTTATACTTTAGAATCGCACATGGGGGGGGGGTCCTCCATGGACTAACTAGTGGCTGCTAATTAACTTTTGTAATTAAATAAATCAGTAAAAGATTCCCATCAATTTTGTTTACTAATTAACAAAGTATACAGAATATAATTAGCCGCTACTTAAAACTGAAATATTGTGAAAATGATTGCATTTTATTTCCCACTGGTTTGCCTTCATTTTTAGCATATTTTCCTACCTTGCCATGAGGGGGGGTGGATAATCTCAAAATTAAAAGAAAAATAGTTGGTCTTCATTTTTCGAAAGTGACATGAATATACGTTGAAACTGTCTCAACAATTTGTTAACATTAAAGACATCGTTTTAACTATCAACTCGCATCCGTCTTTATTCCCGGTAATCGACCTGGAGTGATCAGGAGCAAGTAGTCATTAAGTGCATAATGAATCCGTTGGTAAGTTTCATTCCTGGATAAGTAGCTCCAGGACAGGAGGCCCACTTGCTCCATTGTCAGCAGAGTTAAGGACGTTATTGTTACTCGGACATTAAGGGCTCCGTTCGTTTGATCTTTGAAACAGCGAAACTTATTGATTAATAGGACCTGGGCAAAGTATCTTAACAGAAGTCAATTTCACCGCCAATTCCCCGTCAGCGTCAATTCTTCGACAGCCCTGGAACTAAGGAACCCGAAGACGATAAGTGTCTCTCTCCATTTACATAAACAATTAAAGGGTTATACAAAATTAATCGGCGAATTATTCAAAATGTGTATTTCTGGGCTAAATGACTCCTACGCCTAATGTCCCTTTCATCAAAATTAATAGTGCTTTCCATTTAAAATGTAAAATTTAATAGAGTTAAGGAATTTTAAAAAAATTGAATATTTGTAGTCTGCAATATTTTGTAATGCTTAAAGGTGCCCACCATTTCTTTTGGGGGCAGCAGCTCGTGAATGAGCGGACCATTCTTCAGGCAGAACTTGACACTCAAAACAGTGCTTTGCGCCCGGCCCTACTTATAAAATCATAGTACATTATTTTATAAGTTACAACGCATTAAGAAAATGATTAGATACAGGCCTGTATCGAAGAAAGGGCTTGGCCCCAGTTCTCCCCTTCATCCTAGCTACAGGCCTGATTAGATACATTTAAAATTTTAGGCAAACTATATTTTATATTATATAAAGTCAGTTTCAGTCACAAATTGAGACTAACCACTGTTTTGGAAGTGCATAGCACTTCCATCCACACAAGTGAAGATGAAGAAATTTAAATTGAATTCGAAGACCAATGCATAATAATTACTGACGACCACGCTTGGGCTCAAACTAAAGCTTTCTATGTAATGGGGAAAAAGAAACATCGCACTGTTTCGGATTCGATCATGGGACCCATTGCATGAACAGGTGGTCCCTAACCACCTAAGCCACCAAAGCGCAGGAAAGATGCTCTCTTTCTTCGTATATAAGGATGTAAGATATTATTACCCTTCTCAGGGAATGAAATTGATGGCTAGTTGTGACGGAATTGATTTGCTAGTTGCGACGAAATTGATTTGCTAGTTGCGATGAAATTGATTTGCTAGTTGCGATGAAATTGATTTGTCAGTTGTGATGAAATTGATCTGTTGGTTGTGATGAAATTAATGGTTAATTGTTTGGTTAATCTTTAATGGCGCAAGGACAGCGGCGTTCATTCTGCCTCAAACGAGATGAAGAATTGTATATATGCTTTATAAAAAAATTAAACTATGTACAAAGGTTAAAGGTGTATTATATTAATTAAATAAAATCAAGTTGAATGAGAGAATAAATAAGAATTGTAGAGGTCCAACCTTGTTGATATTCTTAGCGTTGGAAAGCAATACGCCATATAACGGAATGAACTAACAGTGGACAACTGTAATGTATTATACAATAATTTTTTGCCACCCACGTATACGTAGCTCAAACTAGAGCTTTTTGTTTTTGGAGAAAAAGAGACGCCGTCCTCATCCTGGATTCGAACCAGGGTCCCCGCGTTGAGCCCGCGGTGTCTTGACCTACTAGACGAATGAGGACAAGAACAAACGCATTTTTCTCCGTATATGAGGATGTAAGATATTATTACCCTTCACAGGGATAACACAATTGCCAAATAATGGTCAACACAGAAAAGCCTCCTGGGCGAGATTTTTTGTGAGTTAATATCTTACATCCTCACATACGGAGAAAAATGCGTTTGTTCTTGTCCTCGTTCGTCTAGTAGGTCAAGACAACGCGGGGACCCTGGTTCGAGTCCAGGATGAGGACGGCGCCTCTTTTTCTCAAAAAACAGAAAGCTCTAGTTTGAGCTAAATATACGTGGGTGGCAAAAATTATTGTATAATAAATTCCCCCACGAAAAACTCACAAAAATCTCGCCCCGGAGGCTTTTCTGTGTTGACCATTATTTGGCAATTGTGTTATCCCTGTGAAGGGTAATAATATCTTACAACTGAAATGTACGCCGAAGAACCCCAGCAAAGATAATGAAAATGACATCGTTCGTGCCGCAAGATGGAGATAAGAGAACAAGCTAACCTAGAAAAGTATCTTAAACTGCTTCCATAATAGTGGATTAAACTGGCTATAAATCGTATATATCCTCACATAAAATAATCCAGCGAATACCAGAAAGTATCTAGAAATGATACCGATTTGGGAATTAACTTATTGCACGAAATCCGGGCTTGGACACATGGACTTTTTCTTCCTGTTTTTGATGAAAGGGCCAGAAGATTATGTCCCTAAGATTTTCATTGCTTTCTGTAAATGCTCTCAGATTTCGTCTTCTGATGGCTTTTGCTCCCTGATCCCTTTCACTTCCCCGCGTCAATTACATGAAAGGAAAGAGATCCTATTCCCCGTTTCTAGGTTCCAATAGACCCATCATGGCATTTATCGTCAGTTTCTGAGACATGAAAACCACAAATGACCCTGTTTTGAAATCATAATTGTGTTTAGTTACAGAATCAATATAATGTGCTACGACTCCGTATATTCAAATGTACATATAGGCGTAGCCAGGGGGCGGTTTTGGGGGTTGTAACCTCCATCGCAATGAAATTTTATATGTCTAACATAGGAATATATGAGTTGTAGCTCTGTGACTTCTCCCATTAGACATATAAAAACACTTATGAATTTTCTGCCTACGCCACTGAATGTACATATACAAAATTGTATCGTAGTGGGAGGTTCTAGACCCTGTCAACCCCCCCCCCATGTCTACGTCAGCGTTTTCATCATCTCTTTTACCTTTTTTTTTTTGCATAATGCAAAATGGTTGAAAGGTGTTTTTATGAATTTGTTCATCGTGTTTTATAATATATTTCTCTGTGACGTTACCATGTGAGAAATGCGGGGTGGATTTCTACAATGATACCTAGCATCTGCCGATGTTTTCCTGCAGATTCGTTGTCCGGGGATTGATTTCCTAGGAAAGTGATAAGCATACTTGACGGAAGTTCGTGCCCCTAGGAAAACTGAAGTCATGGCATGACATGAATTGTCGTTGTGTACCGTAGAATACATAATCAGTCGTGACCTTTAATTTGGAGCATTGCTACTTTTTCTTCACCACCACCACCATCACCATGACCGCCGTCGTACTACAGTCCACAAAGGAACTGGACCTTCTTATTGTTTCTCAATCTTTTCCCGTCTACAACTGCTTTTCATAATACGTTACAATACTATGTTTCGTAACGTAATAGATTACATGGACAATTTAATGATGTGATAGTACTGACTACTCCCTGAATCATGGTCAGTATTGCTACTACTACTACTACTACTAGGAAGGGTGGCCGGAAATATCAGCGCTGTAATTTCAGACAGGACGCCCAAACAGCCCAGCCAACCGCTAAGGCGAGTTGAGATGGAGGAGGTGGTCAGTGTCGCCCAATTTATGTTCGGTGATCGGTCGCAAATTGTCAATTTTCAGTATGTTATGGCCATTAGCTTAGATTTGAAGCTAAAATAGTTCGTTCACGTTTGTGGGGCAAGGACTGCTAAGGTAATCCTGCACCATGCTTCACAATTTTCACAGGGATGTATATCTCTATCGCCTAGAAAACCAACCCCTGAACCACGGGATGTAGAAAAAGGCGTCCTTCAAAATCCAGCCGGGGATTTCAGCTCATTAGGGAACGGCGTCATCACTGAAGAGCAGTTCCCTAAAACAGAGGCAATTCATGACCATGCCATTAATAATGGAGCTAATATTATTTCCCTGCATGTGTCATCACTATAATTACAATGAAATCTTTTAATGCTGTTTCATTAAAGACAGACCTTGTTAATGCTTGTAGTTGGGGCATTTACATATGCCTCAGCGTTAGACTTTGCTTAATGCGTACGGCTCATTTTATAATGCGGACGAAAGTCCCTTGTGTAAAGAAAACAAATGCCTTCTTCGGAAATAGCTTAAGGTAGTATTGAAGATAGCATTCTTTTTCCCCCGGCGTGGTTTTTTTGTTTTTTAAAAGCAACCTCCCGAATTATTTCGGATGTTTTTACACCGTATAAACGAGTTTCCACTGCATATAAGTACTATTATCTTTTGTTTCGTTGTAAATTCTTTCGGAGTATTCGATCCTTCACAAAATATTTTGTTTTAATAATTTATTTACGTTATGTACTGCATTACTACGTGAGTTATTGCTGAAAAGCTTAAAGTTTTAGCTACTGAAATTTGTCCTCCGCTTCGTACGGACTATCTATACGGATAAAATTTGCTATCCATGGCAATTCGCATTAACGAGATTTCACTGTATTATTACAGTATGCTAGGGCAGCGCTTGCTATATTGGCAATTTCATTTTTTCAATGTTTTGGCACTCTTCCGTGAAAGCTCTTTCACGTAAAGTCGTGAAAAGGAGACAAAGATTCGAACACAGAATGTCGTGAAAAGGAGACGGCAAGATTAAAGAAGAGAAAGTCGTGAAAAGGAGATAGCAAGATTCAAGAAGAGAAAGTCGTGAAAAGGAGATACAAGATTCGAGCGCAGAAAGTCGTGAAAAGGAGACGGCAAGATTCAAGAAAAAGTCGTGAAAAGGAGACAGAAAGATTCGAGCGAAGGAAGTCGTGAAAAGGAGACAGTAAGATTCGAGTTCAGAAACGTCGGAGCAATAATGACGTCATCATGCTAAACGCTTGTGGAAGTGTGTAAGCTTACTACACCCTTCTTAAATAAACAGTATCTGCTAAATATTAACTACAAACAAAATTGAATTATAGCCTACTTATTCCTGTCTTTAGCAGGGCGCACACTTTTCTTTGATAACTTGATTAAACCCTTTATTCCTTTATATCCCACTCACCAGACGAATATTTTTCAAACGAGGTCTCTAAATAAATAAAACTTTATCCAATATTAACTAAAAAACCAATATACAATAAGTTGTTTCAATTAAATATTACATTAATAAATAAATGTGAAAAACTTCTAAATTTAAATTTCCATAAACGCACACTTTGTATTTCGATTTTATAGCAATTTGCCTTCTTAATTGTGAACGAAAATATGACAAATATTCATAGGCATGTATGACGGTACATAGATCGAAAAAAAAGGTATTTAACCAAGCAATACGTACAGCGTAAACAAGCACCTATATTCAGCGTGCAAAATAAATTTAAGTACTACTACGTAAAATAGATTTATAAGTAGAAATTAATGTTGAGACAACCCATCATAATGCATTTTTACGTTAAATACATTACTGCTCAATTAGAAAAGTGAAATAAAATGGGATATAAATATCGCAAAAAGAGCAAACATGCGATGGATAGCAAAATATCTCAACTGAATTTTAAAAGTTTAAGACTTAGAGAACGTTCCTATACTGCAGAGAAAGATGGATGAAACAAGAGACGAGGATGGTCTAATACGGAAACTGACTGATCAAAGTGTAGACCTTGTACTTTACGCTTATAGCAGTGGCTTCCATTTATAAACCTGCATTCAGGTTACATGAGATTAAAAAGTTTTTAGCGAGTTTATAAACGAACCAATCAGGAGGCTCGCTCTAGTAGCCAATAGGGTATAAGCTGGCTTCTGTCATCTAATCTTGCCGACGCCTAAAAAAGCTATAATGTAAACTAATCACAGACTAGTTTTTTTTTTCTCTATCTGAAATATTTTATGCAAGATATTATTACCCTTCTCAGGGCTAACACAATTGCCAAATATTGGTCAACACACAAAGCTATCGGAGCGAGTTTTTGTGAGTTTTTCGTGCGTTTTTTTTTTTACGGTTTATAAATTTGACACTCGCGTTTAATCTCATACTGGAGCTCTTACGCGAACTCTAGTTCGATTCTAGTGCGGGACGATGTCTATTTTTATCTTAAACAAAGAAAAAAACAAAAAAAAACCACCTCTAATATGAGTTTAAACGTGGGTGTCAAATTTATCAACCGTAATAATATTTTACATTCTCACATTTGGAAGAGAGTCTCGTAACAAGCCATGCTATCTACTCCCATTTTAAACCTACTCAATAGCAGAGGAATACTGTGAACTAATTCAAGGTGGACAATTTAACTCTTGTTCACTATGTGTGTCCATACTGCATGTAACACAGGTTAACTAAACCATTATTATGCATATGACAACAGTGCTATTCTGAACGATGACCAAATTCTAAAAATCTGTTAATGAACTTTGTGTGCTAATGATTGGTTCTTATTGCTTGATTTTTACAGGTGCCCTCACTTTCAGAATTAAGGGTCTAAGGAGCATGACGTCATCGTACGGGGGTCCAAGAAAAATGACAGGGGGACATCCTCAAAGTATTCTGGTGCTGTCCATGTGTCTCGCATCTTGGTGGCCGAGAATCTATTCCTTGTGTCCGTACCGTTGTCTCTGCGATGAAGAGACGTTAACGGTGTGGTGCGATGGAGCGTCGTTGGACGTTGTGCCAATAACCCTTAATCCAGGTAAGTTAATCCGGAATTATTGAGATTATTCGAAACAATTCTTATCAAACCACCATTAACGGGGATGGATTAAGAATGTTTCGGAACGATTAACGACGATTTGAAACTAATGTTACCTCTGCAAAGCTTGAAGAGTAATCCAGTTTTCGTCTTATAACAGTTAAACATTCAACAGTTAAATACAAGAATTTAAAATAAATGGGATGGGGGAAGATATAACAATAAACGTTATATTTCTATCCTTTTATGGAACCGAGTTCGGATCCAGAAAGGATTATTCTGTTTATGTAGTGGTGAATAAACCGTGCTGCATGTGTGTCATGTATTGGTACGCCAAAACCTAATATTTAGTTTTTTAGAAAATGAAAAATTTAGAAAATTATGGGAGATACAAAAACTTAGTGTTTGTTTTCTATGGTTCTCTTTGCAACAAGTTTTCGTTACTTTTAGGAAGAGAACAAAATCCATTCTATATAAATCGAACACTACGTAGATTAAAGCAAACAATAATATAAATCAACGTTTATTGGCGTAGTGATACCAGCGCCGATGTTATGGCGTGATTAGATGGTGAAACGTTCGAAAGAAAATAAATATTTCTGCGTTCGGTGGGACCTGAACCCACGACCTTCCACTTGCCGGGCGGAGGCTCTACCCACTGAGCTACGAAGGACAATATATAATCTCTTTACGAACGTATATATATTGTTGCCAGTTATTTCGCAGAATGGTGTAGTACATGGACTACTATTTAAACCAAATTGCAAAGAGACTGGTATTAAATTGATCGAAATGCACGTTGCAGCATACAGGTATGTATTTATTTTATATAAATCGAACACTACGCAGATTAAATCAAACAACAATGTCAATCAATCAACGTTTATTGGCGTAGTGATACCAACGCCGATGGTATGGCGTGATTAGATGGTGAAACGTTCGAAAGAAAATAAATATTTCTGCGTTCGGTGGGACCTGAAGTGGAAGGTCGTGGGTTCAGGTCCCACCGAACGCAGAAATATTTATTTTCTTTCGAACGTTTCACCATCTAATCATGCCATAATATCGGCGTGGGTATCACTACGCCAATAAACGTTGATTGATTGACTTTGTTGTTTGGTTTAATCAGCGTAGTGTTCGATTTATATAAAATAAATACATATGCTGCAACGGGCATTTCGATAAATTTAATACCAGTTTCTTTGCAATTTGGTTTAAATAGTAGTCTATGTACTACACCATTCTGCGAAATAACTGGCAACAATATATATACGTTCGTAAAGAGATTATATATTGTCCTTCGTAGCTCAGTGGGTAGAGCCTCCGCCCGGCAAGTGGAAGGTCGTGGGTTCAGGTCCCACCGAAGGCAGAAATATTTATTTTCTTTCGAACGTTTCACCATCTAATCACGCCATACCATCGGCGTTGGTATCACTACGCCAATAAACGTTGATTGATTGACATTGTTGTTTGATTTAATCTGCGTAGTGTTCCATGTATATAAAATAAATACATATGCTGCAACGGGCATTTCGATCAATTTAATACCAGTCTCTTTGCAATTTGGTTTAAATAGTAGTCTATGTACTACACCATTCTGCGAAATAACTGGCAACAGTATATATACGTTCGTAAAGAGATTATATATTGTCGTTCGTAGCTCAGTGGGTAGAGCCTCCGCCCGGCAAGTGGAAGGTCGTGGGTTCAGGTCCCACCGAACGCAGAAATATTTATTTTCTTTCGAACGTTTCACCATCTAATCACACCATAACATCGACTCTGGTATCACTACGCCAATAAACGTTGATTTATATTGTTGTTTGATGAGAATAAAATGTTGAAAATTTTATAAACTCCTTTACGATCAACGTTGGAGACCTAAATTGCTTATTTTCTTCCGAATATGCAGATAGAAATTATCGACTCGTAGCATAATATTGCGTTTAGAAATTACTACTGTTCTTTTACTCTTGAAATCCTATCCTATCAATAGATATCCTACCACTCTTCAAATATGAGATTATTTACATTTCTGGCAGCTCAAATTATGTTGAATTAATGAAATTTCTTTCGGTTTCTGATTTTCCAACTTTACACGAAATAGCACTGAGGTACTGCTGTTGCACATTTCTCTCAATCAACGTGTTTGAGGCTCAGAATAATCCTCGCTGTCCTTGTGCCACAAAACCTTGCGCCAACTTTGCGCCAACCAACAGCATGTTTGAACAATAATTTTCAATGCTAAATGCGATGAAAACTATTTACTTTCCAAGTTAACTGACACTCACTTGAATAATTGACTCCTATTCGCTTGTTCAAATGTAAACCCAAATACGCAAATGTAAATCCAAATTCAAATGTAAATCCAAATACGCAAATAGTAAAAAAAAATATTTAAATGCACAGAAAATTTATAAATTATATTTTCATTGTGAGTTATAACCATGTTTTATTTATGGAAATGTGCTTTGATAAATACACAATTATAATAAATTTATGAGTGCTAGATTTGCATATAAGGCTAAGTAGGCTCACGGCTTCAAGGCCCCGAAGGGATATGATGTTATTTGAACCTCGTTTATTTGTAAATATCCGTGAAATTTTCATTATTGACAAATTTGAATATCTTAGATAATGAACTTTAAGGCGAATCCGAGGTTTTATTATCTGAATATCATCACCAAGGCCCATTCCATCCTTCGTACGTAGGGCCCATAAAAGCCTTAACCCGGCACTGAAACTCATATAATTAGATATAATTGTATTTTTATTTAATCCTGATGAGTTACGTGGAGGAATGAGTTGCGTGCACACCGACGATAACAAAGCCAACAGTTTTTCATTTTTAAAAGTCCATCTTCTGCGGCGTCATTTCATTTTTCCATCTATTGACGGAGGATATCTTATATAGAACCCAAAAGGAAACAAAAAGCGATGTCAAAATTTTCTAAGTAAAAAGAAATTATGAATAAAATATGCATGTGTCCCCAGAACTCCTTTGCCTATATTCTTCAATATGTAAAATCCCCCTTACTTCTTACATTAGGTCCTCGTGAAAGAGAGAGAGAGATAATATTGATCAAAATATAACGTAGAGTGAATCTTTCCGTGGTAATAGCTTCACCCAATACCTCATTGCGTCAGATAGATGAAGATCAAAGCAGAACCTATTTCTGCAGGTCTCATAGCGCGCTGCTAATCCTCTTTCATTGTAAGTAATACGCCATCTCTTATTTGCCGAGACCAGAAGCTTTCCAGCTTACGGAGGAATCCCTGAGTCTTTGGTGGTTGCATTATTATGGTGGTGGTGGCGGAAACGTAGCCGAATATAAAGCTGGATTGTACCCTGATCAACAATTCACCATTCTTGCTGCGAGTAACAAGTGTGTGTCTCATCCTTCTTTCTAGGTCTGCAAGAACTCCACTTGAGTAACAACAGGATAAGGTCAATAATGGCAGCATTTAACGTATATAAGAATCTAGAGTACATCGATATGGCCCACAATCAGCTGATGACACTAGCGAAAGGGAGTTTTAAGGAACAGACCAAACTTAAAGTATTGAATTTGAACAGAAACATGATCTCTTCATTGAAGAATAGTACGTTTACGGGTCTGTCGTCTCTGAAGGCCCTGAGGTAAGAATGTCGTTTATTGTATGAATTAACAAATGGTTTAGAACATTGAAATGTAAATTCAAGGTTCATGTGTTGTAAGGCATGAAATATAAATTCAATGTTTATGTGATGTAAATCATGAAATGTAAATTCAATGTTCATGTGAAGTAATGCATGAAATGTAAATTCAATATTCATTCAGATTCAGTTGTTTAAAGTAATTAAGAGAAAATATTGAAACGTAATCAGTTTCATTATGGTTAGGGACATCGAAATATCATCAGTTTCAGAGTGGGTAAGAATATTAAAATGTAATAATTTTCAAAGCAGTTAAGTGTATTTCAGGTCAGTTAAGAATGCGAGAACATAATTCAATTTTGAAATAAAATAAATGGAATCAATTAAACATTGAAATGGAATCAACATAACAATTTTGATTATGAATATATTAAATTAGTATATGCTCAACATAATACTGTACAATTAAACCAATATATTATGAAGTATCAAAGAATAAAATCATTACAATATAATCAATAATATTAAAATCAAAATAATATAATCAATTATATTATTGAGGGGAATTTATGAAATTCCTAGTTATCCGCAGTTCAGTGTCACCATTAGGACTTAATTTCTTCGAATTCTCCAGAACTTCAAAGGCTTGGTGAATGACACCTCTTTAGCTAAAATTCACTCTGCATGGAACCTCCAATTTTTAACCTTAATTTGCTACACTGTTTTAATTTTTGTTCTTTCTTTTATTCTGTTTACCTCTTCAACATCGTGACAAATCCCATGATGCTAAAAACCTATTTTCTCCAATATCGCATTAAAAAGATTATTTTACCTCACTAATGAAGATAGCGGACATATAAGCT
>QLNU02014176.1:153133959-153224535 GCA_006491805.2 Dysdera silvatica
TGTTTGGTGCAAAATGACCCTCGCTGTCATTGCACCATAAAATACAACCAACTGATATAGATAAGAGTAATTTAATTTTTATTTGGATCGGGGGTTGAGACATCCCTCCCCACAAGGCATCCACTAACTTAGGAAAATTACAATGATAAACTCTGTAGACATTTCCATCATGGCAGCATGTTACTTGTCCACTGACAGCCCTTATAGCAACACTTAAAAAAAAATCAGTAGGTGGCAGACTGCAGTTTTACCAATTATGGTTACAGCCAGGGCTGTTCCTGAGTAAATGGCCATCCAGGTGCGAAAATCAGGGTCGTCCTTAGCTAATGCGGAGCCCGGGCATATACGAATAAGACAACAATAATACATGAACACTAGATGACATAAAATGCGAGAGCAGAAGCAAAAATATTTTGGGGGAAATTTTCAGTAATACAAAAAATTTAAATTTGAGAATTAGCCTTCACGAGGCTCCAAGAAGCATGGGGATATGGGCTATGCTTAAGTGTGGCCCTGGCGAAAATAATGTTGCTGTCCTTAATTTAACATTTCATTAAGAATTTTGTAGATATGTTGTGTTTACTTTTATATCGATGTGTACATTTTAAGAAGTTACGTAAAAAAAAAATAGAAATTTACATAAATTGACAGTTCCCATTGTCCTTAAATTTATCTCAACCTTTTTTCAAGTTTTAGTAAAAGAAAAAAATGGGGTATTTGTCCTCCCCCGCCTGCTGAGTGTGGCTGATACGAGGAATCAGTGTGTTTTTTCTTTGTTTGTGTAGTAATTCTGTATAAACGTAATAACTTCACTTTTATACAATTACACAGTTCAATGTTATACTTATGAAAAAAAACATGTTTACCAATAAACAAAAATGGTGCAGTACAGCTGTAGATGTACATGTAAGATTAGAAATAAGTAAAAAATTATCCTTAATCTGAATCAGAAGATAATGATGGATCAGTAAACTGAGTTTTTGAGGAATTTGAAACTTTTAGCTTTTTGAATGGCTGATGGTCAATTGGTTTGATTTTAGGACGGCGACTTTTTTTTTTTTAAACAACTCTGTTGCACTATGTGGGTTCAAATCTCTTGAAGTTTCCCCTTCTACCGATATTCGAAACAAATGATTAAGCCAAATAGTCCTCAATCTGTTTCTGAAATCAGATTTAACCCTTTTCATTGTAGAAACTGCTCTTTCCACCTTCGCATTGGAAACAGGAAATAACCTGAAAATGTTTATGATATGCTGAAGATTTGGATATACATTACCATAATTTTTAGAAAAACCATTTTCACATTGCACTTCTACTCAATTTTTAATCTAAAAAGTCTGCCAAGACATATTCTTTAATACTGTGGTAATCCAATAAAACTTCGTAATTCTTGGATAAATATTGTAATCCTTCTACTCCATATGAAGTCAGAGAATTTAAATTAGTAGTCTATACTTTACCTTGAATAATTTTCAGCAAAGAATTAATGTGCATATTTATATAAATCAAAAAATCCATTATAGACAGTATCATATAGCAAATTTAAAACTGCATTGTAAGTATTTTTAAAAGCTGAGGTAGATGAAAGATTTGTCAACACAAGACCTTGATAAGATGGGGGATCATCTGAATTGGGATAATCATCATCATAATGCAGTAGCTCTGCAAGAGGGTTCTTGAATTTTCCTTCTTTCATATCTTCAAACATTTCAAGCAGCCTATTTATAGTGGAGTGCATAAGCCATATCGACATCATCTGACTGTAGAGTGAGAGAAACAGCTTTGGAAAACAACACCCAAACAATGAGTTTTGCATATTTTACTTGTTTGATGATACTAATTTGACAGGCATGGAAGCTAGTGATGGACCAAACTGTTCTTTTTGAGTAACCTGTTCCAATCATTGGTGATTTCAGTCACCGGTGACTGGAACGTATGCGTTGCTTCACAGGTTTTGGGAATTGAGGAACTTAACAATAACACATTTCAACGCTTAATCCGTACAGAACGTCATGCCAACTCCATAAAAATAATAAATTCTTTGGAAAAAAATACACACATATGAAGTACAAAAATAATGAGAAAAAGTAAGGCTTTAAAATATTGAATTTTAGATATTTTAAAAAATACACGATTTTAAAAATCAAAGAAAGTTTAAAAAACTAATTCTAAGTAATGAAATACAGCAAAAAATATTGACACTGCTGTAAATTAATTGGTAAAACATACTGAAAGGTTACAATATCGAACTAATTAAACAGGATAATGATACAAAATGTGTATTCTCAGCTGATGTAGTTATACACATGTATGTATTCAGAATTTTTCATGTGTAAAGCTCAGTAATGTAAAAATATTAATACTTGTACTAATTAATATACATGGATAAAAAATCTATTCCATTAAATATGAATTGGCATTTAGGAACAATAATCTTTCGGCGTGAAGAGGCTCCAACCGATTTCTCCCATCGGTTAAAATGTTACCAGCCTTTAAGAAAATTCTTTCGCAAGGCACTCATGTTGCCATAAAGTTGAATTTCCTTTTCGCTAACTCTGATAGATTTGGGTAGATCAGAGAATGGGATCTCCACCATGACAAAGGGTCATGATTCCGCGGCAAGTTAATTTTTTTTTTAATTATCGTCTAGATAGCGATTGATTTCGCTAGTTGCTATTGAAGTAGGAATACCTATATAATCACATATTAACTGAATTTAAACTTTAAGTAAATTAAATAAAAATAAATCAATTAAAACAATAATTAGTAAACTAAAGCAATAATTGGTTAATTAAAATAATATTTGGTTAACTATAACAATATAATAATAATAATATAACCTCTTGTAATATCAGATATTAAATGGGTAATTAGTGCCTAAGCCCTTGTGTCAGCTAGACAACTATGCCGGATGTTGTGATAGCCCGTTATCTCAGCGCGTTTCCTGTGTGATG
Source organism: Dysdera silvatica (assembly GCA_006491805.2). Lineage (NCBI taxonomy): Eukaryota > Metazoa > Arthropoda > Arachnida > Araneae > Dysderidae > Dysdera > Dysdera silvatica. The sequence goes on from QLNU02014176.1 coordinate 153,136,914, forward strand.
GAAACGGAGGAATATGTTCCTAGAACAGTGATTTCTCGGTCACCGGTGATTTGTAACTGTTACTTCAAGTAACTCCTATCCCTAATCACCGGTGATCTGAAATAACAACTGTTATTTGAGAACAGGGGTTTAAGAGGAACATACTGTTCCTGGAACAGTGATCAGTCGGTAACAGGTGATTTTTAACAGTTACCTTAAATAACTCCCATCTCTAATGGAAGCTTTCTCCGATACTAAAGTTTCCAATTGTTGTATGATGACTTCATAATTTTTTGTCAGAAGTTCAATGGAATGTGATTTATGAGCAACTCACCGTGCCTTGCACTCTTGAAGTTGGTATTGAAGCAGCATGTTCATTTAAAATTGAAGAATTCTCAAAATTAGTGCAATCTACTTGAACCCTTATTGTAAACATCATGGAGATCATTCAAAGGTGAAAACACATCCTCCAGATAGGTGGATTGCACATAACCTTTACCCAGACACAAAATCTCATCCAGTAGACGTAACAGGGGTGATTCATACAAGCTCCATAGATGATGAGATTACATCCATTAGATTACTAAATGTCCGGCCAGTGACCAGCTACTAGACATCTAGTGGAGCGTTTCACCATCTAATCCGCGCCATACCATGGGCCATTCCTCGCCAATAAACATTGATAATAATTGACTTTGTTGTTGATCTAGTGGATGTCTACTAAACATTTTATTAAACATCCGTTCTTGCATCTACTAGGTGGCCATGGAACATCCAGTGTTACATACTAGATGATGTCAGACATCAGTATCTACTAGGCGTCAATGATATCTGGCATATGCAGGTGTTCAAAAGTAGCAAACCCTGATTTTCCCAGAAAATACACATTGGGGAAAAAAGTGTTAGAACAGTTGCAGTAGTTTTAAAAAGAACTTGTTTAATTATGCTAAAAATGACCGTGGGACAACTTTTGAAATTTCAAATGGGAAGTTTAATTTTTTATTTTTATGTAATAAAAATGGAAATTCCCATTTGAAATTTTAATGGTGATTCCCACCACATCTACAAATGAGGCTGGGGGTAGCTTCATTTTAGCATAATTAAATAGCTCTCTTAAAAAAAAAAATTATATTTTTTTATTATTTTTTTGTTTCATTCAAAAAAAATTCCTGGCCCGAGATACAGGCAGCCAAAGATGGTACCATTTCTCACTTGTGATTTTCGGCAAAATTTTAAAGTGCTCTATCTCTGGAATGGTGCAAGATATTTTGTTGCAGTCTTTTTTTATTTGAAAGGTAATATTTTTCTAATTAAAATGATATTCTCCGTTTAGAAATGCGTCTAAGTCAGGGTTCGAAATTAAATTGTACATTGTGCACATGAAATTTTATCTGTGCACATGAACTTTTAATTTGGGTGCATGCAGTGCACCTAACTATTCAAAACTATGGCTACTTACATTTATTTTTCAAGAACAGTGACCTATGGAATAATTTTATATAATTTTCTCAATGTATCTGCATGCGCTTCGAATTTTTTTATTACAAACGAATGTTAAATTATTTTGAAAAGTTGCATTTTGTTGTAGTTTACATGCTTAAATATAATTGCTGCACTTACATTTTACCCGTTTTTAATGTTGAGGTTTACTTTCTATTCTGTGTTACTTAAACACATAACTAGTATTTAGTGCACGTAAGTCGTAAGACTTGGGTGCACTTGTGCACCTGATTTAAAAAGTTAATTTTGACCCCTGGTCTATGTTTGCTTGCTGTAACATTTTTTTTTTTCAAAACTGTCAATCCCAAAAATTTTGATTTTTTGACTGTTGATCAGCATCATAGAGAACTACATTCTTTGAAAAGGAGAACTTCCACTTTTTATTTAGTTTAACAGGTTTTATAAACAATTGAAAATTTTGCCATACGTTAATCCAGTTTCCGTTACTTACCGCATACTCACATACTGGTCACATGAAATAAAAATCTAGTCTTATTTGACAGGGAATTTTAATTCTTAATAATGATAAGTAACATGCACAACTATCAAAACGCATTAAAGCATTCAAAATGCATGTGCAAGTTCCAAAACATATTCGGGTTCCACAGCATAGGGGCTGTCCATAAATGGTGTCACACTTTTTTTTTTTTTTAATATTTTTGACCCCGTCCTTCTCCTCTGTTACAAAATGTCACACTTTACCAATTACTCCTCCACCTCCCCTATCACATAATGCATTACCTAAAGGAAGCCCTGTTATCCCAGGAAATAAGTGATTATTCGGCACGTTAGCATGACGTCATAATCTTGCGAACCTTCTACTTTCAGCTCTCATAGATGCAAACAACACGCACTGAGCTATATTACTCATAATATAGCTGTTGTAAAATAGCTAATTGTAATATAATTCAATGGCAGCATGAGTAACTGCTTCTTTCAAGTCGATTCTAACGAGTGGTGTAACTCATACACATTCCCATAGAACCAGAGTTACATAAATTAGTGTGTTTTATTTTTTTATTTTTTTTTTAAGCCAACACTTGTCGAGTCAATTAAAAAAAATTCTAAAAATATGTTTTAAAATTTGCAGTGTTTGTGATGTCAGTTTTATTAACTGCCCCTCCATGCCACAAACATCCCTCTTTGTAGGTTGTGAATCTGAATATTCTCCTGTGGTTTCTGAGCTCTTGGTTAGACAAATGAAATTTCTTCTTTCTTACTCTTTAAAGTTTGTACAATATTGGTTCGCCCATCACTGTGAGTCCACATATGTGTCTTCTGAATTCCTTTCACAGGAACAGTTTGATCTGACCATTCTTTTTTCTGGTGCCGAAATTCTTCAACTTCCTCTTTTGGGCAACGGGATGAGGGCTGTTGATGTGTATGACTTCACCACTCTTGTAAAATCCTCGTCATTCTGAATTGCAGCTGTACCTGGGCTGGAAAGACTATGTTTTGTAGTGTGGTGCTTTAGCAGGCCTTCTACACCATTGCAAGGCTCCTTCTCATGACCAGTAACACTGTATACCCACTCCTTTGGTACAAGCGACTTAGTCACTTCAAACAGTTGGTAACGATTTTGGAATGATGATCTTTTCTGTCTGTCATTGCAGCTATTAAATTTTGCATATTACCAATAATGCATGCGTTGAGTCATGTCCTCTGTCATCACTTATAACTGCAACACTTGTGGTCTTGTTTTGAAAATATGTGACTCCTGTAAAAATTTAAACTTGGTTATTATTCCAGTGATACCCTTGTACTTCTTGTGGCAGAATCACAGACCAGTTCTCAGAAAAATCACAGTGAAGCACTAAACATAATTGCTCAGCCTCTACACATCCCCTCACTTCTGCAATGTGTTGCTGTTGCAATTTCTTCAGATGTTGGTGTGTTACTGCTTTCACTGTCCATTTCCCAACTTCATCAATGAAAGTATCAACGGCAACAGTGTTCTTAATGAGTTTATTTTCCTCCCATGTTGGTTATGTAACTTTAGAAGAGTCATCTGCTATGAATATAGAATGTTCCTTTTAGCAAAAGTGTCTTTAATAGTGCAGGTCATGTATCTCTTCACTTTTATCACTTTTTCTCCTGCAATGTTATGGCGATAGTGTCTTTTTTGTTGCCACTCTGGTGAGAACACTCTCATTTATCTTCCAGATACAATGACTGTACACTTTGAATATGAGCTATAGTCACAGACAGGGTCTGATCACCACAAAGGCATCCAGAGCCCAGACTTTGGGACTAGATTCTTTTCTGCGCATGTGCGTGGACCACGCACATGTGCAGAAGGAGTGTTCACCATGCAGTTTCCACTTCCGCTAGAGTCTAGTCACAAAGCCCAGGCTTTGGTCGCCTTTTCGGTGATCAGGCCCTGGTCACAGGATGACTATAATAGGGATTTGGTTTCCCAAACATTCCTTTTGCAAACCTCAACTTTCTTGTTTTGTCTACCATGCATTTTGTTGCAAATGGAATGTGGTGCAAAATTTGTACCTTTGAAAGGGACACTGGGGTAAGTGTTAGAACTTGCACCTTTTCATTGTAGAATTCACACAGTTCAACAGCTGAATTGACGTTTGATGTAAATTCCCGGCAAGTTTCACAAGCTTTTTTAGCGTCATTTTCTTCTGATGATGAGTTCAGTCACTTTTCTTTTGTGTACTCACCCACATCTTCAGTAATTTTTCTACACTTCCTTGATGCATACAGCATATGACTTGAATTCACTGACCATGGTTTCCTAAAAGGTCTAACATCAACCTCTACAGCTGACCGATTCAGGGAATCTAATTCTTCTTCTTCTGCAAATACAAAATCTCCATCATCCACAGCATGGGAGACTCCTTGTTCAATTAGTGTCATTTTTGATATTCGGTCAAAGTATTTCAACCAGGGTTGGGGTTTTTGACGTCCTAAACTGGTTTTGGACAGGACCTGTGTCCGAAATTGTGTTTTTACCGTACTAAAGTGTCTAAAACCTAAAATTGTGAAGATATGAAAATATATGAAAACCAGTTGATTTTTCTAAAATTATATAGACTAATACAAAAACTTTTGTTTTACATATATATTACAGAAAGAGTGAATTTGTTAGTTTGTTTTCAATTTTAAATATTGCTATTAGGTGGCTGTCGCAAGAAGCTAAATATTTTGTGTTTGAAACCAATAAATATACACCATAAAAATTTCAAAATCAAATTAGAAAGTTGTGTTTTCAATAAGAAAAAAAAGGTAATTTAAAACTATAATGGAAAAAATATTCAATTTAGAAAATAAAGTTGCATTTACAGTTGATACAAGAATGACACTGTTACTAGTGAATAACATTTAAAAGAATATAACGTCGATGGTTTTGTTTTAAACAGAAATTCTTCTTTATAGTTGTTTATATAATAATTTCTATGTCTTTAATAGTTTATATAATAATTTCTCTTTAATTGTTTATATAATAATTTCTATCTCTTTAATTGTTTACATAATAATTTCTATCTCTTTAATTGTTTATATAATAATTTCTATCTCTTTAATTGTTGTTTATATAACAATTTCTACTCAAATGATATAATACTACTTTATTCTTCTTGGAACAGTCGTTGTGACAATACATGACCACACAAAGAAAGGTCCTAAGTAAATATCTATGATGAATATAACAGGCTTGAGGACCTCAGACTGATTCAATATAACAATTCACCCAAACAATAAATTCGGCCATCAGGCTATTTCCACATATTTCAACACACCTCACTCGTTACTAAAGATCACGCATATGTAATGCACTTCTTATATGAGTTGTTTTTATAATTTGTCTTTAATTGATTGGTTTTTTTAATTATCGATAAATTGTTAGACATTACTGAGTATCAAGTATCTTTTAAGCTTTTTTTTTAAATTTTACTATATTATTTAACCGCTTTAGTTTATCTGGTATTCCATTCTAATATTTAGGTCCTATGTAATTTATGTTGCATCTTCCCAATTCTGTTCTTATTTTGGGTAATATTAATTCGTTATAGTTTCGATATCTACTTCTTTTTCGTTTAATTGAATTTTTATAAGATCTGTATGTTTATTTCTCTCATCCTTTCAAACATTTTAATTAGTATACAGTATTTATGAATCTGTTCAATTTGCAATATATTAGAATTTATTAAAAAATTCTTTAAGTCTATTCTATTGTCTCTATTAATCAGTTTGATTGATTTATTTTGCAAATTTTTTATAATATCATTGTTAACAATGCCCAAATTATCCCAAACGCAGTTACAATATACTAGATGGCAATTAATCAGAGAATTATAGAGTTCATTATTTATTTTTGGGGATAGATTTTTACTTATCCGTCTTAGAATTCCTATACCTTTACATATCTTTTTTGTTATTTTGTTTATATGACCATTCCAATTTAATTTATTTGTAAGTTGAACTTCTAAGAAATCAATTTTATCCACTATTTCTATTTTCTTATTATTAACTGACTTTTTCACTTTACTCACTGTAGTCCGGGGTTTGGTTCCCCAGGCCTTAAGAGGTTCGGATTCCTCGGAAAACTGTAGGTCCCGGCGCAGCATGACCACTGTAGTCTTTGAGCCGTAAAACCCAAAACCAAACAAACAAACAAATAACTGTTACAGATTTATTAATCATATCGTCATCTATTTTTTTTATTTTTCCCGGAAAAAATTATTAATTTTGATTTATCTATATTTAACTTCAGTTGATTAATAGCAAACCATTTTTCATATGTTTTTATTTCATTAATACCTGTTCTCATTACCTTGTTTAAATCCTTATCAGTAATAATGACACTTGTATCATCAGCAAATAATGTGATATTTCCTACACCAGACACGTTGAATATATCGTTAACATATAAAGAATACAATAATGGTCCCAAAGTAGAGCCCTGAGGTACTCCGTAATTATTAACAAATAACTTAAATTTCTTTCCCTTCGCATATACAACTTGTTTTCCAGCCTTTAAATAACTGCTCAATAAATTTTTGATCTTCTCCCTTAATCCATAAGTTTTAATTTTTTTAATTAATATTTCTCTATTGCATCAAATGCTTTATTCAGATAAAAAAATGCCAATACCCTGTTCCTTGTTTTCTATTGCCTCCTATATTCTTTTTATTGTTCTCAATAGCGCCCCTGCAGTTGATTTGCCCTTTCTAAACCCAAATTAGGAATTATCTATTATATACTCATTGTCTATAAAATCAATTATTCTTTAGTAAAGTAATTTTTCAAATGATTTCGCGAAGACGAAAGTTATTGCTATTGGTCTATAGTTTTCTTTATCTTTCTAACCTTTCTTATATATAGAAACTATCTTAGCTGTTTTCATTTCTTCAGGAATTACTTCTGTATCAATTATTTCATTAAATATCACCAACAGTGGTTTAACCAATACATTAGCACATTCCTTGATTATCCTAGGGTGTATGTCATTATATTCTGCGCCTTTTTTTTTATAATTTTTTTTTATTCACCCTTCCCAGCAATTTATTAATAAAATTTCATTTGTTTTTATTGTCAGTTGACAATTTTTTTCCATAAATCTTTTTTTTATGGAGATCAATTTTCCTCACTATATCATTACTTTGTTTTTTAAATCTACTCAAGTAAATTAACCTTTTGGTTCATATAAATCAGTTCAATATACCATTCTTTTTCTTTATGCTATGTTTTATTTGATTATTTATCTAACCTTTTATGTTTTTGTCCTTTATGAGTTTCCATTTAAAATTCCTATCATATATTTCCTTGATTTTATTTATAAATACATCATATTTATTAAAATCGCTAAATTCTACATTCCAATCTATAGAACTCAATTTCTCTTTAAACTTTTCAAGATGTTTTGAACCAAAATCTCTGACTTTAATTTTATTGTTTATCATGAGTTTAGTTTTCTCTTGAACTTCGATGAGTATAGCTTTGTGATCTCTTATTTGGTAATCCAAAACATTTGAATGAATTCCCAATACGTTCGTAAAACATAAATCAATCGTTGTAGTCGAATTATCGGTTATTCTTGTATAGTCACTAATTATGTTTTTTAGTATCATCATTTTCATTGCATTTATCAAATAATTTTTATTACTAGATTCTTTACTTATATTAATATTTAGGCTACCTACTATAATTATATTTTTACTTTGTACTTCTTCAATTTTTAAGTATAGCCAATCTAGTAGCTTGTGAACATTTCTTCTTGGATCTCTATATACAATTTCTGTCCTAAGTTTACCTCTTTTTACGCCTATTATTTCCCAATCATCACATGTGTGATAATTCAGTCCATTTTTTCAAAATCCTCGTGAATATTCCTTATATATATATATATATCAATACCCCTCCTCCCTTTTTCTTGTTTCTCATCAGATGATAACCATACCATCCATAGATTTCCATGTGATCATTTTCCCTAGACCATGTTTCACTTATTCCCATTATGTCTATTTGATATTCATTATTTTCCATCAGCATTTCTACTTCACCCATTTTTGTTGTTTATGCTTCTCGCATTTATATGCATAATTTTTAATTTATTAAAATCACTATATTTTCCAGGTTCCCCTCTTTTCATAATTCTAGCTTTTTTAATCTTTAACCTGTAATTTGCATTGCTATCGATATTCATACTAAGTACTGTCGGGATCCAGGCCACGTGGGTATCGCCGATAATAAACAGGATGACATTACATAAAAAGGTTAAACACTGGTAAAATAGCAATGAAAAAGATCACTCAAGCTTTCGGACGCATCAGCAGCAGTCCTTCATCAGGAGTAAATATCCTTCATCGGATGACATTGCTGCAAAGATTCCACCTGCAGAACCTGAGTGTATGAATATTCCATTCTGAGATCTTAAATCTTGTGTCTCATGCCATCTGTACGGAAAATGGTAGGCAGAATGGGACGAGCAAGTTTTTAATAAGCTTCACCGCATTAAACCTCGTCTTGAGGTGTGGCAGTCTAGCTATAGTAGTGACTGTCATAAAGAGGTCACTCTGGCTAGACTTCGCATCGGGCACACAGGCTTCTCTCATCATCTTTTAAAGGGAGAAGGCGCCCCGATGTGTGCCACATGTGGTGAAGCATTAAATTTAAATGTTTTACATGTTCTATGCATTTGCTCCAATTTTATTCAGCATCGATCATTAGCTTTTAACCAAAATAATTTTACCCTTTGTGACATTTTATGCAATTCTTTTAATCATGAAATCATTTTTAACTTTTTATGTAATATTGGCTATTCCCATCTAATATGATTTTTATATTATTTCGTTTGGTATCTTTGCTAAGTTGTTTTAACAAGTACGTACCTTTTTAGGTTTAATTTATTTTATATTAAGCCTGTGTACATGTTCTCATCTTGTTTAGCGCATAATGACACTTGCTTTCCTTGCGCTATAAACACAACCAACCAAAATATACATTTACGAAGAAATAATAAAAATATACATTACAAAAAAAGTAATCAAAATATACATTACAAAAAAAGTAATCAAAATATATATTTACAAAAAAAGTGATCAAAATATAAATTTAGAAAGAAGTTATGCAGTTAGCACACCACAAGTATGCAGACCCCCCCTCCCCCCAAAAAAATTATGAAGTGTGTTTCAATATTGCAAACAAACTAGAAAAAAATGGCGTTTTCATTCAGCCAGCTTAAATGAATGATTTGTAATATTTCGTAAGTTTGTATTCTTCAGTATTCTGTTTTTTCCAATTCTTGGTCTTATGGTTTTAATGTACATGAATTTGTTAATTATTAATTTTGATTCTTTATACCAAACGGTTTGACATATAGTACTTTGTATTGTGCTGTTATTAGGTTAAATCAACTATGTTTATTATTATTACTTGTTTATGGATGAAATATCTGCATACTGTAGCTAATTTATACTGCCTTTAGATGTAGTGTATCTAATTTTTTTTATAAATACTATTTTCAGGGACAATAAACTAACTCAAATACCATCATCATCATTTTCTCAAATACCGTCTCTTCAGATGCTGGACATGGGTCTCAATTCATTTAAAGCAATCCCGGAGAACGCTTTTTCCGATCTGCAATCGCTGAAGTCGCTGAGTTTGGATGGCTGTGGTGTGCAGATGGTTGAAAAAGGTGCCTTCAACAACTTGGATGCCATCAGCGCCGTATATCTTCAAGACAACGATATCAGAGACTTGCCAATCGAGGCTCTGGCAGACGTTCCACATTTGCAAGAGCTCCATTTGGGCCAGAACCGTCTGAAAACTTTAAACCCTGAGGCCTTTAGAGGCTTGAGTGCCCTCAGGACGCTCACTGTCAATGGTGGTAAGGAACTCGAGGCCATAGAGGCCGGCGCTTTTAAAGACAACCACCACCTTGAAAGACTCGTTATCAGTCACAATAAAAATCTTAATCGAATCGAACCAGACACCTTCAGAGATCTGCGTAATCTTAAGTTTGTTAGCCTCAGAGGCAATGAGTTTACCACATTTCAAGAAGACACACTTCAGTGGGAGAACCTTGAATCCTTCGATGTAAGGGATAACCCATTGGTGTGCAACTGTAGTGTGGCATGGCTGTGGACCATTTTGAAGAACAAGAACTTCAGTAGCTCTGCCAGTACAGCTAATGGTGATGTGTCGAGGGTGGTGTGCGCAGGCCCACCTCACATGAACGGCAGAGTCTTAATCGAATCCACATTGGACGATTTGGATTGCTATCTGGATGCTAAGAGACAAATACTGACTGGAAGTGTAGCTGGTGCTGGTGTCGTGGTAGCTTTGATCGTCCTTTTGGTGCTGTGGCACAGACATCGGGTCGCCTCAAGACTGGAGGAGAAATGGAGGCAGCAAGACGAAAGAATTGTATCTACACCCTATCAAAGAGCGGACATGGACATGAACCCCGACTTCGATACTAGATACCACCAAGCAGCTGTGTCACATGTTATTATGAGGCCTAGCATGGCCAAGGTCTCGCCAATCACGGAACTTTAAGCGTGAACCCAACCACTCTTGGCATGGTATCGATTCAAGTAAAAACTTATCCGCTTGACACTATCTTTACAACTTAATTTTGGAAAGCAACTCAGACCAAAGTATTCTTACAGAAGATTAAAATTTGTCTTTGCCATGCGCGACGCGTTTATATCTCTAGAAAGTAGGACTTCTCCCTAAACTAATGAAATTTATAATAGCAAACATTAAAATATCTTTATTTTTAATAAGAAAGCATTCTTTGATTCATGCGTAATGAAGCTTGTTTCTTCAGTATAGTGCTATGCCAGCATTTTGTGTAGAATAACGTGAGCGAAGATACATCGTGGTGATGTATCGTACATTTGCACTTGTACAATGCAAATATGCTGAAGAAAAACCCAGAAACCAAATCTACAGAAATATATCATCTAAAGAGAAGAAAATTCTCTTTTCGTGAAGGTTCTTGAGAGGATTCTCCTCTAGAAGAGTCTTCTCCTCTAGAAGAGTCTTCTACTCTAGAAGAGTCTTCTAGAATCTGTGTCTTGCGGAGACCGAAAATGAGATTGGAAAACTTGTGGGTTTTCTCCATCAAATGCCACCGATATGTCGCTCGACAAGAAGACGTTTTTTCAGTGATCTGAAATCCCGAAATAAACTTGGCAATTGGTTGTGTGTTGCTAAGAATATTTCGATTGTTATCAAGTACTGTTTCTTCAATGTACAGCATTAAATATCTTCCTTTAAATCTGTGATATTCCTCTTAAATTTAGAGTAGCGTTCTTTTAAAAATTGTGTGCTTGCTTCTGTAATTAAACGGAAGAATTAATTGTATGATTTCGGATACGATGTGATCGACCAATCATTACGCGCGTTACATTTCTCGTAAAAAGAATCAAAATTGCTCGTTAAGGTACGATAATTACGAGGCACTAAGATGGTTATGCTTTCTTTCGTCGTAACCAATTCTTAATCATTTCGTTTGGTCTTGAAAAAAATTTTAAATTTTGTATTAGCATCATCATAATATGTGATTAATACATAGGTTAAATTGTAACACAGATTTTCCCGACCAACTTTCTGCAAAATTTCAGCTAGGTTATCATATAAGGGCGCACACAAATTATTTCTGCTTTAAAATTCCTCAAAGCTGGATGCTGACCGCCACTATGATTAAAAATTCATAAAAATTATTAAATTAAAATTTTATATATAGTAATACAAGAATAGCAATAGCTATTTCTTTTCAAAACATTAAAGTCTCGGCCTTCAAACGAAGACAGTGCTGAGAAGCGGGATGCAAGTTTCGAAATTTAACGTTACTGACCAAAAAATAGTTTTTCTCGCCATCACACTATATATTCACAATTGGCTCCTCTTTTCTAACGTAAAAAATATTTTTTCGAGGAATTTAATAAAAAACTTCATTATATTTTTTCCAGAAAATGTTATTTAAAAGCATATCGTGTATAGCTATTTGGCTCTACTTTCAAATATAACTTAACACTTCTGCTTTAAAAATAAATACTTATTAAAAGGCCGTACTGTTGTGCAGTGATAACGTGTTTACTGCGTACCATTTGCCTGGGTTCGACTCCCAACAGTGCCACCTACCAGAAAAAAAAATATTCTTCCAGTTGCTAAGGGGTCGTTTCACTAAGCTTTAAAAGGTTCGGATTCCTCGGAAAACCTTAGGTCCAACATACTTCTTTCAGTCCTTGCGTTGCAAAATACAATTTATTAAACTGGCTAAAATTGGCATCAACCTTAATTCTTTTATTATATTTTTTAACTTTTATTAATTATTTTGGTTTAGAATGGCAACAATGATTCAAAAGAGAATAGTTGAATTAGCTAAAGAAATTATCATGGTTACTTTATATGTAAAAGGTCAAACGTGGCAAAAGGGGACATCCAAGTCTTAGGACTCGTCAATACAGTCCTTCATCAGAAATGACATTCATGATTACACAAAGGAATCTGACAAAATGATCACTTTGGTAATCTGACCACCAGAATAAAGTTACCACTTTTTTTTTCTAAGAGAGAAAGGGTAGGGACTTATGTCTATACCAAAGTCTGTCGTCTATGGTGACCACCTCTCTATGGAGACCGTTGCAGTCAAATCAAAAAGTTGGTCACTGTAGACAGGTTCTACTATATATATATTTTATTTTAGTTACTTTTTGTAATTATAAATTTCATTATTACTGTGTTGAATTTCATGGTCACTTTCCCAATTTTAATTACAAAGACATCTCTCTTTAATTCACTTATTCTTTCGAAAAAAAATATCACTTTTGCTAATTAATTTCATGTAATTAAAAATTTGGACTTGTTATGAAAAATGACTGAGATTAATCTCATACTTTGGTTCTCCATTTTTATGACGTGATGCCTTTTATATGATGTAAGTAAGCATTGTTACCAAAATTTCTAGTCACGTGGTATGTGGCAAATTTTGCATGAGGAGATATAGTTAAGCACCTTATTTGAATATTTGTAAAAATAATTTGATTGGTTTACGTGACATTTGTTTACTGATAATTAGGGCCGTGCTTGGGGCGAGCTACGCCGCCACTTGGGGCCTTTAAAAAGGTTTAGTACAAACACCAAGAAAGCAGTTTTTAGCGGCACGTATATACTCTCAACTGAGTATTTGGTCAATTGACTTTTTACGTATGACGTCATGCTTCACATAACGCTGGTCACGAAGCTTCTAAATGGTGGTTGTTCTTGCGCCATAAAAATACAAACAACCAACCAATCTAAACGTTCAAAATGAATACATGTATTAGTCAAATTCGTTATCATTAGTAGACTATGCACGTTGTCACGCTTACTGGGGTGGCCATATAGCTATTACAGGGACTGCATATTTCCGACAAAAAATAACTTACTGTAAATTTCTGAGAAGCAGAAATTTATAATTACATTGTACTGGTTTTTCTTTGTGTTTATAATGCGGCAAAAAACCTAAATTTAACCCTTTCATTTATCAACAACATCGAAGTAAAGGAAAAAGTGCTAAGTGATGTATCCCTAGCTATGTTTTAAAATTTCTATTTTTATAATTTAATTTTATTATCTTCTCTTAAACTTTCGCGTTTGGATGGATCACCGAAGAACTTTATTTATAATGCTAAACCCCAGTCAATATTTGCATTGTTATATTATGTTAAAATGTTTTTGAGGGCCTCTAAAATCTGTTCCGCTCAGGGCCGCAAGTACTGTCCTGTTGATAATAATTAGTTGTTCTAATCCTAATTTTGGTTATAACTTTGAAAGTTTGAAGGTATGGAATTTCGTGAGATCAAATTGATTACTATCAGGCGATATCGTGATAAAAATGATTGTTATATAATTGTTATCACTGCAACTAATTCTTTCCCTTTAATTTACGGATATGAACTGTAGTTGAAAGTGCGTTTAAATTAGTTATTGGTTATTAATAAAAAATGGATGTACAGAAATTGTCTTGGCTTCTTTTGTTTGGTCTTATTACAGAACACAGTGACCTTGGCGACTTTCCATCATGACGGGCGCCGCAGGTCCACCATGTTAGAAATTGCCATTATTCGTGAATTGTGGCGCGTTTTCAAATTTTGAAAGTGGGAAAATTTCGAGGTATTAATAAGATGGTATGCGTCGAGCGTTTTAGGAAATCGTAAAAAAATAATTTTTTTTTAAACCGTTCATAAATGAGAAAAGAAAACTTAAAAATCTGCATAAAATTGCGGTGTTTACAAAACTAAGACCTCAAATTTTTTTATGCCTAGTGCAGGAAGAACTGTTCCCCATACCCTTTGCTGGATTCTGGCATTGTACCTTGACCTCATATTCTCCTGAATCAAAAAAATCTTGGGAAATAACCGGGTAAAAACGTAGTTATACTAGCGGTGTGAATGCCTATAGGCTTAACTCCTTGCTACAGAGCTGCTTGGAAGTCGGAAACCTATCTGAGAAATTCATCATAGCCACACCTGGAAAATAGGCACTTTCAGTTAATTTTAAAAGCAAAACGGAGACATTTTCAAAATTTTTTAGACTTCGGCTGCGGAAGGCTTCTACATATTTATAGGCTATGGTTTACTTTTAAAATTTTGTGAATATTAGTTTTAGAACTAGAAAAGTCACGTTTGCTGTAAAAGAGTGTGGACAAAATATTTTTTTATAAAAAGAATTTAAGCTTGTGCCTTTAACTCATACGTTGAAGCAAAACGGCGCAGGATGGCCTTTACTATTCTTGCACCATGACAACCAAATTAACCAAAATTTTGAAGAAAACACATACAACCTACTGAAAAGAACTTAAAAATTAAAATTTCAGAGAAGAGACTACAGATCCCGAAAGCTGTGAATTTGGTAAACGAAATAAAATTTAAAAACAAAATTATAAAATTTTACAAATTTTCGACTATGCAAGTCTATTCATATACCGTAGAAACCATTGTACGCGTACTTTAAAAGCACTCGTCTGAATGTCTCTGCAGCTGGAAGTTGGAGTCCAACGAATGTTCCAAATTTCTGAAACAAAAACTGCGGGAAAGATGAGTTTGAGAATGATGTTTTATATACTTTTTTTCTACGTGCATTTACTATTATGAAATTCGTTTAAATGTTTAGTACAATGAATTAGTTTATATGGGAGCAAACGTCTAAAATCAGAAGCTAAATCCTTCAGCTAGCCACATATTATGAAAATATTACGACCACCTTTTCTTTGCTTCTTTCATACATGGAGGAAAACTAGCGCTTTTACAAAGAAACTCCATTTTCTTTGGTATTGTGGATTTTCTTAATTCCTCTCTCTTCGGGTTAGTTTCTTGAAGTTCTCGGTCTACTTTCTTTGGAGGTTACAATCTAATTCTTGTCTACTAACACCTTCAATTTCTTCTTGTATATCCCAACCAATTATATTTATTTTACTTAATTGTTCCTGATTTTCGTTGTGGCTGGAGTAATCTATGGTTTTATATAACCTAGCTTTTTTGACAAGATTAAGTTCGATGTTTTACGGTGATAGTTACTTTATTTCTGGTAACCCTGTTGGAGCCTTTTTTAAGTTTCCACTTCAATTATACAGAGTGTCCGTAAACTGTTTCGACAAAATAAGAGGGGTGATGTTACCTATCAAGACGAAAAAATATTTATTATGAAACCTATGGTCTCATTTCATTCAGAATAACAGGGTAACTTCGAAACACTCCCAGCATGCGTAAGTATTTATTAGCAGTGCACGAAACGCACAAGGTACAAATTGGACCAACTGATCAAGTACTTAGACGTTCAAGACATCGTATTATATGGTTATTGAGCACTGATTGTAAATATTCGTGCACTCCGGACGTTTTTCGAATTTTGGCAAAATGTTAGAATACGGTAACACCGCCAATAAAGTGGTTTGGCGAGTTTAAATAGTCATCAGTATAATACATATAGGAAGTTCATTTCTAAATAATCATGGCGGCCGGAAATAAAACGCAAAACAACTCCGAGCTAATTCATCTGACGTCACAGAACGGAAGTCGTTGGCGAGAAACGGTTCCAAAATTTAACCCGAACTGATCCTTTTCTGGCGCTGTGGAATGTGACCCAAGGTTCCATAGTAAATTTTGTTCGTTTTGATGAATACTATCACTTTTCTTATTTTTTCAAAAGAGCGTAAGAAAACCCTGTATATGTGCTTAAATTATGTAATAGCCCCTGCGGTGGCGCAAATAACGCGTGCACCTAGGGTTAATCGGGGCTAGACTACCAACAGCTCCAAAAAAGCGCTTTCTAACTAACTCACCGTAGTCCGAAGGTTGGTTACCCTGGCCTTAAGAGGTTTGAATCCCTCGGTTAAAATACACTTCGACTACCTTGTGTACCACTAACCCTGGTTCGATTACCATGGTGCTGTAGACATTGGCGCAGGCAGGGGGGTGTTGATGAGGGTTGTAACCCACCATTGCAATGAAATTTTGTATATTTAACATAGAAATATGTGAGTTGTAGCTCTGTAATCCCCCTTACAAACTTTCTGATTATGTCAATAGCCGTAGAACACCGTTTTTCATCCCCCGTCATCTGGAATTTGGTTCACTAGACGGCGGAAGTTCAGGTTTCTTAGGAAATGATAGGTCCTGACGTAGCACGACACTTGCAGTTCTTCCGCCGTAAAAACGTAAATATTATATTATGTAAGGTATCATCATTAAGACGGCTGTGTTCTACTTAACATCTATATACTGCTCATGTGGTTATAGACGGAATTAATAGATTGTAACCCATCGATTGGTAACATTTACAAAACCTGGAATGCTTATATGATTTAAAAATTGAACCAGGTTTCGCTTCTTAAACTTAACCTGACCATCTTACGTAACATGGATGCTGATATGAGGCGACTTGTTTTATTTATAATCGTATCTAATTGGCTTATTTTAATTTATAATCTCATCTGATTGGCTTATTTTGATTTATAATCGCATCTGATTGGCTCGTTTTAATTTATAGTCGCATATGATTGGCTTATTTTGATTTATAGTCGCATCTGATTGGCTCATTTTGATTTATAGTCGCAGATGATTGGCTCATTTTGATTTATAGTCGCAGATGATTGGCTCATTTTGATTTATAGTCGCAGATGATTGGCTTATTTTCATTTATAATCCGCATCTGATTCGCTTATTTGTATCTTTACGTCACAAGACTGACGTATGGTGTATGATGGGACTGATGCCTTTACATAGTATCTGAACTCTAGTAAGTTTGCTGCGTAACAACTGAAAAAAGGAACTGTGAAGGATTTAATTCTGTGGCGTTTAATCTTGATAACAAAGGCGCTCAAATATCCAAAATTAGTAATCGTGGAAAAACCCATCTTTCAAAATGGGACTTTTGTGTCCCAAATAAATGATTTCTAAAAATAAAGTACCGCTAGAAATGCGAGAAGGTATTAACAAAGAAAAGGGTATCCTCAAGTTTCACAAAGAGTGTATTTTAGCTCCGAACTCCCGTTCGTACCATCTGGTGTTCGGCCGCGTCGTCATACCCGAGGTACAATGGGATCGCTTTTCCGCTTTCGGGAAAGAGCTTCGTCTCGCTAGAACTTGTGAAAACTTCTCTAGAATCTATTTTCTCTATTTTATGACGGACCAACACGAGGTAACCTTTTAGAGGAGAAATCGAAAAGGCATATGGAAGCAATAACCGTAGAAATGGGGCGTTGTATCCCACACCAGGATAGTTAGGTCTCTATATATTACAGAGGTCGTTTCGGCAGAGCCGTTATCAAAGCTATATTTTTGAGTTACAGAATGTTATATTTATGATGCGCTCCCGAAGCAAACGATGTTATAGAGCTAAAAATATTTATATTTCAAAATTGGGAAGTAAGTAATGGCCCTTTAAGAATTTCTACAGTGGCATAGTTAGAAGGTGTGTGGCTTCCATTCAAATATCATAGGTTATATTCCAGCAAGGGACCCAATATTCGATGCTCCTTTTCTCTACAGGTCTTGCAGTCTGTGGTTTGTTTCCCTGTTTAGGTGAAGGAGGTTCCGAGTCCAGGGAATATTGTGGGTCGCGACCAGTGGTATGGTCACTTTTTTTAGGCTAGAAGTCATTTGGACATCCTCTTTTTACTTAAAAAAAAAATTAAGGTGCCAATTCACTAGGCTTTACTTGCTTTTGCTGTGCGTTAGCTAGGCACTGGATCCTGATGAAGAATGACGTCAGCAGTCCTTGCTCCATAAGACACAATCAAGTCTGTTTCAAAACGCGAAATAGACAGAGAATATTGATAGAGACTAATTCGTTGCATAGGAATAATTTTCATTAGCAGTTGGAGTCAAATGATATTTGTCATTCTGTTCAATTAATTGAATTCATTGACTTGTTAGTTTTTGTTTTAACTTTTAATAATTAAGAAAATTATTAAAAAGACTGACTGCACGGAAATTGCTCTGACATTTATCATTTTGTAAGAAATGGAACTTGTGGCAAAATGGTGATTACACCGAGATGAAATGAAACGTTTCGTTCACACATTCAGGCACAAATACCATATGTTAGTTAATAACTTTAGAATGTTTATTTCGGATTTTTCTATTAAATAATCTTTCAAGCACGTAAATTCTTTTTCGGGCAGTGTGTCGGAAACATTCTCAACTTCTACTACAAAAAATGTTTTGACCTGGTTTCTAACGTCGAATTTGGATACGTTTCTGACATTTCTCGGCGTTCATCTGGATGCATTGGATGCGCATAGCCTTTTGTCTACATATGGAATTGGGGAAACTGTGGTTCCTTTTGCATAAATCGTAAAACATTCGTATCTACTATAGAGACCAACTACGAAAAAAATAGCTCAGGCATTTCTATGAGATGCGCCACTCATTCTGGCAATGGGAGTCTATAACCAAAAAGTCTTCTATGATTGCCGCAAAGAAAACCATAGGTAACCGCAATTCAATTTTCGAACAAAAAACTAGAAGCTATTCTGCATTTAGTAGTACGTCTTAATTATTGTTCGAAAAGTATTGAGAACACGTTCAAATTCAACTTCAAAAATAAGTCAAAACATTTCTCTGAAGCTGAAACGAGTCATTTTTCGACGCTTCACAAATATTAATATATATATATATATATATATGCGCTAAATGCAGCATAGCTTCTAGTTTCTTGGAAAAAAATAGAATTGAGATCTTCTATGGCTCCTTTTACAGAAATTTTAGAAAACAAAATTTTCAATATACTACCAGTATAATTTGAAGTCCCGAAAAAGAAACATCCCAACATTACACCGCCAAAACTTTTACAGATTGACAATTAGTGGCAAAAATATTCTTGATCATTACTAATCATGTTCAGTTGCCCCTATTGAAGCTTTCTATGGGAAGTGGAAATCTCTCTTTGATGAAGCAAGATTTTTTTTACCTTTGTTTTCCTTATATTTCTGTTCCATCTCTTTTGCTTCTGGGATTTTCACTTGATGGAGGGAATTATGACCATCTTAGCTTAGTACTATTGAAAACTTTTCCTCAGTATTGAGTTAAAACCAGTAATCATACAAATGAATTTATAATAAAGCTTTATCTTACCTCATTAGAATCACGATTAGCAAAATTAATCGTTAATAATATACATTAATAATGAGGTTAATTATAAATTACCTTAACCTTATAAATAACAAAAGGAACTGGAAAAGGGTTAAGAAAGACGTTTGAGTGAGGATTTGGTGTGTAGTGACATAGTGGCCGAATAAGGAAAACAGAGCAATGAGGGATAACTGAATTTCATGACTAGCTATCTCGGATTTAGTATACGAGTACGCATGGTCACAGTGACCTTTAAACTCGCTCCTTCGCAACCCCGATCCAAATTCCTTCAACCCTTTCTTCAAAATCACCAAGTATGTGGAAAAAGTACATTTAAGATTACCTCATGTACATTATTACAAGATAAAGGGACTATATTTTTATGAAGAATCATATTTTATTTGACAACGAAAACATTTATTTTTTAGCTGTTTAGGAGGGGAGGGAGGGTGGAAAGAAAAGGTGTCTGTATCACGAAATTTTTCAGAATTTTAACCTGAAAGGATCAGACATTTTTTTGCAAAAGCGAGGAGTGACAGAAATCTACGGTAGGTAAATTGCAATTAAAAAAATAATAATTCGCCGTCCTTTAAAATTTTGCGCCGTGGGCACTTATCCAACGCGCCCATTTATAAATCGAAACCTGAGGAATAGATATTGATAAATCAACGGAGTTTAAAGAAACATACATAAACGAATCAAATAGACGAGACTGAAAAATTCCCTGACAGAAAAATCTCGAAATTGATATACAGAAGCGACTTCCAGATTATCGGTAAACAATTGATTAGCAATGGTTGAATATGGTAATAAAATGCAAATACGAAATTTATTCTAATATAGTATGATCTTCACGATAATCTTGCGTTTATATCTTGATAATAATTATGTCATGATGCTGTTTTTGTTATTATACAATAGTATTCGTTTGATGATAACATAATGATTTTCCGATGACAATCTACTGTAATATACTGATAATCTATTTTGACACTACCCCGATCATAATCTATAATGGCAATATCCTGATCGTAATCTATTTTGACAATATCCTGATGATAATCTATTTTGACGATGACATAATAACTTCTGATAACAATACTCTGATAAGGAACCTCCAGACCTCTGTCGATGATATTATAAATATAATCCTACGCAGGTGATATCATTATGATAAACTTCTGATAATAATATTCCACAGATAATCCTATGGTGTTCATACTCTGATGATAGCTTAAAGATAATCCTATGATGGTAATATCCTGACTTTTTGTATACAATATTTTAGTAATTATCTTGTGATGGAGATATTCTGAAAACAACATTGGAAGCATAATGCACTAATGGTTATTATCAAGGGTCTATGATAATTATCATTAATGATTATTATCAAGGGTCTGATAATTATCATTAATGATTATTATCAAGGGTCTGATAATTATCATTAATGATTATTATCAATTGGATTATTATCAGGGTCTGATAATTATCATTAATGATTATTATCAAGGGTCTGATAATTATCATTAATGATTATTATCAAGGGTCTGATAATTATCATTAATGATTATTATCAAGGGTCTATGATAATTATCACTAATGATTATTGTCAAGGGTCTATGATAATTATCACTAATGATTATTATCAAGGGTCTATGATAAGTACCACTAATGATAATTATCAAGGTCAAGGGATTATAATCCCTTGACCGTAGATCTTAAGACGTAAATCAAAATAAATCAGCAAGCTTAACAATTATCGTTTGACACAATATTTAAGTTTTTACATCCCAATAAGTAAATCATTATAGAAGACACAGTTTTCTCTGTCTAGCAAACGATCTTCATGGAAATACCAACACAATAACTTTTTTTCGGATACAAAATCCGATTTTAAACTTTGGCAGATGTGAAAACGCAAAACTTCCTACCTCTGTAATAAACAAACGTCACTGAAAAGCCGAGATTCAAATCTTAAAAATATTTTAAGAAATTGCTTAAGGCACATCGTTATTGAGCGTCGAAGACAACCGAAAAAATTCTTATCAGCGAACTTCCGACGCACATTGACGTATTTTTTATGTGTTTTTCTCACCATGTTCGCCTTCTCATACGCAAATTTACGCATAAAAATAATACAGGCGCCTTCTCCCTTCCCCTGGGCTATCAAAAATACATTAAGCTAAAAAAACTCGATAATGGAGTAAAGAAACACTTTCTGATTACTTGGCGAATTGTTTTAGAACTTTAGCCAAATTGGCGAATTTTAAACATCGAAAGAACGAAAATCGAATAGAACGTTTTTAGATTAAAACGTTCTGAGATAATAAAATAGAAACAAAGCGTAAATTTAAAAACTATAACCTTCAGTAGTTACTTATGTTTATAGTCTGTGTGAAATACTAGTTTATGATAATAAATAATTGATGATAATATAAGCTTTTTTACTGCTTACCAGTGAAGTCACTAAGCTTGGAAACACTTTGTATAACAAATGCCAAGACTTCAAAATACCAATGTTAAACAAAAATAATCCTTAATTAGGATCACGTCATTGAAAGTGTGACTGTACTGGCTTCAGTCATCGTCTGTGGCTTTGTTAATTTTCAGAAAACAAAGAAAGAAAAATTATTTAAAAAAATTAAGAGATTTTCACACTGTTACAATGTACATTCAAATTCGGTTATAGCGAATATCAATTGACGAGAACACATTCCTCGTTACAGATGTTATTCAATATAATCTTTAATATAGCTTATATTTATAATTCCTAAATTAGTATACTCAACCACAATACTTTTTTCCTCTTTAAAAGAAATTGATACTTCACGAATAAGACAGCCAAAATTGACTATTTTCGGTAATTAATGATATATACATAAATATAAATTGCTGATTCATATATTTACCTTGGCCAGCTGATTTCAATGGATGGCAACATTATGAAAGAACTCAACAGACGTATTAAACTTGGCTGGAGTGCATTTGGAAGAAACAGTTTTATCCTGAAGGGGAAATTGCCTTTGTGTCTAAAAAGAAAGGTCTTCAACCAGTGTGTATTGCCAGTCCTCTCTTATGGATCAGAGACATGGAGTCTAACAGTTGGAGCAATACGAAAGTTACAGACAACGCAAAGGAGCATGGAGAGGTGCATGCTTGGAATAACTAGGAGAGATCGAAAAAGAAACACTTGGGTGAGAGAGCAAACTAGAGTAGAGGACATCATTGTTAAAGTAAAAGGGCTGAAATGGCGATGGGCTGGGCATATTGCAAGAAGAACTGATCAACGATGGACAACAGAAATTCTGAACTGGATTCCAAGAGACCACCGAAGACCTAGAAAACGTCCTCAAACTAGATGGGTGGATGAAATAAGAAAACAGGTTGGGGTGACGTGGAAGCGAATTGCTCAGGAAGGATAGACGTGTGGAAAGCATTTGGAGAGACCTTCATCCAGAAGTGGATATATAATGATTGAATATGATGATGATGATGGTGGTGGTGACACAAATATTGCTCACATTTATCGTAATAATAGTATACCTCTCTCCAAGATATTCCAGTTTCACATCTTAATGATTAAATTGAGCAATGCTAAAAGTATTGCAAATACTGTCGTTCCTATCATTGCTATTAATGAATGAATGAGTTTGTCTGTCTGTCTGTCTGTCTGTCTGTCTGTCTAATCCATCATAATCAATAGTATAAAAGGCTTCGCCTTCAATGAAAGAATAATCTGAATGATACTGTAATCTGAAATTTACCTTCGAAGTGTTTCAAAGAAAAATTCTTAGTTTTAAAAATGAAAATTCTAAAAATTTTTAATATAAAGGTAAAAGTGAAATTAGAGTAGAAAAGATTAGTTAATTATATTCATGAAATAGTTTGTCCTGATCATCCGCATATTAAATCAAATATATGGTATAATAATTAAAATATATGGTAATATAATGTATAAATATCTTGTAATATAATGTATAAATATCTTGTATATTAAATCAAACTAGCCAAAATCATTCGTCCGTTACATCTACGTCCGTTATAATAGAGTTCCACCCACTCTATGCACTTTAAATATAAATTAAATCGGGTTGTTTATGATATAAATTCGAGTTGATGTTTTAGAGAAATCAGTCCAAAAAATTATTTGACTTTTAAGGGGGATGTAAAGGTTGGATATAATTTTCCTCAATTTTGAATATTTTTGTACAGATTTTTATATAGTAAGATAGAGCATAAAAATAATATTTTTCTTATATCAGAAAATATTTATCACTTTTTATTAATTAATTTTACGCTGATTAATGAGTTAATTAGATCGTTACTCGGTCAACGATTATTTACTTTCTGCATGAGATAGGAATATAAATATAAGTGTACAATAAGTGTAAAATACATAGTTTCCCGCCCGGAATGGATCAAACTCATAATTATATAATGGATAGATTTTTTAATGTATAAAAAATGTGAACTTAACTTTAAAAAATAAAATAATATAATGAAATTATGAATTTAAATTCAATCTAAAAAAAAAGTTCGACTCAGCAGATATCTTTGACCCAGGTCCATCCCAGAGGCGCCAATTAACCTCTTTAAGAATTAGTTTATATTATACCATTATGTCTAACAGAGCAAAATATCATTGTGCAAGTGCCGTAAAACATGGAAAAATTAATTCTTCAGAAATTGCAACTGAAATTTTATAAACACATTAATTTCGACACTTCTAACTTCACAGAAATAAGCGTAACTCGAAAAATATTAGGAATTTTGAAAAAAGTTGAGTTTACTCTGAAAGATAAAACAAAGGAAATAAAACAAAATCATAAAATTTTTTTAAAAATTTGGGCGTTTTAACATGTATATTAACCCTTAATTTAACTAATTAATTTAATCCCATACACTAAATCTCAATTAATAGAAATATTTAATTTATTTGCTGTGTTTTTTAATCATAAAAATGGCAATAATTCTATTAATAATTTTAGTTTTAATTAAATTCACAGTTAAATTAATATCTCAATTAACGATTCGATCGATACTGTGGCATTCAATCGATGTTGATGATATTCAATCAACATTGAAGATATTGAATCGATGTTGGTGATATTAAATCGATATTGGCGATAGTTCAACTTCTCCACAATTTTAGACTCATTGATTAATTGAGCAATAACTGAATTGTTATAAGAAAAAAACACAGTTAATGTGTAAATAATAATGAATCTCGCAAAAATGTACAAAAACATAATAAATACAATTACCGTCAACAACTGCAAAACAAAAAATGGCGTGAAGAAATGACATCTAAACGTAACAATGAATTTTCGACTAAAAACACCACGTAACAAAAAACTACAAAATGATATTTAAGTCACTTTCAAAAATGTCATCTTTTAAAAGCTTTTTAAACAACGGGAATAGAAAATAACCGATTTAACTATTTTAAGTACATTTACTAAACAATCAATCTTATTTGCAATCAAGTCCAGTTTACTTAACCAGGTTCTTAAACGACTTCCCGTGGAAGGAACTTAAGTACAAGCACCAGGATTATGTTACACCATTAACGGTGAACAACTGCGTATGATTAAGTTCGTCATTAGCAAAAGTTTTCACTCAAATTTAACTCTGTTTCAAAATTTGAATAAGGGGAAAAAGGAAATAAACAAGGATGCGTTGACCTCCACCAGGTCATTTGAGGCAGGTATTAGGTCACCATTTGCCATGCCCTTTCCACCCCTGCTACAAATACGAATTAGTATTATTGATTACCATATTATTGTGCGGCAAATATAATTATCAAATAATGCAAATTGCGACTTAGAGTAAAATCCCTCAATAACTTCATTCTAATAAACGATCATTTTTATATAACGATGATGTTTACAACTCCGTAGAATTATTTATGGAATTACCATCAGCGTTTTTTCCCTTTAGAGTGTGTTTTTCCTTCGTCGCTTGGGTGTCGCTGACAGAAAAAATTATTGTATTTCAAATTTTTCAAATATGTTCGAGTCTTAATTAAAAAAACGAACACAGAGCACTATTTTTTGGACTATTTTACCGAGTTATTTTTGATGCTTCTCGAAATAACTTACCCTGCTGCTTTCTAAAATAACGTTCTTGTTCTACTTTCTGAAATAAACAATAATAAATATAAAAAAATGACAAAAGATGCCTCCTCCTACTAAATCATCAACTCCATTCTTCCAGAACCACTGAAATAACATACGATCATCAAATTTGTTAATCGAAAATTTATTTACCTATAAAATTTCCATCTTTATGTTTAACACCATACGAAAAACACTCATTTTGTCCGCATTTCATTACACTTCCCTGATCGCAAAGGCGTAGCCAGGGGGGAGTTTTGGGGATTGTGACCCCATGACAATGAAATTTTGTATATTTAACATAGGAATATATGAGTTGTAGCTCTGTAACCCCACCCTCATTGAGCCTATAACCCCCCTCATGAACTTTCTGCGTACGCCTATGCCTAGTTGTACCCTTTTAACAGAAATTTTGACAAACTAATACCAGGGTATTCACGGACGAAAATTGAACTCTCATGTGTCTGTTGCGTTGGCTTTAGGGTGTGGAATCTTTTTCCTAATTCACTTAAACCTATTTATTCTTTTTCCAAATATATAAACAAACTGAGGGCGGCATCTATTGGAGAAACAACTATGATATCTTCCTTAATTTTTACCTTCCATACCTATACTAATCAGATAACTCTTTTATTTTATTCACTTATTCATTACTTCCACTTCTACTAATTATATCCAATTTTGGACAGCGGGAATTGTCAGATTCCAAAGTCTTTACTCTTTTCTGCTTAGACGAATCAACCTAGCTAATCAATAGTAATACTATCTATCACCTCACATAACATAATTTGTCTAAATAAAGTTTGATTTGAAGTTTTCTTATACTGCTTTCTAAAATTACCTTTTCTACTGCTTTCTGAAGTAATTTCTATGTGCTGCTTTCTGTAATAACGTTCTTGTAGTACTTTTTAAATTAAGTCTTTTACATTTCTCGTCGGTTGAACTTTCTTGTAGCGCCTTTGGAAATTACATTTTGAAATAAAGTCCATGTACAGTTTCGTGAAACAATTTATTTGCACTACATTTTTAAAAATAACTTTCTTTTTTTATACTAATATGTGAAATAAATTTTTTGTGACACTTTCATGCAAATTTTTTGTGTACACTACTCTTCGAAATAACTTTATAGTATAAATTTCCTAAAACTACTTTTAGGTGACTAAAATTTAAAACTAACAGGTAAATAATAATAATAATTAATTGATATATAAATAATAATAATAATTAATTGATATATAATAATGATAATTAATTGATATATAATAATAATGATTAATTGATATATAATAATATTATTAATTGATATATAATAATAATAATAATAATAATAATAATAATAATAATAATAATAATAATATATAATAATAATAATAATATAATAATAATAATATATGTTGAAACTACCAAATATTTGAATCTACTTTCTGAAATAAATTTCATGTATTGCTTTCTGTAATAAATTTCATGTATTACTTACTGAAATAAATTTCATGTACTGCTTTCTGAAATACATTTGATGTCCTACTTTCTGAAATAAATTTCTATACCGGTTTCTGAAAAAAGACAGTTTCCACACTGTTTCTCAAAATAAATTTCTTGTGATCACAACGTACGAAGGTCCACCAGTGCTTAACATAACAATTAAGATTTTCGACACCATTAGGGATATACGAAATGCAAAAAATAAAAGATAAAACATGCTATCTGCAAAAATATCCGCAACATTTCGAGAATGACTGTTTGCTTCATCAAGCCAAATAAAG
Source organism: Dysdera silvatica (assembly GCA_006491805.2). NCBI lineage: Eukaryota > Metazoa > Arthropoda > Arachnida > Araneae > Dysderidae > Dysdera > Dysdera silvatica. The sequence continues at coordinate 153,164,352 of QLNU02014176.1, forward strand.
AAACTTTCTTATACTGCTTTTCAAAAACAAGCTTTCTTGTACTACTTTTCAAAAACAAATTTCCTTGTACTACTTTTCAAAAACAATCTTTCTTGTACTACTTTTTAAAAACAAACTTCCTTATACTTCCCTATTCCTAAAACTACTTTTCAAAAATAAACGTTTCTTACTACTTTTCAAAAACAAATTTCCTTGTCCTACTTTTCAAAAACAAATTTTCTTGTACTACTTTTCAAAAACAATCTTTCTTGTACTACTTTTTAAAAACAAACTTCCTGATACTACTTTTCAAAAATAAACGTTTCTTACTACTTTTCAAAAACAAATTTCCCTGTAGTACTTTTCAAAAACAATCTTTCTTGTACTACTTTACAAAAACAAACTTCCCTGTACTACTTTCCAAAAACAAACTTTCTTGTACTATATTTCGAAAACGAACTTTCTTGTACTACTTTTCAAAAACGAACTTCCTTGTATTAATTTCTGAAATAATCTTTTGTTCTATTTTTGTGCTAGTGGATGCCTAGATTTAAATTATTTCACTTATAAACCTTGTTATTTTAAAAATATAACGCTGTTTATGTGCATGTAAAATGTGCATATTACTGCAGCTTTTCTTCTTGCTTAAATATTTTTTTTTTAATAATATTTCTGATTTTTCAATTATTCTCTATAAATGCTTCCAGTACTAGATGAGTAATGAGTTGACAGGCCCTGACCTGGCTTAACTAAACTGGTATTCTTATCTATTAATAATTGATATTTTTAACCAAGTAATATATTAATTTGAAAATCTTTTAACTGCAGTGGGTTCTCTATTTGACGAACTCATATGAACCTGAAAAAAGTAACGTGTGTAAGATGAAAAGTTCATAAATAGGAAATAACATTTCTTCGTGTGGAATACTTTTCGGTACCAACGCAATAGTCGTAGTAAAACATGTAGTTCGTGAAGTGAAAGTTTGCAAAAAGATGTAGTTCATGAAGTGAAAGTTTGCAAAAACCTGTAGTTCGTGAAGTGAAAGTTTGCAAAAAGATGTAGTTCATGAAGTGCAAGTTCGCAAAAACATGTAATTCATGAAATGAAAATTGGCAAAAGTATGCGGTTCATGAAGTGAAAATTCGCAAAAGCATATAGTTCATGAAGTGAAAGTTCGCAAAAACGCGACTGTATCATGTTTACTATATCATGTTTACTATATCATATTTACTATATCATGTTTGAATATGAGTTACTTTTAATTTCTGTGATCGACTTACAAAACGCTGACTTTAATTAAACACACCAATCAGAAAAATTAAACGAGATACCAAAGAAAAGTAAAAAATAGAAAACGGCGGTTTTTTCAAAATTATGAACTTCAGTGAATGATGGCGGTTCTGGAAATAGTGAAATACAATAACCGTGAAATTGATTATAGAAACGCGGAATCGATTCGAAATTAACCAACTAATCGGCGATCTAAAAAATGTATTTCCAAATAACTATTATGGATTAATAATTTAAAAATCCATTTATTAACTTCCACCGAGCAGCAGGGATCATTCTTGAAAACGAACAATTTTCGCGAAGCTAATGAACGGCACACATTAATCGATTAACTAATTAATTACAAATTAATGACTGTTCACTGCCGACTTGAAACTGGCAGGCCGACTGAGGAAAACGTGGTTAGTTTCTATGCTCGTTTAAGCTTGATTAAATGGATTTTTCATGTACATTTCATCCGTGAAAGAGCACGTAGTCGTCACCTATTTTTACATCTGAAATAAGCATATATAAGCGCTACAATTGATTAAATAAATGTCGTTTCCCGGACCTTGTTTAAGAGCTGCTTTGGCGCAGTTTTACGATGAAATCGATGGGAATTTTAGGTCAATGAGATTGTCGATGTCAGTAATTGGCAGGAACTAAGAAAAAAATTTATACACAAATTAGCTAAAAAAAATTTCTTATGCTTTTTTGTGTTTAAATTGCTTCCCGTTCCCGAAATTTTCTCCGTACAGTAAAGCGGCAATTATTAGATTTATAATAAAATCCAGATTTACCGAAATAGTTTGCTATGTATTTTTCTTATTATTTTTTAAAATAGACGCCCGTTCAACATTTTTGGCAAAAACTCTTAGATTTGTTTTTCAGTGATCTTAAAAGAGAAGCCAACACAAATACTACTCCAGGACATAACAACAAAAACAAGATGCACAAGCGAAAAGTTGAGTCGTGTACACGACTCAACAAAAATCAAGCGCTTTATTTTTGTTGAGAATTATGAAACGTGCATGTTTCATAATTCTCTCCGCAATTTGGGGAGGTTATAGTTAAAATACGATGACGAATACGGTAAAAAGCTTCATATCACTATATAAAGAATTATTTCAAGTTTTTTATTAAGGAATTAGCTAGATGACAGCACTTGCAGAACTCGGTAAAAGCACAAATGAGTGGCAAACAATTGTTAACAGAAAATAGTGTTTACAGGTGTACAGAAAATAGTGTTTACAGGTGTACAGAAAATAGTGTTTACAGGTGTACAGAAAATAGTGTTTACAGGTGTACAGGATGTTTACTATGCGTCAGAATGAACTAAATGTGGGTCCGTTGTGACAGTACAATAGAAATTTCATGCAAAGTGTCAACAGGAAGCACCTACAGACAAAACAATTCATGCATAGTACAAAAGTTCTCGAACGTGGTACGTCGCTAACATTGATCTCGGCATGCTGAAACGAGTATGGCAAGAACTTGATTTTAGAATTGAAGTATGCTATATCACCAAGGCTGAACATATTAAATACCTGTAAAGCTTCAACCAAACTTGAAATGATTCTTTAAATAATGATATGAAACTTTTTGCTGTATTCATCATTGTTTTCCAACTATAGCCTTTCCATACTCAGAAGGGAATTATGAAACACCCTGTATAAATTTGTAAATCACATGCAAACATGGGAGAAAGGGCAGGAGCACAAAACCACCGAGACTAACTCAGGATTGGAAAGTCCCAAGTACATCTTCTCAACGGTCTCTACTGTTTTCCTTTGTCTTATGTTTATGAATGTGATTTTCCTATATATATATAAAGGGTGTCGCAAAAACATTGACCGCCCCTTTAATTCCTTAAATATATCGATTCTAGACATATGTATTAAATTGGAAAGTGGCGTAAAAAAAAGGTGCAGAATTTTATGAAATCGATTAAAGTTGCAGAGGATTATTTTTTGAAGAAATACAAAATTTAAATTTTTATACAGTCCCTGTACACAAAAATGTCCAATGAGTAAAATGTGCCCCATACTCCAATAGGTCAATATACAAAATTTCAGCATTCTAGTGGAAAAAGAACCAGAGATATGAAGACCCAAAATAACGTGACTTAGCAGAATGAATTTCTTATCTTCCAGGCATGTACTTATTGCTCCCTTCAAAAAAGAGTTGCTAGTCAGTTATTTTGGACTTTGATATCTCTGGTTATTTTCCCACTAGAATGCTGAAATTTTGTATATTGACCCATTGGAGTATGGGGCACATTTTACTCATTTCAAATTTTTATGTACAGGGGCCGTATAAAAATATAAATTTTGTATTCTTCGAAAAATAATCCTCTGCAATTTTAATCGATTTCATAAAATTCTGCACCTTTTTTTACGCCACTTTCCAATTTAATGCATATGTCTAGGATCAATATTTAAGGAATTAGAGCTACAGTTAATGTTTTTGGGACACCCTGTATATATATATACATACACACAATTTCAAATTTAACTGATCAAAATTAAATTTAATGCAAACAAAATGGTAGTAACGTACCTGATAATTTAGCGTTGTTAATTATATATATGTATATATTTGATAGGAATTTTTAAGAAATTCTTTAGTTTAAAGTACCGAAATAACCCATCGCAAAGTACGATTTAGTTGGCTGATGTATGTAAGTATAAGAATGAACAGTTTTCCACGAAATCACTTTTCTCAAAATTAAATGGAGTTAAATCCACACCAAGCTTCTAGATCAGTACATTAGGCTTGACGCCGCGTTTAAGTTTTAAGTCCAAGTTTCTTAAAATGTGAAATTTTTTCCAACTCATTAAGTTTTCCCGCAAAGAAACTGCTTTTCCTTGATAAAAAGCTTACAATAAATGACGCGTAGGGTAAAAAACCCACTCAGCAATATTTTAGTTCGAGATTGTAAGAGAGAAAAAAATAAATTTAGAAATGTAAAATCTAGAAAAATGTGAAATCATGCGAAAATTTTAGAAGTGAACTAAACAAAGAAACGTATTTTAAATCCGTAATAGACATTTTAGGTATATCATCATGGTATTTTTATGTTTTGTTATTTCTTGTATGTCTTATCTAATTTCCGATTTTTTTTTTGTTCTTTCAATTCCTACTTTTAAGTAACTTCATTATTATGATAAAATATTGATTCATAAATCAATTGCTTACAAATGGATTTTTACAAAGTCATCCCTTGTTTATCGCGTTCGTGCGAAAATAATATAATTCATTTTTTTGCTAGAGAACAATAAATATACGGCTTAAAAACTAATTATACTTTACTTTGTGCTCTCTTTGCATTTATCTTATCACTATTTAGTGTGTACTTTACCTTTCTTTAGTGTGTACTTTACCTTTCTTTAGTGTGTACTTTACCTTTCTTTAGTGTATACTTTACCTTTCTTTAGTGTGTACTTTACCTTTCTTTAGTGTGTACTTTACCATTCCTTTGTACATACTTTACCCTCTTTTAGTGTGTACTTTACCATTCCTTTGTGCATACTTTACCATTCCCTTGTGCATACTTTACCCTCCTTTAGTGTGTACTTTACCCTTATGTATTGTGTACTTTACCTTCCTTTACTATGTACTTTGCCCTTCTTTAGTACTTTGCCCTTCTTTAGTGTGTACTTTACCCATATTTAGTGTGTACTTTACCCATATTTAGTGTGTACTTTACCCATATTTAGTGTGTACTTTACCCTTTTTAGTGTATACTTTACTCTCTCTTTTAGTGTGTATTTTTCCCTTCTTTAGTGTATACTTTACCCATCTTTTGTGTGTACTTTACCCACCTTTTGTGTATACTTTACCGTTCTTTAGCGTTTACTCTACTTCTAAGTAGTGTTTTTACTCTTTACTTTATTTTTATTTAGTGCTTTTTTCTTTTACTTTTATTTAGTGCTTGTTCCCTTTACTTTTATTTAGTGCTTGTTCCCTTTACTTTTATTTAGTTTTTATTCGTTTACTGTTATTTAGTGTTTGTTCCCTTTACTTTTATTTAGTACTTATTTTACATTACCTTTTGTTAGTGTTTACTAAATTAATATATATATTTATTTTTGTTGAAATTTTGAACTTTCCGGTGTCGATGTTAATTACATAATTTAGACAATAGCTGATCGAACTCAACTGATGTTTACATCACTACCATACGCAGAAATTTCACAAGGTGGGAAGGGCAGGAATAGCACATATATACAAAATTAGAGCATATATATATTTATACTTAATAAGGAGTTACATATAATCCGTGCTTCGGACCAATGGATGAATATCTGCCAGGGCCTCTCGCAACCATACCCTGCAGAAACGGGTACGAAACATATTTAATTCAATTTTATACCGCCCCCCCCCCCCGGGGAGCATATCCAGGATGGAGCCAAGGTGGTCATTCTCCCTTGAAAGTAATTTTTCTCAGAATAAGTTATTGTAGAAATTTGTTTTATTGTTGTTTTGCATATAATTGTGCACAACTATGGAAATTTGAACGACAAATGTGTACGACAATGGAAATGTGCACGACAATGTGAAATTTGTATGACAAATATGCACGACGATGTGAAATTTATCAAGGCTGTAGTTAACTATAATTTCTTTATTTAATAAAGACACTCACAGAACTTGTCCCAATATTTCATCTGAATGCATTTATATCAATAATAATATATCTTCTTTTATTTGCTCTCACAATACTACCCTTGCATACAGTACACCATATATATATATATATATATTCAGTATACATTGTACATAATGATAGGTATAACCGGAGTATGACCATTGAGTATTGCCAGGTGTTTTTGTCACCGCATTTCTGTTATTCAAATCATTAGTTAAAAATAATATTCATACAAATTTTAAATAAACATAAATTCACAAAAACCATAAATATCATCATATTTTTCTATTTCTGCATAATTTTCCAATCCCGTCATCAAACAATTTTTCAAATTTTTTTAAAATATTATTTTTTTCCTTATTTTCTTTATTAATTCATTCCACATTTCAGGTCCTGCATAATTAAAACCGTTTCAGCTTATTTCTTTTCTGATTTTTGGTGAATATAATGTCCTACTCCTTGTAATTCTGTCTATGTTAATATTTCTTGTTTTTATTCTTATTATCTCTTCATATTTGACTTCCCTCAATCTCTCTTCAATCTCTTCCTCAATTCTTCCTCAATCTCTCAATCTCTACGCTTTTATTACAATACACTCTCTACAGTGCAATACAATGTTTACAGTGCGATGTCTATTTAATTCAGCTACTGGTAGTATGAAGAAGAATACGCGTTTCCAGCAATTAGATTACTATTTAGAAATACTTTCGCTGAAATTACTTCAATGACATTCATTTCCATCGTTGCAATTGATTGCAATTATTTTGTGGAGCCAATTAATTAATCGTGTGGAATAATAAACAAGAAATAATGAATGATGCTAAAGCGACGAATGGCGATAATTCAAATTCTTGCATCATTGAGCAATCGCCATGAAAAATCGGTTGACGGAATATTGATAACTCACCATACATGAGGACGATACGGAACTTCGAATACATTAATTAAACAAATTCTCGGGAAATACAGATTAAATAAACAGATTAATCACTCGGCTAAGTTTATTCCAATGTAATCTATGCTTTAAACCCAATAAATAAGCTAACATTCTGGAAACACTAAAATTTCACTTGCTAAACGTTGTTGAAAGTCCTTGCTTACATTCTTATTTCAAATAATTTTTGATCGATATTGAAATTTTGGACATTGCCGAATTTTAACTTTCCCCTCATATTGCATATTTCCTTTTGCATTTGTGGTGGTCAACAGCGTATTAAGAAATATTGTAAGTGTTCACAGAAGCTTACAGGGCTATAATTTAATTTATATACAATATTGGTATATACAATATTGGTATATACAATATTGGTATATACAATATTGGTATATACAATATTGGTATATACAATATACTCGTTTATATACAGGGTGTCTGTTAACGACGGTAAGAAAAGTATATAGCGTGATTCCTTGCAAAATTCTAAGCAAAAATTGTTAATGTTAAAATGCTGAGATAAATTCATATTTCTGAAGTTATTAGCGTCTGAAGACTATCCAATCGCACATCGTTTTCATTTGTTAATGCCTTTTATAGTCCAGTTGAAACGAATTGAAGAAATCTTGTTTTTAAAAGGGCTTGGAGTAAATGCGTTTGATCGTTTATTCGCTAATTTTACTTTGAAAACCAACGCGCATGCGATATTTTTTGTCCCTAGCCAATACGGGGAATGTTACATCATAAAAACAGTGATTTTAGTTTGGTAACCATTGAAATTTCCTTTTTCGCCAAGCACCAGTAAGAGATACTAAAAGTGAATGCATAAAAATAATTAGCAAAAATAAAATTATTTTACTCCTTATATCAAACGTATACAATTATATAACGTTAATATTTTAAAGAAATTAAAATATAACAAATAAAACCAGCGTTAATATACAATTTTTATTAATATTTTACCTTAAAATTTAAGTTGTTATTGAGGGTGTTTGTAAAAACTATTGGAATCTGCAATATAGTAGGATATTCACAAGCAGGGAGATACGTAACTTTTTAAATTAAACAAGAATTTTAATCAACTGTTTTGGCGTAGTGATACCACCTAACAGCGCCATAATATCGGCGCTGGTGTCACTACGCCAAAAAAGTTGATTAAAATTCTTGTTTAATTTAATCTACATCGTGTTCGATTTATATAAATAAATGTAACTTTTTTGGAAGTAAAAAAAAAAACATTTTTGATCTAATGTATGCACCTTAATAATCCAGTACGAGACCCTGGTCTTTAGGTCTACTGAGCTGGGTTCGACATCTAATAAGTTTGATTGGATGGAATTTTATCCTTGTTTAGAAGTCAAGTTAAGTTATTGGTTACAACTCTGCTTACCCCTGGGTGTTGTTCCCGAGGCAACAGAGAGGTTTGAATTCCTCGGGAATTATAGATCAAAGCTGACCATGGCCTTAGTTGTCCTTGCACCATAAAACACGAAACAAACCATAACTAAACTGTTAAGGTTATTTTTGTGTTTATATCCTATCAGTATGTTTGCATTTCTATTTCTTTAACTATCCTTAAAACAGTTCTTATTCGTAACAATATCCAAAGACTTGAGTTAGTCGTCATATGAGAGCAAATTCGAAAGAAATTTAATTAATTTAGCACCAACGAAACTTCAATAAAAATTAAAAAAGAAATCTTTTAATATTTGTAACAGCAGAAGTATATGCTATAAAAGTAGCCTACATAGTAAGAAAGATCGCCAATTGTGGCAGCCGAATTAACTTTACGTCACAATACGAAATACACCTTACGTCAACCTTCCAGTTTTCAGAGGAAAAGTGGTTTGCACTTGAGAAAGGGAATTTATTTTTATCTCCAATGAGTTGGTCGCTTTATATTTCAAAGGGAGAGGTTTAGTAATTCTTCTCGTAAGTGGGTTTTCGCCAAGAAAAGGGTGGTCAAAATTTTCTTTGATTGAATGAGCTTGAGACCTTAATAACTAGAGAAATATAGATTTCTCAGCATTTTCACATTAACATTTCTTGCTTAGAATTTGCAAGGAATCTTGCTATATACCTTTCTTCTGGGTGTTAACAAAACTATCATAGAACCTAAGATCGTAGACCACCCGCAGCGCCATTTCTAAAATCGTCCAGCATGCACAAATATTTATAACCTGTGTATGAGAAGCGCAATATGCTTTATCCTAATCAACTATACACTTGATCAGCTGACCTGAGTAGTATCTGGCGCTCTTCACGCACTATTTGTAAATATTTGTGCATGCTGGACGGTTTTAGAACTGGCGCTGTGGGTGGTTTGCGACTTTAGATTCTATGACATATTATCGTTCACCTTGATGAGTACTATGACCCCTTGAAGTTTGTAACCCTGGTGCTGAGACACCCTGTATATACAATATACTCTATATATGCAATATATCGTTTGTTTATATAAAATATACTTGTATTTATTCTTAAAGAAGATTTTGACTCCCTTTCGTACGCCTACAGTCCTCATTCTTATTCCCGTTTTATGACCCAAGTGTGCACGATATCGATATTTAATATCGATATTTAATTGAGAAAAATCGTTTTCCTTTACACTAACTGCAATTCATTTGAAAAGAGTGTTTCTGATTTGTAGGTAGCTAAGGTATTGCCTATGATAAACAAATAAATACGAGTTTCGTTTGCGTGTGGAATTTATTGACAACGAAAAGGTCCTCATCTCTGTCTTCACATTAGTAGTTGTAGACTCTCTAAAGTACGTCGATATTAGAATCGAGTGGATTGATATATTTCAAGGAGTGAATAAAAATGCAAGCACACTAAATTTCCATTGCGTAAGGTTCGTTTGTTTGAAATTTTGTGGCGCAATGGCATTTTGGCTATACGACGCTAAACATGGCAAAATCGAAGACTGCTGTAAAAACCAGTTCTCTGTAAAAAGTTAAATATATGTGTGTGGTCAGCATGGTCATTCAAAATGTCAGAGAGTGATGAAGAGTTAAAAGTAAGAGTGCGGGCAAGTCTATAATAGGGGCATTGAGTTAAAATATGTAAAATACTGATGGGTTCATTGCACACTTGGCAAATTGGTGCTGGTTTTCCTTCCAACAGATGTCTATGGGTGAGATGGGAATGCCCAATGCAAAGTCTAGCAAGGAGAACCTCCTCTTTCCGATTGATTGTGTAAGGAAATCAAAGGTATCAGAATTTTGAATAGAATATGGTTGGCAGATACTGTATCGAGGTAACGTTGTTTCAGCTTTACAACTAATTTTCAATTAGTATACTCAAAAAGCGGAATAATCCAAATAAATAGAGCAAATTTAAGTCATCTGCGTTTTGCAGATTGCATAGTAGTGTTTTCATAGCGGACCCATCGGAACGTTAGAACATGATGAAGAATTATATACTGATGAAATGCAGTAATTCCAACCAGTTGAAAACAATATTTATTTAATGCATAAAATGTTTAGGTTAATCCATTAATTCGCCAAAAAATAATTAAATTATAATACAACGTCGTTGGCGAAAAATGAATTTGTTGAATTTATTTTGTAAAATTTGGTGAGACACTACGTTTTTGTTTTCGTTTTTTTGAGTGGATGCTTCATTAAATTTAGTTGTTTGGATATATTAGTAGTAGAGTGCATTTTGTTAATTGGTTAAATTTATTCAGTTGGAATGGTAACATTTTTGGTTCAAATTTCTGAACTGATTTTGGCAGTATTCGAGGTTTGTTTGTTTTGGTTGGTATGAATGAAAATAGTTTGAATGTTTTTTTTTAGTGTGACGGAAAGAAGAAATGGAAGACTTTTATGACATATTTTGAATTGAATTGCTTTTAGTCGTATTGGTGAGTAACTTATACTTTGAATTTTACATTTCAAGTTTTTATATTTAATTATTTTTTCCATAAAGCCGATATTGAAATGACATGGACAGGACTACGTTAGAAATGTTCTATTTGTTATATGTTAGTTTTGTATTTTGCTTGGTTTGAGTTTGTTTTTGTGAAGGTTTCGTTTAAGATATTTCCTTATAAGGGGTGGTATAGCAGTGCTGGACATAGAGTACGAGGCACCCTGGGCACAAGGACTTTTGGCGCCTTCTCCATTGGTGTAACCAGGTGGAGCTAACCCCCTTAGGAAAATTAGCCCCCCCCTCCCCACAGACTTCGAAGCTAGTTACGCCCATGCCCTCTCCAGCCATACGAGCAGAAACAAAATTCTGTTGTTCCGCCCCCTCAAATGCGACTTAAAATCACGGAGGATACAGAACGGACGGCATTTGTAGTTACGTGCAATTTTATAAGATGTAATAATGATATTTTTATAAATAAATTTAGTTTATTTGGCGACGAAATTTGTCATTTTTTTTCGACGTTTAATGGGGGTAAAGCCGTTAGAGTGACTTTTTTTCAGAATTTCAAATAAAGACAAAATGTGTGAAGGGGCCACTGTCGTACGCAGAGAGATGTTAATGTGGGTTGTAACTCCCCATTGTGATAAAATTTTGTATGTGTACATATAAAAATATGGAGTTGTAGCTCTATATCCCTCATTGAGCCCATTAGCCCCCTCTTATGAAGTTTCCGCATACGCTTATGGAAGGGGAGTTTTCTCGGGGAGTGCGAATCGCCAAAATTTTATAGTAGATAGGTGATAATTAAAAAAAAAAATTCGCCGATTTTTGCATCCCTAAAATTTGGCGCCCTATCTACTTGCCCAACGTGCCCATTTGTAAATACGGGCCTGGCTTAGCGTACGTAGTAGGAGCGGTCCCTACTAACAATGGTTTTTGTGCCCTGATGAAATTGGGGCTCCAAGACTTTAACTATATGCATACAGGCATAGCATGCATATATGCATATGCATAGGCTTTAACTATATTATGCTGACTATAATTTTCCATCAGCGACCCCCTTTCCATCTGCATTATACATGTGTTTTTTATAATTATGTGTTAAAAATGTTTTATTCAGCATACATACGCACATACAGTGAAAATCGTTTATAACGATCAACTAGATTTAAAATGAAGAAATTATTATAACAGGCTGAATTTCTTATCATTTCTTTGTTTAATATACCTTTTATAACTGTTCTCGCCCCCACCATCTTTTCCCTCATTTGGTATCTCTCCATCTATTGTCCAGCATGCCCTCAAATAGAAAAAAAAAGTCCGTGGGGGGTGGGGAAGAGGGGCATATTTTATTAACTTCTTTTCTTGTTGTTATTATTGTAAGATAATAAAACACGATATTTTTCCATGAATAAATTGAATTTATTTAACGACGAATTTTGGGATTTTTTTTTATACTAGCGGGAGGGGAGCAAGGGCGCATGCAGGAAAAAATTTCAGGAAGGGCGCAAAGCTTGAAAATTCACTTGTAAGTTTAGTTTTATTTTTTACTTGAAAATAATAATTTTTAATGTAAATTTATTATTCTCAGATGGGCGCACGCCCCCTGCGACCTTTGCGCGGATCGGCATTTGAGGCCGGGATTGTTTCATGCAATTTTTCAAAATTTCAGTTTCAGAAATAAAGGGTGAAGGTCACTTTTTTCCTGGACAGCTGATCGACAGAATTCTACGGTAAATAAATTGCAATTTTAAAAAAAAAAAAATCCGCCGCTTTTGCGCCTCTTGAAATTTGGCGCCCTGGACAAGTGCCCAGCGTGCCCATTTACAATTACAGCACTGGGTGGAGCGTTGGAAGAATGAGTGTCACGTTGGGATATGTGCTCGCTATTCTAACAGAAACAATCCATATAGGGAATTCTGTATGTTCTTTTCCCGCTCGAGTTTTTCTTCGTTGTTTGTTGGTTTACGTTTTTATGTATTGTGTGGCGTTCTCGATGATGTCGGTTCTATTTGTTGTTGTTTCGGTATATATAGCTGCTTGCGGGTTGTGTTGGGTGTGGATTTGTGGTTGGATATTTTTGGTGTTCTTTTAATTTTTTTATAAATTTTAGAATTATTTATTTTTAATTGATAAATATCAGTGGTGCAGCGTGTTTCCAAAAAGTGGACATCTGAAGTTGTTCATCCCTTTGATTAAAAAGTGCCAAATTTATGCATATATCATTAATACCGTCATAATTATATATTTATTACATAATAACCTAATGTAAGAGCACGAAAAATTATATTCAAGAAGGAAAACAAACCTTCGTTTCGACTAATAATTTTTGAAAAATTATAAAAATGTGCCTCAGTGTGGCGTCATGTGATAACCATCTGTCAGTTGTATTAATTCTGTAGAAGATAATAATAATTTACAAACCTTCGTTTCACTTATGAAAATGCGTAGTGTATCTGAGATATATATGTACCATTTCATCTGAAATATACATAATATAAATTTAATCTGAAATATACATAATATAAATTTAATCTGAAATATACATAATATAAATTTAATCTGAAATACACAGTATTTTTCTGAAATATACAGTATTCTATATGAAATGTACAGTATCTTATATGAAATATATAGTATTTACATGGAATATGCAGTATTCTGTATGAAACGTACAGAATTCTATATGAAATACATAGTATTCTATATGAAATATACAGTATTTTATCTGAAATATACAGTATTTTATTTGAGAGAGAGAGAGAGTGAGAAACCTTTATTGTACACTGTAAACTAGTAGTTCACAAAACAATTCAACATAGACATACGAAGAATACAGTTACAGTATGTGCCATCAAAAGTTATTCATCAATAATTACATAAAATTACAATATCTAACAAAAATCAAAGTTAAAATTTGTACACATTCCTTTTGAATGAACCTTTTGACATTTGAGAACCTTTTAGGACATATTATAATCGCTGTCCTAATAAAGCGGTGTTAGTTTATTTAATTTTATTTTTTATATATTCATTTCCCCCTTTTTAACTTTTAAATCTCAAAAACTTTTCTCTGAAGTAGATCATTATTATATATTCACACTTTTGCCCCGATTTTAAATCTGCCCACTCTCTCCCCTTCCCAAATTTCCATGAGCATCTCGTTTACCACCCATTTTGCAAGGTGTTCGAAATGTTCATGTGAAATCTCCCTCTTAAATCTATTTTCCCTATATTTTGCCTTTCTTCTCAAATGCTTTTCTGTACTTCTTCCCTCGAACATATAACCTTGTTTAAACATACATAAATTGTTGTTGCATAATTAGTTGTATACATAATTAGTTGTTTAACTATACATAAATTGCTCTCTCAAACTCAAACAAAATCCACCTACCTCCAAATCAACAAGTTTTAATTTTTAATCCGATTTTCTTACAAATCTCATCAATTCCTGTTATATTAGTTTTATGACAGTCCCCTAAGCCAGTAAACCATAATTAATCACCGACATTACTCATGAATTGTAAAGTAGTCATCCTATATTTTTATTTAAAATTTTTTTCATATGATAATAGAGAGAGAGAGAGATGAGATTGATAAATCTCAACTTCTTCAGCAAATCATTATTATGTTTTTTCCACTTTAGATCTCTACTAAAATTTAAACCTTGGTATTTAAAATTTGAGATATAGGTTATTGTGGCAGTGAAACATACTTACCTCTTAAATACATTTTCCCATCCGTTAAGCTACCTATCATTATTAATGGCAGAGTTAAACACGATTCAATTCAATTCAAATATATTTCAGGCAGATACAAATAGATTACAGTATAAAACAACATCATATAATCGATCTGTACGGGAAGCTATGGCTAAAGAATATAAGGTCTAATAGTGCCCCAGTCGCCCGAGGCAAAATAACCATAAAAATTATAATAATTATAAAAACATTAATAAATCAATAAAATTACAGAACATCGGGGTAATCTCCAACTGTCTACCATGCGATCTTGAAAATAAAATGATCACAATTTACATATATATACGAGACACTTGGGCATCTTGTTTGATATAAATATAGGACTTTTAGACTGAAAGAGGCAACTGCCATCAACGTCTCTGTCAAACTACTACAAAATTTAATAGGAAATTTCCAAAATCTGTTTTACCACCTATCTGCCTCGTGGATCCGGACATCTCTTCGTTGCCAGCTAACTCTTAGTTAGTCTGTAAAAACTGAAGTGTTTGCCAAGGTTCCCGGGTGTGTACAAGTTTTTTTTTTTTTAACTCTCTCTTTTTCAAAAATTCGAACGTTTTAGCGATATTTATTACTCAAGGCAGAAAAAAATAATTATTCGAATATGCCTGAATACTAATACCACACGGTCAAGCGCGATATATATATCTCTCAGAGGGGCACACGATTTTAGCGCGGAAATAGGTATTTCGTGCAGCAGAAAGCAAATATGCATTATTGCATAACAATAAATGTATACGCATTTAAGGAAATTTAACACATTTAATGCCAAAAATAAACAATATACAATAATAAACAATAAACTGCTCACTGTGGTTTCGGGGTTGGTTTTCTAGGTATTAAAAAGGTTCGAGTTCCTAGGAAAATTTTAGGTTCCGGCGCAGAATGACCCTCGCTTCTCTTGCACTGTGAAACATAGAGGAATCAACATGTTTAGATAAGAGCAAAATATACTGGTGGAACACGATATATCACCATAAAACATTATTTCTCAAACTGATGTGCGCCTACCCCTGGGGACACGTGAGAGAAAATCAACGTGTGCGAGAACGAGTTAGCACCCCTTTTTATGATATGAAATTCACAGCCTTTCTGTCCTTTTTCCGAAATGGAAAGTGGCAATTTGCTTTCTAAATTCATTCCCCTACTCCTATTCCGTCTTTTGCTGTTCCCATTGACTTATCGTTGCGAACAAGGTTTTTCAACAATGTGTACGATCAAAACCAAATGCCACCAAAACTGTCAATTGAAAATGACATGTCTGTGTATCTCTCTGAAAGGGTTCCCAAAATTGATTTACTTATTGGAAAGAGCCAAGCTCATCCATCTCATTAAATGTGCAACTATGTATTGACTAAGATTATAAAGAAATACCACTTGTCTATTATCTATTCTATGGCATACATATTTTTTATATCATATTCTTCTCAGGGGGTACGTCAACACTTGGCAGGACGAAAGGGTACGCGGGAAAAGAGGTTTTAGAACCCCTGCTATGAAAAAGATACGAACATGTGAAGATATAAGAAAAGCAAGACACAAATCATGTGAGATAAAAAAAAAGACATAACTTGTCGAGAAACACTCTTCGCATAATGGTGAACAATGGTAAGAAAGAATAAGAAAAGACCGGGAGGGGGGCAATTGAGGCTCCCCTCCCCCCAATTTTACCCCACTGACTAGCTACTCCACACTTTAATGGACGTCTACATAACAGATACCACGAATCTTCTAAGCTTACATAACCGGCATGAAAAGACAACTCTTTAAAATATAACATATTTTTAAAATAAAATGACATTAATTTTTTTATGTTTTAAAAATTTATAAACTCCAAGAATATACAAGTCGAGCATAAATGAATGACCCGAGTTTAAAAAATTATGTTTTCAAAATTACTGCATATAATACACTCTACTCGACGCACCAAAAATAATTGTTCGATTGCGATAAAAATTGGTGGATATGAAGAACATACATAGAAAAAGAAATCATTAAAATTTCAGAACAATTGAATGATTTATTGCAGAGTTTGACCGTTACAAAGGGAGGAAGTCAATAAGGCGTTGGTCCACCTCTGGCCTGGATGCAAGCTGTCACCCGGCGTGGCATAGACTGATAAAGATCCCGGATGGTGTCCTGCGGAATTTCTTGCCAAATTGTCTCCAACTGTCGGGCTAAATCGTCAACATTCCGGGATGGTTGCAATCGCCTTCCCATAGCGTCCCAAATGTGCTCTATGGGAGAGAGATCAGGAGATCTAGCTTGCCAAGGAAGTGTTGGGCAAGCTTGAAGACAATTCATAGCAACACGTGCCGTGTGCGGCCGGGCATTGTCTTGTTGAAACGTAAGTCCAGGGTGTCGCAAAAGGAACGGTAACACAACCGGTCGTAGAATGTCGTCTACGTACCGCTGTGCTGTAAGTGTGCCAGAAATGACCACCAAAGGGGTCCGGCTATCAAAGGAGATGGCACCCCAGACCATAACGCCCTGTTGTGGGCATGTGTGGCGTGCGATAGTAAGGGCAGGATCCCCACGCTGCCCTGGACGTCTCCAGACACGTCTGCGGTTGTCGTCAGGACACAGTTGGAAACGGGACTCGTCACTAAAGACTATACGTCCCCAGTCAGCGCAGTTCCAAGTTGATCGAGCCCGGCACCACTGTAATCGGACTTGACGGTGTAAAGGCGTGAGAGGTAAGCGGCGTAACGGTCGGCGCGAGCGTAAATTCCGCTCTCTCAGTCGTCTGCAGAGGGTCATGTTGGACACATGTGTGCGGGCCACACGTTGGATAGTTGATAACGACGAATCCGGTGCTGTGACAGCTGCTCTGACAATCGCTCTGTCTTCCCGTTCTGTTGTGGCCCTAGGTCGACCGCTGCCGTCCCGACGCTGACATCTGCCGTTGTTGACCCACTCTTGCCAGCACCGTCCAATCGCCGCATCGCTTCGACCCACATGTCCAGCGATTCTTCGATTCGTCCAACCAGCCTCTTTCAATCCGATAGCACGACCTCTTTCAAACTCTGACATATGCTCGTAATGAGCACGAATCTTTCGGCGAGGCATTGTTACAGTCGACGTAAGATATCCGCAGTCAAAATGCAACAGAAATTTTGACCACATATTGAGAATCGCTCCTTATATACACCTGCTGAATGCGCAGTTCCGATGCGCTGGAGTTCCCGCTATTCATTCATTGGACACCAAATTTTAATCATTTGCATGTTCGGTCAAAATGTCTTTGCATACGAAATTTCATTACAATCGGACAACTCTTTCTTGGTGCGTCGATTTTTTTTTTCTGAGTGTATAATCAGTAATACATGAAAATAAAGAAAAGTATTCCAATTGTTTTTTGTTTTTTTTCAGTTAAAAATATTAGATGGTGTACCTTTCGTAATATGACAAACATATAATCTGTAATCAAGTTTGTTTCGGACCTTTTACAGGTTTTCACCGTCAACCAGGGCTGGCGCAAGCAAACTTGGCGCCCTAGGCGAACGGCTTGCGCCCCCCTACTCGAAGAAAATCGATTCATCAACATACATGAAATAGAAAATAGTAATATCTTACCAAAAAAAAAAAAAAAAATGAAAAAGAAATAAAAAAGAAAACCAAAAACCGCTCAATCAGAGTTATTGTCAATAAATAATATTATATTACCTACATATTTATATTATGAGCACATATATAATTATTTATATATTTATATTAGTCACATATATTTATATTGTTTACATATATTTATATTAGTTACAAATATTTATATTATTTACATATATTTATATTATTTACATATATTTATATTATTTACGCATTTATATTATTTCATAATATTATGTATACTATATAACAATATAAATTGTTACATAGATTTAAATAAGTATCTTAATATAATATATATAGTATTTAAATAGATTTAAATAAGTATCTGCACCTTTGCACTATATGGAACGATACAATGTCACATATCATTATTATTATGTTATGTTATTGTATTTTAATAGTTAATTCGTTGAAAGACAGGGGTGGATTAAGATTTTGTGGAACCTTAGAAATTTTTTCTGGGTGCCTTTGTAGCATAAATTAAGCCTGTGCAATTATATATTTTAGGAAATAAGGTAAAAGGGTTGGGGTGGAGGTTCAGGTGTTACGTAAGCAATATTATGGCCATTTCATACTCCTCCCTCCCCCTTGGTAAGCAAAAATTAACATTAGCTAACATAGGAAAATAAACACAACAGCAACCCTGCTCCCCCCTAAGATGCTTACGTAATACTTGAACTCTCCCTTATTACTGAAAACAAAATACACATGCATATTTCCAAGTACGGAAAATGACGGTATGAAATTTTCAATCATATTATACACATTATAAATTAAGATGCTTTTTCTCCCGTGACAAAGGCGGATTTTGCATTTTGCCTTTCATATCTTGAAATACAGTGAATTCTGTCTATAACGATAATTTGTTTTGAATGAGCCTGCATATAACGATAATTTTGCAATTTTTCAGTCTTTATCTATATGTTGTGTCCAAAACATTTTAAAGCAATACAACTTTGACAATCCGTTAATGCTGAAGAATATTATATACAAAAATGCAGACGGTTCTAGAATAATGAGCTAAGGTCAGACAAATATTTCTGAATAGAAAATACGTCGATGTTCCTAATTCTCTTACTACATGCAAAGCTTTGAAGAATATACACTCTTCCATGAATACGGAGAATGATTTGACTTCGGATGAAGATAGTGAGATGGATGAAGAGAGTGAGATGGAGAAGAGAAGAGATGGAGAGAGAGTAGAGCTAGCATTTTGATGACCTAAAAACAGTCAGAAATGACCTATAAAAAATACATATGATCTAAAAACCAGAATAAAAAAAATGCCCTATAAACAAAAAAGTGACCTTAAAGAAACTTACAAAAAAATAAGTTATTCAGTATTTCAAATTAGCCATAGCAAAACTGAAAAATTTATTTGAGTATTGCAGAATTGTAATATATATCGATTATCGATCAGGAATTTTGAATTCTTTCAAAAAACAAAAACGAACATTGACAAATTTACATTTTGAAAAAAAAAATGAAATTTCTGAAAAATTCATGGAAAAATGCCTTTTTTATTGAAAATATCGGAAAATGCAAATTATTTACCCAAAAATATCCAAAATATGCCCTTTAAATGACCAAAAACATAAAAAATGCTCCATCCTTTAAAAATGACGAAAATGCAAAAACCTGCCCAACAAAGGTGTTTCAATCTGCTTAGTTTTTCATTAAACACATTTATATATATGTATACTTAGACAACGTTTTGGCAATGCCAAAAAAATTCAAAATCATCAGAATCCTAGCCCTAGTTATTAGTTTTTTAGTTATACTACCAATGAAGATACGATAGCGGAACTGAAGGAAAACGACGCGAGAGAGAGAAAAAAAGAGAAACGTAGTGTTCTATAGAATCGTTGAAATATTACAAAACTTCATTCTGACTCCACCGAATTTCTGAGACACGTATCTAAATTTGCTAGGTGGTTAAAACGTATGTGTCCGGCTGCAACTCTCCACATAAACCAAATACCTGATTATTTCTTTTTTTAATTTAATACAATTTTCTTATTATTTTTTCTAACGTAACTTTTGTAAATACGTATTGAATGATAAAACATTCTGGTTTACGTCCACATAAATTAATTATACGCCACATATTCAGTTTCTATGTATTATGCATTTTTTAGTTTTCAATTAAAAATATAATTCCCAATTTTATTTTTATTATCATAAATATGCATTTTTTATTAATAGAATGGGGGGAGGTCAAGTACTACTTAAGCAATATTTTGGCCATTATATCCCTCGCAACCCCTGGTAAGCAAAAATTAACATTGGCTAACATAGGAAAATAAGAACAGCAACCCTCTCCCCACAAAGATGCTTACATAAAACTTAAACTCTCACAAATGTAGTTAGAATACATATACTCTATCATATTTTCGAACCAATTACATTTTGAGATTTATATTCATATATACACCTGATCTCTCTGTAATGTTATTTAATAAATCGTTTAACGTGGTATTATTCAGTGCAATTAAGTTTTAAGTACTACCATACGCATGGGAGGAATGATGCAGTCATAACCGCATTGAGATGTATGCTACAATTTTGTATATACATGCATGTATATATATATATATATATCATCATCATCATCATCATATTCAACCATTATCTATCCACTGCTGGATGAAGGTCTCTCCAAATGCTTTCCACACAAGTCTATCCTGAGCAATTCGCTTCCACGTCACCCCAACCTGTTTTCTTATTTCATCCACCCATCTAGTTTGAGGACGTTTTCTAGGTCTTCGGTGGTCTCTTGGAATCCAGTTCAGAATTTCTGTTGTCCATCGTTGATCAGTTCTTCTTGCAATATGCCCAGCCCATCGCCATTTCAGCCCTTTTACTTTAACAATGATGTCCTCTACTCTAGTTTGCTCTCTCACCCAAGTGTTTCTTTTTCGATCTCTCCTAGTTATTCCAAGCATGCACCTCTCCATGCTCCTTTGCGTTGTCTGTAACTTTCGTATTGCTCCAACTGTTAGACTCCATGTCTCTGATCCATAAGAGAGGACTGGCAATACACACTGGTTGAAGACCTTTCTTTTTAGACACAAAGGCAATTTCCCCTTCAGGATAAAAATAACAATGTCATCAGCAAACCGCAGATGATTTAAATATTCACCATTTATTTTTATTCCCTTGTTATTCCAATTTATCAGCTGAAAAATCATCTGTAAAGCAGAAGTAAAAAGTTTTGGAGAAATGGTATCTCCCTGCCTCACCCCTTTGCCAAGTTTGATAGTTTTGGTATCTTTATGTAACCGAAATTTTGCACTTGCATTCTTATTTTGCAAAGATATAGCAATATAGCATATATTGCAAGAAGAACTGATCAACGATGGACAACAGAAATTCTGAACTGGATTCCAAGAGAGACCACCGAAGACCTAGAAAACGTTTTCAAACTAGATGGGTGGATGAAATAAGAAAAGAGGTTGGGGTGACGTGGAAACGAATGGCCCAGGATAGACTTGTGTGGAAAGCATTTGGAGAGACCTTCATCCAGCAGTGGATAGATAATGGTTGAATATGATGATGATGATATATATATAGTTTAAGTCTTGTAACCCACTCCTTTGAACTGCGTATTATCCTGCGTTTATAACTATGTGTATAATTGCTTTCATCCTGCGTATGCCACTGATTTTGACGTTCCGTTTTTTTTGTATGGTTCATACCAAAATATGTGTTTATAGGTAGAGAAAAGAAAATGAAATTATGCCTCTTACGACCATACAAAAAGAGGAGTGTCAAAACTTTACCTATATTGAATTATTTCTCCTTTATTAAGAAGTTCCCCTTTGGTCAACATGGTCAGTGGCCGACTGTGAATATTGGGGGCCCAGGCTCAACTTGCATTTGGGGGCCCACTGACGCACGTATTGGATATATATCTGAAAAATGTACACACCCTTATTCCCATTTAAAAATGGAGGTAAAAATGTGCTTTTTAATCCCACGTTCACGTCAATGTCGGACGTCAACGAATGCGCTTGCAAAGAGCTAAAATTGTAAAAGTTTTGGTAAACGTTGTGAATAATATGTATGGTATACGCGCACCAATTTTGTGTTTTTGAAAACTCTGCTCTTTTATTATCCAATTCTCAAAGCTGTGGTTGTAATAGTGGTAATTAGGTACCAGCTATGATTTCTCTGAATTTGTTTCGGATTGTAAATCTGAAGAAAAAACGTTTTTTTGTATTAATTTACTATTTTATCACATTAAATACAATTGTCAAATGACATTTTTTGGCGTCCCCTCCTTTCACGGCCTCGAGCTCTTGCCATAATCTGGCCCTGAACATGGTCTTAATAAAAATTAAATAATGTCCATTACAAAGCGTATTTTATTAAATTTTGTCTATAACGATATCTTTAACAGTTTATAGAACATCGTTATACACAGATTTCGCTGTATACCAAACACAAAAAGAAATTATTAAAATCATCAATAGGCTAGTTATATAATAAAGATAGTTCTCGATCAGTGGCGGTTCTACGATAGAGATGGGGTCATAACCCCCACAAATATAACCAGATTTTATTATTTTGCTTATATGCACGGCGCCGCCGGAGGCGCCCGTGCTTATAGGCAGGAGTTTGTGTCCCCACCTCCAAATTTTGTTGCCTAGATTCACCGCTGTTCTTGATATACGAACATCAAAAATTTAAAACCAATAAGATATAATATAGATTCATAATATATAGCTTAGAATATTCGCATGGATAATGATATTTATTTAATTACACTAAAATACGTGTGTCATAAATTATAAAAGTGAAACGAAACTTACTAGCACTTTTTCCAGAGGAAGGCAAGCTCAGTGATCAATTTCATAAATTATTTTTATTTAAATTTTAAGAGTATACGCTTATAAATGAATTTTAAATATTATGTAGTCTTAGAGTTTAAATAAATATTACTTACTTGAAATATAAATGGGAACTGGTATGTCATTACATCTTTCTTGTTCCGATAATGATGCGGAAGTATGAAAATAGAAGTGGGACTTCCAAGTCTCCAGGACTAACTGATTGCATGTAAAAACCATAAAGCCCAACTCCCGTAATTTGTACACACTGTGACATCGCCGGTTTTCTTTTGTGAGTGTTCTTACTCACCCCTCAGCCCGCCCCAATCCTCTGGAATCTCCAAAAGCGGCTTAGGGTTACGACTTAATCCGCACCATGTGTTCTGGGGAGGAAATCTGTTTCCAAGAAAGAATATTTAGGAAGGAAAATATATAAGCAGCTGAGATGTACGATGCAGAACTATATATATCTTGACACCTCGTCGATACTTAGTTAGCTAAGAGATTTCAACACCATGAGGTCACGGGGGCTAAGTGTTTAGAGGAAGAGCCCCTCCAAACTTTCTCGTTGAAATTATTTTTTTTTTTTCTCGTCTGTAAAATCAAAAGTAACCATCGGCTTTACCAGGGCAAGCGATAATCCATTTAGTTCCATTTATTTGTTGTTGAGTTTATTTCGATTATCGTATAGTGGTGCATTAAGCAACAAAAAGTCTATCGTGATGGCGACCCACAAATATTGCCGGCCTAGGCGGCCACCTAGTTCGCCTAATGGTCACGCCAGACCTGCTGTCAATGGTTGTTAATGCCGCACTAATGCGTTCTTTAAATTCATTACGTATTTTCGGCAACGGTAGTTTCTAATGCATGCTGCACAGTAGCAGGCGCGGATTTAAGGGGGTGATCGCTCCCCACTTGAATGGAAGTTTAACATTGAAAAGATACAAGGTAAAGGTCCAATGAGGTATCATTTTCAAAAATCAAGTCATTAATCGCCACCCTTGAATGACCTCTAAATCCGCCCAGTGGTCATGTAGTTTGAAATTCATTCTGTACAGAAATAATGAAAAAAAACCTTGCATACTCTAATGCACAAAAGCTTTTCTCTGTCGTTGTCGCCATTTTGAATTTCAATAGCCGCGTTCTAAGGAAGAGCTGCGAGCTGCTATCAATTGAGAGAAAGAAAAAGAAAGAAAAAGAAAAGTAAGAAAGTAGAAAACGAAACTTGGACTACTTTTCTTTATTTTCATGTAGCACTGATTATATTATGTGTAATAGTTTCGAAAATATAAATTTTTAAAATCCGGTCATTCATTTATGCTAACCCTGTATTTAGGTTTTTCAGCCTGACGAATAAAAACAGCTGGCGCTTAGAAACGAGGAATTATGGGAACTCTGGACCTAATCTCAATCTGAATATTTGATTCCTTGTAGTTTTCATGTTAGCAGGGCGGACATTGCCCTTCTGACATTAAACCTCCACTTAGGACTAATTGAACCTACCACGACATTACTCCGAACATGTTCCAAGTAATAAGAAATCTTACAGTTGGACGCTTTCAGGAACTTCTCCTGGAATGAACGTTTCTGCAAGGTCAAATACATTAATTAAGGCGATTTACTACACGAAGTCTACATCAGGCCACTCCAGTAAGACAGCCGATGGAGATCTTAAAAGCCCCAGGAACTGAATCAAAAAGTTTTTGGAAAGGTTGATAATTTCAGAACTGTATGCAATCAAAAACAATGTACGTACAATGTTAATGAATTTAGAAGATCATGGCGCTCGTTATGTTAAACGGGTGAAAGTGTCAAAGTTACGAAATTACTTCTATGTGTATATTCTTGTGTGGGAATTTCGCGTTTTTCTTTATAATTTTATCCGCTATATAGTATAAGTAATGGCACTTAAGGACGGTATAAAATGTAAGAAAATATTTAAAAATTTAAGAAAACATTTTGAAATTTGAAAAATATTTAAAAATTTGGGAGAACATTTAGAATTATAAGAAAATGTTTAGGAATGTAAGAAATATGAAGGTCATTTTTCAGGAAACGTTCAGAAATGTAAGAAATATGAAGGACATTTTTCAGGAAACGTTCAGAAATGTAAGAGATGATGACATTTTAAAACAAAAACAAAGTTATTTTGTAATTGAAAGGAATCTTGAAAATTTAAATTACTGGTTAAACATTCGAGTTTATGAAATTAATTAATTACCTGATGGTTAATGTAACAGGCAAATCTAACTGGAATGAGCATATTATCAAAGTCTTTAATCAGATCAGTAAAGGAATTGGTCTGATAAAAAGAATTTAGTGTTGTATACGACTGATCTACATACTTATATACATATATATATGCCATTATATATGTATATACATACCATTTATGTTTTGCTATTTGTTCTATTCCAATAGCTTTTGGGAAAACTTAAAAAGGGCAAATCTAAATATGCTAAAAATGAAACTGAAAAGGTTTTTAAAAATGAGATCAAAATTATTAATTGGGAATTAGTAAGGAAGACGTATGTAATTTTACCAATTAATGTGCTACATGAACAATTTATATTGCTAAAAACTGAATGAAAAAATATGAAAAAAATACAGATGTGTCAAAATAATTGATATTTAGGAAAAAAAGAAGAATAGATTGATAAATACGAATGGAAATTGTACGTATCAAAAATAAAAATAAAACTGAGCCAAGATGGAAGAAAGTACAAGGCACCTAGAGTATAGGTTACTAGGAGAAATCAAAGGATTAAACAAATTAAAATTATTGAAAAGGTAATTGAGAGATAAGTTGATAATGGAGCTGACGATGAAGATAAGGGACAGGAATAAGTGATAATATTTAGTCAAATTTGGAACTGGTTATACGACAGTATTTTCCATGAACCTATTGCATAGTTTTACACTGGTTATAGGACAAAGAAGAATATATAATGGGTTTTATAATTTTATATATCATATTATATAATGTGTCAATAAATTTAAGATTTCTATTATAAGTTAAAATTAACTTAGGTAAAACATAGATTGAATTTGTTTATTATATTTAACTGTCATTCATTTGAAAATTGTCATGAGTGAATTATAAAAGATTATTACCATTGTGTAAATATTCAATAAATTGCGCCTAATACCAATTTAAATGCAGTTGATTGAGAATTTAGAGAAAGTTAATTGAGAATTTAGGGAAGGGCATGTAGAAAATTGAATGACAATTATAATTATAATGCCGATTCAAACCCCCCCATGTTGTATTTGGCTGGCTTCGTCCATTTAATAATAAAGTCCTCCCCAATGCCCTAAGTTAACTCAAAGTATGATGTGGAATGTACCTAAAAGTACCATTTTTTGTACTTGTTGGAAGTATTTGTTGTTTAATTTCAATATGTTGAAGTTGGGCTCTATATTTTTGGGGGGAAGTACCCAATGCAAATACCCATTACAACAGAAACACCTGTACCCATTCTTCTCCCGAGTTTCCATACCGAGTTACAAATACTTGTGATCTTTTCAATTTTCTTCTGTTTCCTCATCTGTTACCAAGCACAACAATATCAATCAACATAGACACATACACAGACATGGTTTATCTATCACCGAAATATCCAGTGTGTTGTGTGGAAAGGTGTTGTTATTATATTTTAAAATGTACTTGAAGTAATCTCACTTGCATATGTTCTAAACAACGTTTTATTTGGAATAAATAGAACAAAATTTGAAGTAATTTTTGAAATTTAGTGGAATTTATGAAAGCTGGGGGAATTTAAAAATTTGGAAGAATTTTCGAAATTTTTTGCACTTCAGTTTCATCAATTCGGTGCTATGATCTCTATGCATAAACTAGTTGCATTGCTGTAACTAGGGAGGGTCTAGAAATAGCTGAGCCCTCCCCTGGAAAAATTTAGCCCCCCTAGCTAAACAAAAATTACAAATGAATGTTTTGCGTAAATCATCGAAATCGGAGATATAGCCCCCCCACCTCGGGACTTCGAAATTAAGTACGCCAATAATTCATTTGTTAATTTATCAACAAAATGTGGAAAATTTAATTCGATAAAATATTACGAGAAATCATATATTACATGTCCTATAATAAAATCATATTTATTATAGTATAAATATACTATAATAAATATACTATAATAAATATACTACTATATTTATTATAGTATATTTATACTATAATAAATATAGTAGTATATACCAGTGATTCCTAAACTTTTTGGCCTGAAGATCTTCTTTTAAGAAAAATATGTGACCGCGGTGTCCCTTACTCTTTTTCACTTTTAATAGGTATTCTTTAGATAGAGCCCATATGTAAATTACTACACGCGCGTAAAATTAACATAATAATATATTAATCGCAATGTGATGAAAAATAATTTTCCAAAAATTAGGACCATCCAAATAATTTTCCAAAAATTAAAACCATCTAAATACTTTTCCAAAAATTAGGATCATCTAAATAATTTTCCGAAAGTTAAGATCCTCCAAATTATTTTTCTGGCACAAGTAAAAGTGTTGAAAGAAAAAAAAATAATTATCTTTAGAAAAAATCTGACCAAACTCATGTTAAATACATATTAAAAATTTTAAATTTTATTCAATCGAGAGCAGTTTTTCATGAGCTTTCTTTTGGTGTCAAGTTTGCACGAATTCAACACCGGCAAATACTCTAAATTTGAATATTCCTATTTTCGAAAGATTTTCTAATCATCAATATTTGTGTTGTGGTTTCAAGGTTGCCATTTATTCTCAATTAGCTTCTTTTGGCTTCATATGTTTTACTACAACTAATTATTGCTAACAATTTGCTTTCATATGTCTACGTAAAGCATTGCTGAAGCTTAACTGCACTTAATAGTTCTGTACTCAGTTATTTCATTTTGGGCTGTACTCTTGTTTAAGGTACAGCTTTTCTTTTTCTTTACTTGACTGATATTACTGGAAATATGGGTAGAGTGAGGTATTGCCATTTTTGTTATCTACAGAGTGAAGAAAATTTGCCAAGTCGGAGATATTGGTGTTGAATTGAAACGAAAAACTCGTCAAAAACAGCAAGTCTGGAATTTGTGAAAAGAAAAAAAAATCATACGGATGTATGAGAATAATGAAAATTTGGATAATAAAAGAAATAAAAGATACAAAGAAAGAACAAAGGGAAAAATGGAGGAATGTCAGAACACCTCGGACATGGAGGCAAGACACACGCAAATAATGAATGAGTTAAGGGATATAAAGAGTAATATGCTAGAGGACAGTAATGAAATGAAGGAAAGATATACCGCATTGTCTGATAGGATCGATAATATTTCAACAACGATGAACGAAATGCGTACAGCCTGTAAAGACATAATGAGAGAATTTGGAATAATAATGGAGGAAAATAGAAAGAATAAAAAAGAACTGATAGATCTCAAAAATGGATTGTTAAACAAAACGTATAATCTGAAAGGAATGAGTGAAGAAAACAATCATAATATTCAGACATTTATAGAAGAAAATGGAAATATGATCGTAGATATAAATAACATTGATCAGTATATACCAATTTAATTACTAGTGTACCTCTACTTAAAGACGAAAACTGTGAAGAAATAATAAATAAGATTTGTAATGATATGATATTGAATTAAAAGAGGATGATATACGAGCTGCACATAGACTTCGATGAAGGGGTGAAAATATCATTGTGAGATTTACAGATGTTAAGAAAAGGAATGAAATCTAGAGAAATAGAAAGAAAGAAATACACATAAAAAATGTGTCAGAGGGAACATGGAGTAGACAAAACAAAACATGTATAAATGAACATTTAACGAGTCTAAACAAATATCTATTAAATGAAGAGCTAAAATTTGAACGTGAATATAACTGGAAATATGTATAGACGGTGTATGGAAGAGTAAAAATAAGGGAAAAAGAAAACTCGGAGATATATGAAATACATAACGTCAAAGATATCGAACAATTAATATGAAAAATCGATAATATACATAATAGAATAAAATACCATCAGGAAAATCAAGAAATAAAAATGGACAGCTAGAAAAAATAAAAGACAATAAACTATTAACGAACAACTAACTCAAAATCTTCTACGTGGACGCTCAAAGCTTAAAGAATAAAATCGCAATAATCGAAGAACTAATCCAAGAGAATAATCAACCTGAAGTAGTGATTATTACAGACACATGGCAAAAAAAAAAGGAAGGTGTAAACCTGAATATAAACGGGTATTACGAAAATGCAGTGTTCAGAGTTAACAAAAAAGGAGGAGGTGTATCCATCTATGTAAAAAAATGAAATTGACAGTGAAATAATAGAAGAATACTTAATCATGGAGGAAGATGTGAAGATGATAGGGGTAAAAATAAACGATTTAAAAAATTTTGGCTTTATATGGATCACCACAGGGAAAGATAAATAATTTCCATATGAATTTCGAAAAATGTCCCCTATGACAAATATTTTATCTATGAAAGTATTTTGAAGGATGTTTAATTTATTTTCGAAGTTCATAAGGAAATTATTTATATGTGTGCTGAATGAAAAAAAAAAAAACACTTATTGTATGCTGAATGAAAAAAGAAAGAACACTTACTGAATGGGCTGAATGAAAAAAGAATGAACATTTACTGAATGCTGAATGAAAAATGAACACTTACTGAATACTGAATGAAAAAAAGAAAGAACACTTACTGGATGCTGAATGAAAAAAGAACACCTACTGAAAGCTGAATGAAAAAGAAAGAACACTTACTGGATGCTGAATGAAAAAAGAACACCTACTGAAAGCTGAATGAAAAAGAAATAACACATACTGAATGTGCTGAATGAAAAAATAATGAACACTTACTGAATTCTAGATAAAAAAAAAAGAAAGGAGACTTACTGAATGCGCTGAATGAAAAACGAATGGACACTTGCTGAATGCTGAAATAAAAATGAAAGAACACTTACTGAATACTGAATGAAAAAAAAGAAAAAACACTTACTGAACTGCTCGCTTTTGTTCAAAAGTTTATTTCCAAGATCTTCAGAGGTTCGGATTTCTCGGAAAAGCTTAGGTCCACTGCTCGCTTCAGGGTGACGTGGCAGTAATGCATTCATCTGTTGCTTCGCTGACCCGGGTTTGACTCCTAATGGTGTTATCGAACGCGTGCACTTGTTCCGTCACACCGTAATCCGGGGATTGTTTCCCATGGTAGCAAGGATTCAGTTTCCTCTGAAAACACTGGGTGTCAGCGCAGCATGACCTTTACTTTCTTTGTGCCGTAAAAACACACTATTAGTGGGTCGAATCGTTCAAATGAACGGATCACTGAACGAAATCTGCTCTTTCATGATCGATGAACGAAATCGTTCACCGATCCTTTCAGTGAACAAGTTTCCACACCTGTAAAGCAGGTGATTAATATTATTACTATAAATATTTTTCTTATTTTTTGTGAGGAACATGGTTCAGTGCATCTTTATTTGTGGCATGCTTATTTTGATGCGCGCGCAACTTCGTTTTAATTTGACGCAAAGATATTTGAAAGAGAACGCTTGTGAAAAGAAATGCTGAGCTTTTCGCTCTCTTATTGAAATTCCTTTCTAATACTTTCGCTTTCCAAAATCGCTTTCTAAAAATGGAAAACGAGTGAAAAATCTTTAAGTATTTCAAGATGTGAAAACTTTTCAAACTTTTCTGCGTCTTTGGCTCATTTCGGGCACTATATATATAACATCCAAAATTGCATTTCGAGAAGATATCCATTCTCTGCAAGAGCAATAAAAGGCTCATTGAAATATTTAAAATTGTAGTTTTCGGGAAAATCCAAGCGCTTATTTTTATAACTGATTTTTAAATTTTTATACTGACATAATTATCCACAATTTACTATGATTAGGTTGCTATATTCAATTAGTTTCTAACTTCTTCATTCCCGAAATTTTCAATCATAAAGAATTTTCAAACCACGCAGCTTTTCTTAAAAAATAATTGAATCTTAATATATTTTATTGTCTTAGAATTTATAATTTTTAAGCCAGTTGTTTTATGCCATGAATGGATGCTCACCGGATAAAAAATTATCCGTAATAGTGGGGTGACCGTGAGGGACAAGTATTATCGTAAAAGCTATTTCTTGCCGGAGAATATTTATCTGACCGCATCTGAGAGGTGACTGTTAAAAGGAATTTATGGCATAATTAAAAGAAAACATATAATACCATATGTACCACTGAGCTATATTACAACTGGAGTATAAACTGAGCGTGCTGTTACCGAAGGACCGCATCACTCCTTTATTTATACGCGTTAGGCAAGTTGTCAGTTTCAATGTCTCTTTTAACGTTAATGGATATTTTTAACAACAAAAGCTAGAGAAGCTATTGCAATTTAAGTTAATGTAAAGCAAAGAAATAACGCAAGACATTTAGTGAAAATGTCTTTTATCTTCAAATTGTGTTAAGAAGTAAGAATAATTTGGATTTTAGTTGAGAACTATATACTCAGTTAACAGGCCGATATTCAACGCTTATTTTTGTGTTTTTCTACAAATTTATAAATTAATGATCATTAGTGTATGCTTTAGTTAATTAACCTTCAAAGATTAGTTAGTTTAGAAAGTGATAAAAATATTCTACGGCATATATGTATGGAATATAAAAGTCTAATTTATAATTTTCGAATTTTAAAAGTGCATATACATCACACAGTATATAAAAAAGCTAATTTAAAACATGCACAGTCATGGGTGTAATATGGAGGGGGGGGGCACTTTCCCCAGTTTTGTGTAGAAAAAAGACAATTTTACCCTTGCAATTCTGGGTTTTGTCCCCCCTCCAATTTACGATATATTTAACCCCTAAGTCACACGCCTATGAACACAGTAATTTTGAGATATTGTATCTTTAAATTAAATGTAAATTCTTAATAGTGGGTATTATTAATGGGATTAGGTTTCAGTGCTCGTTCACGGATTGTTTGCCTAACTCGCTTACGAAATGTATCCTTCCGCAGCAAAACACCGGCTTCGGGTGCCGCTGGACTATTAAATAGGGAGTCCGCAATCCAATTGTAATTTGGCGCAGTGATATGCTCAGTGGAATTTGGTAAACTGACTACCTTGGTAAATTAAGCACCAGAATAAAGTGATCACTTCTTATAAAGGAGAACTGGTAGGAACTTATTATCGCCTATACAACAGTCTGTCGCATATAGTGACCACCTGTCTATGGTAACCATTGCTGTCCAGTCTCAAAGGTGGCCACTTTAGGAAGGTTCTACAATAAAAGTATGTATCAAATTGGAAACTGAAATAGTTGTATTTGAAAATATCTGGGATATTAGCTGACAATTTATTATCTTAACTGCTTTGTTTACTCCACAAATATTATTCAACCACATAAAAAATGAACTTTAATTAACTTCATTTGTTCTTGAACTCCACGCCCCATGCTTCCACTAAAAAAAGTTTAGAGTGGAGAAAAGAACGCAGTTTAGAACCATTAGGAACAAAACTAGATTCTTCGGAACGTAATTCACATAGTTTAAGGTCATTGGGAAATTTTGGACCAATAAAAAACACGTTCTCGCCAATTCTATATCTCGCGATGATTGCTTTGATGACGATTTTTTTTTTCAATTCGTAAGTTTTCTTTAAGCTTCTTTCTCAAGATAATGATCTTCGAAGTTTGGAAAAAATGTTTTTACTCGCGGAAGAATTTTTCTATAAATTTCCTTTATTGTTTAAGCTATTAAAAATAGCTGCAGGAAATTAAATTGCCATTAAAAATAGCGACACATTCCGGTCATTGCAATAATTTAATTTTATCTTCTATATAGTTTAATTCAGTGTTGGCTTCAAAGGAATTATTTGGTGCCTATGTACAGGGTGTTCCAAAAGGTCGTGTACAAATTTTACGTGTTAGTTCGTCGGACCATAGCCAATGATTTTTACATAGGAAATTGGGTCTGAAAACGAGACCGTATAGTGCCACAACAAGGGAGGAAGGATGTGTGGGTGGGTGTGTTAAACATGACTTTAGTAATGCACAGGCCTGTAGCTCGGATGAAGGGTCAACTGGGTCAAGACAAAAGGCATATAGGGCACAGGGCACCTAGGGATTGTTCTACGAGGGCGAATCAGAAACT
This sequence comes from Dysdera silvatica, assembly GCA_006491805.2. Lineage (NCBI taxonomy): Eukaryota > Metazoa > Arthropoda > Arachnida > Araneae > Dysderidae > Dysdera > Dysdera silvatica. The sequence continues at coordinate 153,197,420 of QLNU02014176.1, forward strand.
CTTTGCCCCTATTTTTTATTAGCCAAAATAAGGTACATACAGGTAATTACAAATATACGTACTATTCTACGTACCTTACACTATTTTTCCACATAGTCCCCACACCGGTTCAGACATTTGTCCCATCGCAGCACTAAATTTGAGATGCCCCTGTGGTAGAATTTGTCCGGCTGACTGTGGAACCACCGTCGGACTGCTGTCTTGGCTTCATCGTTGCACGTGAATCGCTGTCCTGCCAGGAACTTCTTCAGCGGATCGAAAACGTGGAAATCACTAGGGGCGAGGTCCGGACTGTATGCAATCAGAACCGCCGACAAGCTCCGGTCATTTCACTGGGAGAGTCTGGACCACCCACCATACAGTCCGGACCTCGCCCCTAGTGATTTCCACGTTTTCGGTCCGCTGAAGAAGTTCCTGGCAGGACAGCGATTCACGTGCAACGTTGAAGCCAAGACAGCAGTCCTCCACAGTCAGCCGGACGAATTCTACCACAGGGGCATCTCAAATTTAGTGCTGCGATGGGACAAATGTCTGAACCGGTGTGGGGACTATGTGGAAAAATAGTGTAAGGTACGTAGAATAGTACGTATATTTGTAATTACCTGTATGTACCTTATTTTGGCTAATAAAAAATAGGAGCAAAGACTTTCTGATTCGCCCTCGTATATAAATAGCTTGATGGGGCAATTGGGGCCACGACCCTGCTTGCCCCGGCTTAACTATAGGCCTGGTAACGCACAAAAAAAATATAGCGTTGCACATTTTGGAAAGAAAGCACTCTGTCATTACGGGAAATGTTCAAAAGACCTTCCATTCGACGCAGTGCAGTCCTCACCACGTCGCTCATGGAACCTTGGACGCGTTGAAATTGACCAGGTGTGTTACGACACGTGCCGCCGCAGCGATGCTGGTGACGAGGTCGATGTCTAATGCTACAGGTGTCTTGTATATCAAGAACTCCATGTATTCACCCTCCCTCAAAAACCCTTTACTTATTTTGTTTCCCTTACTTCATTATTTTGTCTCCATTCTTTTCACCATTTCATCTTCATTCTTTACATCACCTTGTCTCTATGTATATTTATGCTACACATTTCGCGTATTTTACTCTTTTTGCTGTGATTTTTATTTCCATCCATTTCATGGTTTTCCGTTACCAGTTATTTGTAGCTCACTATACTTGACGGGGTTGATGTTAGATATTTCTCGGCTTTGCAATATGATTGGTAGTAAGCCTGTGGCTAACAGGTTTGTATGTACATTTCCATATGTCTTTGGTATTGTACCTGAAGTCTTAATATTTGGTGATTTTGTAACCTATGTGGTCTGCATGTTGTCTTTGTTAGGAATTGCTATATCTAAATGCTTGTGTGTTCATTAATTTTATTAGTTAGGGTTATGTCTAATCGGTCGTGCGGTGTCGTTTTGTTAATTATTATTGCCCTACCCCAATACAGTTTATATAATTCATTCTCTAAAATATCAGGTTTACATTTACAATAGGTTAGTTTAGTTATCAGTAAACTTTCCCTACAGTCTGTCAACATACATAAATGTGTATAAACACTATGTTTGTAGTCTGTCTTTATATATATATATATGTGTGTGTGTGTGTGTGTGTGTGTGTGCGTGTAAACACTATACCTGCAGTCTGTCAACGTACATATATGTGTATAAACACTATGTTTGTAGTCCATGTGCATGAATGTGTATAAACACTGTGCATGTAGTCAGTCCATGTACATATATGTGCACAAACACTACATTCGTAGTCTGCCTGTGTATATATAGGGTGTTCAAAAAGCACCGTATAAACTGCATGTTGTCATAATCCTTACGTCGTATTGAGTAAATTTTCAAACAGTTACCATTATCGGAAATTAATATTTAATTATTTAAAATAATATGCTGTCCAAGGAAGAACAGCAGGGGCGTTCCAATCTTCAAATGAAAGGCCGAACCTTCCTTTCATTAGTTGTCTAAAGTTAACATCGATCTGAAAATTCAAAAATTGGATTTAGAAGAAACGACCTTTTTTTTTTCATATGCGTGACGCAATAAAACCATCAATGTTTTTAAATCAAACAACAATATCAATCAACGTTTATTGGCGTAGTGATACCAACGCCGATGGTATGGCGTGATTAGATGGTGAAACGTTCGAAAGAAAATAAATATTTCTGCCTTCGGTGGGACCTGAACCCACGACCTTCCACTTGCCGGGCGGAGGCTCTACCCACTGAGCTACGAAGGACAATATATAATCTCTTTACGAACGTATATAAAGTATTGTTGCCAGTTATTTCGCAGAATGGTGTAGTACATAGACTACTATTTAAACCAAATTGCAAAGAGACTGGTATTAAATTGATCGAAATGCACGTTGCAGCATATGTATTTATGTATATGTATCACTACGCCAATAAACGTTGATGGATTTATATTGTTGTTTGATTTAATCTGCGTAGTGTTCGATTTATATAAAATAAATACATATGCTGCAACGGGCATTTCGATCAATTTAATACCGGTATCTTTGCAATTTGGTTTAAAAAGTAGTCAATGTACTACACCATTCTGCGAAATAACCGGCTTCAGTAAAGTCTTTATATACGTTCGTAAGGGATTGGATATTGTCGTTCGTAGCTCAGATGGTAGAGCCTCCGCCCGGCAAGTGGAAGGTCGTGGGTTCAGGTCCCACCGAACGCAGAAATATTTATTTTCTTTCGAACGTTTCACCATCTAATCACGCCATAACATCGGCGCTGGTATCACTACGCCAATAAACGTTGATTTATATTGTTGTTTAATTTAATCTGCGTAGTGTTCGATTTATATAAATAAATGAATATTTTGTTCAAAATCAACCACCAAACTGTAAAACAAACCGTTGAAATGTTTTCAAAAAATGTTATTCACTATCTATAAAAATGTAATTAGTATTTGTTGTAATTAGTATAAAATGTAATTAGTATAAGTTGAGTATGAATATTAAATTACTATCGATTTCGCTTATTGTACAAAGGAAGACTAATATTACTTAATTAATTTTTTACTTTCGCGTCGTTTAAGGTTTTTTGAAAACTTGGTTCGAACATTTTAATAAATGTTGTAAGTTATCAAATGAAAAATGTAAAATAAAATTAAATAAGATACGAGATAATTTTGAAATAAAAAATATCAGTGTGGGTTTCTGATTGATTTATGATTATTGGCGAAAATGCATTGTTAATGACATTAATTTGTTTAAAGAGAGCGTTTTTCCTGCCCTCGTTCGTCTAGTGCTCAAGACACTCCGGACTCAACGGGGAGACCCTAGTTCGACTCCAGGATGAGGACGGCGTCTCCTTTTCTCCTAAACAAAAAAAGCTCTAATTTAAACTGCTACGTGAATGTCGAAAATTATAGTATAATAAATTCCCCCACGAAAACTCACAAAATACTCGCCCCGGAGGCTTTGTGTGTTGACCATTATTTGGCAATTGTGTTATCCCTGCGGAGGGTAATAATACCTTAACATCCTTATATACGGAGAAAGAGAGCGTTGTTTCCTGTCCTCATTCGTCTAGCGGTCCAAGACACTCCGGGCTAAACGGAGGGACCCTGGTTCGAATCCAGGATGGGGAAAGCGTCTCTTTTTCTCCAAAACGAATAAGCTCTAGTTTGAGCTACTAGGTGGGTGTCGAAAATTATTAAGTATAACGTTAATTTAGTTTAGAGGATAAAACTTTTAGGTATATGGTAATATAAATTGCTTTATTTAAGATTTGAAAGTAACATATGTGGGAGCAATATCTTTAGAAATTTTGCTAAAACGAAAAATTATTTTTAAGAATAAGTAAAAATACTGTGTGTTTTTAATAGAATTTTTTTTTTTGAATAGGTAGTTTATATTCAATTTGATTTTGTTTTTAACGGTGAGACAATTCTTGAGTCTGTTCTTGGTCTGTGTGTATTCAAACAGGGTTTGCTGGTCGTATTCGAACCGGGAACTTGTTATTTGCCAACTATGATATACTAAATAAGTTTAAACATATTTATTTGCTTCTAAAGATTATAATATTCAATTCTTTTCCAATGCTTTTTATAAAAAGAAACGTTGGAGAAAGTTTATAAAAACGTCTTCACTAAGATTGGTCCAGTTTTTGTACACGGATATTAAATTTGCTGAATATTTTTTTACAGCGGGTATAGAATAGTATTTAAAAATTTTAATTTATGAAACACAAACGTTTTATAGCGTTTCCTTTTCAGTCTACAAATATAAATTTTTCATTGTTGAATGTGATAGTCAGTTCCAAAATTATTCTCGTACTCAAAGAAACATGCCCTTATCCAGAGTGGGGGGGGTTCTTGGGCACCAATCCGTCCTCGAAATTAAACTTTTAATGGAACTTGTCCACGGTGTGAAAATTTTTGACATGCTATAAAAAATTTTGACCCCTATCCCGAAATTAAATCCTGACTAGGGTCTTGCGAAGAAGTATAGGAAAAAATAACTCTGCAGCCCTGAATGGTCAGTTATTCGCAAAGTTAAAATAGACTACACTGACTACTGGGATTACAGCGCCGCCCCCGGCGGCCACCCTTCCCAATGAAACCCTTGCAAAAAAAGAAGAAGACTACACTGACTAAAATATGCATGTTTGTGAGTTCCTTCAATAAATTATTATGGAAAAAGATTTTAAAAATTACCAGTAGGTAAATATATAGGACGAAGTCCACTGAGTTTTTTTTTTGGTGCTCTACATACATCTAATTATAATATTTTACATACAATTTGTGTTTGAAATGTTTATATTATTATTATTATTATCACTATTTACTTTAAGGCAATAAAATAATAATGCTAATAATTACTCCTTATTTGTAATAATAAAAATAACTTCATTAGTAATAATTGTATTGTTTAATAATTATATGGTTGATAAAATAGATAAAAATGTTAATAAAACTTCTAAATTGTTTTTAATATTTTATTTCATATTTTACTGTTTCGGTTACGAAAATGTGCGAACATAGCCTTTTCGTTTTTGCAAAAGCGCCAAGTAGGAATTCCCGAAATGTGACGTGGTTTCGCAAACCAATATAACAAGTTTTAGCTTTCTACTTTCAGGCAACGTCACATTACCGAAGTTTGGTTCCCTAGGCCTTAAGAGGTTCGGATTCCTCGGAAAATTGTAGGTTCAGAAGTTCGGATTCCTCGGAAAACAATAGGTCCTGGTGCAGCATGACCATTATAGTCCTTGAGCCGTAAAACCACAAACATACAAACAAACAGCTCTTCGCACGTATAGAAAACAATCCTCTTTTCGTCTAAGGATAATTTATAAAAATACGTAAATTTATTTTCAGAAGAAAATTAGTAGACGTCTATATGAATATTAAAAACGATGGACTAAACAATAATTATTTAAATTTTTTAATCATGTTCTATTTCCCCCATAGTTCTCTTTCATCGTCAGTTCACTATTTACATTCGGTTGGTGGAAAAGGATGCGGAATTGTGTCATTTACACAGACCCATATGCAAATGACATAGCTAATATTAAAATTAAATTCATAATCAATTCCCAATGGTTAAACGATCGAGGAGGAGGCCAAAATTAAATCAAATTGGGGAAAGACTTTAAACGAATTTTTAGGTAAATATTGACATTGGGTCTGCTCTTAGCCCCCCCCCCCTTTTGCCAGCATGACCGACCAATGACGAAAGCTTATTGCTTGCGCAAATATCATCGACTTCCAACTATAGTTTTACAATTTGCCAAATTTATCAGTCATTTTGAGATTTTTAATGGATTCGCAAACTGCGTAATGAAAGCAAATTTTCAACGGCCATGAAGACATTGAAGCAAAATGGATCTTTAAAATTTCATCGCAATTTATTGAAATTCACTAATTTAGTAGTAAATTTTCTATTAGCTTATGCGATCCTCTTCTACTAACTTTAACTTCCATGTAAAATTATTAAGCTTACATCCATGGGAAAGAGTTTTGCAGATTTCGTTAATCATGTAGTTGGTATGTTACATGGGAGTTATGCGTTATATAGTTATGAACTACGCATAGGTATGGATTATAAGTATATAGGATATAGGTATATAGGATATAGGTATATAAGATATAGGTATATATTGCTCACTTACAAATTAGATGTAAAATAATCTATATAACTAGTAAAATTTTTGACACTGGTCGGAATATACGAAATACAAATGAAGAGGGTAAAAGACATTTACCATCTGCCAAAATATTCGCAACGTTTCGAGAACTACTGTTCTCTTTATCAAGATAATGGCTATTCGAAGAAATTTATCGTTCGAACATCTGATAACGGACGTAGAGAACCTACCGAGCAGAAACTGACTAGGGGAATGTGGAGAAGATTTCTGAGGAGATTGCGCGTATTTTGAGGAAAGCTGACATCAAGACTTACTATAAACCTACATCGACTTTACGTGACCTGTTGGTGAGAGTGAAAGATCGAGTTCCAATGGATGAATTGACTGGAACAATTTACCAGATACCCTGCAAAGACTGCGAAAAAGTATACACTGGCGAGACGGGAAGAACTGTTTGTACACGTAAAAAAGAACATCATCGTGCTGTGGAGAAAGGTGAGATGACTAATCTTCTGGCAGAACATGCCTGGGAGAAAGGTCATGTTCCTGATTGGAAAAGTACAAAAGTTCTTCATAAAAATGTAACTTCTCGCTATTGTAGACTTTTTCTGGAGTCTTGGGAGACTTTTCGAATGCGAAGTAAGGCGATGAACATCGCAAAATCGATGCCTGAACCTTACCGCATTTTTGCTAGGAGATGGGGAAAACCAGACTCAACCAGGGCTGGGGATTCCCGAGCGCTGAACAGTTCTGAGAAAATTCAGACGGAGAGGGGAAAACCCGAGTGCGGGATAGCTTTGGGAAAAACCAAAGTTGGGGTATAAATACCGAACACCTACACTTCCTTGACACTTTCGCTTGATGAAGGGAACAGTAGTTCTCGAAACGTTGCGAATATTTTTGCAGATGGTAAATATCTTTTACCTTCTTCATTTGTATTTCGTATATTCCGACCAGTGTCAAATTTTACTAGTTATGGTAAGCCCTGGTCAATCTTTGTACGTTATTGTAAATAACATATATGTTACGTAGTTATGTTGTATGTATACGTTACATAGTTACCTTATACGTATATGTTACGTAGTTACGTTATATGTATATTATGTGTAGTTATATGTATATTATGTGTAGTTATATGTATATTATGTGTAGTTATATGTATATTATGTGTAGTTATATGTATATTATGTGTAGTTATATTATATGTATATGTGAGTAGGAGAAGCGGGGTGATGCTTTGCTGACGCTGCAAAAAAGGCGTATATCGAATTTATAGAGTGTATCCCAAAAAAGGCAGAGATACATTTATAATACGGCTTCCATGAAACCGAAAATTTAGTCATAATCTAATTTTTAAAACTTGTTAAAATCATAGATGTTAAGTTTCAACTTCAGGAAGATGGGGAAAAAACACGATTTTCATTTTTTCTCTTATTTTAAATTTTACACAGTAGAAAACAATGACTTGGGTCTAAAAACCTCAGCTAGGATGAGAATGACTCACTGGTTTAGTTTCACAAGATCTGGGATGAAAACTGGTATGCAAACTGGTATGAAAACTGGTAAGAAAATTTATATAAATAATTTTTTTTATAATAAATTGTATAAATAAATAACATATTTAACATAATTTTCTATTTTTGATATCTTTATATGTTGCGTTAATCTAATTCAGTTTAAGATACAATTCCTTAATAACAGAATTACATTTTCAACTGACAAATTGCCTTTGTGTATGTTATAATATTGATGTACATTTTACTTGCGACAGTTATGTAATATAGGTTATATATTTATTTGCGTAATATGCGTTACATGATTGGAAACTGTACAAATCGTTACATGATTGGAAACTGTACAAATAGTTACATGATTGGAAACTGTACAAATAATTACATTATTGGAAACTGTACAGATCGTTACAGGTGTTTATGAATGATCGTCACATATAATTAAGGATAGTTGTTACATGACATTATGAATGTTCGTTACATATAGTCACAAACAGTGCAGTACGCATATTTATGAATAATACGTTACATAAATTTATGGATTGTATGTTGTATATATGGTATATGAATAATATAGTGCATGTATTTTTAAATGATATGTCACATACGTTTAAGAATGATACGTTGCAAGTAATTAGAAATAACACCTTATGTATAATCAATGTATCGTGAACGATACATTATAGTGTAATGTTTTTATATGGTAAGTTCTTATCGTGTAATATATTTTAAGTTGCAGTGCTATAAATTACACATTGCTAATAAATAATAATAATTCTTTCAATAATATTAACTATCCACAACTCTTGCTAATATAATGGTTTTAAAGAAGCATAAAAATAAATATTAGACATGTTTAAAACACTACAACGAGTTAATGGGACTTGCAGGGGAAAAATACTGTGGTTAAAAAAATGCTCATTAGAGTAATAATTTCCATTTTTCTCGTGCAACAGCTAACATCTTGATTAATTTCAGCAAAAGAAAACGCTTTTAAAATAATTATTCACATCAAGTGAAGACCATCTGTTTGGCAAACCCGGTTTGTTTAAAAATCACATTTGTTCATGTACTTTTCAGAAATCAGCCAAGACCTTGTTTACAAAACAAAAAGGTTCCGGAGAAGCTCAGCGAGTTATTTGAAATATAAAATCGGATTTGTCTGTGAATACATTTTTTTCTATTTAGTTGCCGATGGTGGCAGAAAGCCAGATAGAGAGTTGCTGTGTTGTTGTTTATTTTGAAAACAAATTCATTTTATCAATAAAAATTCTTTCGTCCCAATAGATTAGTTGTAGAAATTCTATCGATGGCTTCGCCATTTGCAACAAAGATTGCTTTTTTTGATATTGAAGGACTCGTTCTTGAAATTAACGAGTAGACGCTTAATCCATAAACAAAATATTGGACGACAGGAGGCGAGGTTTTCCCAAAACAAACTTCGCTCGTGGGAAATATTTTTGATATTTTTGATCTTATTACGCCAGGGCTATTTGAAATTTAAAATATTCGTTTTTGATTTAGTTTGCACAGAAAGCAAAGAAAGTATATAAAATCCATTCGATGAATTTAAAAAAATATATTCTTCAAAAGTTAGTACAATGTGTTCAGTTAATCTAAGGAAAAGCTTTCATGAAAAAATATACGATCATCATATTCAATCATTACCTTTCCGCCATAGACGAAGGTAACTCCACATAATCTCCAAGTGTATATGTTCTGGACAATTCGTCTCTTTCTCACTCCAAGTTGTTTTCTTCTCTCGCCTATCCATTTTTCTTGAAAATGTTTTCACAGTCTTTGACGATCTACTTCACAATTGAGAAGTTTGGTTGTTCGTCGGTGAGTACACCTTTTCTTTCGATGTGCCCAAACAATTGCTATTTAAGTGTTTTTACTTTAACGAGAATGTCCCCAACTGTTACTTGCTTTTTCACCCAAGCATTTCTTTCTTGATCTTCAATAGTTATTTAAGCACGCACTTCCCTGCACTCTACTGAACTTCCTGCAATTTCTCTAGAGAGAGAGAGAGAGAGAGAGAAAGAGATAACTGGAACATAGTGGTTAAGAAGCATTATTTTTAGACACGAAGGCTATTTTTTTCGTCCAATAATATTATTTCTTCCAAATATGCACCTTAACTAAACTTAATTCAAACTAAATATATACTCTATTGAAGGTGAGAAATTGATCGAATATGAGATATAACACCGTTATGTACGGAATTTGCTACTCCTATTCAAACGTTTATTACGTAATTGATACATTGCTATTATTATTATTATTTCCAGTTTACATTGTTTTATTACACAGCACCAAGGGGATAAACCCTTGCTCTGGAACTCAGTTCATGTCTCACCCAGAAACCTGAGAACTGTCCATGCATCTTCTTAATATAATAATAATAATAATGACAGCAGAATTAAAGAGAAGGAATTCGAAAAAAAAATCTCCAAATATCGTGACCTTGCAATAGAAATTAATAGACTCTGAAAAAGACAAGTAGCAGTCATCCCGATTGTGATAGGTGCACTGGGGGCCATCACACCTAATTTAAAAAACTTCCTAGAAAAACTGGACATTACTGACATAACGACAACAGACCTACAAAAAACTGCCTTACTGGGCACCGCCTATATATTAAGAAGATATATGGACAGTTCTCAGGTTTCTGGGTGAGACTTGAACTGAACCAAGAAGTCCAGATCAAGAGGATAGTGATTATCTCCTTGACACTGTGTAACACAACAATGTATAACGGTCATAATAATAATAATACACCTTTATTTATTCGTCCCTGGTACAGCTATATAAACATCGCACTGTATTTTTTACATTTTATTGTTTTGCACTATATTATTCACATTATATTCTTATTTTACGTTACATGTAGGTGACATGTTACATAAGGATGTTTTTCGTCGGTTTTCTGTAGTTATATCGATAATATTTTAGTGTAATCAACTTTTCTAAGTTCTTTAAGTTGAGTGTGGTGGCCCCAGTGCTTCTGTCACACTTGGGTGACTGTTACTTATTTTCCTTCAAAGGCCATTAAATTCTATTGCAAGATCAGCATATTTTGAATTGTATACTAAAAATATTTAAAACAACGTTAAAACCGTATCTACAATGATTTATTAACAATAATTAACGCAGTGTACGATACTAAAATGTGGCATTTTAATATCGTGTATTTCCGAAGAAGGCGGACTGATTTGTTCACCCGAAACGCTTTGATTTTTGTTAATAAATCATTGTAGATACGATTTTAGCGTTGTTTTAAATACTTTTAATATATTTAATATATTTCACCTATCGATTCGCCATTTCTTACCACTTATTTCGATTTTTTTTTTCAAAAATTTTCCCCTTTAATTCTGCTATCGCCCGGTACTGCGATGTTAATGACAATCATCTGTTTTTCCTTAACTATGTCGGTCTGTCTGAAGATAAAAGACCCAAAAAAATTTTATTTTCATTGTTTTCGGTAACATGTTTGATTCATATTCCTAATAGTTATTAGTTAAAAAATCTTGTAATTTTTGCAGATATTCCAGTATACACATATTATTGTATATATATATACTTTGTTATATCTTTATTATGACGAGATTATACTTTTGACTTACGTACTGACCTTTTATTCTTCATCTATACAAAAAAAATTCTCTTACAGTGGATGTACCTTTTTTTTGTGTTAGCTACTTATATTGTTAGTATGTAAATATAAACTGTATCTTGAAATTAATCTTAAAAGCAACACTGAAAGCCTCGGTTCGAAAATGCATGAACATTCTATCAACTTCAATTACAGTTTAAATGAAAATGCATGAACATTTTATCAACCTCAATTACAGTTTAAATATTTAAATAATATTTTTAACGAAACATGACATATATATGAAGGAATATGTCGATGTCGGTTGGAAGGCTTCAGAGAATAAACATTTTAATCTATGCCACGTGGAGAATATTTATTCAGATTACTCGGGAATATTTACCCGGAGTAAAGCGCGCCAAAACTTAATCATTTCTGAAAACTTTATGTTTTGTAACTAATCATTGTCTTGTTCCCCTGAATCGTCGTCTTGTCCATTTCCGCTGAGTTGGAAATCCTCCTTTTGAAATGAAATTGACTTTACTGAATATTTCCTTACAAGGACTATAGTAATTGTTTCTGCATTAGCTAATGGCTGGTTCTGGATTTCTTACACTTGAATAGACGAAGATTTGGCGGGCTCTTTCCTCCTCCCTCAACCACGCATTTTGTCTTCGAGGACTTCATCTCCTTCATCCCAGGAGTCGTTTCGATATTAAATTAACACAAGTCTATCAAAATGAAATCAACGATGGGTGTAATGGTTTAGAGATTGGTTTCTCTGTTTACTTAAGAGCAGTTTCATTAAAATTATGTTCGATAAATTTTATTGCCTAGGGTAGCATTTGGTTGTAGCTTCGAATTAAAGTCGTCATTTTTAAGATTGCAGTCATTTGAGTACTTTGTAGAATATTACGTATGCAATCGTATTTTGTTGATTCAATTACAATAAGGCCCCTGAGTGCAATTGGTAGTTTGGTATCGTCATTTTTCTGTTAGTTTTACTGTGAATTAATTTAATAGCCAATTGACCAAAATATTTAAGGGACTTTAAACCAGTTGATAAGGAAGAAAGGAGAGAGAGCGATAGATAGGTAGGCAGGCAGGCAGGCAAGCCAGCCTAACTTCCTTCCTCCCTCCCTCTATCCCTCTCATCCACTCCACCCGACACCACCCCACCCCATTATTATTATCATACACGAAACATTGAAATTTAAAGTTTTAAAAAAAAAAACCTTTGAAGATTGCGGAACAAAAGATTTAGGGAAATATTGCATACGCTTGCCTTTTCCTACCATTAGAATTTTTGGAGTATCTCGCGTTCTGTTTTTCGGAAACTAATAATTTTGGTATCAAAATGTGCAGGAAGAACTGATCTTTTGAATAAAATAATAAAAATATTTTTTTTGGAAAATTTGAAACCCCTAAGTCCCCTTAAAGGATCTTTCACTATATAATTTTTAACACTGTACTTCAACTTTAAATTGAAATATCCTGAAAATATAATGCGCAATTATTCAATTATTATTGTTTCGCTTTTAAAATATTCATTTATTTTAAATTTATTATGATTCTTATGAGCATTTTAGTCCTTGAGTACTTTACTTACAATAAGTCTTTTTATTTTTCAACAATAATTTTTTTATTTATTAGCATTAAGTATTTTATATTCAAATTAGACGTTTCTGATGGATAACGGGAGACATGAGTAAAACGCCTAAGGAATGCGTTATTTTTTTTTCATTCCCATGGGTTATTTATAAACGGTTTTCATTCTCCATGCCAATATTAGGGGATTTCATTAGACTAACTATTCAACGCATTAAGCTGTCTGTGGTTAATTCTACCATCCACGAGGCTATTGAAAGTCACGAAGCAGTAAGCAACGATTATGTATAGTTAAATTATCACAGGTATCTTCGCACTCTCTGATATATTTATCAAGACCAATGCTTAGTTCTACGTTTATCGCGTTATATTCCGCCATCGTTGTTTGAAACACAGCCGCAAATGCCATCGATATCAATATGAACGTTTATGTAAAAACAATGCAACGAAATAATCAAATAATAGCAATAATTTAGTGGTAATAAATTCTAGTAAAAGACTCTAGTAAAAATATGAGCTAATAATATAATAATACATAGGCTAAACAATAGAATCTAGTATATTATAATAATAATATGAGTTAAACGATAGAATCTAGTAATAATATAATAATAATAATAATAATATGAGCTAAACAATAGAATCTAGTAATAATATAATCTGTTCTTTTGGCAACTTTATTTCGGGCTGACAATTTTAATTACAAAAAGTATATAATCGGCGTTAATATGGTATATAAAGATACAAATTACAAATTCAAACAGAATGATTATACAATTTTAAGCTAAATAACTGAATGAATTGATATAATATATTGTTAATGCATGTCAACCTTGGCATCAGCAGGTAAAGAAGAAGCTAGTGCTTGCCAATGTGCAAAATATAGAAACGAATACAAACATCAGACAAAACACTAACAATGTAACAAAACAGTAATGATGTAACGAACAATAACAATGTAACAAAACAGTAATGATGTAACGAACAATAACAATGTAACAAAACAGTAACAATGTAATAAAACAGTAATAGTGTAATAAAACAAGTAATAATGTGATGAAATAACGATATATTTTAATAACAAAAATGAAGTAACAATATATAATCTAAACACATTAAAATTTAGTAAAAGTTTAATCTATTAAAAATATAATCTGGTGAAAATATAATTTAGTAAGAGTGTAATTTAGTAATAAACAAATAACGAATTAACAATTTAATAAGAATATAATACGATAGCAATATAGTCTAGTAGTTATGTAATTCTTATTTATAATATTAGGATATTACTTTGACTGATCTTATGATATTATATTGACATATCTTTGGATACCTTGACTTATCTTTAGTCATTACTTTGACCGATATTAGAACATTACTCAGACTAACTTCCCGAAATTACTTTGAATGACTCCACTCTAACTGACTTCAAAACATTACCTTGACTGACTTCAAAACATTAGTTTGACTGACTTCAAAACATTACTTTGACTGACTTCAAAAAACATTACTTTGATACTAAAATTTTAATGTGACTGACTTCAAAACATTGTTTCGACTGATATTAGGACTTTTCTGTAACTGACCTCAAAACATTACTGTTACTAACTTCAAAATATTACTGTGGAAAATTTTAAAACATTATTTTGACTGATATTAGAATGATACTGCAGCTCACTCTTATGCCTCAAAACCGATTTCACAGTTATTCTACAAATTTCAAATGTAACATTTTTCCAACCGTTTTGATAATATATCCTTTTCTAGGATGAAGGATTTCTCACGTCAAGGACTACAGAGCTTGAAATTTCTAATTTGTGGAACTTTTAGACGTGACTCTTATTCCTTCGATGCATTATGGAACGAAGTTCCTCTACAACTAGTGCTTAATTTTCTCATCTGTAGATTTATTTCTTTTTCTTTTTTAAATTTAAGGTGCAATTGAATGTTTTTATCTAGATATTTCCTTTCAATTGCAACATTTATATCGGGATTTTCATCAAATTGAAACTTTTATGTGGATGTTTTTTTTCCAATTACAACTGATATTTATTTTCATTAAATTGCAACCGTCGTTTTGATTTTATCTTCCAACTGCATCGTTCTCCGTTATATATATATATATTCTTTGACATTCTTGATATTTCATTCTAAACAATTATCTTGACATAAAAACTAGAAAAGAAATAAGAAAAGAAATAATTTTCATTTAAAATACAGTAGTGGACAAAATTGTGGAAACCTTTTGAAAAAAGTTTATTTTAGAGGTTTGATGGCTAATAACACCACTTTTTTTTGTACCAATACTATAAAATTATATATCATTAGAAAGGTAATTTAATAAAGATTGTAATGCAATAACATTTGTTCAATTATCTGTATTCTATCAAAAGTTATAGCCAAATAACCAGAAAAAAGAAGCACAGCTTGCTTACATTTATATGAAGTAGCTTTCCTTCATTTGAATGTGGCCAATGAGCATGAGTGTTTACAGAGCCAATCAGGTGTCATCTTGTTTTGGCAATGAGCCAATCATGTTTTCTCTTGTTTTGGCAATGAGCCAACAGGTTACAGGACATTTATCAGTGTGTTCTGTAATTGCTATCAAGTTGGTTGTTTTTTTTTTGTGCTCTTTGATTTAGTGTGCTTGTAAAACGTAATAAAATTAAAGAAATGGCGCAAAGAGTTGACTGGTCACCTAGGAAGCGATGTAAAATAGTAATATTAAGTGAACAAGGCTACAGTTATGAAGAAATTAGAAGAAATATTGGGGGAAACTTAACTAAAGGTGGCATTTCTAAATTTTTGAAGAAGTATAAGGAGACTCAGTCATTACAAAACCAGACTGGTAAAGGCAGAAAAAGGTGCACAACAGCAAGTGATGATAGAAGAATTAAAAGACAGTGCCTAGGTGACAGGAAAAAATCATCTCTGTGTATACAAGGTGAAATGGCGCAATGCAATGTGAAGTTAAGTGCAAGGACTGTTCGGCGCAGACTGCATGAATGTGGTCTAAATGCAAGAATTCCACGAAAAAAGCCATTTTTGTCTGTCAAACAGAGGTTGAAAAGATTAAACTGGGCTAAAACCCATGTTAACTGGACAACGGAACAATGGGACAGTGTAATTTGGAGTGATGAGACCAAAATCTCACTGTTTGGTAGTGATGGCGTAAAATACGTATGGAGAAGAATTGGAGAAGATTTCCATCCTGAGTGCATTACACCTACCGTGAAACACCCAGTTAGTGTTATGATTTGGGGTTGTATAACATCAAGAGGTGTGGGCAGAATTTGCGTGATCAATGGGAATATAAATGCCCAAAGATACATAAATGAAATACTTGAGCCCAAGCTGCAGCCTTCTGCATGTGATCTTTTCCAAGATAATGAAGCATTTATATTTCAACAGGATTCAGCTCCATGTCATGTTGCTCGTGTGTGCAAAAAATGGTTTCAAGATCATCATATTCAACTGCTGGAATGGCCTGGAAATAGCCCAGACCTTAACCCCATCGAAAATCTATGGAGCCGGCTAAAGAAGCTTGTTAGTCGGAAGCAACCCAGCAATAAAACACAATTAACAGAAGCAATAATTCAATCTTGGTTTCATATTATAACAGCTGCAGAACTAAAGAACTTGGTTCACTCCATGGGAAAGCGTTGTAAGGCCGTAATTAAGGCTAAAGGTTACCCAACTAAGTATTAACTGGTATGGTGAACATTTTTGTATATCTCATTTTTTCTATGTATATCACCTTTCTTCTTTATGAATGCTGTTCTATTAAAATACGATTCATAAATGTTATTGCATTACAATCTTGATTAAATTACCTTTCCAATGATATATAATTTTATAGTATTGGTACAAAAAAAAGTGGTGTTATTAGCCATCAAACCTCTAAAATAATCTTTTTTCAAAGGGTTTCCACAATTTTGTCCACTACTGTATATATATATATAAACAGAAGTATATAATACATATTTTGGCCTTCGAGTTTAAAAGTTATTTATGAAGGTTTTCTATAATGAATTTATACATGAGAAATAATGGAGTAACATTGATCTCCATTAAGTATAGTTAATTTTATAATTAGATTACATTTTTTGTCAAATTATTCAGATCCAAACAGGTAAAATTTTATTTATTGAGTATAAGAGACAATTTTTAATAACGGCTTTATATGTAAGGTAATATATATATCCCCTTTATTCGCCACACATGACGCTTTTACTAACCCCGGTTGAATAAATTTATTTATTATTATAAATGATATAGAGAAAAGTAATCATTTTTTTTATTTTAAAACAAGGCATTGTCCGAGGAATACTTTAGAAAATAAAACGTCTAAAAGCTTAGGGAAAAAAAGCTTAAAACTGTTTTAGAAAAATTGTTAAAACTTGGTAAAAAAATATCGGAAAAATAAAACCATTTAGAATAGTGATTACTCCATCACCAAAAATGAAGATAAAACTTCCGTGCTTTTATCTTTTTTAATCATAAAACTATCAAACGCCAGATTGAAAATGTATCACGAAAAGCTGATACACAAGACAAGGATTGAAAAAGATCATTAACCGAAAAAGCGGATTTCGTTAGTCAATTCTTCCTGGGCGTGAAATGCAATTTTTTTCGCTCCTTCGGCAAAGCAAATCCGTTGTCATTTTTTCGTATTTTTTTTTTACATCGTTCTTGAAGTTTAAAAGCCGCGTTTTTAGTGAAGTAATCGCGTATAAAAACTTGCAAAAGCACAGAATAAGTTTCTTCAATAAACAGAAAGTGATCTTCAATATTCCATATCGATTTTTATCATCGATATTTTATTGTTCAAAATCATTTCCCCTTTCCTGGGGGGTGTAACTTCATTTCAGAAAAAGGCAAGATTTTTTATTTGCGTATTTGAAAATACCTTATGCGGGCAATATATTTACTACACAGTGTATGTATATATATATATATATATCATCATCATCATATTCAACCATTATCTATCCACTGCTGGATGAAGGTCTCTCCAAATGCTTTCCACACAAGTCTATCCTGGGCCATTCGTTTCCACGTCACCCCAACCTCTTTTCTTATTTCATCCACCCATCTAGTTTGAGGACGTTTTCTAGGTCTTCGGTGGTCTCTTGGAATCCAGTTCAGAATTTCTGTTGTCCATCGTTGATCAGTTCTTCTTGCAATATGCCCAGCCCATCGCCATTTCAGCCCTTTTACTTTAACAATGATGTCCTCTACTCTAGTTTGCTCTCTCACCCAAGTGTTTCTTTTTCGATCTCTCCTAGTTATTCCAAGCATGCACCTCTCCATGCTCCTTTGCGTTGTCTGTAACTTTCGTATTGCTCCAACTGTTAGACTCCATGTCTCTGATCCATAAGAGAGGACTGGCAATACACACTGGTTGAAGACTTTTCTTTTTAGACATAAAGGCAATTTCCCCTTCAGGATAAAAGATAACAATGTCATCAGCAAACCGCAAATGATTTAAATATTCACCATTTATTTTTATTCCCTTGTTATTCCAATTTATCTGCTGAAAAATCATCTGTAAAGCTGAAGTAAAAAGTTTTGGAGAAATGGTATCTCCCTGCCTCACACCTTTACCAATTTTGATAGCTTCGGTATCTTTATGTAACCGAAATTTTGCACTTGCATTTTTATACACACGTTTCACCATGTCAATGTACACATCCTCAATGTCTGTTGATCTTAAAGAGTTGATGACTGCTGATGTTTTAATAGAGTCAAAGGCCTTCTCATAGTCAATAAATGCAACACACAATGGAAGTTCATATTCATGTGTTCTTTCAATTAATTCTCTTAATACTTGAATATGGTCCACTGTACTGAATCCACTTCGAAATCCAGCTTGTTCTCTTGGTTGAGCTGCATCTAATTGAAATCCCCCATGATGAGCTTGATATGTTGTTTCCCTTTGGTGTGTAACTCTTTGATTTCTTCATAAAATTCTTCAACCTCTTCGTCGGTATGGCTTGATGTTGGTGCATATACCTGTACTATCTGAAGTTGGTATCGCTGGGTTAGTTGAACAACGAGCCTCGCTGCTCGATCTGATGTACTTTCAACTTCCAGAAGACAGTCTTTAATTCTTTTGTTGATTAAGAAGCCAACACCACTTGTTCTTCCAGTTTCCGTTCCTCTATAATAAAACAAATGTCCACTTTTAAGTTCCACCAACTCTTCACCTTTTCTTCTAACTTCACTGAGTCCTACAATGTCCCATTTGATCTTGTCTAGTTCCTCTTCCAATTCCTGAAGTTTTGCTTCAGAAGCAAGGGATCGTCCATTATACGTTGCCAAGGTCAATAACAAACGGCAGCCTGGGCCATTCCAGTGATTCTTAGCACCCCCTGCTTTCATGCCACACTGACCGCTGCCTTGATCAGGAGCACTCCAGCACCTGGAGACTAGGGGCCATGGTTTCTGGTGTGTCAACATAATGGAGGAATTAGCCATAATTTCACCACGCTGGCTAGACGGGTTGGTGAATTAGCCCTCCCCTTCCGCCTTTCTATCCGTGCAGCAAATATTAATTTGCCACATAAATAGAAAGCTCAGCCTGCACCACTTGAAGGCGGGGTAGGACACTAGGTTACTGGCCTGGCCGGTTCCACACATCGTCACATACGTTCAGCGTGTGGGTCTCCTTCCAGTTAGATACCAGCAACCCTTTTGCAGGCCATATATATATATATATATTCATACGATGCAGTTTTTAAATATTGCACAAGTGAGAGAAACTGCTTATATATATATATATATATATAAAGAAAAAAAAAGGTTTTCCTCGCCCATTCTTGGCGGAAACAGGCTTTGGGACGGGCAGAGCGCCATGTTCCCAAGCCTCTTTTTACATCACTTCTTAATGTGCCATGTCTAGAAACTTCCTGACAATGTGACACGTGTTTAGGATTGTGGCTTTTTGTATTTCAATGTAGGTGTTTGGGTCAATGTTGAGTATCTCCAAATTCGTCGCAAGCGTTTTTGGTAACGGCTCCTTAATTCTTCTTAAGTCTTCCCACCCACATGCGTGTGCGTGCGTGCGTGCGTACATGCATGTAGACAGACAGACCTGTAAAATAACATTTATGTAAGATACAATGCACAGTATATATGTATTGATATTAATATATCACGAGTATGGCAGTTTTGAGTCATCGGGAATTTAAGTGACGAAGGTGGGAGAAAGATCTCGGTCTTACTGGAAGTTGTCATTTCATTAAAACCACATTAGTGGAAATTAAAACTTCATATGCTGCCATAAACTCTGAAGTCGTTATTGCGGTGATGCCATTTTTTTCTTTCACAAACAAAGATCGTATATATTACACAATTTTGTAAATATAACAGATTCTTCTAAAATATTTCCATGAAAAAATGCCACGTCAGACAGAAAAGAAAAACTTTTGAAATGGAACAATATTTCCCGCATTTGAACGAAAAAGAGAAACTGTCACCAAAGATACGGAACGTGCCGTCAATTTTTTATTCTAATAAAACGTAAATATGACAGAAAAATTCTTGCTCCTTGTTTAAAAAAATACTTGGTACTTTCGATCTGAAATATGCGAAGGATCACGGGATTTCCAATCAATTTCACGCCTCGGCGCATTACGGAGGCCGAATGGAAGTACAGTCAGAAAACGACGAGGAAAAAAGGAAGAAAGACTCGAGAGCGGGGACGAGCACCACTAATAGCGTCCTTTTTGGAAAAAGTCAGGGACTTGGTGGTTTTATTATTTCTTTTTATAAAAAACGAAGTTGCCAATTTGTTTGAACATTGCTGTTTTTCTGCTTTGGATTATTTTCCGAAATGCAGGAGAGTTTTGACATTTTTAAGAAGAAAAAGTGCAGCAAAAGTTAGTACACTTAAACTTACGTCAGCTAGTAAAACGCAGCCATTTTCAAATGTTGAAATTCGTAGAGTTTTGAGATTTTCAAAGGATTTTATTTTAACTCCTGCCAACTTCTTGCCTACTTCTTCTTCTTGCCTACTCTTGCCAACTTCTAACCTATTACTTTAAAAAACTATGAATATATTTCCAGACAAGTAACTTCAAATGAACCCATAGCGTTGTCTATTCTCTTGCATATATAAAAATTATGATGCTGTTGAATAATAATCAACAATTATTTTGATGTTTTCTTTTTTTACAGACATACTCATCAATTTCATCATCTGAATACCATCCCACTCTTTGTTGCATCATATTATCATCATATACAAACCTTATAGCATTTTCGTGATGATAAACACCAGTTAGATCTCCATCTCGCTGTGTGTGTGTGTACGTATGCAGTAAAATCTGTCTGTGGCGATACTCATGTTAACGGGAAACAATATTATCATGGAAAATCTTTCTTTGTAGATAAAATTGACTTTGACACATACTGTACGTATCGGGATCAGGAAAAAATATCGTTACAAATTTCACTTCATGTAATAACAGTGAAGATGAGAAAGGCAAAATGTATATAGAGTTATAGAAATGGCAAATATAACATGAGAATGGATACAATGTCACCTGGTGAGTGGCTGGAACTCCAGCTGATAGGGGTCCCTAACTCCAAGAGACCCTGATCATTTCGGACTGAAAGAAATATTTGTGGAAGCTGCCTCGCCCCCCAAAAAACAATGAGAGAGGACAAATAAATATAGGAACGCAAAATATAGTTGAGTGTGAGACGACATAACATAAAGAATACAGTAAGACCCTCGTGTATCGAAATCGAAGAATCTACAAATATGTTTTGACATATAGAAACTATTTTCCCATATGACGAACGGCGACTTCAGATTATGGGCGCCGACGGCATAAAAAATATTAGGGGACAGTATATCAGTAGAAAGCAGTTTGTTATTAAACAGGGCCGTAGCCAGTGGGTGTTTCTAAGATCCCCCTTCCGTAATGTTTTTGCTACCAATACTTATTCATTAGCGAGGCTGTAAAAAATTCTTGCCTCCCCGAAATAATTTCTGGTTAAGGCCTTGTTGTTAACAACTCTTTACAGGGATAACAGACATCAACAAAGCAGTGTTTAATTTAAATGTGCTTCTGCTTGATGACGCTCATTTTACCATAAAATTAATATTCTAGTTACATTTCCAGTTTCATTTTCACATGCAATGCTCCTTACTAAATTTTGTATTTATTACGCTGATGGTGATGGTGTAAACAGTCTCTTTAATTTATGTCGTTGATAATGAGCGTAGAGGGCCAAAAATTTCCTTGAGCTTGCGAAATTAAAATTGGGAAAATGTAGTTGTGGTTGTAACGTTATTAAAAACGTTCCGTTTGAAAGTTGAAATAATAACATGTCACTGAAAACGCTGCCACTCAAAAAAAAAAGCGCTATATAATACAATCGAACAAAAAGTATAATTACATCATATACAATGTTCTACAAAACTTCTCAATTTAAATCACCTTTTGTGCGACTCGCCGACAAAGCAGAAACGGGTTTTCAAACGAAATTCGAGAATTCTAAGGATTACATTCTATTAAACTGATCAAAGGGCTTGAATTTAGATTCTTAAATATTTATAAATTTCAGAATACTTTTAGCTTAAGTTTCATTCTAAGAGTCTTGTCCGAATATTCCTTAACTTTCTGCGAGTATCTGTTCACAAAGGGGGGGGGGGGCATATACCATTTAAAAAGAAATAAAATTTTAACCCTGATTTTAAACCCCAATTACTTAAAAATGCTGGCAGGTGATCGTAAACATTTGTCGAAGTTGCTTTAAGATGATTACTGGGTTTTTTGTAGGACTTATTTGCTTAGAATGCTATTTGCTTATTTGCGTAGAATGCTATTTGCTTATTTGCGTAGAATGCTATTTGCTTATTTGCGTAGAATTCTATTTGCTTATTTGCATAGAATGCTATTTGCTTATTTTCGTAGAATACTATTTGCTTATTTGCGTAGAATGCTATTTGCTTATTTACGTAGAATGCTATTTGCTTATTTGCGTAGAATGCTATTTGCTTATTTGCGTAGAATGCTATTTGCTTATTTGCATAGAATGCTATTTGCTTATTTGCGTAGAATGCTATTTGCTTATTTGCGTAGAGTGCTATTTGCTTATTTGCGTAGAATGCTATTTGCTTATTTGGGTAGAATGCTATTTGCTTATTTGCGTAGAATGCTATTTGCTTATTTAGTAGAATGCTATCTCAGATTCTTTGCGTTAAATGTATCAAACACTATTCCAGGAATTAGATTGTCTGACATATATGAGCATTTTTTTTTTAGTTAACGATTTTTTTGAAGAAGATTTCATCCAAATAATCTCCAGACACCGTCATCATCTTCCCCGAATTGCATGGTATTTCTAGGTGTCGTATGTTTTACATGCCGTAGATATTC
The DNA here is from genome assembly GCA_006491805.2 of Dysdera silvatica. Lineage (NCBI taxonomy): Eukaryota > Metazoa > Arthropoda > Arachnida > Araneae > Dysderidae > Dysdera > Dysdera silvatica. The sequence continues at coordinate 153,220,656 of QLNU02014176.1, forward strand.
CATGAAATATTTAAAAAATATGTTGGGCACCACGTGACACCTTTAACACCTAGGGATTATGCAAGGTGACTGGACGTATCACTATGCAGCAAGGGAGGAGGATTAAGAAATGGTTCGTGGGGGGGGGGATTTTTTCCGATTTCTATTTTTAGCCAAGTATTCCGTGTTTTTCACTCCATTTTCCATGATATATTCTCGGCTCACAGAGGGACGACCTCTCCAATGCCCAGCTTGAATTTGTTAATGCTATGCAAATCAAATAAGTTTGCAAAATCTGACGTTGTAAGAATTTATACTGTTGAATTTTGGGTATCAACCTATTGGATTAATTTACCATAACGTGGTGCCGAAATCAACATCCATGGAGTTAGTTCCTCACCAAATGGTATTTTAATCAGCATCACTGAAGCGAATTAATTACTCACCAGGTGGCAGAGTCGCTAACAGCCACCACCAGGTGGCAGAGTCGCCAAAGAAAATTTTGGGGAAAGGAGAAGTAAGTTACAGTCTATTTTCATAGGCTTGGTCTTCAGTCTTGAACCAATGGGGGGAGCCTTTGCCTTCGATCCCCCTAATTTTATTAAATGAAAACGCTAGAAGTTTCAAATAGACAAAAATAAAAAATTATATTTATTTCGACTTCTTGTAATTACTTGAGTTGTTGCGACACACAGCGTATAAACATGAAGGCAAGAAAAAAAAAACACAGCAAATCATCGGAGTTAAAATGGCTTAATAACTTTGTTGATAGCTGTTTCGGTGGCCGATCTGCCATCATCATCAAAACCGTCATGACTCTGTTTACATAGGTGAGCGTGAAGCGTTGCCATTCCCATGGTCACAAATTAGCTAGTTGAGGGGCAACAAACTGCGCGTTAGGGGTGACGTTCAGGGCTGTATTTACGTACAGCCCACGATTTTTGGGGTCCACGTAGAGGTCTTTAACAGGCCTGACACTATTTAAATTTAAACGTAATTTTAAGCGTATTTAAATATAACTGTCCGAGACATTTTTATTATTCATATACATGGATACTAAACTTGAAAGCAAAAAATCATAATTTATTGATTAAATATCGCCAGGGTCTATTCTATCCTTTCGGCTTAAGGCCCATAAAAATCATAATCCGGCACCTAGTTTTCCCTGTATTTAAAATTCAAGTTAAGTATTCACATAGTGTATAAAAGAATGCTTTATTTTTTTTATGTTGACAGTTGAAATACATATTTTTTCTTTCAGTTGTTAAGAGAGGATTAGTGCTTAAATCGTGAAATTCAGCTATTTTTAAAAATGTATTTAAATATGAAATATTCTTCTTAAAAATGTGAAAAAATGTGCATCGCGTTTACAAAAATACGATTTACATTATTCAGTTTACGGCTGGGAAAACAGATAAAGTTTAAAAAATAAATTAATAAAACAAGCGAGTGAAAGAAAATTGCCTAAGGTCGATATTTAAATTTAGCAGGTTTCAATTAGCATTAAACCCCCCAACTCTCGAATCACCGAACTCTCTAATTCTCAAGTAACTCGGTAGGTTTTCAGCATTAACAACAGCCATCATTATTGCATTTACGGAAGACCTTTATCTTACCCTTTTTATTGACTACAGGCAGGCGGACAGAAACTAAAAGCAATAGCGTGTGAAATAGCTATTGAAACCTGCTAAATATGATGTTCGTGCATGGAGATTCGAACCCGGGACCTGGTGTTTCGAATGGAGTTGAACGTCGCTGCTTTGGTAGAAATTTCTTAAAAAGATGAATGAGAAATAAATTATTGGCTCAAGAGAAATTAATATGGCTGTGTAGGCTGTAGAAAACTGTGCTTAAATTTATGCAAGTAATGTAAAAAACAGAAGTTTGAAGTAGGATTTCGTAGGTGGGAAAATGTAGCTGAAATGTTATTAAGGAAGGCACTTTTTCTAAGTATTAGAATGGCATTCTATTTATAGTTCGAGTCAAATAATCACATGATGCCGTCCCATTTGCATACATTCCAGATGCGTACGTATCAAAATTTGTCCCAGATGCGTACAAGATGAGAAAATGAGCTCATAGTTATAGTTTCTACCATTTGGCCAACAATTTGGTCACCATTTGGTGGTACATAAGTGCAGGTTCTTATTTCTATACTGTATTTTTGTATAAAAGATAATTTTCACTATGATTTTCCGTCACACTTTTATCCAGGTTTTAGACTGGTAGCTTATTGCTATTTAAAATTTACGTAGATAATATATAGTATATTATACATTTATAAGGAAAAATTACAAAGTAAATTAAAGAATCGATTTCGTCAAAGTAAAATATGTCAAAAGAAACATCGAATATGTTAGAAATTACTGTAAGTTACACGCCCGTGAAACTAAAAGTTAGGAAACATTTTCCGTATTTTTAAATTTGTAACTCTTTTCTATCTCGACTTTAGCCGAGTTCTGACGAGATTGAGAAGACCCGGGCTGCCCTAGGTTAAGTCAGGAACTAGCCTGCGGATCATGAGTGTATGACACATTGCGGCGGCTAGCCACACAGCTCTAATACTATTCAGGCCATAACAAGTTTTTGAATGCGCGCCCTTTTCGTTCGTTCGACAAACACTGTATACGTTGAGCTGACGTCACACCGAACATAAAACATTCGAAACCAACTACTTTTATTTATATTTGTTGACGGGTGCATCTCGGAATGCCCAGTTGATTAGTTATTTCACTTGTAATGGGAAATTACCATTACAAATTTTAACGTTTAAAAAACATCAAAATTATTCTGAATCGTAATTATGTTATGCAGCAGGTTCCTTGCTTATAGTTTTTTGATAGATATGCAAATAGACGTTTGAAATAGAGATGCGTTTCACTAATAAGGAAAGCAATCCATGTGTTTCCCTCCGATTTTAACGAAATTTGGTGTATTTGTAGAGGTGAAAACATTAGATTTTTAGGTGGGGAGGGTGGATCCGCCCCTCGAAAATCGACCATATTTTTGTTTTTCGTCTATAACTTCTGAACAAATCATGATAGTGTAATTTCGTAAATGTACAAAATTTTGCAGCCTATCGACTGGTGTGCAGTTTTCAAATTTTTTTTTTTAAAAATAAGATGAATTATAAAATTCAATTTGCGTATTTTCCCGCAGGGGAAGTAGTGTGTAGGGGAGACGATTTTCTTGTATGCACAGGTGCTAGGCAGGAGAAGTAACACGTAAGGGGCAACACTTCTCTTGCATGCATGGCTGTACGCAGGGGAAGAAGCGAGTAGGGGCGCCTTCAGGCATATTTTCAGGAGAAAGTGGGGAACCGCTTTCACAGACGAAAAACAAATGATATGATTATATATACAAAAAAATCCCTTCAGTGACTCTAGTTAACACCTAAATATGAGATTATTAAGCCAACTTCTTCTGGAGATATAAATATTTACTTTCAGAGAGATTTTCGTGGTCACCCTATATCATGCACTATAATTCGCCGTGTATATGTAATATGTATGTATAATGTATATCTCTAATTACGAAACTGTAAAATACTCCAAAATAGGAAGACAAAGGAAATTGAAACAGATGCAGAGTAATTAAAAGTTAATACGCAAAAGTAAAGTACACATATACCAGATCTACAGGTTTTTAAGTTTTACGGATCAAAGGACAGACGTATAATATATGCCATAAATTTCATAATTAGAGACAACACAGCTCATATACACGGCGAATTATAGTACATGATATAGTGTGACCCACGAAAATCTCCCTGAAAGTAAATATTTATATCTCCAGAAGCAGTTGACTTAATAAGCTCATATTTAGGAGATAACAGGAGTCACTGACGGGATTTTCTTTTGTACACATAATCACATCATTTTTTTCGTCTATGAAAGGAGTT
>QLNU02014176.1:153224635-153261027 GCA_006491805.2 Dysdera silvatica
TGAATACTAAACTTAAAAGAAAAAATCATGTTTTATTAACTAAATATTGTGAGAGTCCATTCTTACCTTCCAGCCTGGGGCCTATAATAACTTAACCCGGCACTGGTGGCGTCTTTTGTTGCAGCATGGGGGACATTTTGTAAATCGGCGAAAACGTGTTGAATGGAAGCTGGCCGTTTACGGATATATCGACTTTGTGAAGTATATGGACTGCTTCGAAAAAATTGACGTCTAAAGTTGAAGAGACTTTTTCAATTAGCCGGGCTTTGGAAAAAAGAAATTTGTGATTATCTTCCCATGAGTGTTTTGTCGAAACAGATTTGTGGAATTCTTGTTTACGACATTCTTAACTTCATGCGTGTAATTATTTTTTTTTTGTTTTAATAATAATTAGTTTTTACTCTTACTGTAATTAATTTTTACTCTCAGCTTCACGCTTCTAATTATTACAAGAGGGTGGGCATATTGGCATAGTAAAGAATATGCCTGTTTCTTCAAAAATAAAATTAAGTTATATCTTTATGGTGACAGAAAATACAAATACATGAAGAGTAACAATTAATATACCATAGAACTCCCATTCATTCAATATCTGTATACTGAAATTCTTTATATATCAAAATCTTGGTGAATCCCGTGATCTGAAGCACGGGTGTAGTTAGCGGGGGGGTCTCGCATCCCCCCAATTTTAAACAAAAGTTTTAAAATAGGTAACGCCGGTTTTAAACAAAAGTTTTAAAATAGGTAATCCAGTTACCTACCTACCTACCTGCCTGCCTGCCTGCCTGCCTGCTTACCTACCTACCCACCCACCCACCCTACTTGCCCTATAGTAGTTAGCTATATTAAATTCCACAAAAGACGGTGGAATTTAGGTATGTTACTAGTGGTTTGATTATGATAAAATTGCGTCCATTAAATTTTAAAATATTTTTAGAGAACGTATTATTCGAAATAATTAATAAAGAAAAAAAATTTCATTATCTTTAGCAATTTAAAAGTTATTATCTATATAAAAGGGAAATGGGAATAAAGATAATATTATAAATATTAATGCATTTGATTTTGAAAATCTGTTCGTTAATATCCCATTGGATTACATCAAAGATATAACGTATTTTCTTTTTGAAAAAAATTATTTCGAAATTATAAGACTTCATCAAACGTTACTGGAGATGAATGCTTATTTTTATCGGAATAAGGACTAGATACTGGGAGAACAGAGCTTTACATTTTGTTATTTATGTTGAAACCATTCATTATTGATTGATGATAGATAGCATCGTAAAATAGGCAAAAATGAGCCTTGGGACTCCATAACAATGAAAAGGCTTATTGACTGGAAACGAGTTTGATAAATTAAACTCCCCACACTTACATTCAAGCTTTGCTTATGATTTCTACACTATACGTGAGCGGTAAACTATGCTTGACTTGACTTGTGCAAGAGGTTATGGGAGTGTTGGTCTCAAAACAGCGTCTCGATTTTCCCAAATTTGTGAGACAATCAAATACAAAGAAACGTTATAATTCTAGTTCGTTACCTGACTTCTTCTCCATATATGAAACAGAATGTATAAGTTATTACTTATTTATAATGATCATGTTATTTAAAATAATTGCCAAAACTATCAGCGGGAAATCTACAGATACTACGTTGCCAGTTTTGGCTCTTTATGTCCTCTTATCACGATTCCGCCCACAATGAAATGTTTCATTTCTGTTTAAGGTTTGCTGCAAATTTAAGAGTATAGCTAGCTATATTACGGCGATAAATGGCCATCTTTTAACTTTTTCCATACGTTTTACGCTTATCTGCTTATTGAAACAATAGCTGGATGGACTGACTAAAATAATTATTTGTGAACACGCTAATATATCGCCTAAAACTAATATGTGTTATTTAAGGAACCGCCTTGTAAAACATCTTCAATCTTAGTAGATTGAAAACATGTGTTGCAAGAAAACGTTCTAACATTAAATCTAGTTTGAATTCTGTTATGAAATGCTACAAATTTAGTAGAAACGTACGACACACTGCGTGTGAAAAACATAACGCAAAAATGCACATAATCGCGCATCCACAAACTAGAAGATGAGCGCGTTTCATTGGATGGTCTCAAGTCAAGCAATCAGTTTCAGGGGATGACCAACGTGTGGGGTTCGTGTCCCAACTCCCGTATTCTTCCACTTCTTGACAACATCACCAAGAGTTGAACATGGGTGAATAATGTCTCCGGAATTTCACGAATAGACACGGCAGCAATGTGACACTCAGCTATAACACCTCTTTCAAATTCACTTAGTTCCCTTGTTTTATCCATATTTTTAGACCAATACGACGTTACCACGCAAACAATCTGACATGGCTTTGGTAGTTTACCTGCGCGCACGCGCTTTATTGGTCAAGTATGATTTTATGTAAATATGCTAGTGTCTGGTCCATTACTGTAGTGTAGCGTGTACAGTCAATAGAATTGGTTCATCGATGACAGGGTTCCAGTCACTTACCAAATTTCTTTCCAGCCTGTGTACGCGACTCAGAAATTGTGATTATAATAAAGTATTGTGAGCAGTAGCATAGAAGTTTAAAATTGGAGATAAAGTGGCTGAAGAGAAGATTTTGTGATGCGATCTTAGGGAAAATAAAATGTTTTCATATCCAAGGGGGGTGTCGAGCGCCCTGCGCCCCTCTTCTACGCCGCTGTTCGGGGTGTAAGGCTATAGCTTAAATGTCTCAAATCTTAAGTCTTTGACAATTTTTTAAAAGACCCACTCTCTGGTTCCAATAACTTTTAACTTCCTGATTGTACACTTTTAATTATAACTTACCTATTAACTAAAGTACTTTTAACTGTAATTAATAAGGCTCGACAAATCCTGTCGTCATTGGCAGGGCTGACGAGAGAGGATAGCAGGGGCTGCTTCCCGGGGAAAAAATTAACAAAAAGTAAAATAATCGAGAAAGGCTAATGAAGAATAATTAAAAAACTGTACATTAAAAGTGTGCAAAATCTTATTAATCTGGATTTAGAGAACAATTTTTCTGGCCTTCCGATTAGCAAAACTAGTTTGGCAGGGCCGGGCCACCCATAACATAGGTCCTTGCCAGCGCGAGCTCCTTCATCCGGGTCCCCTGGAGGTAGCCCGCTACAGTAGCTGCTACCCGGGGACCCGGATGAAGGAGCCAACGCTGGCAAGGACCTATGTTTGGTGGCCCGGCCCTTCCAGACTACTTTTGCTAGTCGGAAGGCCAGAAAAATTGTTCTCTAAATCCAGATTAATAAGATTTTGTACACTTCTAATGTACAGTTTTTTTTTTAATTATTCATTAGCCTGCCTCGATCATTAAAAAAAAACAATAGTAGCTTATGTTAATTTCTTTTTTCATCAGTGATCTTGTAAAAAATTAAGTAATAAGTAAGTAAGTCACAAAACTTAGTAAAATAACACAATGGGCACAGTTTTTCAAAAACTGTGCCCATTGTGTTATTTTACCAAGTTTTGTGATATATTCAGCACAGTGAGTCGTTTTACTTCCATAAGAAGTAAGCCAAAAAAAAATGCGTTTTAATTTAATACTTTTTGTTCATTTCGGGGTTCAACATCCCTCCTTCCCCCACGAAAAAAAATATATCTACCACTGCCCAGAGAAGGGTCATTGTTCCCATCGAAGCGAGCCTGTGGGCGCCCTGCGGGCCCGCGTTGGCTCCCAGCGCCCCTGGTCATTGGTGACTGGATTTTTACAGCTGACAAGAAAGAAAGAAAATTGAGATATTACTTTCCACGCATTCTCTAAACTGCCCTCAGAAACCAAATTATAAACTCAGGAACCCTCCATCCAAAAAATCTTGAAAACAGCAACGATGAACACACGTTTCGTTTTACACAAAAAAAGTAGCCGTTATTAAGCAAGTGATTTACTTCCATTTCCCAGGAGGTACTTGTTGAAAAGGTACGGCTGATAGTCTCTCTGCAATTCTTCTTTAAACATTTGCAATCACAACAATAGTTAATGACTAATGAAGATAAGAGGAGAGTAATCCCACTAAGAGGGTAGTACTGCTGTCAGCCATAAGGAAAGTGCAAGTTAAACAATGTGAAACGTAGGAATGATTCATTCAAAAGAGAAATTAAGTTTTTCATTTGGTAACAGAGCCGTCAGGACAACGAGCTATATATATATATATAGAGAGAGAGAGAGAGAACATTTGATTTAATTTTTCAGAAAAGAATTTAGAAAAGTTTTTTTTTAAGACCAAAGACGAACGCCACTTTAATGAGGATGCTGTCTGGATTTGGGATAAGACTTAAGTCTTCATTTCATATATAATATTTAAATTGAATACATCTTCGTTTTCTACATAGAGTGAAATTGCATGTTTATAAATCTCTAATTCACAAACTATTACTCTAATTCCGAAAAGTACAAGTGGCATTTTTATTTCATCATTCCCATTTCTGAATTTTCGGTTATATAAACTTTTGTATGCTATTTTAACATATTTCAAGGAGAATTGTGTGAGCATGGATTTTATTGAAAGGATAGTCAGAAACTGGTAGAATTAGGAACATGTAGAACTGCAAGCATGTTAGGTTATGTTAACCATGGAAATAGAATGCTGTAATAAACTTATTTTACGTACTTACCGTTAGAGGTGTCAACAACTTTTTAATTTTCTCTGTTTATAGGAAATCGAGCCACACGTGCAGATACCTCTAGGCTTATTTGCGTCATCATCCAGCCCAAAAACGAAGAGTTATTAATGAACTACTTCACCATGAAAACAACATTTGCAGCACCCAGTCAGTTTTACGAAACAAACTTGTTTTTCTCACCTCTCTCTCTCTCTCTCTTACAAGAATATGGATTTCAACATCTGCAAATTCACAATGTCTTCAATAACTTAACTAAAAATCCCCATTTTTCGTACCTCATCACCGACCGAGAACCTAAACATACATATGAAATTTTCTTGCCACTTGCTAGCTGTATTACTGACCACATCGGCAGAATTATTTTTCAAAGACAATATTATACTAGTCATTTGCTCACAAAGTGAAATTTTCAACTTTCTGTAGCTGGTGAATCAACATTTAGATCTTCTTGGAGCACATGGTATTTATGAAATTCCATGTTCTTGTGCGGGAAAGTCAACATTGGACAAAATCGTTGCTCTATTTTATGCTGGAAAGATGGATCTGAAAGCCGCCTTCTTAATAAGTAGCCCTATTCATTTGCAATATCGTCTCACGCTTTGCAGAATGTCCATTCTTCCTTTTTTTCGGTCAAACAAAAGTTCTGATTACATCCGCAAATTTATTATATAGATTCTACAGAGCAGCGACAGAGAATTTTAAGAATCACAATGGCAAGAATATTCATTCTGCTTGGTCTCCTATTTTAAGTAATCTGTATTTGACAATATATTTTCCATTTCTTTTACTCTTTCCGGTTTTGATGCATTCCTCGACACCTTCCGTGCTATCGTTGGCTTCATAACATGTTCCTTCGGCGATTTCCAAAAAAAATTATTGCAACTGCTGAAAATGCGTTGGCATTAATCGGCGATCATCATTGACCGAGAAAGCTTCTGAAGAAGATACACAAGGACGAGCCAAAACGTCAAGGTTTTGAGTATTCAATCTTCTTTAATACTTCAATCACACATCTCTAAACTCAATTTTCTTTCACAATCTAAAATACATTGTTAAGTTTTTGTGAAGCCAACTGCGTGGATTACCTCAAGAGCCAATTGAATTCCTACGTGACAAAGAAACACCAATTGAAGCTGGGGAAAAGATATTAAATGTTAAAACATTAGCCGTTGACAAGTATCTCCATTTTCGACACCATGGAGTTACCATCCCATGGCGATTTAAAAATATTTCGGCGATACTGAATTTCAAACTGATAGTCGAGAGTTTCTTAATATGCTATCTGAATACTGACTTAAAAATGCTACAGAACATATTCTTAACGAATGATAAAAAGTGGACGTATTTTATAAATATTTGAAGCATAATAAACGTGCTATCGTTAGCAGAATCGCGGAAGGAAATATTTTCATTTTTAATAATTCAAAATCCTCTGTAAGAGTCCTTCTAACATCAACAACATTTTGCGAACGTGGATTTAGTTCTATGAATTTAATCAAATTTACAAACATTACTTCGAGGGAAGTTTTCCTAGATTACATTAAAAATTAATTTTCAGTTTTTACAACTTGATAACTGCTCGTATGACGTAATTTACTTAAAAATACCACTTATAAATTGCTATTTGTGGATCAAATTGATCTATTGACAATCCATAAATTGTTATTTGTGGATCAAACTGATCTATTGACAATCCATAAATTGCTATTTGTGGATCAAATCGATCTATTGACAATCCATAAATTGCAATGTATAGATCAAATAGATAAACAATTCACAAATTTCAATTTACAAACGGAATAGATCTGTTGATAATCCGTAAATTGTAATTTATGGCCCAAATAGATCTAATACCGAACCAAAAATTTCAATTTATTAATGAAATAGATCTATTGGCAATCCATTAATAGATCCTGTTATCAAATAATCTGAACTGCACGTTTGGTAAGGAATCCATATGTTATATTATCGAAATTTCTGTATTACTGTTACAATGCGTTCGGAACAAGATCATAGCCAGACTCAAAGCCGGGGCTCCATCCTCCTCTGAAATATAATTACCCCCGGAAATCATTTTTATTAAGATAAATTATTATAGAATTTTGTTGTAAACTTTTTATTTATGAAAAATTTACACGACAATGGAAATTGTTCTTGACCTAAACATTGCACTCAAGAGAGACTTTTTTATGATGGTATCTTGTGTATATCATACTTTTTACAAATGTGCAAGTTTTTCATCTATTCTACAGTAAGAAGGAAATGGAAAATTGTAAATTTTAATACATCACTACAAATTATTAATGCACATTTATTTTAAGAAATATTTTAAATGGATTAATTCACTTCATTCTTAAAATCACTTGTTCCCATAAATCATCTTTTGAAGATTACACTACATGTTCCACTTACACGCATTATTTCATATCTTTCAATTCTGTCGAGGTGTACAGTAGTAACAATTAATTAACCCCATTAAACATTTTGTGTTCATTTTATATTATTAACATTGACATATGCATAAAACACATTAAAAACATTACCGAATTCCTAGCTCAACCCCCATAGCTTTCAGAGACCTCATCTCTATAAAGACATCTGTGTCACTGCGTATTTAGGGTCTTGATAGGGTTGTAACCTCACATTGCCATGAAATTTTGTACACATATATATGCAGTTATGGCCCTGAACCCCCCCAATTCATTGAGTATGTAACCCTCCTTGTGAAATTTGGCAAGCCTATGAATCTACTCAATTTAGGTTTGGAGTTTGCATTATAGTTAGATTCTGCATAATTTTAACTATAATTATTTTACTTTTTAACTATAATTACTTTTACTTTTAACTACAATTACTTCACTTTTAACTATAATTACTTTACTTTTAACTATAATTACTTTACTTTTAACTATAATTACTTCACTTTTAACTATAATTACTTCACTTTTAACTATAATTACTTCACTTTTAACTATAATTACTTTACTTTTAACTATAATTACTTTACTTTGAATTATCATTACTTTACTTGTAACTTACTTTTCTAATGGAATACTCTGAGTTAAGACGTAATTTTGTAATATTTGGATATAAAAAATATTCAGTCGATTTCTTTTCTTTTTTGTCTATATGTGCATTTATGTGTCATGATTTTAATTCATGTCAATTTCGAGCTTCAACATTTATAATTATAATATACAATAAAACCTTCCTAATCCCAAATAACGCACACTTTTCTAGTTTCCAGTCCCAACACTTTCTATGCACAAACACTTCCGAATAATGGATACACCCTCAAATCTCAAACTTCGATTGAGAAGTCTTATTTATAAGACAATGAAAAAATTATTTTAAAGCATGAAAATCCCAATGCGGCGTCACTTTTATAAGAAAACTCCCTTTTAACTTTAAAAAATAATCACAATACCAGTATTGTGCACATTTTTACCATATAATAATTTTCGTTAATTGGATCTCGTTCCTCAATTTATTTCTATTACGACTAAGAGAAGAGAAATAAAAGAAAAACGATAAAAGAAAATAGTTTTGAATTAAACGAATTTCCATTACCGCGGATAGGCGAAACAAAATTAAAGTAAGTTAAATTTTGGTTTATTTTTTAAGAAAGCCATATTTCCAATTTTCTTTTAACTGCTCAGATAAAAATAATCTTCGTTTTTAAAATCCCCTGGTAGATTGTCCAATAACATCCAGTTAATAAAATCTTATTAACTTATAAAAGCTGCCATATGTTGTAAACATAATCTTCTTAATCGAAATTTAAGATCTTTTTTTTTCTTATTTTTTCCGTCGCTGGTTTATTTTCGTCATCTAATTTCGAGCTTCGCTGAATATTTGGCCGATATTAATAAAAAAACAATGGTTAAAAAATTCCAGAGCGATTGAAAAAATTGACTTCCCAAATCCCGTTTTTTTTTAATATTCGATGTATTTAATTTTTTCTAGGATGTTCGGTCAATTTTGCACGAAACGTGTGCTTTTCTAATCGTTTAATAAAAATTGAAATTATGTTTAAAAGATTGTAAAAATCAGCACTTTTTACTATTTTTTCATATTATTAAAAAATCGTTTGATGTGCTAAGTTGAAAAAATCTGCAATATTTTAATAAAATTACAGTTTTTTCGCTTCTAAATTACAGTTAATGCTAGTTTCGATTCTTCGACAATATTCTTTCGAAATCGATTTGTCCTCACAAGATTTCACGACAGGTAATTTGGACGCACACAGAAAATTTGCAGGGGAGGGTTACAAGGATATAATTTTACATATACAGGGATATAATTTTGCACATACAGTGACACAATTTTGCATATATATCATCATCATCATCATATTCAACCATTATCTATCCACTGCTGGATGAAGGTCTCTCCAAATGCTTTCCACACAAGTCTATCCTGAGCAATTCGCTTCCACGTCACCCCAACCTGTTTTCTTATTTCATCCACCCATCTAGTTTGAGGACGTTTTCTAGGTCTTCGGTGGTCTCTTGGAATCCAGTTCAGAATTTCTGTTGTCCATCGTTGATCAGTTCTTCTTGCAATATGCCCAGCCCATCGCCATTTCAGTCCTTTTACTTTAACAATGATGTCCTCTACTCTAGTTTGCTCTCTCACCCAAGTGTTCCTTTTTCGATCTCTCCTAGTTATTCCAAGCATGCACCTCTCCATGCTCCTTTGCGTTGTCTGTAACTTTCGTATTGCTCCAACTGTTAGACTCCATGTCTCTGATCCATAAGAGAGGACTGGCAATACACACTGGTTGAAGACCTTTCTTTTTAGACACAAAGGCAATTTCCCCTTCAGGATAAAACTGTTTCTTCCAAATGCACTCCAGCCAAGCTAAATATATGAATCAGCAATTTCTAGCTCAATGTTGTCAACTTGTATTTTTGTTTCCTCTACGAAATTATTGAACATGATCTTAGTTTTTTGTAGGTTCATCTTGAGTCCAACTTCTTTACTTCTAGTTGAGAGCTCCTGTACCATGTCTTGGAGTTCTGATGGGTTCGTTGAAAAAATAACAATGTCATCAGCAAACCGCAAATGATTTAAATATTCACCATTTATTTTTATTCCCCTGTTATTCCAATTTATTTGATGAAAAATCATCTGTAAAGCTGAAGTAAAAAGTTTTGGAGAAATGGTATCTCCCTGCCTCACACCTTTACCAATTTTGATAGCTTCGGTATCTTTATGTAACCGAAATTTTGCACTTGCATTTTTATACACACGTTTCACCATGTCAATGTACACATCCTCAATGTCTGTTGATCTTAAAGAGTTGATGACTGCTGATGTTTTTATAGAGTCAAAGGCCTTCTCATAGTCAATAAATGCAACACACAATGGAAGTTCATATTCATGTGTTCTTTCAATTAATTCTCTTAATACTTGAATATGGTCCACTGTACTGAATCCACTTCGAAATCCAGCTTGTTCTCTTGGTTGAGCTGCATCTAATTTTTTCTGCAGGCGATGTGTTAGCACTTTTGTGAAGATTTTATAAATAGCAGGTAACAAGCTAATTGGTCGGTAATTTTTTAAATCCTCTTTATCACCTTTTTTATGCAAAAGAATTACTGTTGCAGAATCCCATTGGTTTGGTATGTTACCACTGTTGAGGCATTTGGTAAAGAATTTTGCGAGTATGTCTTCTACATGTTCTCCAGCTTCTTTTAAGATATCTAATGTAATGCCATCATCGCCAGGGGATCTTCCTTTCTTCATACTTTTTATTGCAAATGCTACTTCTTCTTTTAAGATTTTAGGAGCTGTTCCTTCGACTATCTCAGAGTCTTCGTTTAATCCACTGTTTCCCTCATACAGCTTTCTGTAGAATTCTTCAACTCTTCTAAGTATTTCTTCCCTATTTCTTGTTACAGTGCCATCCTCTCCTTTTAATGCAATGATGTGTTTCTTCCCAATAGACAAACTCCCTTTAACAACCCTAAGGCTCTTGTTATTTTCAATGGCTTTCCTTACTAGCTCACAGTTGAATTTTCTTATGTCTTCTTTCATGCTTTTGCGCAAAGTTTTACAAAGTTCTATGTACTCAATCCTGGAACTGGTATTTCGATTGTCCACCTTCATATCTCTTCGCCTTTTCATGAGCTGTTTCGTCTTCTCAGATAATTTGCTATTCTGCTTTTTACATGTTACACCACCAATTTCCCCAGCAGTTTCAATTATTGTCTTAACAATGTTTTCATTTGCTTCTGAGATGTCAACTTCTTCAATAAGTCCTTCCAGTGCAGAAAAGCGATTTTTTAATTCCAACTTGAATGCCTCGGTATTTTCTTTTAATTTCTTTAAATCCACCCTCTTACATACTTGTTTCCTAATGAGCTTCTGCCTTTCTAGTTTAGTATTTAAGTGCATTTTACATCTCACCATTCGATGATCACTTCCAGTATTAAATCTGTTCAGTATGCTGCAATCTTCAATAATTGATTTCTTGTTTGTCATGGACAATAGATATGAACACCTACATCATGCGCACCTACTATACGATTACAAAGCTAGAAACAGACATGACAAATTACAGACCCACACTTCACGCCAAATTCGCACAACAGTACCCACACCTGGACATCAGTATAGAAAGGATAACAACCCAACGCAGGAACATAATAACCAGAAATCTCTTAGCAGAGCCCATACTACAAAGGTTAAGAGATGAAGTCGCCAATGACCTGGCAAACACTTCAACCAGTGTGGCCAACCCTGAAGCACCAGCTAGTAGCGCAAGAGAACCGCTCCAACCAAGCATAGAAGAAGAAGAGAGGAGGGACGTGGAGAAAATGGAAGAAGGTTTCCAATGTGCCCTGGCGGAATATGAAGGCTCGGATGCCGCAACAAGGCCAAGAATACCACGCCAACCGGCATCTTGGAAACTCTGCAAAGCAACCAAGATCCTCAATGAACATACTCTACCACTACACCTACAGAACCACAACTCCCTACAGGAAATACACACCGCCATATACTGTGCAGCAGTAGCGGCATCACGCGCCAATGGGTACGAAGTAAGGAACGAAGGCCGAAGTAACAGAGGAAACAAAGCCCAACCACCATGGCAAGTGAGACTGCAAAAAAGAATAGAAGAGCTCCGCAGCAGCATAGGGCGAATAACCCAGTACATGCAGGGAAATAGGGGTAAGAAATTAGTGAGGAAAGTGAAGATGGCCCTTAAGAGAAATAGGATTCATACAAGACACGAAGAGCCCAATAAACACATCAGCGAATATCTGGATACCCTCAAACAAAAACTGGGTGTATACGCCAGAAGACTCCGAAGATACAAAGACTATACCAACAAAAAACAACAGAACATGCAATTCCAAGCAAACCAGAAGGCCTTCTACAGGAAGCTTCGAGAGACCCCAGCGAACAAAGACAAGTACGAAGCCCCAAAGCCAGCAGAAATAGAGACCTTCTGGAAGACACTATGGTCCAATGAAGTACAGCACAAAAGCGCCCCCTGGATTCAGCAAGAAATGGAGGCTACGAGAGGAATAGAGGAGATGGAGTACACGGGCATCACGATAGAGGAACTCCAGCAGGTAATCCAACGTACGCACAACTGGAAAGCACCCGGTATTGACGGCATACACAACTTCTGGTACAAGAAATTTACCAGCGCCCATGGCCCATTAGCCAAGGAACTTACGGCGATAATTGAAGACCCCAGCAAAATGCCTGAATTCCTCTGCAAGGGAATAACTTACCTCCTACCGAAGGACCAGGATACCAGTAACCCAGCGAAATACCGACCCATTACGTGCCTTAACACCCTGTACAAGATACTCACGGGGTGCATCTCTGAAAAAATAAGCCGGCACAGCGAAAGCAACAACTTAATGACGGAAGAACAAAAGGGATGCCAGAAAGGGACTCTGGGATGTAAAGAGCAGCTTACCATCGACTCAGTTATCCTGGAACAAGCAAGAAAACAAAAGCGAAAACTCAACACCGCATACATAGACTACAAGAAGGCTTTCGACTCTGTTCCGCACTCGTGGCTCCTTGAAATACTCAGCATATACAAAGTGCATCCCTCAATCATCCGATTCCTACAGAGCAGCATGAAACAATGGAGAACCCGGTTACAGCTAAACACGCCAGACAGTAAAATAGAAACGGCCGAGATCCCCATCCGCCGCGGAATCTTTCAAGGAGACGCACTAAGCCCCCAGTGGTTCTGCTTGGCGTTAAACCCCTTGTCAAGGATGCTGAACACAAGTAAATACGGATACATGCTGAAGAAAGACAAGAGAAACCTACATAAAGTCTCCCACCTCATGTACGTAGATGACATCAAGCTATACGCGCCAACAATCACCCAACTCCGACAACTCATCAGTATAACAGAGACATTCTCCAAGGACATAGGAATGGAATTCGGCCTCGATAAGTGCAAAATACAGAAGAATAGCAAAGAAGATTTACCAGGCATCGAACTCGAAGACGGGAGACTACTGAAGACCTTGGACGAGGGCGAAACCTACAAATACCTAGGGATAATGCAAAAACGGCAGCAGGAGCACAAGAAAGTCAAGGTCCAGCTCACGCAAGCATTCCAAGAAAGACTTAGAAGCATTGTGAAGACGAAACTGAGCGGGAAGAACACCACGCAAGCAATTAACGCATATGCGGTACCAGTGCTCACCTACTCCTTCGGGATCATCAAATGGTCCAACACTGAACTAGAACAACTCCAGCGGAAAATGAGAACCATCCAGAGAAGAGCCGGACAACTACACCCTGCAACGGCAATTGAACGGCAAACACTACCCCGGGAAGAAGGAGGACGCGGACAAGCGGACCTCAAAGACTTACATGACAAGCAGATCCAGAGCATGAGGCAATACTTCCAGTTGAAGAGTCCCCGATCGCCACTCATCCAAGCCATAATACAAGCAGATGCAAATTACACGCCACTAAACCTGTGTAGTACCGAAGAGCGTGTCCTCGAAACAGCCAACGAACAGAAACTGAGAACTTGGGCCGGAAAACCATTACATGGCAGGCACTACAATGACCTGCAACAACCACACGTTGACAAAAAGGCATCAAATTCTTGGCTGGCCAAAGGCACTCTCCAGCCAGAGACAGAAGGATTCATGCTAGCCATCCAAGACCAAGTGATCGCAACAAGGAACAATCAGAAATTCATCCAGAGAAAAGACATAGAAAGCGACAAATGCAGACACTGTCATGCGGCATCGGAGACAATCCAACACGTGATGGCAGGATGCAAGATCCTTGCGCAGTCAGACTACAAACATAGACACGATCAAGTAGCGAAAATAGTCCACCAGAAATTGGCAGCGAATGCTGGCTTTCTGACAGAAAAATGCCCGTACTACAAATATGAGCCAGAGACCGTGCATGAGAACGAAACACACAAGCTTTACTGGGATAGAGCAATCATAACAGACAAGACAGTCCCACATAACCGTCCTGACATAACCCTCGTCGATAAATCGAATAAGACCACGTACTTAATCGACATAGCAGTACCCAACACCAATAACATACAGACAACCTACACAACGAAAATCACCAAGTACCAAGATCTCAGACATGAAGTACGAGATATATGGGGTATGGAAAAGATCCTCATCATCCCGTTAGTCATCTCAGCAACAGGGATAGTACCAAAAACGCTTGCGACGAATTTGGAGATACTCAACATTGACCCAAACACCTACATTGAAATACAAAAAGCCACAATCCTAAACACGTGTCACATTGTCAGGAAGTTTCTAGACATGGCACATTAAGAAGTGATGTAAAAAGAGGCTTGGGAACATGGCGCTCTGCCCGTCCCAAAGCCTGTTTCCGCCAAGAATGGGCGAGGAAAAATTTATATATATATATATATCATCATCATATTCAACCATTATCTATCCACTGCTGGATGAAGGTCTCTCCAAATGCTTTCCACACAAGTCTATCCTGAGCAATTCGCTTCCACGTCACCCCAACCTGTTTTCTTATTTCATCCACCCATCTAGTTTGAGGACGTTTTCTAGGTCTTCGGTGGTCTCTTGGAATCCAGTTCAGAATTTCTGTTGTCCATCGTTGATCAGTTCTTCTTGCAATATGCCCAGCCCATCGCCATTTCAGCCCTTTTACTTTAACAATGATGTCCTCTACTCTAGTTTGCTCTCTCACCCAAGTGTTTCTTTTTCGATCTCTCCTAGTTATTCCAAGCATGCACCTCTCCATGCTCCTTTGCGTTGTCTGTAACTTTCGTATTGCTCCAACTGTTAGACTCCATGTCTCTGATCCATAAGAGAGGACTGGCAATACACACTGGTTGAAGACCTTTCTTTTTAGACACAAAGGCAATTTCCCCTTCAGGATAAAACTGTTTCTTCCAAATGCACTCCAGCCAAGTTTAATACGTCTGTTGAGTTCTTTCATAATGTTGCCATCCATTGAAATCAGCTGGCCAAGGTAAATATATGAATCAGCAATTTCTAGCTCAATGTTGTCAACTTGTATTTTTGTTTCCTCTACGAAATTATTGAACATGATCTTAGTTTTTTGTAGGTTCATCTTGAGTCCAACTTCTTTACTTCTAGTTGAGAGCTCCTGTACCATGTCTTGGAGTTCTGATGGGTTCGTTGAAAAAATAACAATGTCATCAGCAAACCGCAAATGATTTAAATATTCACCATTTATTTTTATTCCCTTGTCATTCCAATTTATCTGCTGAAAAATCATCTGTAAAGCTGAAGTAAAAAGTTTTGGAGAAATGGTATCTCCCTGCCTCACACCTTTACCAATTTTGATAGTTTTGGTATCTTTATGTAACCGAAATTTTGCACTTGCATTTTTATACACACGTTTCACCATGTCAATGTACACATCCTCGATGTCTGCTGATCTTAAAGAGTTGATGACTGCTGATGTTTTAATAGAGTCAAAGGCCTTCTCATAGTCAATAAATGCCACACACAATGGAAGTTCATATTCATGTGTTCTTTCAATTAATTCTCTTAATACTTGAATATGGTCCACTGTACTGAATCCACTTCGAAATCCAGCTTGTTCTCTTGGTTGAGCTGCATCTAATTTTTTCTGCAGGCGATGTGTTAGCACTTTTGTGAAGATTTTATAAATAGCAGGTAACAAGCTAATTGGTCGGTAATTTTTCAAATCCTCTTTATCACCTTTTTTATGCAAAAGAATTACTGTTGCAGAATCCCATTGGTTTGGTATGTTACCGCTGTTAAGACATTTGGTAAAGAATTTTGCAAGTATGTCTTCTACATATTCTCCAGCTTCTTTTAGGATATCTAATGTAATACCATCATCACCAGGGGCTCTTCCTTTCTTCATATTTTTTATTGCAAATGAAACTTCTTCTTTTAAGATTTTAGGAGCTGTTCCTTCGACTATTTCGGCGTCTTCGTTTAATCCACTGTTACTTTCATATAGTTTTTTGTAGAATTCTTCAACTCTTCTAAGTATTTCTTCCCTATTTCTTGTTACGGTGCCATCCTCTCCTTTTAATGCAATGATGTGTTTCTTCCCAATAGACAAACTCCCTTTAACAACCCTAAGGCTCTTGTTGCTTTCAATGGCCTTCCTTACTAACTCACAATTGAATTTTCTTATATCTTCTTTCATGTTTTTGCGCAAAGTTTTGCAAAGTTCTACATACTCGATCTTGCGACTGGTATTTTGATTGTCCACCTTCATAAGTCTTCGCCTTTTCATGAGTTGTTTCGTCTTCTCAGATAATTTGCTATTCTGCTTTTTACATATTACACCACCAATTTCCCCAGCAGTTTCAATTATTGTCTTAACAATGTTTTCATTTGCTTCTGAGATGTCAACTTCTTCAATAAGTCCTTCCAGTGCAGAAAAGCGATTTTTTAATTCCAACTTGAATGCCTCGGTATTTACTTTCAGTTTCATTAGATCCACCCTCTTACTTACTTGTTTCCTAATGAGCTTCTGTCGTTCTAATTTAGTATTTAAGTGCACTTTACATCTCACCATTCGATGATCACTTCCAGTATTAAATCTGTTCAGTACACTGCAATCTTCAATAATTGATTTCTTGTTTGCCAGGATATAGTCAATTTCACTAGTTCCCCCATTTGGGTGTTTCCATGTCCATTTTCTTTGCGGTTTCTTCTTAAAAAATGAATTCATGATGCTAAGATTTTCAGCTTCTGCAAATTCGATGAGTTGATCGCCACGTTCATTCCTTTCCCCATATCCGTATTTACCAACCGATGTCTCTCCTTGTTCCTGTTGTCCAATTCTTGCATTGAAATCCCCCATGATGAGCTTGATATGTTGTTTCCCCTTGGTATGTAGCTGTTTGATTTCTTCATAAAATTCTTCAACCTCTTCGTCGGTATGGCTTGATGTTGGTGCATATGCCTGTACTATCTGAAGTTGGTATCGCTGGGTTAGTTGAACAACGAGCCTCGCTGCTCGATCTGACGTGCTTTCGACTTCAAGAAGGTAGTCTTTAATTCTTTTGTTGATTAAGAAGCCAACACCACTTGTTCTTCCAGTTTCCGTTCCTCTATAATAAAACAAATGTCCACTTTTAAGTTCCACCAACTCTTCACCTTTTCTTCTAACTTCACTGAGTCCTACAATGTCCCATTTGATCTTGTCTAGTTCCTCTTCCAATTCCTGAAGTTTTGCTTCAGAAGCAAGGGATCGTCCATTATACGTTGCCAAGGTCAATAACAAACGGCAGCCTGGGCCATTCCAGTGATTCTTAGCACCCCCTGCTTTCATGCCACACTGACCGCTGCCTTGATCAGGAGCACTCCAGCACCTGGAGACTAGGGGCCATGGTTTCTGGTGTGTCAACATAATGGAGGAATTAGCCATAATTTCACCACGCTGGCTAGACGGGTTGGTGAATTAGCCCTCCCCTTCCGCCTTTCTATCCGTGCAGCAAATATTAATTTGCCACATAAATAGAAAGCTCAGCCTGCACCACTTGAAGGCGGGGTAGGACACTAGGTTACTGGCCTGGCCGGTTCCACACATCGTCACATACGTTCAGCGTGTGGGTCTCCTTCCAGTTAGATACCAGCAACCCTTTTGCAGGCCATATATATATATATAGTATGTACATCGGATGGTAAATTACTCACAAAGAAACGATTGAGTTCTCGACTCTTGTTGGGAATCGAATTAACAACCTTTTTGCATCCCGTCGGGAGTTCTTGCCCACTGAGCTGCAGGCGTCAATCGAAATCCCTTCTGCTGGTGAATATAAAACTTAACTACGGGTAAGTTCACAATTAATGAATCTGAGATGACTTCACATTACTAGCTGTATGTATACTGTTGATTGTTTCATTTCGTTATTACTTTATTTGACTTGTCGTGTGGCAACAGTACTTATTTCATTATATTATTATTATTTTTACTTTCTGTTAATGGCAACACCACAAATATGTGTAATTGTTTTCCAGTTCTATAATAAAAGTCAGTTGATAATCGTTCGCCGTCTAGTCAAGACGTGTGTTTTATCTCTTGCTAATAATGCCAACCCAAATTCATAACAAGATCGGTGCTTGGATAGCTTTTTAAACTAAAAAAACGAAATAAAGGAGCTAAGGGCGTAATGAAGTTTGATCGATGACTGCAAGTGAATGATTATTGTCATTTGACTGCATAGAAAGTGGTTGTAGGCTCGACTCAAACAAGGTGCTGAGAGACCGTTCTTCTCTTTGCAAATAATTTATCATCTAATATTATCACACATTCATTCATCATAGCCGAATGTGTGATAATATTAGATGATAATTTATCATCTAATATTATCACACATTCGGCTATGATGAAAACTGTTGATTTTAATGAATAGTGCTAGTATATACATGTTGCAGTTTTCGGCGATCCAAACTGGATGAGTGTATGACCGCCACTCGTCCCCTGCCTGCGCCACTCATTAGACAGAAGCTACAGCTCACAGAGACATTTGAACTGCGATGCATTTACACTCAAGTTATCTTAAGGGGCGTGAAGCCTAACTGAGTTATATAACGTTATATAACGTGCCTTGATGTGCTGAAAACATCATTGAATTTTGAAAACATCGACAAATTTTGAAGTCTAACGGATTATGAAGATTTTAATGAATTCTGAAGATTTTATTTAATTCTGCAGACTTGAATGAATTCTGATGAGTGATAATTTCCGAAAACTTGAATGAATTGTAACTACTTTAATGAAATATTAATTTCAGAACAGAGACATATATGAACGAATTAATATTCATAGTTTAATGTTTTCTTTCGGTAGGTTTTATCTACTTATTTATTTACGAAAATTCAATATGCTTTACAGGAAGTTTCCGGATACAACGAATATTAAAATTTTTTGTTTTTAAATTGACAACGACACTGCTCGTTATAAAATTAATTGAAAAGGACAACAAATTAACACAGTTTAATTAAGTTTAATCGTTTACAGACTGTTTCAATAGCCCTGGGCTATTTTCGTCAAAACGGTCGACGATATATACACAATATGTAATGACAAATGCGTGTTACAAACGGCGGTTACAGGCAATGAAATGAATGGTAAAAATACAAACACATGTGTTAGGGGAAACGTAGTAACGTTAAGTTTAAAGAAACGTCTCTAGTAGTATAAAATGAGTTTAAAATGATCCAGACTAGTAGAAAAATTATACTATATGGGAGGAAATGCATAATGTGAGACAGAAGAAACATTTTATGAAGAAATATTGTTCGATGTGGGGAGAAAATTCGTCCAAAAGGGAGAAATGAAATTGGACGGTAACTAGTCATTAACGGCATTATCTGCGTTGGCGATTATACGTCAGAAAAAAAATGATAAAGAATTTCCCATGGCAAGTACGTCAGTTTGCCAAACTGCCTACTACTCTCGTTGGTTCCTCATTGCCCGCGTTGAAAACTGTCTGTATACCCTTTGTGCCAAAAATATCTACCAAGATTGCTTCTAGCCTTCGAAAATTCGATTTTTGTGTTGTTTTTACTCCCATTCATAAACTGTGATTCTCCAAATTTAAAGAGGTCATCCTTGACCTTGATTTTTGGGGAATTTATTCCATTTCTTACCAATGTGATCGTGTCTACATTGGCCAAACACGCAGAGCCCTTCAAATTCGTTTAAAAGAATATGACGCTTATGTGCGGAAACAAGACCTTCACAGATCTGCTTTGGCTAAACACTCGTGGGAATCCGGTCATAAATTGTTATTTCATAAAGCTTGGATTTGGATTTTTTTACGGCGCAAGAGCATCTGGGCTGTACTGCGCTATATTTCATAAAGCACAATTTATCCAAAAAGTTTCCTCTCCACTGGACCTCAACTTTTTTTGAGGCCTTACATACAATTGCCAACGCAGATAACGCCGTCAATGACCGGTTGCCATCCAATTTCTTTTCTCCCTTTTGGAAGAACTTTCTCCCCACATCAAACAATACTTCTTCATAAAATGTTTCTTCTGACTCACATTACGCATTTTCTCACATATAGCATAATTTTTCTACTAGTCTGTATCTTTTTAAACTCATTTTATACTACTAGAAACATTTCTCTAAACTTGATGTTCCATTACCAGAGACGTTTCCTTTAACACATGTGCTTGTATTTTTACCGTTCATTTCTTTATACCTGTAGCCGCCATTTGTAACACGTATTTGTTATTACACATTGTGTGTATATCGTTGACCATTCTGACGAAAATAGCCCAGAGCTATTGAAACAATCTGTAAACGTTTTAACTTAATTAATCTGTGTTAATTTTTCTCCCTTTTCAATTAATTTAACGAATATTATTTTTTATGCGGCATGCGTATATATTCCTAAATATTTATTTTATCCCTTTTATTCAGATATCGCTTCAATAAGTAAATAAGCAAGCGTGATATATGATGGGGAAAATGCGCAGACTGGCTATTTATAGCTGTAATAAATCCCGCTGCAATATTTTATTTACAGTATACCCGAAATAAAAATAAGATGCTACATACTAACGAAAGGAATCGTGATAAGAGGATGTAAATTGGCAACAACTAAGCTATAATGGAAATATCATAAAAATTCATCATAAAGAAACATAATACCTTCTGCATTGTTTATAATCATAATTGATAATCAGCATATTTATTCCATTGTTAATTAAGATATGCAGGTTCTGGGATAAATATTCAGTGACTCGGTGCAAATTTTTTTTTATTTATTTTTTTTAATTATACTGCCCGATTGAGAACATGCCACCGCATGAACGAATGCTCAAAAACAAACCAAACTGCACGCACAGATAACCAAACAGGTACAGAACAAATTTTTGTTCATTTTCATATAGGAACTCCAGTAGCCTAAAATGCAGGATCAGCCTAAATTGCAGTATCAAAACTCCAGTAGCCTAAAATGCAGGATGATCAATAAGAGGTGGGGCCTCCATTTTGGGTGATACATTGCGGAACCTGGTGTAGCATCATACCATGGATGTCCGAATAATGTCCTGGAGTATCTTTGGCCATGTTATGGTGATCGGAGTCCAGAGTACGTCTTCATTTCGTGGGGGATGGGAAGTTATTCAACCGACTCCAATCTTGTCTCAAGGATTCTCAATTGGTGAGAAATCGGCGGTAGGAATGTCGGACTGTTCAGGGAAGCATCCACACACCTCGCAAATCATTTGGGCTGACCTGAGCTTTATGCGGCCGGGCATTATGCTTTTGGAAAAGGTTGGGATGCCTTGCAGTCATGGTTTTGCCATGCGACGCATAACTTTATCAACGAAGTAGTATGCCGTTAATGTGTCCGTAATGCATATGAGAGGTAAGCGGCTGGTCACGCTGATGGCACTCAAACCATGGTTCCACATTAATGGGCGGTGTGACTTTCGGAAATGACAGAGAAATCTTCCAAATGGCCACATTGACGCCAAACTGTCACATAATGATTATCATTGCTGAAACCGAAATATAACCGTGTGTATATATGGCCTACAAAACGGTTGCTGGTATCTAACTGGAAGGAGACCCACACGCTGAAAGTATGTGAAACGTGTGTGAACGCAGAAATACAAATCGGGACAGTAACCTAGTATCATATACCTCCTTCTAGTGGTGCTTGTCGGGCTTTTTATTTATAAAGCAAATTAATATTTGCTGCATGAATAGAAAGGCGGAAGAGGAGGGCTAATTCACCAATTCGTCTAGCCAGCGTGGTCAAATTATGACTAATTCCTCCACTGTGTTTATGCGCCAAAAACCATGGCGCCTAGTCTCCAGGTGATGGAGTGCTCCTGATCAAGGCAGCGGTCAACGTGGCATGAAAGCAGGGGTGCTAAGAATCACTGGAATGGCCCAGGCTACCATTTGTTATTGACCTTGGCTACGTATAATGGACGATCCCTTGTTTCTGAAGTAAGACTTCAGGAATTTAAAGAACTTGAAAAGATCAAATGGGACATTATGGGACTCAGTGAAGCCAGAAGAAAAGATGAAACGTTAGTGGAACTTAAAAGCGAACATTTGTTTTATTATAGAGAAAACAGAATTTTAAGAACAAGTGGTGTTGGCTTCTTAATCAACAAAAGAATTAAAGACTGTCTTCTGGAAGTTGAAAGTACATCAGATCGAGCAGCGAGGCTTGTTGTTCAACTAACCCAGCGATACCAACTTCAAATAGTACAGGTATATGCACCAACATCAAGCCATACCGACGAAGAGGTTGAAGAATTTTATGAAGAAATCAAAGAGTTACACACCAAAGGGAAACAACATATCAAGCTCATCATGGGGGATTTCAATGCAAGAATTGGACAACAGGAACAAGGAGAGACATCGGTTGGTAAATATGGATATGGGAAAAGGAATGAACGTGGCGATCAACTCATCGAATTTGCAGAAGCTGAAAACCTTAGCATCATGAATTCATTTTTTAAGAAGAAACTACAAAGAAAATGGACATGGAAACACCCCAATGGAGGAACCAGCAAAATTGACTATATCCTGGCAAACAAGAAATCAATTATTGAAGATACAGTGTACTGAACAGATTTAATACTGGAAGTGATCATCGAATGGCGAGATGTTAAGTGCATTTAAATACTAAATTAGAAAGACAGAAGCTCGTTAGGAAATAAATATATAAGAGAGTGGATTTAAAGAAACTAAAAGAAAATACTGAGGCATTCAAATTGAAATTACAAAATCGCTTTTCTGCACGGGAAGAACTTATTGAAAAGGTTGATATTTCAGAAGCAAATGAAAACATTGTTAAAACAATAATTAAAACTGCTGAGGAAATTGGTAGTATAACATGTAAAAAGCAAAATAGCAAATTATCCGAGAAGACGAAGCAGCTCATGAAATGGCGAAGAGATATGAATGTGGACAATTGAAATACCAGCTCCAGGATTGAGTGCATAGAACTTTGCAAAACTCTGCGCAAAATCATGGGAGAAGACATAAGAAAATTCAACTGTGAATTAGTAAGGAAAGCCATTGAAAACAACAAGAGCCTTAGGGTTATTAAAGGAAGTTTCTCTGTTGGGAAGAAACACACCACTGCATTAAGAGGAGATGATGGCACCGTAATAAGAAATAGGGAAGAAAATATTTCGAAGCGTAGAAGAATTCTGCAGAAAATTCTACAAAGCCTTGCGCCTCATGCTTTACCCTTAAATAGTATTACACAATCAGCATAATCAACCAATGGTGACGTCAGCTCGGCACGCTGTTGCTCAAACAAGCCCAATCTCCGGCCCGGTTGGCTTCAATTTCAACTATGATTACGCAACACCTGTTACATTTGGACTCAAGATGAACCTGCAAAAAACTAAAATCATGTTCAATAATTTCCTAGAGAAAACAAAAATACAAGTCGACAACATTGGGCTAGAGATTGCTGATTCATATACAGTAGTGGACAAAATTGTGGAAACCTTTTGAAAAAAGTTTATTTTAGAGGTTTGATGGCTAATAACACCACTTTTTTTTGTACCAATACTATAAAATTATATATCATTAGAAAGGTAATTTAATAAAGATTGTAATGCAATAACATTTGTTCAATTATCTGTATTCTATCAAAAGTTATAGCCAAATAACCAGAAAAAAGAAGCACAGCTTGCTTACATTTATATGAAGTAGCTTTCCTTCATTTGAATGTGGCCAATGAGCATGAGTGTTTACAGAGCCAATCAGGTGTCATCTTGTTTTGGCAATGAGCCAATCATGTTTTCTCTTGTTTTGGCAATGAGCCAACAGGTTACAGGACATTTATCAGTGTGTTCTGTAATTGCTATCAAGTTGGTTGTTTTTTTTTTGTGCTCTTTGATTTAGTGTGCTTGTAAAACGTAATAAAATTAAAGAAATGGCGCAAAGAGTTGACTGGTCACCTAGGAAGCGATGTAAAATAGTAATATTAAGTGAACAAGGCTACAGTTATGAAGAAATTAGAAGAAATATTGGGGGAAACTTAACTAAAGGTGGCATTTCTAAATTTTTGAAGAAGTATAAGGAGACTCAGTCATTACAAAACCAGACTGGTAAAGGCAGAAAAAGGTGCACAACAGCAAGTGATGATAGAAGAATTAAAAGACAGTGCCTAGGTGACAGGAAAAAATCATCTCTGTGTATACAAGGTGAAATGGCGCAATGCAATGTGAAGTTAAGTGCAAGGACTGTTCGGCGCAGACTGCATGAATGTGGTCTAAATGCAAGAATTCCACGAAAAAAGCCATTTTTGTCTGTCAAACAGAGGTTGAAAAGATTAAACTGGGCTAAAACCCATGTTAACTGGACAACGGAACAATGGGACAGTGTAATTTGGAGTGATGAGACCAAAATCTCACTGTTTGGTAGTGATGGCGTAAAATACGTATGGAGAAGAATTGGAGAAGATTTCCATCCTGAGTGCATTACACCTACCGTGAAACACCCAGTTAGTGTTATGATTTGGGGTTGTATAACATCAAGAGGTGTGGGCAGAATTTGCGTGATCAATGGGAATATAAATGCCCAAAGATACATAAATGAAATACTTGAGCCCAAGCTGCAGCCTTCTGCATGTGATCTTTTCCAAGATAATGAAGCATTTATATTTCAACAGGATTCAGCTCCATGTCATGTTGCTCGTGTGTGCAAAAAATGGTTTCAAGATCATCATATTCAACTGCTGGAATGGCCTGGAAATAGCCCAGACCTTAACCCCATCGAAAATCTATGGAGCCGGCTAAAGAAGCTTGTTAGTCGGAAGCAACCCAGCAATAAAACACAATTAACAGAAGCAATAATTCAATCTTGGTTTCATATTATAACAGCTGCAGAACTAAAGAACTTGGTTCACTCCATGGGAAAGCGTTGTAAGGCCGTAATTAAGGCTAAAGGTTACCCAACTAAGTATTAACTGGTATGGTGAACATTTTTGTATATCTCATTTTTTCTATGTATATCACCTTTCTTCTTTATGAATGCTGTTCTATTAAAATACGATTCATAAATGTTATTGCATTACAATCTTGATTAAATTACCTTTCCAATGATATATAATTTTATAGTATTGGTACAAAAAAAAGTGGTGTTATTAGCCATCAAACCTCTAAAATAATCTTTTTTCAAAGGGTTTCCACAATTTTGTCCACTACTGTATTTACCTTGGCCAGCTGATTTCAATGGAAGGCAACATTATGAAAGAACTCAACAGACGTATTAAACTTGGCTGGAGTGCATTCGGACGAAACAGTTTTATCCTGAAGGAAAATTGTCTTTGTGTCTAAAAAGAAAGGTCTTCAACCAGTGTGTATTGCCAGTCCTCTCTTATGGATCAGAGACATGGAGTCTAACTTTTGGAGCAATACGAAAGTTACAGACAACACAAAGGAGCATGGAGAGGTGCATGCTTGGAACAGCTAGGTGAGATCAAAAAGAAACACTTGGGTGAGAGAGCAAACTGGAGTAGAGGACATCATTGTTAATGTAAAAAGGCTGCAATGGTTATGGGCTAGGCATATTGCAAGAAGAACTGATCAACGATGGACAACAGAAATTCTCAACTGGATTCCAGGAGACCACCGAAGACCTAGAAAACGTCCTCAAACTAGATAGGTGGATGAAATAAGAAAACAGGTTGGGGTGACGTGGAAGCGAATTGCTCAAAATAGACTTGTGTGGAAAGCATTTGGAGAGACCTTCATCCAGCCATGGATAGACAATGGTTAAATATGATATATATATATATATATTAGGACGAATTACCTAAAACTTGTTTCTGCATAGGTGTGGCATAAAGCTCTAGGCAGTTTAATTGGTAATTTAATTTCAAAAGCGAAACGCACACCCAGAATTTTTTTTCAGCCAATTGTATAGATTTTATGCCAGTATTAGTGATTTAAGTATTATAACCGTCCAAGAAACCATTGCCTACTTCTGACGTAAAAGTTACCCAATTGGCTGAAAAACAAAATGCGCGTGCGTTTCGCTTTTGAAATTAAATTGCCAATTGAACTGCCTAGTGCTTTACAACGCACTCATGTTGTTTTACAGTTGTTGTCACAGAAACAAGTTTTCTGTAATTCGTCTTAAACTAACCCTCGAAGGTGTTAACAGATGCAGACAGCTGGCTCATTGGTTGGACGTCTTTGGCGATTATCACAAAAAAGTATTGACCTGTCACCAAAATGAAGGCCACTTTTATATCTCAAAATTGTCCCAGAAACACCTCTGTGCCGTTATTTTCCGAGAGCTGCTGAACACCCTGCATATATATATATATATATATAACATTGTTAAAAAGTAAAGGCCTGAAATGGAAATAGGCAGGCAATATAAATTGGCGAACCGACAGCAGATAGACAAAAGGAATCCAAGAATTGATTCCACTGCCTATAAAATGCTGAAGAAAAAGTTCGCAGATGAGACTGGTGAAATTGTCCAATATATTAAACCAATCAGGCAACAAAAACCCACAAGTACGTCTTGGTTGGAAATACGTTGAAGAGACTTCTTTCATTTCGTAGTGTACGAAGCATGGTTAAAATGATGATTATTATGTGTGTGTGATGTATTATTATTACTTTCTTATTATTATACTTAGATATACACAAAGTAATTCAAGTATATGTTTGCTATTTTTTGATCGATGCATTCTTTTTATTTTAGATATATGTGACAAATATATTTTCTTCAATTTTTATTCTTTTTACCACCAAAGCCAAGCATCAGTATAAAATGGCTATTCCAAATATATGCTATTGTGGTTTTTAATATATCATCACCATCAAGTGCCTTCTGCGATTCGGAGGTTGGGGGCCAATATGGACGACATTTTCCTGTCTCTACTGGCATGGATAATGTCTTTCGTGCTTAGCCTAGTCCAAGCCTGTAAGTCATCCATGTATCCTCTTCTTTTTCTGCCTCTGGATCTCTTCCCCACGATGTTTCCTTTCAGTGCCAGTTGGGGTATTTTGTACTTTTCTCCTCTCACTATATGGCCGCAATAAGATAACCTTCTTCTCAGAATTGACGTGATGGTTGTTCTTTTTATATTGGACCTGTTCAGAACTTCTTGATTGGAGATTTTCTCAGTCTATTTTATTTTCAATAATATTCTGAAGGTCCACATTTCAAAATCTTCGATTTTTATCTCTGGCGTCTTTTTTTAATACATATACTTTTAAATTTCGAAATGAACAAATTAATTCTGCTTTTGTTCTCTTCCATTATGTCTAAGAAATATGCAAAGCATCTGCTTTATAGACCTTTCTATAACTTTGACTATATTAGTTCGTTAAAGTATAGCGAAATTTAGAAGAACTAAAACCTGCAGGGAATAGACGCAACCCGGGGGAATAGGAATACGCCCCCCTAGAAAAAAGAAAATTTTAAATGGACGATATGTTCAGAACATTGGAGTAAAAAGCTATAACCTTTCTTGGGCTTGAAGACAATCCAATTTAAGGAGAGATAGAGAGAGAGAGTGGAAAGTTAATAGATTAAATTAGTATAGAAATCAAATAGTAGCATTAATATTTATACAACAAAAATCGTATTCTTAACTAAGTTTATCTGTCACAATATCGCAATATACTTAAATACAAATATATTATCTGTAAAAATGCCATTCGAAAATATATATACGTATCCGAAATTATCCTATTCCATTTAAGGAACGAAAGTCTGGCAGTTCCGTTTCAAATATCATTCGACAGAACGAAGTACATTTAAACAAATACTTTTCCGTGGCGCATGTAAGCGTAATTCGAAAAGGGTGACGTGGCTTGCAAGAACCAACAAATGGAATTCATTTACTTTGAAATTTGTTGTCAAAGACAAAAATTCAAAACTTTTCGATCTAAACCAGTTTTTGCATGACCTGCCGACAAAGCGGACTCAGAATTTCAGAAGAAATTCGAGAAAATTCCGAGAATTAAATTCCATTAAATTGTTCAAAGGATTTGAGTTTAGATTCTTAAATATTTAAATTTTAGAATGCGTTTTGGATAAAACTCCTGCTGTGAGTCTCGTCTGAATATTCTTTAAAATTCAGTGACTACTTATTCTCAAACGAGCCTTGTTTCGTGTAAAAAACTAAAATTTAAACTTGGTTGTATTTCTTCTGTTTTAAAATAGGGAAGGACAAACTATAAACATTTGTGAAAGTTACTAAAAATTATAACTTTACTTTTATTGTGTCTATTTCCTTTGAATGGTGTTTTGTTCATTGAGCTAGCTTCGAAATATAGAAAAAAGTTCTAGCCCCCAACTACACTGCTAGCCATTAAAATTACAACACCACGAAGGCGGCACGCAACAACCACGAAATTGATATGAAAGTTACAGCATGCTGAGATGTTTAAATGATTAACATTTCAACGCATGCTCGCAAAATATGTACAAAGTACCTAAAATCTGTATAAAAGAGAAGATTTCAAAGCGAATTTCTCGTGCGAAAAACCGCATCCGCACG
Source organism: Dysdera silvatica (assembly GCA_006491805.2). Lineage (NCBI taxonomy): Eukaryota > Metazoa > Arthropoda > Arachnida > Araneae > Dysderidae > Dysdera > Dysdera silvatica. Next base: position 153,253,290 of record QLNU02014176.1, read on the forward strand.
TTGATAGTGTGAAGGTCTTGTTATGCTTCGTGTAAGGAGGAGGAACGCCTGCCAGTTAGAGCTATAAAAAACCCGGGAATTTTGGACACATTGGAAACTTTGATGGGAAGAAACCAAGATAGCTAGAATAAAGGAGGTAGTCCCGTCCACACCTTTCTTCTTCTTCTTCTTCTTTTTGCAAGGGTTTCATTGGGAAGGGTGGCCGCCGGGGGCGGCGCTGTAATCCCAGACAGGACGCTTGAACAGCGTAATCAGCCGCCGAGGCGGCATACCTTTCTTCCTATTGGTCGGTTGTGTTGAATCGACCAATAGGAAGAAAGGTGCGGACAAGACTACCTCCTTTATTCTAGTTATCTTGGTTTCTATGTTCAAAATTTCCAATGTGCCCAAAATTCCCGAGTTTTTATAACTCTACTACCAGCACGTGTCAGATTTTGATCGCGATATAATCGTAGCCTATTGGGACTTCAGTTTATTATTCAGCGATACTGCTGCTCGCGTTGTTCGAGATTCCATAATTGTCTCGAAAATATGGAATCGATGGGTCCAGAAGGACCATATAGAACGCCATGCGGGATCTCAGTGGCCACCGATCACTAACACCCAAGAAGGTAGACATGTTATTCATATGGTCTTAAGCGATCGTACAGCCACGTCACGTACTCTGTGTCAAGAACTTCGGTTATTTTCAGTACAACAAGTATGTACACGGAGAGTGCGACGTTTGTAGCACCACGGATTGTCACCACGGCGACCATTGTTGCAGCTTCCCTTGACGTTGCAGCAAAGACAATCACGCCTATAATGGTGCGTTCAACGACGAACATGGACGCAGGAGTGGCGTCACGTCGTCTTTTTTTACGAATCCCAGTTCTGTGTACAGTTTTATGATGGTCGTACTCGTTTGTGGAAACAAAGAGGGGAACAAACATTAGAAGCTTGACCTAGTAATCGTCATGCGGGTTCAGCACCTTGAGTGATGGTCTGTCGTACTATTGGGTACACATCACAATCACCTCTTGTTCACATAGTGGTAACTTGGACAGCTGCCTTTACATTTCTTATGTGTTAAGGCCCGTGGGTGTGCCCCACCTTCAAGGCCTCCGCCACATTGCCTTTCAACAGGACAATGCACGACCGCATGTTGCTCGTGCTGCCCTGACTTTCCTCAATATGGGAGGTGTTCGATTGTTGCCCCGACTAGCATATTCTCCAGATATCTCACCAACTGGAAACGACTGGTCAATGTCTGCCGAAAGACTGCCACGCCACCACTCACCAGCTCGTACAATAGATGAATTCTGGCATAGAGTTGAATCGCATGGGCTGCTTTATCCATGCCTGCAATCCAAACTCTGTTCGACTTGATACCCAGGCGGATTATAGCTATTATTCCTGCCAGAGGCGGCTTTCTCTGGGTACGGATTTCTGCATGTTCTGTACCTCGAAATTACTGATAATTTTAATCAATTCTGCTTTTCATTATACTGTATGTGTTCTATAAATATAATTCTGCTATGTACTTTCCTTCCTGATGTAGCAATTTTAATGGCCATCAGTGTAAATTCTCCGTATATCAGTAGCGTAGCAATTTAAAAATAACTGCGTCTCATGGAAGGGCTCGATTGGTTTTAAAGGGAAACCATGTGATGCGGCATTAGAGAAAAGGTGTGTTTTGATACCCAATGGGGGGCTTGAGCCCCTCCCTACGTCACTGTCTAATATGTCTTTATTTGTAATTTTCATTTTCTTGATCGGGGATAAGCCACCCCTAAATCCCATCAGTTACGTCAATGGTTTTAGTTTAGCTATGTCAATGATTTTAGTTTAGTTATGTTAGTGGTTCTGGTCTAGGTATGTCAATGGTTTTATTTATTTACGTCAATGGTTTTCCTTTACGTCAATGATTTTAGTGTAGTTACGCCGGTGGTTTTAGTTAATTATGTCAGTGGTTTTAATTTAGTTACGTCAATCCTTTTGCTTTATTGACGTCAAATTCTTCAAACGCAATCATAAGAACGAATCTTTCTTCCTCTCTCTCTTATAATCATATTCTTTTAGCGTTGAAAACGTTTTTCTTGGGTTTGATGGGCCAAATCCAACGTGTATCGCCAAGTTGTACCATGAGATTTAGTTAGTGCTCAGTATGGGACTAGTGTGAATTGAGAGGCTGCGGACGAAGACCATCCGCAGCGTTTTATTTAACACCATAAAGTGAAATTCAGAAGGTTAGGTTTGATTTGCGTTTGAGTGATGATGGCTAATAAGCTAGAGATGAAGCACCCAGTAGTAAATATAACAAACAGAAATTTATTGGAGGTTGACCAATCAATTGCTCACTACACTGTAGTCCATAAGTTGTAATGGTTCCCAAAGCTTTAAGAGGTTCGCATTCTTCGATAAAATGCAGGTCAACTGCCATACTGTGGTAAGTTTCGGATTCGTCTACCATCCTATTATATCGAATTCGACTACCAACACGTATCGTAAAACACTCGCCGTTGGACGGCCCACCACAATCCGGAGTGTGGTTTCCTTGATGGAGAAGGTGCAATTAATAACATTCAAAAAAAATATGGAAGAAAAAAAATTACTAATGGATTTTTTTTCGACCTAAGCAAAGCGTTTGACTTAATTAGCAGAAATATCTTAAGAACAAAATTACTTAATTATGGTATAAGAGGCCGAATGTATAAACTGATTGATAGCTATTTAACAAATAGACAGCAAATAGTTAAAATTGAGAATATTCAATCGAAATCATTGATAAACAAATTAGATGTTCCTCAGGGAACAATCCTCGGACCGTTATTTTTTTAATCGCAATAAATGACTTAATAAAACTTGATGAGGGACTCCTGTTATTTGCTGATGATATCATCTGGTTAACAAAGGGAAATAATATAGATCAAATAATTAATAACATAAACATAAAGCTAACATCGTTTGAACAATGGTTTCATGACAATAACTTAATAATAAATACAAATAAAACAAAATGTATAATCTTCTCCATACAAAAAATAAAAATTTACTAATCAGCCTAACAAAATAATATTCAAAGATAACATCCTAGAGACAGTTAACTCAATTAGATTTATTGGATTAACAATCGAAGATCAATTAAACTGAAACCTACAACTATTTGATATTGAGAAAAAAAAATAGATCTAATGGAATTCTAACAAAACTTAAATCAATGAGAGACAAAAAAACAACGTTTTAAAAGAGTATTTATGGCAAGATTGAATTCAATCTACGCGTTTCGGGCGATAAAAGTTCGCCCTTCTTCGGAATGAACGCGGTGGAATATTGTTTGTTGACGATATTCCACGTGTTCACTCCCGAAGAAGGGTGGACTGTTATCGCCCGAAACGCGTAGATTGAATTCAATCTTGCCATAAATACGTTTTTAAAACGTTTTTTTGTCTCTTATTTATATTGCGTATTGTTTCGTCGAATATTTCCACGTAAAACTTAAATCATCACTACCATTAAATATAAAAATAAATTTATACTACGCATTAATATTTAGTCATATAAATTACGGAAATACAGTATGGGGAAATTTATCCCAAACAAATTTAACTAAACTCAATAAACTACTTGATAAAACGTATCAAAAATTATGTCTCAAAACAGGTAAGCATAAAGATAAATTGATTTACGAAAACAAAATATTAAACATAACTAATATATATATTTTAAAAGTAGCATTATATATTTATGAAAGATTATACGAAAATAAACACCTAAATTCGATCGAAAACGGAAGTCGTCTAAGTGAAAATAAACATAATTATAATATAAGAAACAAGAAAGAATTAAATAAAACCAAAATAAGAACCAACATAGGTAAAAACAATATTAATTATTATGGAATAGACATATGGAACAACATCCTGCCAACAATCAAAGAAATTAAACCAAAAAGTAAATTTAAAACCAAATTAAAAGAATATATTTTGGAGCATCAACTTGGTTGCAAGTGTTTTGGTAAGTATTGTGCAAGGGTTTCATTGGGAAGGGTGGCCGCCGGAGGCGGCGCTGTAATCCCAGACAGGGTTGCAAGTGTTTTAAATAGTCTTATTTTTAACTTGTATCCAATGTATTTCATTTTTATAGATGTTATGCATAAATAAATTCTGATTGATTGATTTATTGATTGAGTAAGCGGCGCACAGAACGCGTACCCTTTGGGGACAGCCCAGTACATAGAGAGGGAAATACGAATTTTATTTGGTATAATGATTAAGCGCAATAAAATTTAACCGGTTTTTTGAGAACAAGTCTGTTTTGGATCCAGATTTAACGAGCAACTTAAAATAGGAAATCAACTTTTTGCAAAAATTCCGTAATTATATGCGGTTGGAGATTTTATAATCGGCGCTCGTTATAACCGATTTTCACCGCATTTTTATGCTTTTGGGAGGAAATTTCCCTAATCCCCCCACCCCGAGCATCTACCACCGCACTCTAATCCCAAACTCTGAACATATACACCAGCGATGTGTCAATTCGTTCGATAACCGACTCATTGAACCAGTCATTTCGTCTATGAGAGATAGGCAACATGATTCACTAAGTCATTCACATGGAATGATTCCTCACACCTTTAATAACACGCATCAAAGAACGAATTGCCAAAACTAATACAGTCTAAACCCCCTATAGCGAACCTCGAGGGACCAAACTTTTGGTTCGCTATATCCAGTAGTTCGTTATATCCGATCTGTCATAGGTATAGGAAATTGGACGGGGCCAAAAAAATCGTTCGTTATATACGAGGGTTCGTTATAGGGGGTTAATTAATAACTCTTCTTTCTTGCTGGCTAAAACGAAGTTACCTTAAGTGCCGTCAATCTATGGCATCTGCATTAAATGTCTTATGCTTTACCCGATTGTCATTTCGGTCACTATGTGGCACTCTAATTACCATGTGTAAAATTTGTGCACGTTTATCAGTTAATGGTGGTTCAACCAACTTTAATGCACTTAGTTCCTCAATAGGTGAAGTTCCTATCATTCACCAGCAGGTTCTGTAACCAATGCTTCTTTCTTCACTTCAGTTGGCGCAGTATAGCCCAGATGCTCTTGCGCCATAAAACATCCAAACATCCATCCATTCACTTCACCATTTTCCCAAGTTCATATGAGTTTGGCGTTACGTACTTTTATTCTTCCTTTCTACAGTTTTCTATCCACGACGTCTTTTCTACTTCATTCACATTTTTACAGACCTTTTTCAGCCGTGGTCTTCCGCGTTCCCATTACCACTAGCCTATCCATCAAATTTCTCACATGTTCCTAATTTATCTGCTCCATATGTTCAAGCCATCAGTTCTGCAACTAATACATTAAGCATAAGCATGTACTGAAGATTTCAAATTCATTTTATAAATGAGATATATCCGAGAATGGATAAAAACAGAAAGGTTACTTTAAATTTCATTAAAATGCATGGAAACGCTATAATATAGCTTTTTATTTGAACTGTTTCATATTGCTTATTACTCCGTAGAAAACCTTTCAGATATTTTTCATCATCCTTGTCATCAACTACTTTACTATTTGTACACTGCAAGATGAGATGAGAAGGCCTTTGTTTAGGAAAATACCATAATAGTTGAATATGATGATAATGACGTGGTGGAATATGAAACTTGTTCGCACGCTTGTAATGAAATTGACGAGCATGAAAAAAAGTTTCTTATAATAAAGCTTGGTTAGAAACTTGATCATTTCAACAAACACAGCAGTCGAACAAACAACGCCACCGATGTAAGTTCCATTGCTATCACTGACAACACTCACATTTTTTTTTGAGAATAATAATATATTAGAAGTTGGAAAGTTCACATTAAAACGAAACCCAAAGATCTCGTAAATGTACGAATTCTCACACTTGAAAATGTCTGCGTTTTACTAGCTGACGAATATTTAAGTGCATACAAATTTTATTTTAAACTTTCCCCTCAAAAATAACAAAACTCCTTCGCATTTCGGAGAATACCACCAAGAAAAACAATAATATTTAAATAATCTAGTAACTTTTTTTTTTATAAAAAAAAAATAATAAACCCTCTGAGCTTCTGACTTTTTCCAAAAAGGAGGCTATTAGTATTGCTTTTCTCTGCTCTCGAATTCTTCTGTTTTTCACTCGTCGTTTTCTGGTTGTGCTTCCATTCGGCCTGCGTCGTGTGGTGAGGCATGAAATTGATTGGAAATCACGCGATCCTTTGCATATTTTAGAGCCAAAGTAGAAACATTTTTAAAACAAGGAACAATAATTTTCCTGTTATATTCAAGTTTTATTAGAATTAAAAATTGAGTATACGTTCCAGGTCGTTATTAACATAGGGTTTGTCCCAAAAGTTCCCGGAATGATTTTTTTAAAATCATTTATTCAATATCAGTTTACAATCTTTTCAGAACTTTTCAAAGTATTCTCCCCCTGCTTCGATGCACCGTTGCCAACGCTTCACCCAATCATTGAAGGTGCCCTGGAAGTCGTTAACGGGAATCTCCTTCAGTGAAGTCGTCGCGGCTGCTTTTACCGCCTCCAGCGTCCCATGCCGAGTTCCTTTCAGGGTTCTTTTGATCTTTGGGAACAAAAAGAAATCCGCTGGTGCCACATCGGGGCTGTACGGCGGCTGGGGCAGCGTTTCCCCACCCATTTTGGCCAGCAACTCGGACACAATGAGCGCGGTGTGGGTTGACGCATTGTCATGGTGCAAGATCCAATTGTCGCGAATTTCGTTTCGGACGCGTCGAACCCTGTTGCGCAACCGTTTGAGCACTTCACAGTAAAACTCCTTGTTAACTGTTTGTCCTTGTGGCACGAATTCACTGTGAACTACACCTTTTCTGTAAAAAAACACAACGAGCATTGCCTTGATTCGCGATTTGCTCATCCTTGCTTTTTTTGGACGAGGAGACTCCTTGATGTGCCACTCGATGCTCTGGTGCTTTGATTCTGGATCGTACTGAAAAATCCACGTCTCGTCCCCTGTGATCAATCACTCTGTCCAAAAATTCTGGGTCCGTTTCATAGCGTTCATGCAATTCCTGGCACTTCAACAAACGCTGCTCCTTCATCTCACTCGTCAGGACTTTGGCACCATTTTCGAGCAGACTTTCCTCATTTGAAGATCCTCCGTTAAAATGCGATGAATGATTGTTTTGGGTATTCCACACTCCTCTGCAATCACCCAAACACTTAATCGTTGGTCATTGTCCAAAACTCGACGCACTTTTTGCACAGAGTCGTTCGTTTGTGATGTCGACGGGTGTCCAGAGCAGCCGTCGTCGCTGACGGACTTTAAAATTACGCTTCGTTAATCAAAAGCATGTGTTTTCGTACGATTTCGACGCACTTTTCGAAAACATATATCAATACAAAAATTTTCTTCATTTGACGCTCAGAACATTAACTTATAAATCTAATCTACGCGTCAATTTATCTTACATCGTTAGTGTTAGTTTAGCTAAAAACAACGATACGCTGCTCAAAGAATGATTGATGAAACAAAACTTTATTAGAATTATCGTTTAAAATGATAATCTATCAAAACTTTCCTGAAATCCCATTTTTTCTTTCAAGCAGATGCTGGTCTAATTATATATCTTCAAGGTAACAAGAAACGCAGTTTATTCTCAACCAATTTCATTATCTCACGGATTAGATGAATTTTTATACGTTACAAGAATGCTTTCCCTGTGCTCCAGGAAAAATCGG
>QLNU02014176.1:153261127-153273987 GCA_006491805.2 Dysdera silvatica
TCACATCTGAAAGACTGCATTCGTCATGTTCGTGGAATTCATGCGGACTTACTGTGTTCAGCTGTAGAACACACTGTTTTGCGATTGGACAGGGTTATGCACAGCTATGGCGAACACATAGAACGCTTTGATGTGCTGCAGCGCCATCTATCGGTGATTTTTGTACTAAATACTTTTTTTAATAAATCTCGAGCGCATAGTCTGAAATGTCTGCTGTCCAAATTTTATGTCTATATGACCCATGCAGCGCCCTACACAGCCCCGAGTTGGGGAAGTTTAATTTCGACAACAAAAGAAATCTTACTCAGAGAAGTTAATATTATTCAAATATATGAAAGAGAAAAAAGTACTTATGGATTATTTCTTCCTTTTGATCTGACAGCGTTTGACTTAATTAACAGAAATATCTTAAGAACAAAATTACTTAATTACGGTATAAGGGGCCCAATGTATAAATTGATTGATAGCTGCTTAACAAGTAGACAACAAATAATTAAAATTGAGAATATTCAATCGAAATCATTAATAAACAACTTAGGTGTTCCTCAGGGAACAATCCTCGGAACGTTATTTTTTTTAATCGCAATAAATTACTTAATAAATCTTGATGGGGGACTCCTGTTATTTGCTGACGATATCATCTAGTTAACAAATGGAAATAACATAGATCAAAGAATTAATAACACAAATACAAAGTTAACATCCTGTGAACAATGGTTTAATGACAACAACTTAATAATAAATACAAATAAAACAAAATATATAATCTTCCATACTAAAAATAAAAAATTTACTAATCAACCTAACAAAATAAAATTTAGCGATAACATCCTAGAGAGAGTTAACTCAATTAAATTTCTTGGATTAACAATCGAAGATCAATTAAACTGCAACCTAAAAATGTTTGATATTGAGAAAAAAATTAGATCTAATGGAATTCTAACAAAACTTAATTCATTACTAATATTAAATACAAAAATTTTGTACTACGCATTAATATTTAGTATTATAAATTACGGAAATATATTATGGAGAAATTTATCCCAAACAAATTTAACTAAATTCAATAAACTACTTGATAAAACATATAAAAAATTGTGTTTCAAAACAGGTAAACATAAAGATAAGTTGATTTATGAAAACAAAATATTAAACATAACTAATATAAATATTTTAAAAGTAGCATTATATATTTACGAAAGATTATACGAAAATAAACACCTAATTTTGATTAAAATAAGTGAAAATGAACATAATTATAATATAAGAAACAAGAAATAAAACAAAAATAAGAATCAACATATGTAAAAATAATATTAATTATTATGGAATAGACATATGGAACAATATCCCGCCAACAATTAAAGAAATCAAATCAAAAAGTAAATTTAAAACCAAATTAAAAGACTATATTTTGGAGCGTCAACTTGGTTGCAAGTGTTTTGGTAAGTATTGTGCAAGGAATTCAATGGGAAGGGTGGCCGCCGGAGGCGGCGCTGTAATCCCAGACAGGGTTGCAAGTGTTTTAAATAGTCTTATTTTTAACTTGTATCCAATGTATTTCATTTTTATAGATGTTATGCATAAATAAATTCTGATTGATTGATTGATTGATTGAGTAAGCGGCGCACAGAACGCGTACCCTTTGGGGACAGCCCAGTACATAGAGAGGGAAATACGAATTTTATTTGGTATAATGATTAAGCGCAATAAAATTTAACCGGTTTTTTGAGAACAAGTCTGTTTTGGATCCAGATTTAACGAGCAACTTAAAATAGGAAATCAACTTTTTGCAAAAATTCCGTAATTATATGCGGTTGGAGATTTTATAATCGGCGCTCGTTATAAGCGATTTTCACCGCATTTTTATGCTTTTGGGAGGAAATTTCCCTAATCCCCCCACCCCGAGCATCTACCACCGCACTCTAATCCCAAACTCTGAACATATACACCAGCGATGTGTCAATTCGTTCGATAACCGACTCATTGAACCAGTCATTTCGTCTATGAGAGATAGGCAACATGATTCACTAAGTCATTCACATGGAATGATTCCTCACACCTTTAATAACACGCATCAAAGAACGAATTGCCAAAACTAATACAGTCTAAACCCCCTATAGCGAACCTCGAGGGACCAAACTTTTGGTTCGCTATATCCAGTAGTTCGTTATATCCGATCTGTCATAGGTATAGGAAATTGGACGGGACCAAAAATTCTTTCGTTATATACGAGGGTTCGTTATAGGGGGTTAATTAATAACTCTTCTTTCTTGCTGGCTAAAACGAAGTTACCTTAAGTGTCGTCAATCTATGACATCTGCATTAAATGTCTTATGCTTTACCCGATTGTCATTTCGGTCACTATGTGGCACTCTAATTACCATGTGTAAAATTTGTGCACGTTTATCAGTTGTTCAACCAACTTTAATGCACTTAGTTCCTCAATAGGTGAAGTTCCTATCATTCACCAGCAGGTTCTGCAACCAATGCTTCTTTCTTCACTTCAGCTGGCGCAGTATAGCCCAGATGCTCTTGCGCCATAAAACATCCAAACATGCATCCATTCACTTCACCACTTTCCCAAGTTCATATGAGTTTGGCGTTACGTACTTTTATTCTTCCTTTCTACAGTTTTCTATCCACGACGTCTTTTCTACTTCATTCACATTCTTACAGACCTTTTGCCACTTTATCCTTCGATCTCAGCCGTGGTCTTCCGCGTTCCCATTATCACTAGCCTATCCATCAAATTTCTCACATGTTCCTAATTTATCTGCTCCATATGTTCAAGCCATCAGTTCTGCAACTAATGCATTAAGCATAAGCATGTACTGAAGATTTCAAATTCATTTTATAAATGAGATATATCCGAGAATGGATAAAAACAGGAAGGTTACTTTAAATTTCATTAAAATGCATGGAAACGCTATAATATAGCTTTTTATTTGAACTGTTTCATATTGCTTATTACTCCGTAGAAAACCTTTCAGATATTTTTCATCATCCTTGTCATCAACTACTTTACTATTTGTACACTGCAAGATGAGATGAGAAGGCCTTTGTTTAGGAAAATACCATAATAGTTGAATATAATGATAATGACGTGGTGGAATATGAAACTTGTTCGCACTCTTGTAATGAAATTGACGAGCATGAAAAAAAGTTTCTTATAATAAAGCTTGGTTAGAAACTTGATCATTTCAACAAACACAGCAGTCGAACAAACAACGCCACCGATGTAAGTTCCATTGCTATCACTGACAGCACTCACTTTTTTTTTGAGAATAATAATATATTAGAAGTTGGAAAGTTCACATTAAAACGAAACCCAAAGATCTCGTAAATGTACGAATTCTCACACTTGAAAATGTCTGCGTTTTACTAGCTGACGAATATTTAAGTGCATACAAATTTTATTTTAAACTTTCCCCTCAAAAATAACAAAACTCCTTCGCATTTCGGAGAATACCACCAAGAAAAACAATAATATTTAAATAATCTAGTAACTTTTTTTTTTATAAAAAAAAAATAATAAACCCTCTGAGCTTCTGACTTTTTCCAAAAAGGAGGCTATTAGTATTGCTTTTCTCTGCTCTCGAATTCTTCTGTTTTTCACTCGTCGTTTTCTGGTTGTGCTTCCATTCGGCCTGCGTCGTGTGGTGAGGCATGAAATTGATTGGAAATCACGCGATCCTTTGCATATTTTAGAGCCAAAGTAGAAACATTTTTAAAACAAGGAACAATAATTTTCCTGTTATATTCAAGTTTTATTAGAATTAAAAATTGAGTATACGTTCCAGGTCGTTATTAACATAGGGTTTGTCCCAAAAGTTCCGGGAATGATTTTTTTTTAAATCATTTATTCAATATCAGTTTACAATCTTTTCAGAACTTTTCAAAGTATTCTCCCCCTGCTTCGATGCACCGTTGCCAACGCTTCACCCAATCATTGAAGGCGCCCTGGAAGTCGTCAACGGGAATCTCCTTCAGTGAGGTCGTCGCGGCTGCTTTTACCGCCTCCAGCGTCCCATGCCGAGTTCCTTTCAGGGTTCTTTTGATCCTTGGGAACAAAAAGAAATCCGCTGGTGCCAGATCGGGGCTGTACGGCGGCTGGGGCAGCGTTGCCACACCCATTTTGGCCAGCAACTCGGAGACAATGAGCGCGGTGTGGGTTGACGCGTTGTCATGGTGCAAGATCCAATTGTCGCGAATTTCGTTTCGGACGCGTCGAACCCTGTTGCGCAACCGTTTGAGCACTTCACAGTAAAACTCCTTGTTGACTGTTTGTCCTTGTGGCACGAATTCACTGTGAACTACACCTTTTCTGTCAAAAAACACAATGAGCATTGCCTTGATTCGCGATTTGCTCATCCTTGCTTTTTTCGGGCGAGGAGACTCCTTGGTGTGCCACTCGCTGCTCTGGCGCTTTGATTCGGGATCGTACTGAAAAATCCACGTCTCGTCCCCTGTGATCACTCTGTCCAAAAATTCTGGGTCCGTTTCGTAGCGTTCATGCAATTCCTGGCACTTCAACAAACGCTGCTCCTTCATCTCACTCGTCAGGACTTTTGGCACCATTTTCGAGCAGACTTTCCTCATTTGAAGATCCTCCGTTAAAATGCGATGAACGATTGTTTTGGGTATTCCACACTCCTCTGCAATCACCCGAACACTTAATCGTCGGTCATTGTCCAAAACTTGACGCACTTTTTGCACCGAGTCGTCCGTTTGTGATGTCGACGGGCGTCCAGAGCGGTCGTCGTCGTTGACGGACTCCCGACCTTCCCGGAACCGCTTGTGCCACATGAAAGTTTGGCTTTTTTTCATCGCCCCGTCACCGTAGGCTTTCCGAAGCATTTCGAGTGTCTCCGCCCCGTTTTTACCCAGTTTCACACAAAATTTGATTGCATAACGCTGCTCCAAAAACTGGTCCATTTTTTGATCGACGAGGGTGCAGTAGATACCTCTGCGCGGAGCGTGACCCTGCCTCAACAACTGCCCGCAGGCGACTGATACCGGTCTCGTTTCCAAGCTCAGATCCCCCACCAACTTCTCCGCCCCGTCAGCCAGCGTTGCCAACTACAAAAAATCATCCCGGGAACTTCTGGGACAAACCCTGTATTTGCTTGTCGTTCAAATTTGGAAATATTGTGCATTTCCAAGTGTTCCTCCAGGCTGGCGTGTTTTTCTTCTTGTAGATAGTTTGGAGGATTGGATCTATTCATTATATTCATAACGTTGTGTACTATGTAAAGCTTTTGATCTAATGAGAAAAGTTAGATCAATCTAACATGACAAGGTGATATAACAACTTAGTACTTTACATCAGAATGCTGAACTCAATTTCGGTTAAGAGGTTTTTAATGGCATGACAACTTTCAGTCGAATTTAGAATTTTTCCTCACCCTTCTCGTTCCCATGACAACTTAAACTTTTCTATCGTGCAAAGCAGTATATTTAAAATGGAAAAACTCCCAAATTGGAAAAATCCATTAATAGTAAATAAAAAACGGTGGAATGAGATGGCGTCATAATTTATTATTATGATATAACCTTAATTAAATAATCTATAATTATTTAAAAAATATGTAAAAATTGGTTACTAAACAATCTGGAGTAATGCATGGATAATTAAAATCATCTGATGGTTATTTTCGTTCCTATATGTACTTATGTTTTATAATTAATAATTTGGTTTATAATTAATAGGTTTCGGGCAGGTTATACTCAAGTATTTATTTGAGACCTGCTTTCTGCAGATCTGTTCTTTTAAATTAATTATTTGTTAAAAGACCAACCTTAATTCACATATATAACTATATTATGAGGCTCTAAGTTATAGTAAAAATTTAGTTACTGCTATTCCAATGTAGTTTTTATAAAAAAAAAGTTACATATAAAAAATTACCTGCATCATCATCATCTTTACCCCTTTTTCCAAAAAACTAAATTTAAAGAGGCTTAAAACATATCAAATTCAGTATTGGAAATTTTTAAACCTGAACAATATGCATTTGAACAATGTGATCATATTTTAAACCGGAATAATATGATACTAGTATTATCCTTCCAGCTAAAACTAGCATTATTATAGCATATTATTACTAGCATACTGTTCCGGTTTAAAAAGTTCTCTTTTGTAAATTTCATATAAAAATTGTAACGACGTTTAGAAGAAGTATGAAATAAATAAATATGAAATTGAACTACCATACTATGGTTTACAAGAACATATCACTTGTAAGGGATATAGGCTATGACAACCGAATTTGTTTTATCTCGTAGAGGTTGGTATACACGATTTCCACTGAGCACGTAAACAAATGCTTCCTCATGGCACATGTAAACGTAATTTAAAAATAGCGACATTCATTACAAGCGTCAACAAACAGAATTAATTTATTTCGAAATTTGTTATCAATGGCAGATATACAAGACTTTTCATTTAAATCACCTTTTCCGTGACCAGATGACAAAGTGGAGTCGGGATTTCAAACGAAATTCGAGAATTCTGAGAATTAAATTCCATTAAATTGATCAAAGGGTTTGAGTTTAGATTCTCAAATATTTAAAATTCAAAATACCTTTAGACTAAAGGCTTTTTCTGGGAGTCTCGAACGGATACTTTTTAGTTTTCGAGAAACATGTACTTTAAAATGACGCATTTTCCATTCAATAAATTAAAATTTCGACTTCCATTATGAAGAAGTCAAGAAATTCCACCCAGTTAAAATAATATTTATTAAAAGTTTTAAATAATTAAGATTGCTAGTTCAATAATACGCCAAAAAGTAAATAAGTATAATACAACGTTAAAAGAATTTAGTACACCCCTTTCTAGAAGAGCCTTCAATAAGACTTGTGCACACTTTGATGGTAAGTTGAAGGCTGATTATTATTTTAGAATTCGGAACGCAGTTACATACCGTTGCCAAATACCAAAAATGAAATTATAATAATGCTATATATATATGTTGCCAGATACGTAAAGTGAAATTATGTACATTTAAAAAACATATAAAAGGAAACAAATTTGTCATGTTGCCAGTTGCAGAAACTATAAATAAATAAAGATTTAGAAATAAGATTGCATTTCTTGTTATTGAAAGTGGCAACAACAAGGGAAGCCCTCAAATTGAACAAGCAGCATTTCTCTGTTGTAGAAGCCCACAATTATATTCCGGCTATTTCAGAATTCAGATAATTCAGTCCTGGGAACATTTGTAAAAGTAAGCGTAAAATGATAAATCGACTTTTCATAGGGTTTATTTGATTATAATGCCTTTTCTAGTGCTTTACGTCATAGACTTCAAACGCTATCGCGATAAAGGATATTCAGTCATTAGACAGTTACTTCTAAAAAATAACCGTGTTATAGTTACATTTACTGTATTTCAAAAGTAATTGTGTTACAGTTACTTATATTTTAAAGTAACTTGTTACAGTTGCTTCTACAGTAACTATAACAGCTACTTATACAGTTATTTTTGACAGTTCCACGTGCAAACAACAAAGATTTACAATTAAGTCATTTTGCCTTTTTTAAAAGAGGATAACGTTTAAAGAAACATAATCATACAAATAAAAAACTGCAATTACTTAAACTTTTTATTGAAAAAAAAAATAGCTGCATCTAAAAGTTTTGATTCAATTTATGTGAAGAAAAAACTAATCCACCTACACTAAATAGCCTCTCAACAGAGGCACTTGTTGGTAATCCAGTATACTATGTTGGTAATCCAGTATACTATGTTGGTAATCCAGTATACTATGTTGGTAACCCAGTATACTTATTGTAATTCCAGTATACTTGTCGTAATTCCAGTATACTTGTCGTAATTCCAGTATACTATGTTGGTAATTCCAGTATACTATGTTGGTAATCCAGTATACTATGTTGGTAACCCAGTATACTTATTGTAATTCCAGTATACTTGTCGTAATTCCAGTATACTTGTCGTAATTCCAGTATACTATGTTGGTAATTCCAGTATACTATGTTGGTAATCCAATATACTTGTTGTAATTCCAGTATACTATGTTGGTAATCCAATATACTTGTTGTAATTCCAGTATACTATGTTGGTAATCCAGTTATACTTCATAAATAACCTTTTCAGGCTACTTAACCCATATAATACCGAAATATTAATGTTGTTAGTTGATAAAACTCGATGTCCTTCATCTTCCGATGTACGGTGAATGTCTTTCACTTCTGGTGAATGAGAAAAAGTCATCACCATACATTGGCATCTGCGCAGTGACATTTGAAGCACTGGATTGCGAAGACAACAGGTTTGTTAATGGATGGGCAAATTGTTAGGGTTTGTGTAGGTTCTGAGATAAGAATTTTGTGTAGATTTGAGGGTTTGTTCTATTCGTGGGGAGTGGGGTGGATGCGCATGTAAAGGAAAGGATAGGTAACGAAATTTTTCGTTAATCCGTTACCACTAAAAGGTAACCAAGTTACAGTTATTTTCTTAAAAATCTAACGACGTTACTCAGCGTTACTCAGGAAAAGTAACTGTAAACAAGTAACGGCGTTACAAGTAACGCGTTACTCCAATGACTGAAAATATTTCTGCCATGTCTCATATTTTTTAACATTGGAAAAATTATGTTTGGTCGCGATTGATCCGTAAAATCGGCCACTTGGGACGTCACTCGATGACATGGTAATTCTAGGTCTCCATTCGATATTATATGTAATATCTGAATGCTATATGGTACACCATATGGCACTCTAGTTACCCATCCATTAAATGTGTCCATAAGCGACTGATTATTCAACCATCCATAGAGTTAGTTCTTCGACGTATGGAGCTGTAACATCAACATACACCTGGATCTCCTTTTGCATGATGGTTGATCTGTTCAAAAGAAAACCATGTAAAAGAAAGTCGTGCAACAATGATTTGCAACTAAGCATAAAACTTGCTTTAAACTAGCGCAAATAGTGCAAAGCAATTTAAAATATAGAAATGCATTCACTAAAACGTTTTATTTGATAAGCGCATAAATGAAAAGTTGATGCCTAGGTTGGTTGATAAATAAAGTCTCCTCCTGCGTGGAGTCGATCGTAGTTGGGGAAAAAAAAGTTCGACCGTATGTTAGGTAACTGATACTGTTTAGTTGAAACAAGCTTGGTTTCAGTTCACTATTTGAAGTCGGTGAAGTTCGGCAAACATTTATAGTACCTTCAAGTTAAGTATAAAGCAGCATGAAGAAATACAGGGAAACGCTTGTTCAAGGACTGCTCAACAAAAGGGATGATTTCCTCGTGAGTATTGCCACTGGAGATGAAACCTCTATCACTATGGTTAAGATTGGGTTATGGTTAAGAAAGCAAGAAGCAATCCATGGGATGTCGTTTAGCAGGTTTTTCAAGACTAAAGAAATTCAAGGACTCCTTTAGCGCGGAAAATCATACTCGCCATTTTTTTTCCACGCAAGAGGCGTGCTTCATACAGAATGTCTTACCACGGAAGCCATAGTTGATTCCAAAATATACTGTGAAATCTTATGAACATTAAAGCAACGTATGAATCTGGCTTGAATGGAGGACTTTCCTGTTGCAGTACTATCATGCAAGGCTACATTATAGTCCACAAACGATAAAAACAGTGAAAAGTTTGTAACTCTCATTTCATTTCTTTTACATTCTCCTTACCATCCAGATTTAGCACCATCTGACTTCTGGTTTTTCCCAAAATTGAGTGAGACGTCAACAGGTCAACATTTGTCATCAGATGCCGAAGCTTCTGTGCGTAAATGGATCAAAAGTCAATCCAAGATTTTCTTCATAAACCGTGTAAATAAGAATAGGATGAGAATAAATTTATTCAACCTGTGTTAAATTTTCGGTGATATATCGGTTGTGTGAAATTTTTAATGTTATTTTAAAGGTAAAATATGTTGACTGGTGGTTAGGTGAGAAATAGAGGAGTGCAGAAAACCATAGCTTGTTACATGGCTCTCCTTCAGGTGGGTAATGTATTACATAAAGTGCCTAAATGATAAAGTGGTTAGCGCCTTTAAAAGAATGTGTAGAAGCAAATGGTTACTATGTTGAAAGATAACGTTATAGTGCTTAAGATATAGTGCATAAGATAAACTTGCTTTATTTTGATACCATATTCACTATTTCACCTTGTCAGAAACTTACATGACTGGAGACCTTACTTATCGATAATCCCCTGTACGATAAGCAAAATAAAGCAGAATACTATTTTTTTTGTTTAAGCTTATATTTTATTCACCATCGCTTAAGAAACAATTTTTATTAACATTTTTTAGGCGTTGTAATAGCAACACTGATGTTGTAGCATGATTAGATAATGAAAAGAAATGTCTTTTGCGTCTGGTGGGGCACGATCCCACGACCTTCTACAATCCGGGCAGGTGCTCTTATCAACTGAGCTGCAGACGACTAAACTACTACGAAGAACAAAATCACTTCCATCGCTCGAATTATTTCCCGTCTTAAAAGATTTGTGTCAATTATATTGTCGTCTGTTTCGTTTTTTCTTCTCCTAATTCTTTGTAATTAGCCAGACAAGTTCTCAAATTGGTTCAGAAGTTTGCAGTTCATTCAATATTGAAATCGTTTACAATAAAATGATGTTTGATAAATCGTCAGTGATGAAAATAATGATTTCGTGCCGCCAGTGGGAAACAATCCCACAACCCTTTGATTGCCGATCAAATGCTTTCTCATTGACCGGAAATCAGAGGGTTGTAGGATCGTACCTCATCGGACGTACAAATCACAATTTTCTCTGCAAGCGATTTATCAAGTAATGCTGCTACCATTGGCCGTACAGATGGAATTATTGACTTTCAATGAAATGACGTTCCAAATTACCAGCACCATATAAC
Source organism: Dysdera silvatica (assembly GCA_006491805.2). Taxonomy (NCBI): domain Eukaryota; kingdom Metazoa; phylum Arthropoda; class Arachnida; order Araneae; family Dysderidae; genus Dysdera; species Dysdera silvatica. The sequence goes on from QLNU02014176.1 coordinate 153,272,009, forward strand.
CGAATATGACGTGTAACTGTTAAATACCGTGTTACCTAGAGCTCTTAGAATAGTGTTTCTCAAAGCTTGGTCCGCGGCGGCTTATCAAGTGGTCCGCAGGATTATGGGGAAAATGACAAAGGGAGCAGTTGGCTCCCGAAACGTCGTGTTTTTAAACCTTACGCCAGTGTCGAAATAACTGTTTGTTCCGCAGGATTATCACCAAATTTCGGAAAAAATAAATAAATTAGAAATTGTCGGCTTTGCTGGAATTTGGGTTCTGATGAGACTTAAGGAATTTCTCATAAATATGACCCTTTATAAACTTTACTTTTCAGCGTTTCGTGAAAGATTTGAATCCTCTGAGTACATCCATGCTGTCTACATTGCTTATTATTATTTAATTAAATTAATGATGTCATTTTCATTAAAAATTTGACAAAATACGATCGTAGCTGACACTCTTTTCATCAAATAGCATTAGTCTAAAAATTATTTTGTTTCAGGTGAGTTTGGCAACCAACCCATGTTTTAAGAACATGGTCTATGATTTTAGAGATTTGTTTCTAGAAGCTGGCGCTTTTTTAAAGTAAAAAGTACAACTAAAAAAGCGTAAAATTTACCACAAAAGGAGTTAAAATTAACTATAAATTATATTTCAAGGAATGAATAAATCTCTCCTACCGGAGCCCTTATATACGTAGACGATATCAACCTGCCAATAAATCACCAAAAATCGAAGGTTACTTTGTTTATGTCTTTCACTGGAAAGAGGGAGGGTGGGGTGTTCACTATGACGATGGCTAAGTAGGGCTTAATATTATTAACCATAGTTGGCAACTTTAATTTCAGGCAATATTTTTTAATGAGAGGTAAGAATACACCCCGATGGTCCATGATAAATAAAGAAATGTTTAAAGTGGTCTGTGAGCGAACAAAGTTTGAGACACACTGTCCTAAAATTATAGGCCGACGCATCAGCCGCCATTTTCTTGTACACTTCCGGTTTCATTTACCTTGGCGATAAAGGTTTTCCGCTTTGAATCAAGGATCGCTATTTTGGCATAAAAATAAATAGCAATCCGCGATTATCCAACGAATGTAAAGATTGGCGCAAATTTTAAGATGTCGCCAATAAATACAATTTGCAACCCTAGCTTGGTTTTCGATTAATGCAAAACTATAATGTAAATAATCAAAACAAACTTTACGCTGCAAACATTCTATGTTTATTCCTCGAATGATTAGAACAATTCCCAGTGGAACACTCGTCCATTTCACCCTATTTTATTAAAAATAACACACTTGTAAATCACTAAACTTTAACACAGCAGTGAATAGGATCACGTGATACGATGGTAAGAAAATGGCGGATTGCGCCAGCTCTCTAGGAGCCTTAGTGTAACCGTGCAAAAATATCGTGTAGCTGTGTAATTGTAAATCGTGTAAAAAATACCGTGTAATTGTGAATCGTGTATCAATTACCACGTAAAATTATACTCAGGTGCATATGGAGTAAACTCACCCCTGCTGAAGTTTTTGTCACCCATCAGATGGCGCTGTGGTTTGTTTATGAAAATACGTTAATTTTCAAACGTATTTAAAAGTAATTTAAACTTATAAAAGTATTTTCATTTTTCAAAATCAAATTTCAAATATCAAAAATTTATTAACGTGATCTGATATATCTCTTTGCTAGAACTATTTCATACTCATACATTTAATTCATACATACATTTAATTTAATTCATACATACATTTAATTCTAAATCATACATACATTTAATTTAATCTGCGTAGTGTTCGATTTATATAAAATAAATACATATGCTGCAACGGGCATTTCGATCAATTTAATACCAGTCTCTTTGCAATTTGGTTTAAATAGTAGTCTATGTACTACACCATTCTGCGAAATAACTGGCAACAATATATATACGTTCGTAAAGAGATTATATATTGTCCTTCGTAGCTCAGTGGGTAGAGCCTCCGCCCGGCAA
>QLNU02014176.1:153274087-153288136 GCA_006491805.2 Dysdera silvatica
GCGAAATAACTGGCAACAATATATATACGTTCGTAAAGAGATTATATATTGTCCTTCGTAGCTCAGTGGGTAGAGCCTCCGCCCGGCAAGTGGAAGGTCGTGGGTTCAGGTCCCACCGAAGGCAGAAATATTTATTTTCTTTCGAACGTTTCACCATCTAATCACGCCATACCATCGGCGTTGGTATCACTACGCCAATAAACGTTGATTGATTGACATTGTTTAATTTATTTCATACTCGTTAATATTTTTTTGAAAAAAAAGAGCATATTTCTTGTATTCTCGTGGTCGAGAAGGTTAAAGCACTGCAGAGGGTTCCAGGTTCAAATCCGGGACGGAACAATATTTCTTTTTCTCCTTTAAAAAGAAGCTCTAATCTGAGTTTAAATGTGGGTATTAAAAAATACTAGCTATCTCAATTCTCTACGAAAAATTAAAAAAAAGATCTGAAAGATGTGCCCCAGTATGTTTACGTATTGACCACTTGGTAATTGTCTTAATCCTGAAAAGGACAATATCTTGCAAACTATTTCGTATTGTTTTTCATTTCTACATATTTTCCATTTTCCTCGCCTCCAACGCCCATATAAGTGAGCAGGGGGGCTCGAGCCCCCCCAGCAGTTCAAAAAATGTATTTGCCCAATTCTGCTATGCATTTACTTTAAAAAATTTTACAGCATATACAATATACAATTTGCAATTTACATATACAATATACAGTCACATATAATTACAATATACAATTTACATATATACAGTCACAATAATTACAATATACAATTTACATATATACAGTCACAATAATTACAATATACAATTTACATATATACAGTCACAATAATTACAATATACAATTTACATATATACAGTCACAATAATTACAATATACAATTTACAGCATATACAACATACAGTCACATTTTAAAATAAGATACTTTTTAGTTCATTACTAATTGTTAAGCAGTATCAATTATTTTTGTAGCATTTTAGAATCTTGCACAATCACTAAAATGTTTGACAGCTTTGAGAAGGAGGTAGTAATTTTTCTAACACTCCCTGCCCACAGAAGTACTCGTATGGGCCCCCACGCCTCCAGCTATTATTTATGCATCAATAGATAAAAAATTAACCAGTTTTAACCATCGAGAAAATACCGTAATGATTGGAAGGATAGTGTCGATGTCGTTTGGATACTTCGCAAGTAATGATTCGGTGAGCATACCTGGGAAAGAAATTTTTTATAGTAAGTGTTAATTATTGGTCAAAAAGGTGACACTTTCAATCTATGAAGCAGAACAAGCTCATCTATGTAGTAGAGCAAGTAACAAGCTGTAAATTCATGGCCTACTACTTCCACTGAAAATATTCATTTTTGTAATAATGTGTTTTAAATTAATTGCGTTTTACAATCCTAGGACTACTGAAATGCACCGTAGTAACTTTTACAGTACCTTTTCATCTAGAAAACAACAGGACCCTCCTGAATTTCAGAATATAATCCTAAAAATGGAAAACAAGAACGGTCAAACAAATTGGAAATTTGTTTTTTATAAAAATAATATAAAAAAATAATAAAACCGCGGAGCCCTTGACTTTTTTTCAAAATGGGGGATATTAATGATGCTCGTTCTTGCTCTCAAGCCTCTTTCTATTTTTTTTCTTGTCCTTTTCTGACTGTTCTTCCATTCGACCTCCGTAATGCGGCGAGGGGTGAAATTGATTGGAAATCCCGCGATCCTTTGCATATTTCAGCGCGAAAGTACTAACTATTTTTTTTTTAAACAAGGAGTAATAATTTTTCTGCCATATTTACCTTTTATTAGAATAAAAAATTGATGGCATGTTCCGTATCTTTCGCGCAGATTCGCCTTTTCCTTAAACTGCGGAAAATATGCCTTTCCAAAAAAAAATTTTTTTCTATTTGACGTGTCTTTTTATATATTTCAAGATTTTCTCGGAGGATGAAACCCATTTATCTTATTTATAAAATTTTATAATAGGTGACTTTTTAGGTGACGTAAAAAGTGACAAGGGCCATAATAACGACTTCATACTTGATAGCAGAGTGTTAAGCTTAATTTTAGTTAATGAGGTTTTTAATGAAATGACAACTCCCATCTAAGTCGGGGATTTTCCTCTTTCTCCTCACCATGGCAACTCGTAACTGATATGCTGCCTTGCAAAATGGGATATTGAAAATTGAAAATCCTTTAAGATTTACATTAAAAATGACTGAAAAATGGTCAGATAATAACTTGCTGTACAACATACGTTATATAATAAACATATTATATGAAACATTATATTTTACCAACTTTTTAATAATTGTTATATTCATAAATCAATTGAAACAACAAACATTGAATTCAGGAAATTCAATAATTGGAATAATGGTTTCGGTCTTACCTTATATTTGAATTAAATATGCTTTTTACAATCTCGTATAAAGTTTCTGCGGTTTTGCCAGATATTCTTATTAATGGTGCCAGTATTCCATTTGTTAATGAATTTAAATTACTTAAAGTTATCTTTCAGTCTTCTCTTAAATAGGATTCGCATGTGAATATGGCTGCCTAAAAATTAGTGCTTTTATAGGGATACTTCGTCATTTTAGGTACGTTCTTCCTCATAAAGTCTTAGTGCTTCTATATTATTCTAATATTTATGCTCACTTTAATTATTATCATATTGTTTGGGAATATACAACACAGCGTAATATTAAGCGTTTATTATTACAAAAGGGTTTTTTGAGGCTTCTGTCTCCAAATTATTATACTGCTTCAATACAGTTACTTAATTAAAACTATATTTTATCGGTTCCTAATATTTATGATTTGATTTTGGGTCAAATAAGATTTCGCAAAATAAATGATAATTATTATTCAAACTTTATTACTCTTACGAAGTTTTTATATAATTACAATATACGAACTACAACTTTTTTATATCTTGCCAAGCTGGAACGCGTTTGATATATTACAATAATTTTATTTCTACTGGATCGAAATTTTAGAAAGTTCTTTCTTTGGAAAACACATCTTTGTTGCGTTTTAGAAATTTTAAGAAAATGCTTAGATTTTTTCTCTTGAATGCCCAATGTATAATATTTTCCAATGAATGTGTTGTTGAAAATTGATATTATATTATTAAACTTATGGTGGTGGTGTTGCTATTGCAGTGGCCACGTTATTTGCATTATTTTTATATTTGATGTGTATATTGGACATTTTGTTTGGAATTTTATTGTAATTAACTTTTTCTTTTCTGTTTATACTCACCTGTGGAATCTATCGGTTTCGGAGGCAATAGGCTTGTCAAGCCTTTCATGTTAGGCATTTTCTCGCTGTCTCCCTCCGCAGTGCATACTTATCTATGCTTTGCTGAAAAAATGAAATAAATAAATATTGCATATTTTCCATTTATTTATATATTCAGTTAGCCATGATTAACCGCGAATATCTTTAAAAAATTCTGTGCTATAAAGCTAAGCGGCAAATATATAAAATATTAAAATTCTCACTTCGTTACTTTTTAATTAACTTTTTGTTATAAAGCCTATATTCATCTAAATTGCATGTTCCTGCGTTCTGTGTTATTATAAATAATATTATTATAATTGTATATATAACATAGACTACAAGAAGGATTTCACTCTGTTCCACACTCGTGGCTCCTTGAAATACTCAGCATATACAAAGTGTACCCCTCCATCATCCGATTCCTACAGAGCAGCATGAAACAATGGAGAACCCAGGTACAACTAAACACGCCAGACAGTAAAATTGAATCGGCCGAGATACCCATCCGGCGGAGAATCTTCCAAGGAGACGCATTGAGGGATCTCACGACTGTTAAGCAAGCAAAAATTGACTATTTTGAAAGGAAATTCAAAGCTCTGTAAAACACTTACAACTGAGCTTGGAATATAGAAATTATATTCCAATATTCTACAAACTTCTGGCTTTATGAATATATTATTATGTATATAATATCTAAATTGGTTATTTAAATTTTTTTTAATGTTAAGTATTTACACTTTTTTCAATTCATGTAAGTTTTGCGCGCATGATTAAAAAAACTATTTTCGCCAAAACTAATAAATTTCTATAGCAAAATAATAGTTATATACATAGATTTGTTTTGTTCTAGGATCTTTAAAAAATATTAAATAGAAATATTTTTTAATCGAAAATGTTTGTCGCAATTTGAACTTATCATAATTTTTACACATAAAAAAATTTGTTTTTCATAAATAATGCTCAGATGTTGATTACTTAAGTTAAGAATGTGCAGTTGGGTCCACACAATATTTGTGAAAAATTTTATACTAATTGAACAAGTAGTTCTTTCTTTATGTTGCGCGCAAGTCCCAAAATTTCGTTTTGAGAAAAACACGTTTAAAGTTTAAATTATAGATTTTTTTAATTAAAAATGTTTTCCTTTATTCAAAACACATCAGCAGCAAATGATGTACCTTCCTAGTCTTTAAGTGCCTCGTTATCAGCTTTTACTTGTCTTTCGTTTTGTCCTCCGTGCCTCTAAACTGAACGAAGCGCTTCGTTTTTCCGTTGTAATTCGATGATAATCGCCATTTAAAACGCCTCTTTTAATAGGACATTTAAATATCGCGCATCACGTAGAAATTCATATCTTCGTAAAAAATTGGAATATCTTAACAAATTTAGTACCAAAATATTAAGAAATATTTATTCTTTCTTAAAAAAAATAACCCCCAAAATCGAATTTTTGAAGCTCTAAGGGTCGTGAGACCTCTTAAGCCCCTCATTGGTTCTTTCTGGCGCTAAACCCCCTGTCAAAGATGTTGAATACAAGTAAATACGGATACATGCTGAAGAAAGATAAGAGAAACCTACACAAGGTGTCCCATCTCATGTATGTCGATGACATCAAACTATACGCGCCAACGATCACTCAATTCCGACAACTCATCAGTATAAAACATTCTTCAAGGATATAGGAATGGAATTCGGCCTCGATAAGGGCAAAATTCAGAAGAATAGCGAGGAAGATTTACCAGGAACCGAACTCGAAGACGGGAGACTACTGAAGACCTTGGACGAGGGCAAAACCTATAACCTACAACCTACTCAACGAACATCACCAACTACCAAGACCTTAGACATGAAGTACGAGACATATGGAGTATGGAAAAGATTTTCTTCTCATCCTGTAGATCATCTCAGCAACAGGGATAGTACCAAAAGCACTTGCGACAAATTTGGAAATACTGAATATTGACCCAAACACCTACATTGAAATGCAAAAAGCTACAATCCCAAACACATGTCACATTGTCAGGAAGTTTCTAGACGTTGCACATTAAGAAGTGCGATATGAGAGGCTTGGGAACATGGCTTTCTGCCCGTCCCAAGGCCTGCTTCCGCCAAGAATGGGCGATGAAAATGTTTATATATATATATCATCATCATAATATTCAATCCATTATCTATCCACTGCTGGATGAAGGTCTCCAAATGCTTCCACATTGTAAGTTCATCGTGGACTATTCGTTTCCACGTCACCCCCAACCTCTTCTTATTTCATCCACCCATCTAGTTTGTAAGATCGCTTTCAGGTCTTCTGTGGTCATTTGAATCCAGTTCAGAATTTCTTGTTGTCCATCATTGATCAAGTTCTTGCAATATGCCCAGCCCATCGCCATTTCAACCCTTTTACTTTAACAATGATGTGCCTCTACTGTAGTTTGCTCTCACTCCAGCGTTTCTTTTTCTATCTCTTCATATTCCAAGCAAGCACTACTCATTGTGGGGGTTGTCTGTAACTTTCAGGCCGTTCCAACTGTTAGACTCCATGTCTCTGATTCATAAGATAGGACTGGTAGTACACACCGATTGAAGACCTTTCTTTCAGACACAACGACAATTTCCCTTTCGTATTATGTGCGTGGAAGGCATGAATTAGTGTAATAATACTTGCACCTACGTATCTCCAGCATTAACAAATATTTTAGACACGAATTGCAATTGTACATGATGGCCATTACCCTAAAATTGGCACAAGCGGCTTCTCAGTGGTTTTAAGGTTATTTCTGATTCCTACCTTGGGTATTAGATTATTGTTGTATCCCTCTTAAGCCGTAAAAGTAAGCGCAGCACCACCTTTGTTATCCTTAACCCATAAAACCCGAACGTGGGTTGTAAACTGGTATTAAAGTTTTAACTTCTGACCAGATAAGATAGCTAGTTAACCTCCATAAAATTAGCCCGTTAAATTTTTATGAAGTGGTTATGTAATTTAGCTGATCTGTTCATGAAGGAACTGTTTTGCTGCGGAAAAAAAATGATTTTTAAAACCGTTGAGATGAAACGAAATGAGCTGGTCGGAAAATTTATTCAGAGAGCATTTCAAGAGATTTCGTTTCTACGCAGGCAACGGAACAGCGGCATAAAATGTAATAAACATAAAAATATTAACGCTATCTATAAACTAATGTTAGTGCATTAGAATCTCGTTTTATTTTTCATTGTAAAATTTTCTGTTCAGTGTGTTTGTGTGTATAAATGAAATGCCCCTTCATAACTTCTCCAGTTTATACTGATTTATTCCACAGCAGCAGCCATCGCAGTTTTTGTAGCGAGTTATAGACGTAATTAAGATTATATCCAAAGAAGTGGCCAAATATTTTCTTAACGTGTATCCTGTGCCCAGTAAGAGCATTTTCCGAAGATTTTCTATAGTTTCTGTAGTATCCAATTTAACCAAATATTTCTTTAGGTGTGTTGTAAAACCTCTCCAGCAAGTGCACCAACTACTCTTGTGATCACTGTTAAATGCTTTTGCCAAAGTCTATAGAATTCTATTGGTATATAAATCACTGTAGTTTTTAATTTTATTTCGTTTTTGATTCTAAGGTCATCAAAGATTTCAGTGTCTATTGCGAAAATAGTTTTTCTTCAGTTATTGTAATATCTGGGTGTTCTCCAGACTCGTATCAATGTGTAGTCGTAAATCACAAATTAATTTTATTTTACCTTATCGCTTTCTAGATTTCTTTTAGCTTCATGCTTTCAGTAATTTTTGCAGATGTTCCAATGACCCAGGGAGACCACTCTCTCGTGCTCTTGTGTCTGCTTATATGGTCTATCCAATTTCAATGCATTTTTTATAAGGTGTTAACTATCTTCATCTTTTATTTTACAAACCCCACATTTGATGTCATTGTTTTGTTTCTGAAATCTTAAATGCCATTTTTATTGTGATATACTGTATCTACAAACCATCTTGTTTTAAAGAGTGAAGTTATTATTCTATGATATCAAGTATTTTCCTAGAATTTAAGATATCTGACTTATTTTCTTAATATGTACAGTACCAAGCAAATAGGTCTCTGTAACTGTGCGGTTGTTATCTTTTCCATTCTACAAAGTGCGCCAAAAGTTCGTAAAAATTGTAAAAAACCATAAAAAAAGGAACAAATAACGATAAAGTGTGAGTTGCACCAAAGGATTTCCAGAAAAATCTGATTTTTTTAGTCACAAAAAATATTTAGTTTAAAAGTCACCTGCAGACGGCGCTGACAACTCTAAAAAACCGTGGGCAAGACAACTATGCGTTCCATCCGTTTATTATTGCAGCAGATGTTCGATATGACCTTCAAAACATTGTATGACAGAATTGAGGTCAACAGCACATGACATGTGTCCATTTCTCGTCTTCAGTTGTTTCACTGTACGAAATTTTCGCAACGCAGTGGCTTCTAATTCAACATTTAAATTAATTAATAAAAATTTATTACAAGCCTGCATTGCATACTTCTACTGAATAACTTACTTATCAGCGCCGTTTGAAGATAACTTTTAAACTAAATTTTTTTGCAACTAAAAAAATTCAGATTGTTTTAAAAATCCTTTCGTGCCAACCGTACATCTTTATCATAATTTGTTCCTTTTAAATAATTTTTTTTAATTTTTGCAACTTTTGACGCACCCTGTATTTTTTTTTTCAGATTAGAGGCTTGTTGAACTGTATCTAATGCTTTTATTGCCATGTGGACAAGTTTACCTTTTTATGCCATAGCTATTTAAATTCGTAAATCCCTATTAGCCAAACAATCAATCAATCCATCAATCTAATCCTTATTATGAGTAAATCATCTATTCAATACACCCATGGGCGCCCATATAGGGAAGCAGGGAGGTTCTCGATCCCCCCTAGCCGTTCAAAAATTTGATTTCCCTGATTCTGCTATGCATTTACTTTCAAAAGTTTTATAGTCACATTTTAAAATAAGGTACTTTTTAGCTCATTACTAATTGTCAAGCAGTATCAATTATTTTTGTAGCGTTTTGGTATCTTGTACATTCACTAAAATTCTTGACAGCTTTGAGAAGGAGGTAATAATTTTTCTCAGCCCCCACCCCCTAGAAATACTCTTTATGTTTCACAGCCCCCCCCCTAGAAATACTCCTATTGGCGCCCATGAATACACCGGAAGAGAGTAGGATGACATTATTTGCTGATGACACAAGTGTCATAGCAACAGATAAAATCTTATCAATAGCAGTGGACAAGGTAATAGAAATAGATCAAAATTAGTCAAATGGTTTCAGGTAAATCAAATGAAGGTAAATGTGGATAAAACAAAATTAGTATAGTTTGGTTAATATCATAGTTAGGTATATAAGAATAAAAACATAAATACAGAATTATAAAGTATAAAAATTTACATAGGAAGAAAAGAAATTTAGCTAGTGAAGAAAATATAATTTTTTGGATTGGTATTAACAAATACTTTAAATTGGAATGACCGAGTCAACAAAATATGTAGCAAATTAAATAAAGGAGTGAAGGTTTTAATACTTTTCCATTATCAGTAAAAATTTTCTTTATTATAGATTTGTCTATAGTTATACGGTATATGAAACGCATAAGCATTTCTTTTCAGCCAATTGGATAGATTTTACAATAGAACTAGGCGATGGCTTTGTTGAAGGGTTACAATGCTGAACTCACTGGTGCTGACATAAAATCTATCCAATTGGCTGAAAGAACAAACAAAGTGCGCATGCGTTTCACTTTTGAAATTTAATTACCAATTAAACTGCATGGTAGTTTACCCCCCACCCTATCAGATGCAAGTTTTTTGTAATTCGACTTAAAATAACAAGCGAAGGTGTTAACAGATGCAGAGAGCGTGTTCATTGGTTGGACTATTTCGGCGAATATCACAAAATATATTGACCTGTCACCAAAACGAATATTACTTTTATATCTCAAAATTGCTCCAGGTACAGCTGTGTGGTTATTATCCAAGGCTTTCTGAACACCCTGTATAAAATGCAAACAAACGACATTATGAGAACACTGAAAGACATGTCAGTGTCATGGTATTCCAAACACGGCCCTGTTTTTTATATAATTGGATTTGTTATCTCGTTATTGATTGTAAATTAGCGCAAGTAATTCTGCTAGTACGTTATTTTTTGCATATGCAAGGGGCGTATTTATTCAAAGAGAATATGCAGAAGCCCTGTGCAAATTCAAGTTGAATCTACAGAAGCGATATACAAATTCAAGTTGAATCTACAAAAGCCGTTTACAGATTTTCTAGAAATATACATAAGCCATATATAAATTTACGGAGGATATACAGAAGCCATGTATAAATTTACGGAAGATATGCAGAAGACATGTACAAATTTAGGGAGGATATACAGAAGCCATGTAATGCAGGGAAAATGTAGAGAAACCACATAAAAATTCAAAGAGAATGTTTACGTTCCATATGCAAATATCTAATAATAATAGATTATTTCAATATATGCTTCGATATATATTTTGCTTAGCAAAAGACATTAAAATGAAAGAATGTAGCATTATTGCATCGTACAGGTATTTTATGATTTTGATATCTAGATATCTATCTCAAGATAATGGAAAGATATCGTTATAAAATAATGTCATTTGATGACTAATTTTTCTGGTGCATTTCACAGAGTTAAGGTTTTGCTCAAAGAGTATAAATTCGCGAATGCAAATAATATCCTAATTTTTGTGCTTCAAAAGAAATCCCGCCTTCTAATTCAAATTTATAACCCTTCTCTAATCAGATCGAGATGGACTTATTGATCAAGGAAATGTCTTTTGAAAGATATTAAACTAAGAAACGAAAGTGCTTGTTTGATCGAGAGAGACTGATGGTTTTCCTGATTGCATTTCAGAGCATCAAGATCAGTTGAAAGCGACCGAATTTGAAGCTTTTATATTTTAAACTGCATTTGAAAATTGTCTTTTCGGAAATATGTTTGCTTAAATGCAAACGCCGCGATGTAGTCTTATTCTCAGAGGGAAAAATACTTGCTGGAGTTCATTAAAAATTTAAAGCAAAGAACAGGATTTTCCGATAAAAGTTTTTATTAGTGGTATTTTCTGTTTTCTAAAGATGAAACGTCGACAACCATTGGAATGAGATATACTAGGTGTTTCGTCTTGTTTTTCATTTCCCAAAAAAAAAAGAAAAAATCCATTTTTTTTTCTTTTTCAAAAATAGAATAAAAAATTATTTTTACTTTGAAAGAGCTTCTACTTGTGATTGGATGCTAGTATTCACATTACTTACTCAATTTGCATGATAATTTTATATAGAAATCCACTATAAATTTTGCACCATGTCTGAATTTCTTGTCAATATTTCGTGAGTTTCATATTCTAATTTCTTGAGTTTCATATCCTAATTTCTTGAGTTTCATATCCTAATTTCTTGAGTTTCATATCCTAATTTCTTGAATTTTATACCGTAATTTTACCCAATTTTGCTTAAATATTTTATAGTGAAGTGTACACATAATTACTTTACCTATATGCGTACTTACGTCATCACTTGTTAATGGGGATCTATAATTGATCGATATATAAATCAATATACCATTCTCCTTTCCTTTTAATCCCTAGAAAGGTATAGGGCCTTTGCAACAGACCTTAATTTCCCGCGTTTTTTTCTGTGAATCAATAACTTTCCATTTTATACTTCTTTAATTTCCTTTTTCAACTTCATATTTTTCTTGCTCTACCCCCTCCCTCCTCCCACTTTCCTTGGTGGTTAATCTCTGGTGTTTATCTACAGATTTTGGATCGCTAACCGAATTTATATTAATGACAATGGAACGTTAAAAGAGCATGTACATAAAGTATATATATGTTACCGGCAAAGTTTGAAATCCGACATTCTATAGAATACCTATTCTATAGAAAAATGGCCGGCAATGTATGAAAAGATTCATATTTAACAAATTTCCTAGGCATTCTATAGAATGCCAAACGACGAACCGGCAAAATACAAAATACATCTGATCTGAAGAGATTTCCCTTCCTGCTACCTGTTGTGTGTGTGTTTAACCTGTTAACTGGGTATGACGACATTTTTCGTCATGCCCGGAAGACTACCAAAATGCGAATGACGACATTTTTCGTCATTGAAATTAACCGTATTATGTTGAACGCATTACGTTTTATGTAGTTCTTATATATTTAATCCTAGCGTGATGGTGTGATGACATTACTTATCACTGTGAAAAAAAGTCCCCAGTGTGAAACGAGTTTCATAAAATTTTATTCCCCGGTTAACAGGTTAAAGGAAACCAGTGAACTGCTGTGGTCATGCTAGTAGAGATGATGAAATGGATATTTTGTGCACCCTTTGTTTCAAAACTGAAAATGCTATTGAAGGTAAAATAAATTCTAAAATCAATCGGAAAATACAAGCCAAAAAAATGAAAATGAATTCGGAAAAAAATTTCCCACTGCTTCTTTGGGAACTACTGTGTGAGTTCCTATTCCTGACGTCGACAAGGGCCGAAGTGATTTGCGCATTATTTCGGCAGTTGTAATGAGTGTGACAGAGGGCGGTTTCTACCGGTTTGAAACATCTGAGGGAATTTTGTATGAGGGAATGGATGTATTTTTAGTAAAGTTTATTTAATGACTGACCCTGTTTTACTTTTTATAAGAAATAAAATTTTCTTTTTAATAAAATTCACTTTCATGGTGCAACAAGCAGGTTCATATTTTATTTTGTTTTCTTTAATAAGAAAAGCATAAATTTTGTTTTGTACAACTTCAATTTTTTTCCTTATTTTGAATAAAAGTTTTTTTAATGGCACTCTTTCATTATTTTTTCAAAATAACATTTGTATTTTTGAGGAATGAACGTCTTTTAAATAATAGCCTTATCATGACCTTTTTTCATACTTTACCTAAATAGCATTTATCATTCTATAGAATGCCTAGGTATTATATACAATGCCTAGGGAAAGTATGTAATAATTCTCATATTTCATACTTTGCCTAAAAACGTCAGGCATTCTATAGAATGCCGGCGTACATTGCCGGTAACATATATAAAGTTTTGTGTATATATATATATATATCATCATATTCAACCATTATCTATCCACTGCTGGATGAAGGTCTCTCCAAATGCTTTCCACACAAGTCTATCCTGAGCAATTCGCTTCCAAGTCACCCCAACCTGTTTTCTTATTTCATCTACCCATCTAGTTTGAGGACGTTTTCTAGGTCTTCGGTGGTCTCTTGGAATCCAGTTCAGAATTTCTGTTGTCCATCGTTGATCAGTTCTTCTTGCAATATGTCAGCCCATCGCCATTTCAGTCCTTTTACTTTAACAATGATGTCCTCTACTCTAGTTTGCTCTCTCACCCAAGTGTTCCTTTTTCGATCTCTCCTAGTTATTCCAAGCATGCACCTCTCCATGCTCCTTTGCGTTGTCTGTAACTTTCGTATTGCTCCAACTGTTAGACTCCATGTCTCTGATCCATAAGAGAGGACTGGCAATACACACTGGTTGAAGACCTTTCTTTTTAGACACAAAGGCAATTTCCCCTTCAGGATAAAACTGTTTCTTCCAAATGCACTCCAGCCAAGTTTAATACGTCTGTTGAGTTCTTTCATAATGTTGCCATCCATTGAAATCAGCTGGCCAAGGTAAATATATGAATCAGCAATTTCTAGCTCAGTGTTGTCAACTTGTATTTTTGTTTCCTCTACAAAATTATTGAACATGATCTTAGTTTTTTGTAGGTTCATCTTGAGTCCAACTTCTTCACTTCTAGTTGAGAGCTCTTGTACCATGTCTTGGAGTTCTAATGGGTCCGTTGAAAAAATAACAATGTCATCAGCAAACCGCAGATGATTTAAATATTCACCATTTATTTTTATTCCCTTGTTATTCCAATTTATCAGCTGAAAAATCATCTGTAAAGCAGAAGTAAAAAGTTTTGGAGAAATGGTATCTCCCTGCCTCACCCCTTTGCCAAGTTTGATAGTTTTGGTATCTTTATGTAACCGAAATTTTGCACTTGCATTTTTATACACACGTTTCACCATGTCAATGTACACATCCTCAATGTCTGTTGATCTTAAAGAGTTGATGACTGCTGATGTTTTTATAGAGTCAAAGGCCTTCTCATAGTCAATAAATGCAACACACAATGGAAGTTCATATTCATGTGTTCTTTCAATTAATTCTCTTAATACTTGAATATGGTCCACTGTACTGAATCCACTTCGAAATCCAGCTTGTTCTCTTGGTTGAGCTGCATCTAATTTTTTCTGCAGGCGATGTGTTAGCACTTTTGTGAAGATTTTATAAATAGCAGGTAACAAGCTAATTGGTCGGTAATTTTTTAAATCCTCTTTATCACCTTTTTTATGCAAAAGAATTACTGTTGCCGAATCCCATTGGTTTGGTATGTTACCACTGTTGAGGCATTTGGTAAAGAATTTTGCGAGTATGGATTCTACATGTTCTCCAGCTTCTTTTAAGATATCTAATGTAATGCCATCATCGCCAGGGGATCTTCCTTTCTTCATACTTTTTATTGCAAATGCTACTTCTTCTTTTAAGATTTTTGGAGCTGTTCCTTCGACTATCTCAGAGTCTTCGTTTAATCCACTGTTACCCTCATACAGCTTTCTGTAGAATTCTTCAACTCTTCTAAGTATTTCTTCCCTATTTCTTGTTACAGTGCCATCCTCTCCTTTTAATGCAAT
>QLNU02014176.1:153292440-153306755 GCA_006491805.2 Dysdera silvatica
AATCAACATCACTATAATACCACTAATTCATTATATCGTCACGAAATAACATATATGGAAACGTTTAAGGTTTTTATGAATCTTGATATCAATAAAGGACCAGGACCCGATGACATTGATCCCGCCCAAGTCAGATATGTAGCCAATGAAATAGTCATAGCTCTCATTCATACCTTAAATCTGATATTCTGTTTCGGGGACATCCCTATAGAATTCAAAACATCTCGAATTATCCCAATTTCCAAAAAAGATTGTAAATCTGATGCTGCCAATTACCGACCTATCTCAATTCTCCCAATTTTACAAAAATATTTGGGAAACTGCTTTATAGCGGATTATATGACTTCTTAGAGGCTAATAAAATAATGCATGACAACCAATTCGGTTTCAGGAGAAATTGATCAACTGAACATGCCTTGTTGACAGCTACTGACTTCATATACTCATCATTAAATCAAAAAGAGTCGGTTGCTGGGTTTTGTTTTACTTGTCCAAAGCGTTTGATACTGTAAATCATGAAAAACTAATTCAAAAGCACACGATGCAGGTATTAGAGGTAAACAAAATAATCTATTCAGAAACTATCTAATCCACGGAATTCAATATGTAAAGATTAATGAGTATTTTATACAATAATGTTTGCCACCCACGTATATTTAGCTCAAGCTAGAGCTTTATTGTTTTTGGAGAAAAAGAGGCGCCGTCCTCATCCTGGATTCGAACCAGGGTCCCCGCGTTGAGCCCGCGGTGTCTTGACCTACTAGACGAATGAGGACAAGAACAAACGCATTTTTCTCCGTATATGAGGATGTAAGATATTATTACCCTTCACAGGGATAACACAATTGCCAAATAATGGTCAACACAGAAAAGCCTCCGGGGCGAGATTTTTTGTGAGTTTTTTTTTTTTTTTCACTCACAAAAAACTCACAAAAACCTCTCCCCGGAGGCTTTACTGTGTTAATGAGTATTACTCGGATGCTATGCAAACACTATGTGGAGTCCCCCAGGGCTCCATATTGGGACCCCTACTTTTCATTTTTTTATACAAATGATTTGTTTTTCACTCCAACACAATCGCAAATCATATTCTTTGCCGATGATACTAGCCTCTTCTTCCGTAAAAAGGATCATAATGAACTTTTCTCCATAGTCAAAATGATATAAAAAGTTCACCTTGTATTTTATCGATAACCACCTAACACTCAATACTAATAAAACTAAATGCCTATTATTTACTAATTCCAAAAACATACATAACAGCTCCCAATGCTCACCCAATATAACCGGAAATGACTCTGTGCAGCTGTCTAGTGAAACTAAATTTTTAGGTGTTACGTTGCAGTCCAACTTAAAATGGGATGATCACATAAACAATACTTGCTCTATGGTCAGTAGAATCATCGGGACCATGTGTAGGATAGGCTATTTTCTCCCGGTTAATAGACTCATTGACATGTATTATTCTTTTTTCTTTTCTCACGTTTTCTACTGTCATTTAATATGGGGATTCACTACAAAAATCAATATACGAAGATTTCAAACACTATAAAATAAATTTCTCAAGCTAATAAAACTAAAACTTACGTCACCGCTCTCTAACTCCGAAATATTGTGCAAGTATAATATTTTACCAATAAACAAATTATTGAGTTATAAACTTGCTCCTAACATGTTCAACAATTCAAGACGGAATACTGGCTCATTCTATTTTGGTATTCAATTACCACAACATCTTTATCCAACCTCATCTAGCGCTAACTATAGATCTTATCGTACAAGAATTGGTCTTGCTTGTAGAAAAATGGGATATGCTGGTCCAAAAATATGGAACTCTCTTCCACATTCAACTAAATCCACTACCTCTTGTTTAAAATTCAAGAATGATGTGCGGAAATTCCTTATTACACATTAAATACTAATTAACATTTGAATTTCTCTAACTTCTCATATCTGGTTGTATTCAACTGCTTACAATAAACTTTCTGAAGCACCTGTGCATCTTTGGATTAATTCTCCAACACTACTTTTTTTTTCTTGTGTGTAACATTTTGTGTATATAGCGTTCATCGTAGTCTAAATCTTACTCTCGAGCAGTATGGGCTCTGTCAGACTCTTGACTTTGGCCATTACTGCCCGGGTGGTTATAAAATATGTTCCTTATTGTAGTATCAAGATCAATGTTTAGTTGCTTTACCATGTTCATTAGTACGTACTATTATTATTGTTCATTAACCACCCAAAATAAAGTTGTTAAAAAAAATAAGGAAATTTAAAGCACGGTCATAAGAAATTTAAGAATATGTTCAAAAATATGTTTATGAGTATGTTTATAAGGAAATTCAAGGACGTGTTTATACAAAAGCATTTTAAAACAGGTTCATAAAAAATTTCAAAAACATGTTCATACAGAAATTCAAAAAAGTTCATAAAGAAATTCAAAAACGTATTCATAAAAACATTGAAGAAATTGAAAAAATAAATAAATTCATCAACTAAATGATAAACAAATAATAAATATATTTATATGCAAAATCATAAAAATTACTAGAACCAGATGATAAATTATAAAGAACTATAAGATGAGAGCATAAAGAATTTAATAATAAAAACCATAGAAAACAATAAAATTATAAAGAAATTGAATAAAATCATAAAGAAATTCAAGTGCAAAGACAAAGGAATTTAAGTTTAAACACATAAAAATATTCAACAATAAAATCACAAAATCATTCAATAACAAAAACATTTAAGAATAAAATCATTAATTAATGAAAGAATAAGTTAATATGGGAATTTAAAAGTAAGTATAAAAACGATAATTCCTAAACAAGTGCATCAATATGGAAGCAGTCTTTGTTTATTAACTGTTATAAAAGTCTCAATCGAAACACAATGCACAATCGACTATAAAAATACATGAAACTATAGAATTGGCACATTTTTGTCTACATATTCTTTATTAGTATCATAATAAATATTCCAAATTAAAACTTTATACGTCTTGTACTTATAAAATTATAGAGCCAGAAATGAACACCAAAACTGGACAACAGTTCGGCAGAGGGTTCCTCTACATGACGGGTGAAACTTCATCTACCGTAATTAAAAAAAAAGAGTTAAAATTTTTATGGTGTAGAAACTATTGATACACACTGTAGCAATGTCCTGATGTCTTCCTTTTTTTGGGAATATCCACAATTTTTTATTTTTACCAACCATTTTGGTAGCTGACATTTTTCAAACTAAAAAGCAGATAATTGTCATTAGATTTGACCTAGAAGCACCATGACAGGTGACTGGCACCACCCCACGGTACACTCACAACTAAATAATCTTACGTTGAAATTAACTCACAACCCAGCGGATCCAAAGGCGGTGAATATGGCCACTGGAGCACGATATCTAAAGATGAATGCAACGTTTTAAAAACTGCAATAACGTAAATAAGGAAAGGAGAAAAAACATTAAATAACAAAGTACATTTTTCTCCACAATTTTGAATCATTTGATCTTTTTTTTTTAAAGCTGTTGAGACCCCATTATTTCTGAATTAGTACGCCCCAAGAAACGAATACCATTGATATCAGTGGTAAGTTTATAGGTAGCGTAATTCATAATAATAAATAAAAATACATGGCTTGTTTGACAAGTGATGGCGGTTTCCAGAACAGTTAATACACTCTTTTGCAAAAAACCAACACCATGAAGAAATGATTTGTTTTATGTATACTATGAAGGAAAGGAAATGATAAAAATATTCAGGGCCGTAGGACCCATCAGTGGCTAGGAATTGCATATTTTTCAAATCAATAATTTCTGAAACACCCTGTCGGCGATGCATGCTATACGTCTATACGTCTGGGTAAGGAGTGATAACGGTTCTTAATGTCATCCTGCGACATATTCTGCCAGGCACTCCTCACGCGTTGCTTCAGATCTACGACATTTTGCGGTGATCGATTGGCGAAAGGTCTAGTGACTTTGCTTACCAAGGAAGAGTATCAACAGCACTGGGGTAGCTCACAGATATGCGAACCATATGGGGCCTGGCATTATCTTGTTGGAAAATGACTCCAAACTGTCGTGTCATGAAGGGTAACGTAAACGGCCACAGGATGTCATCAACATATCGTTGAGTTGTTAAAGTTGGACGTAGGATGACTAGGAGCGTCCTGCTGTCGTACGAGATAGCACCCCACACCATTACGCTAGGGGTAATGGCTGTGTGCCTCTGTGAAACAAAGAACAGTTCGGACCGCTGGTCCAGGCATCTCCACACTCGGATTCGATGGTCGTTTATTTCAAGATTGAAGCGGGATTCATCACTGAACACTATGCGATGCCAATCTGCTGGCAGCCATGATGATCGGCTACGACACCACTCCAGACGACTCTGTCGATGGTGTGGGGTTAAAGGCCGCCGTAAGCGTAACCCCCCTTCAGCCAAGCGTTATGAGATGGTGATCGGCACCACGAGTGGTATGGAAGAGACCGTAGCACGTTGGATGGCGGACAATGATGCCCTTGGGTCAGCTCTGACCTGTCACATAACCCATCAATCTTGCCTCGAATTCGTGCACCTTGGCCTTCCAGAGCTTTCATATCTCCGATGAGCCCCGCAACAACCATTGCTGCCAACACCTTTGCACAGCAATATCCGTACGGTGCAGATGTCGGCCCACTGCTCGGTGAGGACCAGCCCGATTCACGCATCCCGACTATGCGACCACGTTCGAAGTCGTCCAATTGGCTATAAGGTCTTCGTCAACGTCGTAACGGCATTACTGGTTGCGTCTCCAGGGAACTGCAACGCTGATAACGAAAAAAAATAAACCGTTCGCAATTTTTACCTCTTTTATACGATGCCAGTTGCGCAGTAGAAATGCGCGCTATGATCGAAGTTAACACTCATTGGCTTTGAAAATTTAATCATTTGCATACTTGGTTTAAAGGAATTTGCATGCGAAATTTTGAGATGATCGGATAATTTTTAGGAGTGCTTTTTTTTTTGAGAAAGAGTGTACTCATCAAGTAATGAAAGAAGCTTACAATGTCTACAGAAAGTGCTCTTAAATTTATTTAAAAATTTCATCAGCGGACAACTTTACCATGCTTTTACACAATCAACGAAAACGTATGCATCTCAGATAAACTGCGCGTGTATAATATAAATATTTTTATTTGGATTTTACACTGCCAATATCCACACTTCAGTTCAGTTTACCGGGTCTTTGCCCAATAGGGATACCCTGCATCATGCAATGCATTTCTTCCATTGTTCTCTTTTCCTCTAAGTGTCTGCATCAATATTCCTTTTTTTATTGCCTCTTTTATTCCTGCCATCCTAGTTTTACGTGTACTTCCTCTTTTTCTTCTCTCCACTGGCACATACTGCAACATCTTTTTTCGGCCATCTTTAATCGCTCATTCTCTTTACGTGTCCAAGCCATCTAAGGGCCTTTTGTTGGACATTTCCTTCAATGGTTATATTATTTTCCGCTAACCTAAAAATGGTGACTTTTCTGTCTAATCTTGTTTGTTTTTGCAATGCACCCACGCTTTAAATGTGGTATATCAATTGATAAACTAAAAAATAATAATGAAAAGCGGAATCGTGTATTCAAAGTAGGCGTGAATTCTGTAGCACAAGTTAAGTGACCGGGTGCCTATTTTATATAACAAATCCAATGTAACATTTATATCTAATATACATATTAAAATATTTATTATTAGTAGTAATAATACTATATTGAACCTCACATTATTTTGTATAATATTCATCAGACATAACAATTTTTAAAAGAAGCAAAGATGCATTTTTTCATCACGCTTGTCACTTCAGCCAGATTTGATCTTTCAAGTTTTTAACTTTCTTCTCTTACTTCCCACAATCCTTCACTTTTCTTTAAGTCCCGAATAAATGAAATTTTCCTAAGCTTGTAGAATAAAGAAATTGTATTTTTATTGCCCCGTTTCCTGAGTCCAGTTATTGTTTGTTTGTTTTTGTTTCCTTCACAATTTCTCTAAAATCGGTTTTTCTTGTAATCAATTCATTTCGCCACTTATCTTTTCCGTCGTTACTCTTTTTCAGTCGATTTCTCCCCATTTGTTTGTTAATGGTCAACTTTTACTTCTCCGGATGGTCACGTGTCAGGTATTCCAGTTGAAATATTTTCTCTTTAAACTCGGGGACGCTCTCCAAATTACGCCATTTCAAGTTACAGGGACAATGTGAATCACAATTTAAAATAAATATGGATAATGAATGGGCGAAGCATTTGACAAATATACAGAATTAAGGTTGGTAATGGAATCGAATGGAAAAATTACCATCATCATTATTAACCCATTAGGAATGTTTTGGGAATATTCTTGAGACTTAAACATGTTGTTCCACGTTACGTTCCAATATTATTTTATTGTTCTTTATTTTACTCTGAACTGACCTACTAAGCAGTAGGTCAGTTCTGCTTTGAGGTCTGGAGAATCACATATACCACCACCTTTCAAAAGTTAATAGCCATGCAAAAGGAACATATTCGAATAGTTAACTTCGCAGGCTTCCAGGACCATATTGGACAATTCTTCAAATTATGGCGTATTCTTCTTTTTACCCCCCTTAGTTAAATACAAACTCTTGCTTCTATATATGAAGTAACCAATGGAAACCTGGATTTACCCTTCACCATTTCACAAATGACACATAAATATAACACGTGTCATCACGGCGAAATCAAAATGATGCGGCCTCATACTGACTTCAAAATTCATAGCATTTCTGTTATGGGTTTTAAAACCTGGAATTCGATACGTCACAATTTTAAGGCTCTGTCTTTTTCCTCTTTTTACTTCTTTTTCCTTCCCTCTTTTCAAGCCAAAACCTTCGACTGGTACCTTAACCAGGTCTGCTGAGCCTGCTCCTTCTGTCAGCCCTCTCCGTCCCCTTGCTCTTTCTATTTCATCTTTCTCTTGTTTTTCTTTCATCTATTTTTCCACGTTTTTCTCCTCCACAATCGCACTCGCAGCGGATGACAATATTTATTCTTTTCATTTCATTTGTTCTCCGAGTTCTACTAACAAAAAATAACGCTCTTGTACTGCAATTCCCAAAGACCCCACCTTGGTGTTACTCTTCAGTCTTCACCGTGAAGTCTTTGAATTAAGGCTGTGCTTATAAACTCTTATGTGATATCCCAGTCGTGCGCGAAACTTTTCATATTGATGTTGTTTTTTACGCACCGATAAAATTCCATTTGCTCTTATAAAAAATACGAGCAATCCTTTGCTCTTGCTGCTAGAAAGGGGGCCCCGTAACTAGCGAGACTACTGCTCTCTTTCCATCTTTCAACTGCATTGTTTTTAAAATCTCCCGATGTATAAGAAATAAAATTATTATTATTATTAGTTGATATGAAGAAACTTGAAGACTCTTCCATAACAACTGATTGTCAACTACCCTCCTCTGTGTTATTCTCATTTATTTTCTTATTTCATCTTCTTGTATCATTTGTGAGTGTTCCATGAGCATCAAATTGAAAACCTTTGATTATCTATCGTCGAAAGGTGCTCCTTCCAATAGCTATTCCACTGTCATCAGGAGCTCCAAAAGCCAACGAGAGCCTCAGGCTCACTTTGAGCGGGCCCCATGATCCCTTCCCTGGGCCCAAGTCCCTACAGCATAGGTTCTTGCCCGCGCGGGCCCCAGGCTGCAGCCCCTACTGCCCCCCTCTCGTCAGCCCTGACTGTCATTTAATGTTTCTTTCTCATTGCCTTATTCTCAGTGGCATAGATAACCTCGAGATCCATAAAGGGAACTATAGTCGCCATCCCAAAACTACTCGCATAGTAGCATCTGTAATTTAAATTTTTCTATAGGAGCTAAAACACCCTTAGCCCAAAGACTGATTTGTAAAATATTGTCGAACACACTGTCTTAAAAACAACGTACAGATCGATCTGTACGTTGTGCGTATTTCTATGCTATGTATTGAAATTTTATTCTCGGGAGGGGGGCTCGCATCCCCTGCGCCCTTCCTATGAATCGGCCCCTATCCCAGTCCCCTTAATTATGCTAGTACTTACCCCTTATCTATAACCGTTGGTTGCATTTTTTTCTTTTCAGTCTTATTAGTGACCTTCAAAAGCATTTAATGTATATCAATGTGGGTGATTCGTGACTGACTACTGGCGAAATGCAGTACTAAAAGTCGATACCATTCAGTTTAATTTATATATTAAGTCCTTCTACGACCATATTAAATTATTTTGGAAAGCGGAGGCTTGTTTTAAGAAGAAGAAAAAAGAACCACCCACTACAAAGAGTAAGAAATATACATTAAAGCTTCAAGGAGGAAAAGGAAAAAATGAGGCTAACAACAGGAGTTAAAGTCCTTAAGAATATGGCTAAACTTGGCTTGGTATCCAACGAAGCTTTAGACGGGAAACGCATGTCGCGATCCGAAATAAAAAAATAATGATGATAATGATAAAAGAGAAGAAATTAAATTCTATAATACAGTAGAATATCAATTAAATGAACTATTCTTGTCGGCGAGGAAACGATCATCATCATCATTGACATAAAGATGATATCGGTACGATAAAAATCTCAAGCAATTTCGGCAATCAACATCTTACAGGACCTTCGATTGTTGATAACCGTCGATGTATATTAACGTTGAGTTTTCACAAAACAACCACTTGGTTTTATTTTTGCACATACATGGACATACAGGACTTGAAAAATCGTGGCGGACTGCAGCTACCAGACAAGAACGGAATTCGCCTGTCTGAATAAAAAACCCAGGAACATAGTAAATAAAGAATATTTTTTTCTTACTCATCAACTGCAAAAGTCTAGCAGTCAATGGTTACTGGGTTCGTCGATAACTGCGGGCATACATTTTTGCCATGTATCTTTGAAATTAATTTATACGAAAATAATGTTTCCACGTGAATAGTTTTACAGGCAATATTTTCACAAGTAATATTTTTGCTTAAATATTTTCACAAGTAATATTTTTGCTTAAATATTTTCACAAGTAACGTTTTCACGTAAATATCTTCACAAATAACATTTTTACTTAAATATTTTCACAAGTAATATGCTTTCAAATAAATGTTTTCACAAATAACATTTCGACGTAAATATTTTCACAAATCGTGTTTTTATGTGAGGTTAAAAATTTCTTATAAGTAGAGAGAAGTTTGTTTTTCACTTTGTTATATTCGAATTCATTTCAAAATGCACTGACTTTCTTCGGGTATGCACTAAGTAAAAAAATTCCGCACGAGTTTAGGAGTTTCAGAAAACATATGTCGAAAACTAATAAAATATTTTATATTTACTTATATTGATTTAGACTTTAATATTATAATAATTAACTTAATTTTCTTTTTTCTGATTAACGAAGCGGTGATATCTAAGATCAAAATTAACTTTGAATTTGAATACTTTAGAAAGACAATATTTTGAATAAATATTTTAAATTACTAGAAATATATTTATTATAAAGATGAAAATATTTATATGAATTATAATGTTTATTTTAAAAATTATTTATTAAAAATTATATAAGATCTATTGAAAAAATTATATAAGATTTATTGAAAAATTATTAAAATAATTAGAAGAATCATAAAAATTATAATAAAAATTTTAAAGGTTATTAGAAAAGTTATTAAACTTTTATAACAATCGTTAAACTTATTATCATAATTTAACATCAGCATTTTTTAAATGAACAAGATTAGTTCACGATAATTAAAAACTAGTTCTTGCTTTAGTGAAATGGATTATTTAGGAGGAATAAAAACGTAAATTAAAATAAGACGAGATATTTGACAGCCAAACAAGTACCTCCGTCAGCGATTAAAAAGTATTTCAGCCTAAGAAAGTAAGAATGTAATGTAGATAAGAATGATAAAGGGTAAAACTGAATAAGGGCACTTGACTTCTTCAAAAGAGTTTATCATCTCCTCCAGCAATTTAAAAATCTTGAACGAAAACTTTTTAAATTTTTCCTTCCGGTAGAAGCAAGCCCATTCAGACTTGAAAAACAACTCAAAGTCGAGAAACCGAATCTAACTTCAAACGAGGTAATTAATTAGGGACAAAATTCAAAAAGAAAATGCCTAGAGAAAATTTATTTCAAGATCTGAGGAAACGACGGGAAAATAAAACGAAAACAAAGCACGTCAGTATCTCGTTTCAAGGGAAGTGATTCCATCTCCGTCACTTTCTTGATCTGAATGAAAGGAACATACCAGACATAATTGTGTAAAATGATGCGGACGTAAAAGGAAGATCTCCTGCAATGGAAAAAAAGAAAAAGATGAATAAACGTCAAGGAAGGAAAGAGCGTTTGATGGCGAAGTTGAAAAATCCCTAAAAAAGGGATATTCGGATGTTTACTCAAATGTATATTAGAGCATGACGATTTTGGAATTTTTCACGTCCTTATTTTTTTTTAATATGACATTGACCGCCCGGAAATCCCTACAGAATTCCCTACGCCCCCTCGAAAGAAAACTTTTTGGCGGTCGTCCAGCCATAAGGGACCAGAGGGAAAGAGGATGTCATCTATGATGGCTTAACCTTAAATTATCCGGAGCGCATGCCAGGACAACTAAAAGAGGTCATCTGTGATTCCTTTTTCTTTTCCCGATTTTTCCCTTTTCCCTATTGAACGGGGATTGCATGCCACCACAAACAAACTAGGTCAAAACGAAGTTTTTATTATTTTATTATTTTTTAACAAAATAACAAGCTTTTTCCTTTCAGAGTATTTCAATCATTTTGATGCGAATATTTGCGCTCCAAATAATGATACAGAGGGATTTTTTATACCTCCGTGGGAGTTTGCGAGCTCGTTTTCGATCGAAAATTTGGGAAGAGTTTTAACTTGATTAATTTAAAATTTCGATTGGATTTAAGAACTTGTTTACAGCGGTTATTAGCAACATGCAGACCCTTATTAAATTCTACTATCGCACATTTTAATATAAAATAAATTTTTCTCATTGAAAAAAGTTGTGGATAAATTGAATCGTTTATTCGGTTAATAAAAGCCTTAAGGATAATAATCACGTTGCAGAAGGACTTAAACCACTAACTTTTCAACTGCTGGACTCGAGTTATACCTCCTAAAAGAATGCGGTTAGCTACATTAACACTGTATATACTTATTATTTGAATGTATACTTGTACTTATTATTTGAATGTATACTTGTACTTATTATTTGAATGTATACTTGTACTTATACTTATTATTTGAATGTATACTTGTACTTATACTTATTATTTGAATGTATACTTGTACTTATATTTATTATTTAAATGTATACTTGTACTTATACTTATTATTTGAATGTATACTTGTGCTTATTATTTGTACTTAGTATTTGTATTATTTGTACTGTCAAAAGAAACCTTAATAAAAGGAAGTAGATTAGTATATAATCTACACGACGACATAATCTTTACGAGTTATAAAGAAAATAAATACAACGTTGTAATCGTTGTAATTTTAATGGCAAGAAGACATACGTTGTAGCGTCCTTTCTATTAAAATTACTACACTTACAACGGTGGATTTATTCTGTTGATTTAAAAGAAATTTGTCCAATTATATTTATTAGTATGTTTCTATTTCTGTTTGAGAGAATATGATTTTAAATCTTATAAATTAAACGAGACAAGTAGTTACAGGTTGAACCGAATTTCTAAAATTAAATAATTCTAATAATAATAGTAATTTTATATTAGACTCGGTGTACATTTTTTACAGGAGCTATGAAGCTACGTAGTAATCATATATCCCCATTTTTGTATAATTTTCGTTTTACTAGTTTCATATATTCTAAATATTGCTTCTTCTGCTCACATTCGCAAAATCCGTATAAATTCGATAGTTTCAACAAAATGTTTCCTGGATTATAATACAATAAATAATATTATGGGTAAAAAAATTTTATGAATTATATTTAAATATGATATATAAACGTTATGAATCAAACAAAATTAACTTATATATCGTATCATTTCATTTGTTGGATGCATCTGGTGCTGGCTGTGATATTGTATATCTTTTAATATTAGGTAGGGACGTATCAATTCATATATTATGGGGGTACTCGAGCAGCAATAAAAAAGGTAACGCGGTTTGGTGTTAAAGATAAAAATATATCTTGATGTCAGATGGAAGAGGTCTGATCCCCCTTTCCGGGATATCTTATATATCAGTGTAGACTGAGTTCAAAGATACGTGGATATATGAAATATGTGAGTGTGAGAGTGTGAGAATGTAAAATGAAAATGTTAAAAGAAATGAAAAAGCACAGAACATCTTTATTTTTAAACATCTTAAAAACAATATTTTCTTTAAGAATAAGAATCAAAATTCACAAAATAAAAATCTTTCCATCTGTGGTCTCCCTAATACTATCAGTTGCGGGTATTTGGTTTAGAAGGGTTTGAGTGTATCCATTAAAAGGCAGAATATTTTAAGTATAGAAGTGGGTTTTGAATTTCATATATTGTCGCCTTAAATGCATTGCACATAATTCTACATATTATGTGTAATATAATATGAATTATTCTATGTAGGGGAAACACTTCAATACGTCTGAGTTTAATCACATTTGAGGTATACTAGGGATTAAATATGCGATTATTGATTGTAAATAACAATCGATGTTAATCGATTTTGCCTTTTATTTTCTGCATGTCCTGTGCGGATATGCATGTGCCTATTCATAATCCAATCAGATAGGAAGGACTCATCGATTTCTCAAAATAGATCATGAATGAAATAGATTGGTGAAGCTTAATTTCATATCAAAGAAAAATTGGAAGAGCTCTACGTTATTAATGATATAATGTAGACGGCGCTATCTGACACGATGAGTGATGACAAGGCATATGATCCATTATTCTATCTTCTTCATATGATAGCCTGCCACAAGATGAATGCGACTGATATTGTTAGAGTGATTGCATTGTAATGGATTATAATGAAGAGAGTCATTTTGCTGTTTGTTTCAGTTGTCACTTTCACCGTTGCCAAATCAGAAAATGACGTCAGCAAAAGTAGGCGTTCCCAGGTGGATACGTCATCAAGAAGATGTCAAACGAACGTTACCGTAAAACAGCTGTTAATATAGAAAAACGCAATACCTGGGACAAACGAACAAGAAATATTTTCCGAAAATCATATGCACATTTGCATATTTTAAACCCGGAAGTTTCTCCGAGTAACTGAACGCTAATATTAAAATTATGCCAAAAATTAGCATATACTGTTCTTTAATAGCAAAAAACGGCAGTATTATCTAGGTAAAAAAAGGAAACACTTTCTTTCTTCCACGGTTTCGGGGTCTGGCGGGAAATTCTTAGCTGAAAAAGAGCATGAAGACAAAGAGAAGAGGCGGCTTCAATGGAATTTGCATAAAAAATTCGTAGCCGGAAATAAATGCGACTTGAAAGCAACTTAAGCTAAAAATTATGAGGATTTTACATAAATTTGATTACTTTCCTCTTCTTTCCTCCGTGGTTGTTTACATCCTTATTTGCAATAATCGTTTTGCGTTTAATTCTAAATTTTGATCGTAAATTTCGATTCGGATCGCTTTGGGAATGAAAGCATCCGAATAATCAAATAAAGAAGTTTCAAATATACACTATCACAAAGTTAGCTTTGGAATAATGCGATTTGGGCAATTGCCTGAGACAGGGGTGGTGAACCTTTTCACGTTGGAAGGCCGCATGAAGTTAGTCATAATCCAAGAAGGCCGCATTCAAGACATTTCAATTAGATACAGGGGCGTAGTAATTAAAAAATTATGGGGGTTGTTCATGTAATTTGGCGGAAAAATACATTTTGCATTGGTAAGAAATATGTAACGTGGTTGGTTAATGGATACGGTTTCCTTCACCGCTAAATAAATTTAAATTTGCGCGGTTGCCCGATTAAAGGGTCAGCTTTGCAATTAAATTTATTTTTCTGCAAAAGATATAACAATGTCTCTCTCTCTCTCTCTCTCTATGTATCATCATCATCTGCCCATTAAAGGGTCAGCTTTGCAATTAAATTTATTTTTCTGCAAAAGATATAACAATGTCTCTCTCTCTCTCTCTCTCTATATATCATCATCATCATATTCAACCATTATCTATCCACTGAAGGATGAAGGTCTCTCCAAATGATTTCCACACAAATCTATCCTGAGAAATTAGCTTCCACGTCACTCCAACTTGTTTTCCTATTTCATCCACCCATCTATTTTGAGGACGTTTTCTAGGTCTTCGGTGG
>QLNU02014176.1:153306855-153320861 GCA_006491805.2 Dysdera silvatica
GTGTTAAATCAAATGTGTGGAATAAGAGTGGTTTCAATGATTTTGGTAACGTTTCTCGTGTTCTCCACAAACTTGAAGCGTCTTTGGACCATGTGGATTGTAGATTAGCTTTTTCAAACTTAAAAAAAAATTTAAGTGGTACCGAGGATGCTTTAAAAGAAAACTCTAGGCTATATATTAAACCCTTCAACGAGAATGTGCAGCTTAATAGACGTTTCATTCAATTGCCCGCCCATTCGTGCTGTTCTTTACTTGGGGAAGCAAGAATTAGCATTTCATGGTCATCACAAAGATGTAACCTCCACTAATCATGGTAATTTTAAAGAATTGTTAGAAACCTTTATTTCGATAAGCCCTGTGGACATTCATGAGCACTTTTGAAAAATCACACCCATGTTTGCCGGCAATTCTAAGACTATTCAGAATGAAAAAAAGGAATAAAAGTTTGCATTATTTTTTCTATACAAGTAGACGATTCCACAGATATTGTCCAAAAATCTCAATGTAGTATCATAATTAGGTATGTTATTGCTGGTGGAAAGTCAGTGAAAAGATTTTTGGGATTTTATGACGTCAGTTCCAATCGGACTGCCGAAGCATTGTTTAACCTTGTATCAAGATGCCTCGAAAAATTTAGCTATAAATCAAAACTTATAGGAGAATGTTTTGATGGGGCAAGCGCAATGTCAGGGCACTTAAATGGTCTTCAGTCCAAAATTAAAAAAGTGACGCCACATACAGTTTTTATTCACTGTTTGGCACATCCTCTGAATTTAGTGCTACAACAAAGCTGCAACAACATTTCACAGTGTCGCATATTTTTTGCAACTAAAAGCGACATACCTGCATTTTTTCATCATTCTGCCAAACGAACTCACGTGGTCGATACAGTCGTCGGAAAACGAATTCCTACTTCTGTTATTACGCGATGGACATCAAACTCTAAAATGTTGAGTGTTATAAATAAAGAATGGGATTCTTTAAAAGAAGTATTTACTGAGATTATGAACCATCCAACTTCCGATCAAACTTCGCTTAGGCAGAATGTCGGATGTTCTCTTCAATGTACTACAAAATAAGTCATTTGACATTAATTTTTGCATCTCACAAATTAAAAATACGCAGATTCTTTTAAACAGCAAACGAAAGGAGGATACGTTCGTGGAAATTTTCGAATTAGTGATTTCGAAAACAACAGTTCCAACTGAACACCGTGAGGGACGAAAAAAAGTGACGCTCGCACGAGATAAAGTTCTTGCAAAATATAAAATTCATATTTTATGAAATATTAGATACTATTTCATTACAAATTACTACACGTTTTCAAGATATGGAAAAGCTTCATTTTATTACATTAATGGATACTTCAAAATTTATAGAGTATTCCAATAAATTTCCTACAAAAACAATAAATAATTTAAATGTGTACTACCCCAATATATTTACTGACTTCCAAAGATTGAAAAATGAATTAAAACACATATATCTGGATAAGCAGTATAGAGATATGAAATTACAAACATTCATGGAAATTTTAACAGAAAACAGATACATTTTTAAAGAAGCTTATAAACTTCATTGCTTAATAGTGACTATTCCGTCCACTAGTGTTTCCGTAGAACGGAGTTTTTCTTGCTTAAACAGAATCAAAATCAGTCTACGTAATACGATGTTTGAAGACAGACTTAGAAACTTGTTAAAAATTTCAATTGAAAAGGAACTATTAAAAGAGTTAATAGAAACTCAACCATTTTTTCACATCATCGACAAGTTTGCAAGTCTAAAAGAATCGAACTTATATTCAAAAAATAAAGACTGGGTAAGCATATATTGCATATTTTTATTTTGCTTGTTGTCTCCACATATTATCTCTGTCTGTACAACATGTAGTACCATATCAGGTCCTATATATATATATATATATATCATAATAAATATAATTATTTTGCTAGGAAACGGAAATTTATTAACCACTTTTCGTGTTTCTTTGGGGGGTGGAGGAGGGGCTCGCCGCTTCACCCGTTCTGGAAATCACGAACCGCTACTGATGTGATATTATGAGATATTGTATGTGATATTGTAAGTGTAATTATATGTGATATGCGATATTGTGTGATTGTATGTGATATGTGATATTGTGTGATTGTATGTGATATTGTAAGTGTGATTGTATGTGATATGTGATATTGTGTGATTGTATGTGATATTGTAAGTGTGATTATATGTGATATTCTAAGTGTAATTGCATGTAATATTATGTGATATTCTAAGTGTAAATTTTTGTGATATTGTAAGTGTGAATTTTTGTGATATTGTAAGTGTAAATTTTTGTGATATTGTAAGTGTGAATTTTTGTGATATTGTAAGTGTGAATTTTTGTGATATTGTAAGTGTGAATTGTGATATTGTAAGTGTGAATTTTTGTGATATTGTAAGTGTGAATTTTTGTGACATTGCAAGTTGGAATTTATCTGATATCACAAGTGTTTAAAATTATCAAAGGAAATTTATCTTTAAATCTGATTTGGCCGAATTTTGTGCTCATGAAACGTGTATTGAAATATTGAAGACTTCAAGAACTCGAATTGAAAGAAATGATTCTTTTGATGATAACGTGCTTGTCGGAACATATCGGCCCTTACATCCTTTTGCTTCGAAATATCAGGATGCTATATCGGTCCATGATATCGGTTGTCAGAGATCAAAACAAATATTTTGTAGTTGGACTATGTCCTTAGATTATTAGAAAGATGCGAAATGTTCAACATTTCCGCATATTTCTCTCATTCTCGAGAAAAACCAAACAGCGGAGGTAATGTAAATTTTGAAGGAGAACTAAAAGAAAGTTTCGAGATATAATATGGTCGTAAAGTAAACAGGGTTGGGACGATTTTGCCAAGCCCAAAAGAAACTGCGTGGGCTTTTTCGAAAAACCCATTTGGATTTTTCAAAATAATACTTTCAAATCAGAAATTAATAAAAGATGATAATCTTATTTTTAATTTGAATATACTTTCTTATCATCGAATAAAATGTTATATATCACAATTGGTTAAAAATGAGCACAAAGTTTATAGATGGAAGTTTAACTTAATTGGACTCAATATGAAAAACCCACCTGGATTTAATCAATATTGTTCGTAGCTTAAGTTTACAAAGTGTTTAGTATCATCTGTATTTAAAATATACTGATTCACTTGAAATTCAATTAAAAGGCGTACAAACTTGCTTTACGAACAAAATAACCATATTTAAATGTTATTTTACTATTGCTTTATTTATATTTCTTAAAGATTATTAAAAATCTATTCAAAATAAAGATCTATTCAAAATAAAGAGCCATTCAAAATAAAGAGCCATTCAAAATAAAGATCTATTCAAATAGAAGATAAGTAAATTAGAATTTACAAATGATAACTTATAAAATTAAATTTGTATTTCTTTTTATTATTATTGAGTTATCACATTTATTTAATTCACTTGTTTATATTCACATTATTTATATTATAATTATTCATGATAAATTCTAATAGTAATAATTATAATATCAAATACTTTTTAACTTACACATTTATAATTTATTTATTTAAATGTTTATTAAAATGCCAGTACTATCTAAACGACCTCCAAAGCTCTGAAAAAATCTAACTGAGTAAAGGTTTTCATGAAAAAATTCGGGTATTTTTCAACCCCGATAGTAAATGTAGAAAATATAATACCTTTCTTACAAAACGACTACAAAAATACGATTGAATATTCTTCAGTTGTGTCCCTTTTTTTTGTAGATGTAATACATCTAAGAGATATCATATATATAGAAAAAAATGGGCAGATTCACTAGTGTACCCGGGGGAGGGAGAGGTGTTGATGGGGTTGTAACTTCCCCATTGCGATACAATTTTGTATATGTACATATGAATATATGGAGTTGTAGCTCTGTAACGCCCCATTATAAGCCTGTAACACCTGCGTACACCTATGGTTAGTTCCCAGAAGCGTTAAGGATAAAATCAATATGAATACAGTGGATCTTTCCGCCGTCCTAACTCTCAGTTAAGTCGAAATTTGGGATACCTCAGCATTTTTAAGGGTTTACTTAGTCTAATATATTGTGCAAAGAAGCAAAGCCTCGCTAACTTAGCATCGCTAAACGGACAGCCGCTCAAGTTAACTTAAATTCATTTCCCTTCCAATGAAAGCTCTTTTAGATGATAAATCACTCGTAGAGGAAAGAATGATTTCTGGGAGCTTGGTGAAGATCGAACCCACAGTCTCTTGATAGCCAGTCAACTGCTTTTTCTTATTAAGCCGCAGACGACAATCAAACTTAAACTTCGAGCGAATGTAAAGGTTCCTTTAGCTTAATTGGAACGAGAACTTCGCTGGATATTAGGAGGTTGCGGATTCTGCCTTCAAGAAATTAATATTTTCTTTTTTTGTGAGTAATTTACCATCTAATATTACCACAACATGACGAGAATTATTTGAATTTAAATAAAATTATTGTTTATTTACGTTTTTGGATAGTTTATATTCAATGAAAAAACAAAAACTAGAGTTCAGGATTTTTTAAACGTATTTGAAAACAATCTTTTTTTGTGAACGATCAAGTTCGAACGTAATTATACATAGCGGTTAGTGCTGATGTACCATGTCGTTTAATATGAACAAAAATCTATGGAAATGTTTGTATTAATGTAAGAAATAGTTAGCAAGTTATATTTTTGTTCTTTGAAAGTTTAAATTGGGGGTAAGAAGCTAATCTTTTAAAAATTTCTTTTTACGTTGATAATATGACCCCCGCCTCTAATTAGACATAACTTGCTTTCCCCACGATGTGTCGCCGTATTAAGCCCCCGTTGCACATCTACCTATCTTATATGGACGATTAAGATTCATAAATGCAAGGGCATTAGCGTAATTAGGGGGGTCCAGGGGAGGCCAGGGACGGATTTAGAAGTCATTCAAGGGGGGTGATTAAAGACTTGATTTTTGGAAATGGTATAACATTGGACCTTTACCTTGTACCTTTTCAATGTTAAATTTTCAAGCAAGGGGGTGGCTATCGCCCCTCCCTGCCCTCTAAATCCGTTCATGGGAGTGACCTAGTTTTCCCATCGGTAAAAAAGTATAAAAGAATAATAAAAAAAATATGAAATAATAATAAAAGTAAAGAACGTATAGTATAGATAAATCTAGAACGTATATATATAGATAAATCTAGGAACGTATAGTATAGATAAATCTGAACGCATAATATAGATAAATCTAGAACGCGTATAGTATAGATAAATTCAGAACGCATAGTATAGATAAATCTAGAACGTATAGTAAGGCAGATAAATCTAGAACGTATAGTATGGATAAATCTAGAACGTATAGTATAGATAACCCAGAACGTATAGCATAGATAACCCAGAACGCATAATATAGATAACGAATGTATAGTATAGATAAATTCAACGTACATAACCAGGAAACGGTATAGATAAATCTGAACGTATAGTAGATAAATCTAGAACGTATAGTATAGATAAATCTAGAACGTATAAAAAATCATAAATGAATGCAATATGCTGAGCATTGGAGAAGATTCTAGTCTCCCCCCCCCCAGATCTTGAAGTTAGCTACACCATTGTACATGGGTGAATTAAAAATGAAACGCATGGATATATATCAAAATAATATTTTATAAACGTATTATAGAAATTAGAGATAAGGTGTTAAGTTAATAACAACTTATTCTTTAAAGATATATGCAGGATTATGTTAATCATCCATCCTTCATTAATCTTCTATTAATTCTGAGTCTCGTTAATCCCTCACTGACACGCACATAAATGTATCTTGAAGCCATAATGCATGAACCATTATTCTAAAGCCGTTAATGTATGTAATAACCTAGGTTCATTAACATTTTAATTTACATAATTGAAGGGAGGTTCGGCCATACTGCATCATGCTCCACGATCTTCTTGACTCACGATCACTTCTGCTGCTAGCCTGAAGGCACAATGTGTTGTTTAAATAGCAATTTATTCCTCTAACCTGTGAGAGACAACAGCCTTTTAAACACAAATTAAAATCTTTTGAATCACCACCATTGGAGCTCACGCAATTTTTGAAATTATCGTTTACAGTAACTGAAAAAAAGAGAGCAATAAACTAAGAATTGTGAATGAAGTTATTACCAATTTCTTACATTTTCTGAGATCCCGAAAATTAAAAAAATTTCACTTAAAACCGTTAAGGGGGAGGTGCGCGGCTTATCCGCCAGAAGGTATTGCGAATTTAAATTGCTAATTTTCGAACTTACAGTAAATAATTATTTGAAATATCTTAGTCTGCTCGAGATATCGTTATTTAGCTACCAATATTCCATCAACACATAAAATTCATAAACTTTTTTACTCATTGTGTTGTTTAAGTATTTTATGCAATATTTTATAAAAAAAAGTAGACGCTTGCATAAGTAAATATTATTCACAATGTTTACGTTAGAGATTTATTGAACGTTTTTAGTAAAGTTTCGATAGCATTGGTTATCTTCTTCAGAAAGGAATAAGATGTGCACAATGATGCCGATAAATATATCTCAGGGAGTGCACATACATTCTTCGATTAAAATTTAATTTTGGTGATAAATCAACTTTAACAAGAAATCAATTTTAGCAAGAATCAATTTCATCAAAGGATCAATTTCATCCAAAAATCAATTTCATTAAGAAGTCAATTTCATTAAGAAGTCAATTTCACCAAAGGATCAATTTCATCAACAAATCAATTTCATCAGAAAATAAATTTCAATTGTCCAAAAGAAAAACAAAGCAACTTCATCTCATACCTCATTCTCAAAGATTGGTTTAATGTTGACGGACAACGGCTTGCTGACAGAAATACGAACATAAAACGAATTTCAAAACACCAAAGGTTCGTTGCAACAAAATTTTACTGAGTATGGTTGACTAGACGGTAAGAATGAAGTATAAGAAGAAAAACTCCTGTCCCGGAAACTTCGCCTTAACTCAGTTTTCGGAGTCGGTACTTCCGCTTAATTTTATTACGGATGCGGTAGTAGGTACAAAAGGTATCCTTGCTTTGCCCACTTGGGACGTAAGAACACAAAGTCTGAAACCAAGCACTACTTTCTGTGTGCATGTGTGCTTTGTCTTGGCGTGTGTACTCTTTGCAATGGCGATGCTTTTTCTGCTGTATTTGCCAGGTTTTTACCGAGCAAATCCACCTTCGGTGGATCGACTTTATTTGGTTAATATATCCACATCAGCTAAGCAGTTTACCTTTCAGCTTATCAAAGCCTACTTTCTCGAGTTTCCGCCACAAAACTAGAAAAAGAAAATCCTCTTAATGCCACACAGGATATAAGAACGACGTCGAAGTAACCAATAACGTGTTACAACAAACCTAAATTAAATTTGAACTAAACCAATACATTTGAAATAAACCAATACATTTGAAATAAACCAATACATTTGAAATAACAAAGCATCTTCATCATCATAATTTATCATCTGCTGTACATGCAAATATTCTCATCGGTTTCTAGTATTCGATTAAGAGCTTTATGGTCGATTTATCCATGCGAACTTAGCCACAATTACATTAGTTACTTGATCATTTTCACGTTTATATCAAATTGTTTCCATATTTCCCCTCATTAAATTTGTCTGTGCTAACTTTTGGTCGCCGCTGAGCGATCAAATTTTGATTTATGTCTATTTAAAAATTAAAGGAGAAGAGAGCAGTAGCGTAGCAACTGAAAACTTATGGGGGGGCTCAAGCGACTTTAAAAAAATTTGTAATGCTTCCTATGAGAAAATAATGTATTTTGATTTCCAACGGAGGGGCTTCAGTCCCCTGGGCCCCCCGCTTTATTACCACACTGGTGGAGGGATTACACTATATTATTACGTTTTTGACACTTCACTTGTAAAATGTCAAAAATTTAAGCGCCTCAAAATTTTGAGTGCAGACTATTCAAATCGTTTGTACTTGCAAATTCCCAAATGCAGTATCATTCAAGGTGCATTTGGTATACGTTTATACTGAGAAGTACTTGTCTTATTTGAAGATGTTGTTAACCCCAATGCTAGTCAAATACAATGATTAAGTATCGTTGTAGAATGGAATCTGTATGATACTGCCTAGGGGCGGATTAGGTACCTTGGATTTTCAGGGAGGGCGCGGGTCATATCGTCCATAAGGGCACACCGGCCAGGTGGCCGGTCTGCCAGCAGCTCAGTCCGCCCCTGATACTGCCTAAAAAAGCAATACCATATCGCTATTTTCTACAGTTCCGACAGATATAGAATTTAACAAGCGTGGGTGTAAGAGCTTACCACCTATAAAAATTCTCCGCGAAAAAATTACACAAAACACTCCCCGCTGGCTTCGTGTGTTGACAGTTATTTGGTAATTGTGCTAACCATGAGAGGGGTAATAATATCTAACAATGCTATATACGAAGAAAACGAGCGTCGTGGTTGCGCCTCGGTGGCTTAGCGGTTATTGTACTCCGGTTCTAACGGATGGATCCTAGTTCGACTCCAGGCCGGGGCGAAGTCTATTTTTCTCCTATACTTTCAAAGCTCTAGTTTGAGCTCAATTGTGGGTGTCGAAGATTACTATCTACAGAATATTTGGTTCACCTTTATCTATAATGAGATCTTTTGCCAGTCATTAGACCTGGTTGCTATTAGATTTCACAGTAAAATCAATTAAATATAATAATTATATACTATATATCATCATCATCATCATATTCAACCATTATCTATCCACTGCTGGATGAAGATCTGCCCAAATGCTTTCCACACAAGTCTATCCTGAGCAATTCGCTTCCACGTCACCCCAACCTGTTTTTTTTATTTCATCCACCCACCCAGTTTGAGGAAATTTTCTAGGTCTTCGGTAGTCTTTTGGAATCCAGTTCAGAATTTTCGTTGTCCGACGTTGATCAGTTCTTCTTGCAATATGCCCAGCCCATCGCCATTTCAGCCCTTTAACTTTAACAATGATGTCCTCTACTATAGTTTGCTCTCTCATTCAAGTGTTTCTTTTTCGATCTCTTCTGGTTATTCCAAGAAAGCACTACTCATTAGGTTGTCTGTAACTTCCGTATTGCTCCAACTGTTAGACAATATCTCTGAATCATAAGAGTGGACTGGCAATATACACTTGTTGAAGACCTTGCTTTTTAGAAATAAAGGCAATTTTCCCTTCAGGATAAAACTGATTATTCAAAATGCACTCCAGCCAAGTTTAATAATTCTGTTGAGTTCTTTCATAATGTTGTCATATATTAAAATCAGCTGGCCAAGATAAATATATAAATCAGCAATTTCTAGCTCTATGTTTTCAACTTGTATTTTTGTTTTCTCTATGAAATAATTGAACATGATGTTAGTTTTTTGTAGGTTTATCTTGAGTCCAATTTCTCTATTTCTAGTTGAGAGCTCTTGTACCATGTCTTGGAGTTCTGATGGGTCCGTTGAAAAAATAACAATGTCATCAGCAAACCGCAAATGATTTAAATATTCACCATTTATTTTTATTCCCTTGTTATTCCAATTTATCTGCTGAAAAATCATCTGTAAAGCTGAAGTAAAAAGTTTTGGAGAAATGGTATCTCCCTGCCTCACACCTTTACCAATTTTGATAGCTTCGGTATCTTTATGTAACCGAAATTTTGCACTTGCATTTTTATACACACATTTCACCATGTCAATGTACACATCCTCAATGTCTGTTGATCTTAAAGAGTTGATGACTGCTGATGTTTTAATAGAGTCAAAGGCCTTCTCATAGTCAATAAATGCAACACACAATGGAAGTTCATATTCATGTGTTCTTTCAATTAATTCTCTTAATACTTGAATATGGTCCACTGTACTGAATCCACTTCGAAATCCAGCTTGTTCTCTTGGTTGAGCTGCATCTAATTTTTTCTGCAGGCGATGTGTTAGCACTTTTGTGAAGATTTTATAAATAGCAGGTAACAAGCTAATTGGTCGGTAATTTTTCAAATCCTCTTTATCACCTTTTTTATGCAAAAGAATTACTGTTGCAGAATCCCATTGGTTTGGTATGTTACCGCTGTTAAGACATTTGGTAAAGAATTTTGCAAGTATGTCTTCTACATATTCTCCAGCTTCTTTTAGGATATCTAATGTAATACCATCATCACCAGGGGCTCTTCCTTTCTTCATGCTTTTTATTGCAAATGAAACTTCTTCTTTTAAGATTTTAGGAGCTGTTCCTTCGACTATTTCAATGTCTTCGTTTAATTCACTGTTACTTTCGTATAGATTTTTGTAGAATTCTTCAACTCTTCTAAGTATTTCTTCCCTATTTCTTGTTACGGTGCCATCCTCTCCTTTTAATGCAATGATGTGTTTCTTCCCAACAGATAAACTTCCTTTAACAACCCTAAGGCTCTTGTTATTTTCAATGGCTTTCCTTACTAGCTCACAGTTGAATTTTCTTATGTCTTCTTTCATGCTTTTGCGCAGAGTTTTACAAAGTTCTATGTACTCAATCCTGGAACTGGTATTTCGATTGTCCACCTTCATATCTCTTCGCCTTTTCATGAGCTGTTTCGTCTTCTCAGATAATTTGCTATTGTGCTTTTTACAGGTTACACCACCAATTTCCCCAGCAGTTTCAACTATTGTCTTAACAATGTTTTCATTTGCTTCTGAGATATCACTTTCATCAATAAGTCCTTCCAGTGCAGAAAAGCGATTTTTTAATTCCAACTTGAATGCCTCGGTATTTACTTTCAGTTTCATTAGATCCACCCTCTTACTTACTTGTTTCCTAATGAGCTTCTGTCTTTCTAATTTAGTATTTAAGTGCACTTTACATCTCACCATTCGATGATCACTTCCAGTATTAAATCTGTTCAGTACGCTGCAATCTTCAATAATTGATTTCTTGTTTGCCAGGATATAGTCAATTTCACTAGTTCCCCCATTTGGGTGTTTCCATGTCCATTTTCTTTGCGGTTTCTTCTTAAAAAATGAATTCATGATGCTAAGGTTTTCAGCTTCTGCAAATTCGATGAGTTGAGTTTTGAGTCTTGTTCGATTTATCGACGAGGGTTATGTCAGGACGGGTATGTGGGACTGTCTTGTCTGTTATGATTGCTCTATCCCAGTAAAGCTTGTGTGTTTCGTTCTCATGCACGGTCTCTGGCACATATTTGTAGTACGGGCATTTTTTTGACAGAAAGTCAGCATTCGCTGCCAATTTCTAGTGGACTATTTTCGCTACTTGATCGTGTCTATGTTTGTAGTCTGACTGCGCAAGGATCTTTCATCCTGCCATCACGCGTTGGATTGTCTCCGATGCCGCATGACAGTGTCTGCATTTGTCGCTTTCTATGTCTTTTTTCTGGATGAATTTCTGATTGTTCCTTGTTGCGATCACTTGGTCTTGGATGGCTAGCATGAATCCTTTTGTCTCTGGCTGGAGAGTGAGTTTGGCCAGCTAAGAATTTGATGCCTTTTTGTCAACGTGTGATTTTTGTAGGTCATTGTAGTGCCTGCTATGTAATGGTTTTCCGGCCCAAGTTCTTAGTTTCTGTTCATTGGCTGTTTTCAGGACACGCTCTTCGGTACTACACAGGTTTAGTGGCGTGTAATTTGCATCTGCTTGTATTATTGCTCGGATGAGTGGCGATCAGGGACTCTTCAACTGGAAGTATTGCCTCATGCTCTGGATTTGCTTACCATGTAGATCTTTGAGGTCCACTTTTCCTCGTCCTCCCTCCTCCCGGGGTAGTGTTTTCCGTTCAATTACCGTTGCAGGGTGTAATTCCGCGGCTCTTCTTTGGATGGTTCTCATTTTCGGCTGGAGTTGTTCTAGTTCAGTGTTGGTCCATTTGATGATCCCGAAGGGGTAGGTGAGCACTGGTACCGCATATGCGTTAATGGCTTGCGTGGTGTTTTTCCCGCTCAGTTTCGTCTTCACAATGCTTCTAAGTCTTTCTTGGAATGCTTGCGTGAGCTGGACTTTGACTTTCTTGTGCTCCTGCTGCCGTTTTTGCATTATCCCTAGGTATTTGTAGGTTTCGCCCTCGTCCAAGGTCTTCAGTAGTCTCCCGTCTTCGAGTTCGATGCCTGGTAAATCTTCTTTGCTATTCTTCTGTATTTTGCACTTATCGAGGCCGAATTCCATTCCTATGTCCTTGGAGAATGTCTCTGTTATACTGATGAGTTGTCGGAGTTGGGTGATGGTTGGCGCGTATAGCTTGATGTCATCTACGTACATGAGGTGGGAGACTTTATGTAGGTTTCTCTTGTCTTTCTTCAGCATGTATCCGTATTTACTTGCGTTCAGCATCCTTGACAAGGGGTTTAACGCCAAGCAGAACCACTGGGGGCTTAGTGCGTCTCCTTGAAAGATTCCGCGGCGGATGGGGATCTCGGCCGTTTCTATTTTACTGTCTGGCGTGTTTAGCTGTAACCGGGTTCTCCATTGTTTCATGCTGCTCTGTAGGAATCGGATGATTGAGGGATGCACTTTGTATATGCTGAGTATTTCAAGGAGCCACGAGTGTGGAACAGAGTCGAAAGCCTTCTTGTAGTCTATGTATGCGGTGTTGAGTTTTCGCTTTTGTTTTCTTGCTTGTTCCAGGATAACTGAGTCGATGGTAAGCCGTTTTACATCCCAGAGTCCCTTCTGGCATCCTTTTGTCCTTCCGCTATTAAGTTGTTGCTTTCGCTGTGTATATATATATATATATATATATATATGTATGGAGACACGATCAAATAGCGAAAATAGTCCACCAGAAATTGGCAGCGAATGCTGGCTTTCTGACAGAAAATGTCCGTACTACAAATATGAGCCAGAGACCGTGCATGAGAACGAAACACACAAGCTTTACTGGGATAGAGCAGTCATAACAGACAAGATAGTCCCACATAACCGTCTTGACATAACCCTCGTCGATAAATCGAATAAGACCACGTACTTAATCGACATAGCAGTACACAACAATAACATACAGATAACCTACACAACAAAAATCACCAAATACCAAGACCTCAGACATGAAGTATGTGACATATGGGGTATGGAAAAGATCTTCATCATCCCGTTAGTCATCTCAGCAACAGGGATAGTACCAAAAACGCTTGCGACGAATTTGGGAATACTCAACATTGACCCAAACACCTACATTGAAATACAAAAAGCCACAATCCTAAACACGTGTCACATTGTCAGGAAGTTTCTAGACATGGCACATTAAGAAGTGATGTAAAAAGAGGCTTGGGAACATGGCGCTCTGCCCGTCCCAAAGCCTGTTTCCGCCAAGAATGGGCGAGGAAAACTTTTATATATATATATATGGCCTCAGGAATGCTTCTCAGACCTTTCAACGACATGTTAATACGATTTTCCGAGACGTCAGTAATTGCTATGTTTATATTGATAATATCCCAGTTGCATCCGAAACGCCAGAGCAACATCAACAAGACCTAGAAAATGTTTTCAAGTGTTTAAACGAATACGGATTAGTTCTAAATGCAGACAAATGTCAATTAGGCCGCGAACGTTTAAATTTTTTAGGCTGTGAAAATTCAGTGAAGGGAGTCTCCCATGCCAGATAAGGTAAAAGAAATTATAAATTATCTACTGCCGACGAATATTGCAGAATTACGAAAATTTCTCACAATAATAATTTTTACTATAGATGTTAAATTACTCGTAAAGAAAAGAATGATTTTCCGGCGCCTGGTGGGACCCGAACCCACGACCTCCTGATTGCCGGTCAGGTGCTCTACCTACTAAGCTACAGGCGCAACCACTCTCTCCCTTACGAGTATATATATATAACTTTGCATGGACAAGTTCGCTATTGGTGTGGCAGTACTGTGACTACCGTTGCCAAAGCGACAAGTTAAAGAAGCAAGAATGTCCGATATGACGAACTAGATTTTAATATTATTAAGGTAACAGTTTTTTCATATTAGCCGATG